>JBCNJP010000010.1:18249571-18672371 GCA_039602395.1 Deinandra increscens subsp. villosa
ACTTATAACGATCCTATATTGATTGATATAAATCATGCCTCCTCGGAGAAATAACGAACACAACCCAGGAAACTTTACTGCAGCCCAAGTTCAGGATATGATCAACCAAGGAGTAGCCGCAGCCTTAGCAGCCGCTCAGCTACAGTTCCAAGGACAAAATCATCATCAGTGCACCTTTAAGACATTCATGGATTGTAAGCCCCTGGTGTTCAAGGGCGATGAAGGTGTTGTGGGCCTACTAAGATGGCTCGAAAAGTCAGAGAAGGTATTTGTTATGTGTAACTGCCCGGTGGGGGATCGGGTGAAGTATGCTACTGGTACACTTGAGGATTCTGCATTGACTTGGTGGAATGCTCAGATTCAAATGTTGGGAATTGATGCTGCCAATGCCATGACATGGAAAGAGTTTAAGGACGCTATCATGGAGGAGTACTGTCCTCGTGATCAAGTAAAAAGGCTAGAGGGTGAATTTATGAATGTAAGGATGGTTGGCTCGGAAATAGAGGATTATACGGCCCGCTACCATGAGTTTTCAATACTGTGCCCCTCAATGGTCGATGCTGATTTCAAGAAGATCGAAAGGTATGTGGATGGACTGGTTCCACAAATTCAAGGAATGGTAACCTCCTCAAATCCACTTAATGTGCGGCAGGCAATTAGGCTAGCACACAAGCTGACGGATCAAGCAATAGCCCAAGGGACTCTACCACCAAAGAAATCTCAAAAAACTGCTCTTGATGGAAAAAGGAAGAGAGATGAAGAACCAAGCAACAACAACAATGCCGGTAACAACTCTGGAAGGTTTTCTGGCTCCCAAAACCAGAACAAAAGGTTTGACAACTCCAAGGGTGGTTTCAATAACAGTGGGGGCGGTAACCAAAACCGTCAAAGCAATAGTGGTCAGAACTCGAACTGGTACAAGGGAAAGGCACCCTACTGCAACAGGTGCAACCTACACCACACTGGAGACTGCAGCAAACCTCCATGTGACCGTTGTGAAAAAACGGGGCATGTGGCCACGAATTGCTGGAGTGAACTACCGAACCGACAGAGGCAAAACAATGAAGGCCCCAAGGGATGTTATGAATGTGGAAAGCCGTGTCATATGAAGAAGGATTGCACCTAACTCAAGAAAATTGGAAACAACAACAACCACCACCACAACAACAACAACAATGGTGGAGGAGGTGGTGGAAACAGGGGAAATGGTGCTAGGGGACGCGCGTTTGTCATGGGGTCGGGAGAAGAAAAAAATGATGCCAACGTGATAACTAGTAAGTTTCTCCTCAACAACTATTTTGCGAATGTGCTCTTTGATTCTGTTGCTGAGAAAAGTTTAATTTCAACTAAGTTTTGTAAGTTGATAAAGGGCAATACAAAACCTCTAGAAGCTAGGTACACTGTTGAACTAGCTAATGGTAAGCTTATAGATGCAACACATTTAGTCAATGTGAGAGTGCATGAACGTGCGGATCTTCTACTTAGTCGTAATGAAATCAATGTAATACGAGATGAAACACAAAGAGTAAATACAAATGACTTTGTATTAACCACAGAGTACACTCAGAGAATATGACACTCAAGCTTAGACTGTTATCGTTACTGAGTACAACATAAAACTCACATATTTATACTAGAGAAATACGTTGGTCCGAACCTGAGGTTCGGCCACACATTCGGAGCCGTCCGAACTCCAGGTTCGCTGGGAGTTCGGACCTCAGCTATAATGTGTGATCCGTCTTGTATTCGATACTTCACATGACGATCAAGGACCATGTATCAACAAACTCCCCCTCGGCATGTGCAGTATCATCTTCTCTATTCAAACTTTCATCATGTATCTTCAATCAAACTCTTCCTCTTCTTTGACGATGAGTTCAATCTTGAACACTTAATATTGCATCGTGTGTAATCTATTTATCAACAATCTTCAGAAGACTTGAAGTTGTGAAGTTCTCTTCCCACTTAGAAACGTTCCAACATAAATAATCTTAGTGCAAAATGTCTCTTTGAGACTCCAAGATATTTTGATTTTGAAAAATGATTTGGTATTTCGTGTTGATTAATCGAAAACAAATTAGGAACAAAATCTTTTTGGCTTTTAGAAACTTTATATCAAAACACACCTAAAATCTTTTTGGTATTTTCTGATAAGAAAAGTAAAACAATACCGAAATATACACTATTTTTGTCTTTTGTGAGAAAGATCACAACTTGGGATCATATTGGTCATAACATGCCCGCCGGGGTGATTGTCCACTTTTATCTGTTATCATATAATTGTATCTTAATGTAATAAAAAAAACACAGAATAGGTAATGCGTAGTTAGGGTGCGGTTCTTTAACTTGCTGGATTGTTGTTTTGGGAGGATGAATTTTGGGATTTAAGATTATTGTAGCACATAAGCCATGCCGATTGCAGATATAATTTGTCCAACTTTAAACTCTGGCACAATCATACTCATAACATCTGGATATGTTAAGGTATTGATTAAATTTGCATTGACCAGTGTACCCCACACTATCAGACATACTCAGATATGCTTTTGCTTATCACATTTTGTGATTTCATTTGTGATTTTAATCACATAATGATTGTAATCATGATATAGTCAACTGTGTTCCATGCAAAAAGAAATAAGAACGTTAAATCTTCTACCTTAAGGTCGATCTTTCGATACGCAAATAAGGCCTCGGATTTAACAAAAAAAGAAAATAAAACAAGTTGAAGTTGTATAACTCAACAACAATCAGGTCGGTAATCCCGTAAACGCAAAGAAAATCCGATGAGTTATACGAAACACCAAAGAAAATAAAGCATAACGTCAAACAAACAACAATCAGGTCGGTCTTTCGGCACGCAGAGAAAGTCCGATCGTTTGACAAAATAAAAAATATAATAACAAGTTTAAATATTTGCAAAATGAACACATGTATACACAGTGACTTCTCATTTTATTTTGCACATATCTTTTTCTTGATATATCATGAGATATGCATCAAGATGTTGTCCACTAGGTCAAGCATCAGATTTAGTGTATATATCACATTTGTATACTTTCTGATTTGCCGAGCTTACCTTGCGCATCGATCAAATGGTCTTATGGCTTTTTCATCTACTTTATCCATGAGTCAGACACTGTCAGCCAATGTACCATCATTTCCTATTCATGTAGGATACAATTTCTCATTTTTCAATGTTTTTGGCTTTTTCAAATTTCTCCCCCTAAAAATGACAACTCTATTTATAGATTTGCATTTTTACGATTTGAAAAACAATACACTATTTTTGTATTTTTGCAAAAACAAACTCCCCCTCAGAATGAGACGAAGTGAAAAACAAGAAAAATGATCAACCAACACGAATACTAGCAGTTTAGCTTTTTGAAAACAAAATTGATTTTGAAATTCTAGTTAATTAGAACAGATATTTCACAATCAGCAATTTTCTAATCACCGAAAGGTCTTCCTGAAACACCTGCTTGACACCAAATAAAACATTAGTTGCGTTGGGATCGACCCGAATTAACAGCGTCGGGTCGCCCGGTGTCTTCCATAAAGTCCTTGTTGGCCTTGGAAACAACTTTTGGTTTCCAAATTTGTTAAAGTTTTAATTTTTGATCGGAACCTGAATCAGATTCAACCGACGTACTTGATTTAGACCAAGACGATTTACAAGTTGATTTAATCTTTGAATACCATGGTTCATAAAAAATTTGACCTTTGTTATCCACATATTTTGCAGTTTTATGGATATATGCAGTCGTTGGACAATCAGCAGCTAGATGTCCTGGTTGATGACATACATAACAAAGTCTTTCTCTAAAATTGTTTAAAAATTGTTTTGATTTCTGAGAAACAGATGAATGATCAGAATGAAAGTTATCAAAGAAACCATCAGAAGAATCATACCTAGGAGAGGGACTCCTTGAAGATGACGATCTTCCAGAATAATAAGAAAATTCTTTCGGAGATGGTAATTTCTTTGCAACTTTAGCGTTAGGAACATTCTCAGCCTTCACTGATTTCTTTGCCTGAACCGGTTCTTCCAACACTTTGTAACCTAAGCCTTTGTGTTTAGATCCTTGAGTCTTTGAAGAATTTGACGAAGAACCTGAAGCAACTCTGGACTTAGCATCACTAGTGAATTTGTCTTTGATATCCTGCAGCTTGTTCTTTTCAATCAAAACTTTGTCTTCTTCGGTTGCAGATGAAGAACTCGAAGCAACCTGATGAAACACTTTCTCATTTTCCAGCAATACAGACTTTGAAATAAATTTTGGAGCTTCACCCAAAGACTTTTCCTTCTTTTTGGACTTAGACTTGTTCTTCTTGGGTGGAATAGCAAACTTTGAATAATCATGCAATTCATTGTTTGGATCAATCTGAGCAGAAAGTAACTTCAATCAAATCCACTGTTTGAGGTACCGAGTGAATATTTTCTTCCTTAGACTTCTCTGAACTCTGATCCTGCTTGTATAAGAAATTTAGCAATGTCGGTGACAAATTGCAATTTTTAACTTGTCTTTTCAACTCCAAAATCTCCAATTTCAAGTCATTAATTTTCTGTTGACCGTCAAACACCTCTTGTTGTGACTTGATGAATTTTGCATTGAGATCATCATACTCATAAGTTTGTAATTTCCTGATCTCACATTCATCATATAATTCTTCAAGTACATTTTCTCTCTTTTGCTTGTAGATCTCAACATCTTTTGTTAATACTTCATTCTTGTCTCTATAAAGAACATTTTCATCTTGAAGCATAGAGATCTTATTTTGAAGCTTTTCAACGGTAACAGCAGTTTTAGCAATGAGAGCAGTAGCCTCTTCATATTTTTGCTGAACCGGATAACTCTTCTCAAACAGATTCTCAAAATCTTAAGTTGCGTCTAATGTTTCAGCTTTGGCTTTCTCACACTCTTCAGCCAATTGAGCCTTTCCCTTCAAAACATCTTCATGAATGTGAACTAACTCATAATATTTCTTTTGAAAATCCTCCAACTCTTTCTTTAACACTACAATTTCTTCAGTTGAACTTTGACGATGTTGTTCAAAACTTGCAATTTCCTTGAGCAACTTCTCACATTTATAACATTTAAATTCATCATCTTTTGAGTTCTCAGGAATCTTAGGTAATTCTTCTTGAACCAAAGATATACTTGAAGAAGTATCAGACTCAGTTAAAAAGCTGTCATCATCAGCATGTTGAACGGTTAAAGCAATTGAGATTGGAGTATGATTCTTTTTAACTGCTGAATCTGCATTCCAGGCAAATTCATCTGGATGCATAAACGTATCAGTCCAATCATGAGCAAGAGTAGCAGATTTCTGGTCAACCTTTTCAGCTTTATCTGATGGATGAAAAACTAAATGTGCATGCTGACTAGTCTTCAATTTACTATCCGTAGATCTTAGACATTCTCGAGCAAAGTGACCATAAACTGAACACTTATAACATTTCACCTTAGACTTGTCCAAACCAATCTTTCCTTCCTGATTAAGTCTCTTCTTACCAGTTCTATTGAAAATTTCTTTGTTCTATGAACCAACATAGCATACTGCCAATTTAGATCCATTTCCTCTAAATGATCATAATCATTCTGATCGTAATCTTCATTTGCTAACTCAGCATTATTCACAGAACCAGTGATAACACCAAAATATCAAGATACCAATGCAGACATCAACGCATTATAATCATCGATAGTTTGAACAGACAATGCACTTTGAGTCGAAGAACTAGGAATTGACACAGTACAACCAGCAGATGAATAACTTGGAGTTTCAGATTTACCTGCCAGAAATGCTGTAGGAGAAGCAGAACTAAGAATATTAGATTTCCCAGCATTTATGGTTGAATCATTGTTGCCATAATACACTGCAGGATTCTGAATTTGCTCAGGATGTGACTTGTTTACTTTTAACTCCATATCCCTAGCTTGGATTCTTTGAATCAGATCATTAAAAGACAACTTTGGATAATCTTTATCATTAGTGATCATCATCACATAATTTTCCCATTTCTCTGGTAGAGCTTCCATAATCTTTTCTTTCCTATCAGCTTCATCTTTTGTAAGATTCACCAACTTTATTTAACTCATTAAATTTGCAAACCTTGCAATCAGATTTGGAATCGATTCATTTTGATAATGTTTGAAGCTATCAAATTCCTTCTTCAACACCTTTTGTCGACTTTTCTTATACTGGTCATTGCCTTCACATTTCTTTTCTAGAGCATCCCATAAACTCTTTGCAGTATAGTTGCTTGAAAATTGATGTAATAAATCAGTAGGAAAGGCCATTGTTAAAGTGCCATAAGCTTGTTTCTCAGCTTGATATGCTTTCTTTTTTTCACCAGAAAGCTTCCTTTGAAGATTTGGTTCCCCATCCTCACCCTTAGGATATGTATATTGTTCAGAATACGATAACCACATATCGATATCATTTGCGGAAACAAATGCTTCAAATCGTGTCACCCAACTATGATAATCTTCCAATTTAAGTAATTTGGGAACTTTCTGACTTGTTCCGATCAATCATTGTTTGCATCGTTGCCTGAACCGAATTTTGAATAGCTGCGAACGCTTGAAAATCGGACATTTTCGAAAAATTAGTTACTGTTCACTCCGAACCTCGTCCAAACCTCCTCCGAGCTGCCTCCGAACTTAGTCCGAACTTGACAACGCCGAACTCTCTCCGAACCAGACCTTCGGAAGAACAAAAACCAAAATACTCCGAACTATCACCGAATTTAGTCCGAACGCTGACCGATCCCTCACCGAACTCTCACCGAACCAAATTAGAGACCGAACTTCGTCCAAACTTCAAGTTCGGGGCGGTTATGCCGAGCTTGTCCGAACCTCAAACGAGACAGATTTCACTCGACCTCATTTTCTTGATTTTCAACGTTTTTTACTAGAATATTCGACAGGAATTCAAGCAAACTTGATAGAAACAATCTAGAAACATATTTTTGACGAAAAGCACACTCGAGACGATCAAGCGAACTCAAAAATGATTGACATTTTTGCAAAAACGTATATTTGAACTCAAAACTCCGAAAAACACTGATTTCCGACTAGTAGAGCAAACCTAATGCTTTGATACCACTTGAGAGTGCGTGAACGTACGGATCTTCTACTTAGTCGTAATGAAATCAATGTAATACGAGATGAAACACAAAGAGTAAATACAAATGACTTTGTATTAACCACAGAGATGACCACAGAGTACACTCAGAGAATATGACACTCAAGCTTAGACTGTTAGCGTTACTGAGTACAACACAAAACTCACATATTTATACTAGAGAAATACGCTGGTCCGAACCTGAGGTTCGGCCACACATTCGGAGCCGTCCGAACTCCAGGTTCGCTGGGAGTTCGGACCTCAGCTATAATGTGTGATCCGTCTTGTATTCGATACTTAACATGACGATCAAGGACCATGTATCAACATAAGGATTGTACCTTAGAACTCTCAGGTCATAAGTTCAGCATAGATTTGATGCCTTTCACCATCGGTGGTTTCGACATAATAATTGGCATGGATTGGCTATCTGCACATCAGGCAGGAACTCGTCTGCCGAGAGAAGATCATACGTATACCCACCGCAAACGGAGGAGTACACTCGATTCAGGGTGAGAAGGGAGGCACTGTCTCCGAAATCATATCGTATCTCAAGGCTCAGAAGTATCTTCGGAAAGGACACGCAGCCATTTTAGCAACGGTTACGAATCAAACCCTAGCGGAAAAGAAAATTGAAGATTTTCCGATAGTGCGCGACTACCCCGATGTATTCTCGGAAGAACTACCTGGTTTACCCCCGCATCGACAAGTAGAATTCGGAATTGACCTTATCCCCGGTGCAGCTCCGGTTGCCCGAGCTCCATATCGCCTGGTTGTGAACGAACTACATGAGTTATCCACTCAATTACAGGAGTTACTAGATAAAGGTTTCATTAGACCCAGCTCGTCGCCATGGGGCGCGCCAGTATTATTCGTCAAGAAAAAGGATGGAATGTTCAGAATGTGCATCGATTACCGTGAGCTCAACAAAGTTACTATTAAGAACCGGTATCCTCTCCCTCGGATCGACGACCTCTTCGATCAACTGCAAGGATCTAGTTAATACTAAAAAATCGACTTAAGATCTGGTTATCATCAACTCAGAGTCCGTGAGGTGGACATTTCAAAGACAGGTTTCCGAACGCGCTACGGTCATTATGAGTTCCTGGTTATGCCTTCCGGCTTAACAAATGCACCAGCGGTGTTCATGGACCTTATGAACCGCGTGTGCAAGCCTTACCTAGACCAGTTCGTAATTGTTTTCATCGACGACATACTTGTTTACTCAAGGACGAAACGAAGAACACGAGGAACATCTACGGTTAATTTTAGAGTTGTTAAGGAAGGAATAACTCTACGCCAAATCCTCTAAATGCGACTTTTGGATTCGAGAGGTTCAATTTATGGGTCACATCGTCAACGAGCAAGGTATTCATGTTGATCCAGCTAAGGTAGAGGCGATCAAGAATTGGTCTACACCACGAGCACCCATAGAAATTCGGCAATTTCTAGGGTTAGCAGGCTACTATCGCCGTTTTATTAAGGGATTCTCTCGATAGCTCAACCGTTAACCGCTCTCACTCATAAAGGCGTTCAATACCGATGGGGTGACAAGGAAGAGGCGGCATTCCAAACCTTGAAAGAGAAACTTTATACCGCACCTATACTATCCCTACCTGACGGTGTCGACGACTTCGAGGTCTATTGTGACGCTTTAATCCAAGGACTTGGGTGCGTTTTAATGCAAAGAGGTAAAGTCATCGCTTACGGGTCAAGGCAGTTAAAGTCTCACGAAAAGAATTACACAACGCATGATCTGGAGTTAGGAGCTGTTGTATTCGCCTTGAAATTTTGGAGACATTACCTATATGGTACCAAGTGCACGATATTCACCGATCATAAAAGCCTCTAGCATATAATGGAATAGAAGGAGCTCAACATGAGGCAATGTAGGTGGGTCGAGCTGCTTAACGACTATGACTTGGCGATAAAGTATCATCCAGGAAAGGCCAATGTCGTGGCCGATGCACTGAGTAGGAAAGAGCATGTTAAACCCAGAAGGGTTCGAGCTCTACAACTCACGATTCATGCAGGATTACCGGATAGAATCCGGGATGCCCAGAAGGAGGCCCTGAAAGAGGAAAACTACGAATCTGAATCCTTAAATGGAATTGATGGAACTTTGGAGGTTAAGTCGGATGGAATCCGTTACTAAAAGGATCGTGTTTGGGTACCTTTACATGGAAACCTTCGAGAGCTGGTGATGGACGAGGCTCACAAGTCTCGATACTCGGTCCATCCCGGTTCAGACAAAATGTACCAAGATCTGAAATGACTCTATTGGTGGCACAAAATGAAGACTGACATTACGGAGTACGTCAGTAAGTGTTTGACATGCTCAAAAGTCAAAGAAGAGCACCGAAGGCCACCAGGATTACTGAACAACGACATTCCGATGGAAATGGAGAAATCTCGATGGACTTCATCACGGGATTGCCCCGTACTCCCGTGAAACGACATGATTTGGGTGATCGTGGACAGGTTAATCAAATTCGCCCATTTCTTAGCCCTCAAGAAAGTGACAAGACTGATAAGCTGGCACAAATCTACATCAATGAGATCCTTAAGCTCCACGGAGTGCCCTTGTCTATTATCTCCGATCGAGACCCCAGATTTGCTTCACACTTTTGGAGATCATTACAATCAGCCTTAGGTACTCGTTTGGATATGAGTACCGCATACCATCCTCAGACAGACGGCCAAACTGAACGCACAATCCAAACCCTTGAGGATATGCTCTGGGCGTGCGTAATGGATTTCGGGAAGAAATGGGAAACTCACTTGCCATTGGTCGAATTTTCCTACAACAACACTATCATACTAGTATTGGAGCCGCTCCCTTTGAAGCTCTCTACGGATGGAAGTGTAGATCACCGGTCTGCTGGGCCGAGGTCGGTGACAGCCAACTCACTGGACCGGAACTAGTGTATAAAACGACGGAAAGAATTGTATCAAATCAGAAATCGTATGAAAGCTGTAAGAGACCGTCAAAAGAGTTATGCAGATAAGCGTAGAAGGCCATTAGAATTCGAGGTGGGTGACCGTGTACTGTTAAAAGTTTCGCCCTGGAAAGGTGTTGTACATTTCGGGAAGCGCGGGAAGTTGAACCCCCGCTATATAGGACCCTTCCCGATAACAGAAAAGATTGGAACGGTGGCGTATCGTTTAGACTTGTCGCCTGAGCTAGATGGGGTACACAACGTGTTTCACATTTCAAACCTGAAGAAGTGCCTGGCTGATGACATATTGATAGTTCCACTAGAGGAACTCCACATTGACGAACAACTTCGGTTTATAGAACAACCTGTTGAGATAATGGGACGCGAGCAGAAAGCATTAAAAAGAAGCAAGATTCCAATTATCAAAGTTAGATGGCATTCGAAGCGTGGACCGGAGTTCACATGGGAACGAGAAGACTAGATGAGGAAGAAGTATCCCCACCTGTTCGATCAAGCCTCCACATCAACCCAAGGTACTAGCTAATTTTCGGGACGAAAATTCTTTAACATGGGGAGGCTGTGACAATTGCAACTTCCCAAGTTAATTCCGTTAACTTTTTCCGTTAGTTCCGTTAGCGAACCCGAGACCCGTTATTTGAATGATTTCGTATTTAATTATGTTTACTTGTTAATTGACTTTAGTAACTTGTTTCGTGAACTCAATTCGTGACCTTATGTGTTAATTGTGAAAATTTGCATTTTTAGGCAAAACCGGACTTCGCGCGTAAATTTATGGTAAAGCACTAGACCAAACATCTTATATGTTAAATAAGTTAAAAACACATAGAGACATTTTTTATAATGTTTACCTTAAAAGTTTTAGTTAAAAACCCACTTAAAATGAGTTTATGATTGTTATGTTTAAAAACAAAGTTGAGGGGCCTAATATGTAAATTTACCTTAAGATAAATCTGCCCAAATACTCCCCCTCTACCTCATTTCTCACAAATTCATCAGCTCCATCTCTCCCTCTCTTCTTCACGATCACGCACACACACACACACTAGCAAGTCTCACGAAATCAAGCATCTAGGAGCAAGATTTGGAGTTTGGAAGCTCAATCAAGCTACAAGAACACTCAAGCCAGCTTCATCTTCTCCTCTTCTCCTCCTACTCGCGATTTCTTCTTCCAACTAGTAAGCCCTAACTTGTGAAATTCGAAATCTATAGGTTGCATGTGTGTTTTTATGTGTTTAGGTGCTAAATGGAGTGTTTGTATGCTCATGAAACTTGATCTAGTTTAAGTTGTGATAACTCTTGATTTAGGTCAGAACCTTTGAGAGTTCTAGATCTGGAAATTTGCCCCAAATTTATGCTCTATGTGTTCTTGAGGTTAAGTGAGTGTTTGGTTATGAAATTTGGGTGTTTATGCTCTTGTATGCTAGTCGCATATCCACATTTTGCTATGATTTTGATATGATCTTGTTCATGACAGAAATTACATGTTATTATGGTTAGAAACTTGTTAGTAGGTGTTATATGATCTAATGGTAACATAGAAATTGAAATCCTAAACATTTGCAAACTTAAGATTTTTGACAGCTTTGACCAGAATTTTTGGTCAACTTGCAGCAGTCATAACTTGCTCAATTTGTATCAAAATCAGTTGATTCTTTTTCCCTAGTAAATTATTATGTCTTAGCTTCAAATGGGCTACTCGCACACTTTCTAAAACCTCCGTTTTGTCACTCAAAACACTGCTGCAAGTTGGGTACTCAAAGCTGTCCAGTTTAGTAAAAAGTAGACTTTCCAATTTAGTTGGGCATGCTAATCTTGTTTTATTGACGAGTTTGTTAATTGTAAATGAGGTATATATATTAAGAGTAAGATCTGGAAGGTTTAGTGTTCAAACTCTAAGTTTTGGATGAGTTATGCAAGTTTTCGTTTTACTTTGACTAGTTTGCTAAATGCAGAAAATGCTAACTTCCAACGTGCATAACTTTCTCATTACTTAACGTTTTTAGTTTATTCTTTTTGCAACAAGTCCTAAATGATGTGTAGTATATGCGTGTAAAATTTACGGAGTTAACTCCAAGTAATGTGGATTTTAGCTATTTCACTAGATAGGTGCTTGAAGTTTGACTTTCTGGGTCAACTTTGACTTAAGTTGCAATTACTTGATTTGCTCCCAAATTGGGACTTGTATGTGCATAGTATGACTTGTATGAATGCATGAAACTTGTAAGGGTGCTTATGTGTTATTATTAGTCCTAGTGACAACTTCTAATCCAGTTAGGCCATATTTACGTAATTAGATCGATCTTGACCAACTTGTAGAACCAAGTGCCGCGTACCAGTGCACCCTAAGGTGAGTTTCACTTACTGTTATAGTTGCATCCGGTAAAGGATGGCAGCAACACGGTAAAGATATTTCTTTACTTAAGTAGTTATCCACCATATATCACATGTTTCACTGAATTGCTTTTAATATCAAAAGTCCTTACTTTATCGGGCCATTAATATAGAATAGCGAGGTAATGTTGAGTAGATCTACTGGGATTGACACCCCCGCTTAGCGGTCCACAGGATGCACCCTCCCGACTGGCGGTCGGACTGAGACCAATATTAGCCTAGGACTACCGTGGTCGGGAAAGACAGGGGGAAGGCAAACTACATAGGTTATGCCTGTGATACATTGTCAGCTTTGGTTTCGAACGTTCAGGTGAGCATGAGCATAGGCTAGCTACCTATTGATACGGATAATACTTGCAACTTGTATAATTAGATTACGAATTGTTTCTCTACTATTCGTATGCATTTTTGGTCTACATGGTGTTGTGTAGACTGTATTAGTGAACTTACCAGCCTTTAGCTGACACTTGATTGATGGATACTTTTCAGGTCGCTAGGTGGATCATGGATGGCACGGATGGCGGCAGTACACTTGACTTGCAAACCTTTGGGGAATATGCATTTTGAACATTTAAACTCGTTATTTTGTCAAACTAAACATGTAATCTGTTGATGTGCTTCCGCTGAACTATTTAACTAAACTATGCTCCATTTTGTAAAAAGTGCTTTAACTTATGATAAATTACTGTTATGGCTTGGTTGTAACTAAAGTCTTGGATCCTGGTCTGGTTTACACCCCACACGGTTATACTCCGTTAGTGGAAATTGGGGTGTTACATACAAGAGTTAGAAAAATTTGATGGAGGATATGTATCATTCGCCGGAGGAGTAGGAGGTTTTATCAGTCAGAAAGGAACAGTCAGAAATGGATGTCTCAGCTTCCACAACGTCAATTATGTCGAGTAATTGAAACACAGCCTGTTAAGTGTTTCACAGATATGTGATAGGGAGTATCCAGTTCTCTTCAACAACAAAGAGTGTCTCATTCTCAAACCTGGATACTCCATCCCTGTTGATTGGGTGTTAATGAGAACACCAAGATATGGTAATTCTTATGTTCTCAATATGCATAACCCCCCCCCCCCACAACTGAGGTGACATGTCTCCTCTCCAAAACTGCTGAGATCCATGCTCAGTTGTGGCACATACGGTTGGGGCACATGAATCTGAAGAACTTGAATCGTCTTGAAAGAGGAGGACTTGTTAAAGACCTTCCGATTAAAGAATTCGTGCTCAAAGAAAAATGTGTGGCATGTGCTAAGGGGAAGCAGCACAAACGCCCACATTAGCCGAAGATGGTTAGCAGAATCTTTTCCGTACTGGAGTTGCTTCACATGGACCTCTTTGGTCCAGTCAATATGTTAAGCCTTAACCGATGTGCATTTAGTTTAGTTATTACTGGTGATTTTTCTCATTTCACATGGGTGTTCTTTTTGCCCAAGAAAAGTGATGTTGCAGGTATACTGATTGCATTCATCAAACTTATTGAAAACAAGTTGAATCTGAAGGTGAAATCCATCAGGAGTGATAATGGGGCGGAGTTCAAAAATCATGTCATTGACGAATTCTGTGCTGCGAAAGGAATTGAACATCAGTATAGTGCTCCCTACACTCCTCAGCAAAATGGCGTAGCAGAACGGCGCAACATGACGTTAATCGAAGCTGCTCGTACTATGTTGTGTGATTCTAAGCTACCTACCATGTTTTGGGCAGAGGCAGTCAACACTGCTTGCTACGTCCAGAACAGAGTGCTCATCAATAAGCGGCACCAGAAGACCCCTTATGAATTAATCTATCGTGACAAGCCTAGAATTGGGAATCTTCGGGCTTTTAGGTGTGTTTGCACTGTTTTAGTAAATACTGATTTACAAAAGTTTGCTGCTAAATCTGATGAATGTTATTTTGTAGGTTACTCTGCCAGCTCTGCCTATAGGGTGTTCAACAAAACAACTGGGATTGTGATGGAGTCCACCAATGTGGATTGGTTAGAAGAAAATCCATCAGATGGTGGAGTGGGACCTCCTCAAGCATTTGACTACAATCAATTCTTCCTTCCGTTAGGATTGGAACGAGTCTTAGCCGAAGAACTTTTTGAAGACACAATCTCAGGACCATCAATAACACACTCCATTACAAAAGCTCTGGTACAGACAGTTGATACTGCCCCTGAAACAGATCCTACACATGTACAGGAAACAACCGCTACAGAGAGTGACCCTGAGGCAGACAACAACCCTGGAACAGACACTGATCAAACACAGGGAGCTGATGCAGAGGGAGAGGCTGAAACAATTGATGAACCAGATCAAAAAAATCTCCCTCCTGTAGTTCCCATTCAAGCCATTGCAGAAACCATGATCCATAAATATCACCCCTTGGACAACATCATTGGTCCGTTAGCATCAAGGGTGGTAACAAGAAGCCGATCAGGGGACATCAATCATTGCTTGTATTCATGATTCATCTCTTAAATTGAACCTCCCAACATTACTATAGCTTTGACATATCCTAGTTGGGTAGAAGCCATGCATGAAGAACTGAATCAATTCTCACGGCTTCAAGTTTGGAGGTTAGTAGAAAGGCCTGCTGACAAAAGGGTTATCACAACTCGATGGCTTTACAAAAACAAAAAGGATGACAATGGCATTATTGTCAGAAACAAGGCCAGGTTGGTGGTTCAAGGCCACAAACAGATTCAAGGGGTGGATTATGATGAAGTGTACGCGCTAGTTGCTCGATTGGAAGCCATAAGAGTCTTTTGGCCTACGCATCCTACATGAATTTCACTGTCTATCAACTGGACGTGAAAACTGCGTTTCTGTATGCTGATATGGATGAAGAAGTGTATGTTACTCAGCCTCCAGGGTTCATCGATGATGAACACCCTTATCATGTGTACAAGCTATACAAAGCTTTATATGGCTTACACTAGGCCCCTCGGTCGTGGTATAAAACTTTAACAGATCACCTGCTAGCTCATGGGTACACAAGAGGAATCGTAGATCAAACATTATTCAGAAAGGAGGTTGAGAATGACATAATCATGGTACAAGTCTATATGGACGACATCATCTTTGGGTCCACAAATGAAGACTTGTGTAAAGAGTTTGAGACCGTGATGCGGACGAAATTTGAGATGAGTCAGATGGGCGAGATGGAATTTTTTCTCGCATTACAAGTGAAGCAGAGTGAAAGAGGAATACTTATCAACCAGGCCGAATATGTCACAGAGATTCTGGAGAAATACAAGATGGTAGATTCGAAGCCGGTCTCCACACCCATGGCGGCCAGGCCTGCACTTACCAGAGATCCAGATGGCCAACCGATAGTCTATGATCGGGTCACTGCTGTATTTGACTGCCATTCACCTAGATATCATGCTCGCAGTGTGCCAATGCGCACGTTACCAGGCTAATCCTAAGCTCTCCCATCTTTCTACTGTTAAACGTGTTTTAAAATATTTGAAGGGTCGGCCACGGCTGGGCCTCTAGTACCCTAAAGAGTCATGTTTTAATCTGTATGCTTTCACTGACAGTGATTATGCTGGTAATGAGCTTGACAGGAAATCCATATCTGTCGGAGCTCAATTTTTAGGTGACAGGCTGGTAGCATGGCAAAGCAAGAAGCAGCACACGGTGTCCCAGTCGACAACCGAAGCAGAATACGTGGCTGCATCTGCTTGCTTTTCACAAGTGGTATGGTAGCAGCATCAGCTGAGAGATTACGGTTTGAATTTCTTTGATACTCCCATTTTTTGTGATAACAATGTTGCATTGCAAATTATTAAAAATCTTGTGCAGCACTCAAAAACCAAACACATTGACATAAAATCGCACTTCATTTGGGATTGCTATGAACGCAGGCTCATTCATCTAGAACGGGTGGGGTCGGATGACAATGTAGCGGATATGTTCACAAAACCCCTTCCCAGTGCCAATTTTGAAATGTGTCTCAAAGGCCTCCGGATGATAGCCTTTGATGAGTAATCTGGCAACAGTTTTCATGTCCTTGAATATTTATTTAAAAAAAAATGTTTTCTATATTGTCTTTTAAAAAATCTAAAAGCAAGGGGAAGATATAAAATACACATCTGATGTTTCCTCTAAATTGTGTGCTTTTAAATTTTATTTTACTGGTTATGGTTGACCAGGTAGGGAAGTGATATAAATTTCCAGGTGTTTGCTGACTGACACGTGTAAGGTTAATGTGAAAAGTTGTGATTCATGGCCGATATGCTTGGTAGGCTCTACTGTCAATCAATAAAAAGGTATGTTTTATCACAACATTTGAAGATAAAGTATGATGCTTGAAGGGAAATACACACTTGGGTAAGTACAATTTCTATTTGACTGTGCATCAGGAATCCTGAGATGCACGCCCGGTTCTGAGTTTTGATGTCATGCTCAAAAACTCCCATTCCCTCTTCTTTGCGTAAGCAATGACCTGGAATGTTGTACGCGAGTCAGGACTCCTCTGTTCTACGAAAGCAGAGACCTGGAACCTCCCTGATCCACGTACAATTAAGATCACATTGTACATACATTATAAACCCAAAATATGCCAATGTGAACAACCAAAAGAGACCTTCAAGTGTCCAAAACCCTCAGCCTTTGTCACTGATGAGAGAATTACTAAAAATGTTTCAAAAATTCAGTTGACTATGTATACTATCCAACAAAACCTCCGTGATCTATTCTTTCTTTTCTCAACCCAGTCTGGAGCATGATGTTAGGCTTAAGGAAAGGTGTCATGAAAAATGTTGTATGGAAACCAGGTGTACTTGATAGAGTGTACAAAATATACCCAGGACTTATGTGTGTGACCTAGATAGATTTTCATAATTAATAAACCTTAAAATATAAATTAAGTGATGAAACTGCCTGAGTAAGAGAAAGCGGCATGAGTTTAATAATGGACCAAAAATACCGGCAATCGCCTGAACACGTGAAGTAACTGAAGCTGAAAAGGGTTCCTCAGTCACAGAATATCTGGTATGATCCCTCACAATGCCTCTTCATTCAAAACTCAGTGTTGTTAAGTTTTTTATTTATTTATATTTTATTATTTTTAATTTTATTTTATTTTATTTTATTTTATTTTTATTTATTTACTTTATTAATGCTAAGTTGTCAGAAATAAAAACTCACGGGCCTGAGTTAGGGGAAGTTTATTTTATTGAACGGGATTAAGTTTGGTTGTTTGATGTTAAAAAGTTAAGAAAATTCTTGTTTTGAATAAGTTTGTGTAACTTGGGAAAGTTTTTATTCTAGAGGGGGTGTAAGTGAAATTTAAAAAAAAAAATTGAAGCAAAAAGGGGAGTCGGCTTCCCCTCTCTCACTTCATCTCCATCTTTTCTCTCCTCTCTAAACCCTAGAACCACACCACCACCACTGATCATCACCATCACCTGCCGCTACCACCATCACACACCACCATAGTCATCGTCACCTCCCTGTGACCACACCGCTACCTTTCTCGTCGAAAATCTCCACCGGAACACCCCCACTCACCCAAGTCACCGCCGCCGCTGCCCCTTTTCGATCCACCGCCTCCGCCACCAACTAGAACCATCCGACACCTCCCCTCCAGTCGGAATCACCCTCTGAACGCATCCCCACCATTGATTTTGAGCAATGGCTCCTCGATTGAAGCGTGCAGCTCGACCCGCTCATGATCGAATGGAGTATGTTTTTTTTCTTGTGTTTATTGGGTGGGATGGGTAAAAAATTCGATTTGCAGGTGTTTTAGATTGTTGTTAGATGCTAAAACACAAAAGAATCGCATGATTGTTTGAGTTGCAGGTTGAAACCGAAGAAGATAAGGCTTTTCTATCGAGCCAAGGGCTTCTCGATCAGGCTGAAAAGCTTTTCGATCGGCTCCTGGTGCTTTTCGATCACTGGTCACCGATGGCCAGAGGCTTCTCGATCAGTAAACTAGGGTTTCCGATTGAAAACTACCCTTTTCGATGGGTGCTCAAGATTTTCGATCAGAAGCTTAGGCTTTTCGGTCAAGACTGAAACTGTGAAAGTTGCTACACAACACCCTGAAGAAGCTCCAAGTGACCTTAGAAGAAGAAGATTGGATCCTCGTGTGCCCCCTGTCACTAGTCCAAGTGCTGGTCAATCATCTTCACAACACACAACCCAAGACAAAGGAAAGGCGGTAGAAACACCAGAGTTCAGGTTAGAAAGAGAGCTTAAAGCAGAAATTAAAGAGCTGAAAGCCCAGAATGCAGCCCAAAGTGAGATTATTGGAGATTTAATTGATATCCAAAAGGTCCACAATACTGAGTTGGAGAATCAAAAGAAGATAAATCGAGAGTTTACCAGGCAACTCAGAGAATTACACAAGCTGATCAGGCAACTTAATTCTGACAACTCAAGCAAGACAAACCCCAGGAAAGATGACAAGAGTGATCCGGGAAATAAAGAAGGTGGTTGAAGTGCCGGTGATTCTTCACAATCACCAGTGTTTGACTTTGAAGCAGATATCCCTGAAGCATCTGGCCCAGTCCTACCCGAATCCACTAATGAAGATAGAGATACAAGGGATAGAGACTACATGACTGTACCTGCTTCCGAGTTTGATGGAGGGAGGGAGGCTCAGACCTTTGCTTATCCTCCTGAAAGGTACTTAATCCAGCTGGGAGATCATTATCATGATAAAAGGGGAATCACTGCAGAAATCAAAGCCTGGATGTTTAATGGTGAAAAGAATATGTTTGTTGTGCGAAGGAAGGGTCAATATCTGTTGGAATACTACAAATGCTGGACCCAGTTTTACTCCTGGACTAATGTGGATCTGACCATGCTTTACAAAGCACCTTTCTCAAACCCATCAAAAATTGAGCAGGCTAAGTATTTTTACAAGAAGTTGGAAAATGCAGTGCATAGCAAGTTCAAGAGATTTGAAGATTTTCCTCACAAAAAGTCATATGTTAAGAAATACAGGGATGTATTCAAGTGGGATGGAAAGAAGAGTGTTCCTGGAAAGGAGAATATCACAGGAAAGAAGTTCACTAATGTTTTGTATCCGCCGACTGAGAAGACTAAAACTATACCCCTACCTATGAGACATCCTGAAGATTGTTTACATGACTTCCAAACTAGGGCATACATTGATTACTCTGGAGAAGCAAAAATCCTTTGCAAATCGAAGACGATGAGTGTCATGGAAGTTCATGACCTGATGAGGTTTCATAAGAAAAATATATTGGTACTGTCGAAGCATCAGATTGAAAGCAAAAAAGATACTAAAGAATATGCTAAATGCTATACACGAGCCATGGCAGAAATTGTTGCAAAGGAGCTATAGTATGATCCGGCTACCGTGCATTTGTCGAAGAAGTTCCGGATGTGAATGTTGTCTAATGCTAAAGCCTAGGGGAAGATTGTAGAGACCATAATTTGTGAGGCTTTTGCAATAGAAAGTCTTTTGGGCTAGTTTAATTGAAATTGGGTTAAAACTTGTAAATGGGTTGAAGTGAGCTTGTTTTTGGTTGAATTAGGGGCCCTTTAGGCCGATTTTTGTAGCTTGTTTACCAAGCATAAGCTTTCCTATATAAGGATAGCTAGTTTAGATGTTTAGGGTTGCTTGAATTAGTGTTCTCTGGTGTGTTTTGCGATTCAAGGTGAATCGAAATTCTCATAGAGAATTTCGACTCTCAAGGTGTAGTAATCGACTTGTGTTCAAGGATCCTCAATCGGTTTGTGTTTCTTAATTGTTTTTTTACATTCATTGTTGATTTTCGATTTTTACTTGAATCATCTCTAGTCACCGGATTCCGCACGGTGACTATAGACTTTGATATCGCGTGAGGGGTTGAATTGATCCTTACAATGCAAAAACACACCTAAAATCTTTTTGGATTTTTTAGATGAAAAACATAAATGCAATACATAAATGAAATACTGAATCACACACTATTTTTGTCTTTTGCGAGAAAGATCTCAACTTGGGATCATATTGGTCATGACATGCTGAACTACCCTTCAATTTCAATTACTTCAGCACATAAGTCATGTCGATTGCTGATATAATTTGTCCATCTTAAACTCAGGCACAATCATACTCATAACATCTGGATATGTTATTGTATTGATTTAGATTGCTTTAACTAGTGTACCACACAATATCAAATTGAATGGCACGGGATTGTCCTAAGACTATAAAAAAGTTCATTTCCAAACAAATATGTCACATTTATTAATGAATCAGGCAGGATTTTTACTGAGTCTACTACACCTTCCAAGTTAAAATCTAAACAAAAACAACTTTTTAAACTTGATTCAAGTGTTGGTGTTTCATCACGTGATGATGTCTCAGTTAAAAATGAAAAAGCAAAGATGCAGTGGCGACCTAAAGTGGTCAGCAAGGCTGCAACTGATTTTGAGGAAGACACTGGTCGACCGGAAGCTTTGTGCTTCGGGTCTTTTGAGTACTAATCTTTAAATCCAGTGTGCAGGTACTTCAAGAAGACCTGTTGGTGATTGTGAAGTTTAAAGCTTGAAGCAGTTACTGATAGTGGAGTCTCCTGCTTAACTTAAATTGAATGCTTCATATTTCAAAATTAAAATTTTTCTAGAAAGCTAAAAATTGTTGAGGTATCAGTATCGATTGGTCAATTTTCTTTCTTTTAAAACCAAAAATAGTGTCTTTGTGTTTTTGTTAAAATGAAAATCCAAAAATAGAGTTTCCATTTTAAGGGGGAGAAAATGGAAAAATACAAAAACATCGAAAAATAGAAAAATACAAAAAAAAATTGAAAAAATGAGAAATTGTATCCGACATATTTGGGAAATGATGGTACATTGGCTTACGTGTCTGACTCATGGATAAATTAGATGAGAAAGCCATAAGATCACTGTTTGATGTGCTTGGTAGACTCGACATTAAATCCAGAAAGTATTCAAATGTGATATACATTAAATACAAATTCTTGACCAAGTGAACAACATCTTGATGCATATCTCAAGATATTAAAGAAAAAGATATGTGAAAAGAAAAATAAGAAGTCACTGTGTAAACATGTGTTCATTTTGCAAAGATTTAAACTTGTTTGATTTTCTTTATTTTGTCAAACGATCAGACTTTCTCTGCTTGTCCACAAGACCGACCTGATTGTTATTCGTTTGACGTTCTGCTTTATTTTCTTTGGTGTTTCGTATAACTTATCGGACTTTCTCTGCGTGTACAGGAGTACCAACTTGATTATTGTTGGGTTATACAATTTCAACTTGTTTTATTTTCTTAATTTGTTAAATCTGAGGCCTTATCTGCGTATCGAAAGATTGACCTGACCTTAAGGCAGACGATTTAACGTTCTTATTTCTTTTTGCATGGAACACAGTTGACGACATCATGAATTCAATCATTATGTGATTAAATCACAAATGAAATCACAAAGTGTAATATAAAAGAAAATACATATCTGAATATGTTTGATTGTGTGTGGTACACTAGTTAAAGCAATCTAAATCAATACAATAACATATCCAGATGTTATTAGTATGATTGTGTCTGAGTTTAAGATGGACAAATTATACCAGCAATCGACATGACTTATGTGCTGAAGTAATTGAAATTGAAGGGTAGTTCAGCATGTCATGACCAATATGATCCCAAGATGATATCTTTCTCGTAAAAGACAAAAATAGTGTGTGATTCAGTATTTCATATTTGTATTGCAGTTATGTTTTTCATCTGAAAAATCCAAAAAGATTTTAGGTGTGTTTTAGCATAAACTTAGAAAAGTCAAAAAGATTTATGATGTGTTTTGATATAAAGTTACAAAAAGCCAAAAAGATTTTGTTTCTTATTTGTTCTGATTGATACAAGATACAAAATTGTTATTTCAAAACTATATCTTGGATTCTCAAAGAGAAGTTTTGCGCCAAGATTAAATTAAAACTCAAAAGAAAAAGAAAGTCGCGTTTCTGTCTTCTGAAATTGCAGGTTTCTGTGTGACAAGACTCAAGCATGGTGAAAGGGGAAGTATGTAATATCTTTCACAAGTTGATCTTGAAGTTCAAAGATTGTTCAAAATTGATCCAGCCATGCAAGCTCTATTTCTGACAAAAGTTCAAGTTGAGGATCGGATGCAATGTTGCTGAAGATTGAAAACTGAAGTTTTATTAGATAGATAGATAGCTAGATACACTACACATTAAGGGGGAGTTTGTTAGAGCACATACCTATGCTACGTTGTGTCTCGTGTATTGTATCTAGACTAGAGCATCTTTGTGAGTCATATACTCAACATACCAAGATGGTCATACCATATGGTCTGCCCGTACCAGAAAGCTATGAATATTGCCTTCCGTACCAGAAACGTACCAAACTGTTCTTCGAGAGTACCATTGGCGTACTAAACTGAGATCGACTGATTTTTTAAATTTTCGACTTTTGGAACTGGAAATTATATCAGTGAGGTGCGAAAATACTCTAGAAACACTTAGACATCATCTTTGACCTCGGAATCACTCGAAATTGAGAAAAAATGATGAAAAACGACTCAAACCCAAACTTTCTCTCTCTAAATTTCGAAATAGACCAAATCAAAGTAGTAGAGCAACCTGGATTGCTCTGATACCACTTGTAAAACCACGAAAACGGATCTTACTACTGCATGATTCAGTTAATCGATGAACACGGATGTAAATAAAGCTTGGCTTTATTAATTCACAAAGAGAGTTTACAATGTAGAGAGAGAAACACTTAAGAACACACACAGTTAAGAGTATTGGAAAATGACAGGATTTCTAAGCTCTCTCTAACATGAACTATTTATAGTCACTTACATACTGGTCGGCGTACCACCTGGCGGACCAGTTGGTACGCCCGTACCAACTGGTACGGCGGACCATATGGTACGACCATCTTGGTAAGTTGACTATTTGACTCACAAAGATGCTCTAGTCTAGATACAATACACGAGACACAACGTAGCATAGGTATATGCTCTAACAGTTTTTTTTACTTTTGGTTAATTGAGTTTTAATATCAGTTTTGTGTGTTTTGTAGGTATTGGGATTAGGTCCCGAGGTTAAACGAATGTTTAAAGGAAGTTGGAGGTCAAAGGAATGATCGAGTGCTGAAAAGAGTAAACTAAGTATCTCTTGGTTTGGAGAGAGCCTCAAGCAATACACTTGGGGAGTTAATTCGGTGAACTGGTCAACTGTAGTGAACCTAACTAAATTATCTAAGCCGTATAGCCTGGTTTGAGATTTGAATTAGGCAATACGCTAGTATTATGAAAATCCAAGAAAACACTAAAATCAACTATTTAAACCAATTGATGGGTGTTTCTTAGGAGTTGTAACTTTTTCCAACGTAGATGACTCAAGGATGATTTTCAGAGCAGAGAACAAGGCTGGAGTCATTGGAGGTCATGAGGAATCAACCATTCGACACCAATCGTTTATCTGGTTTCTCGTTTCATTCTTGTTTCTTGTAATCACCTTAGACTAAATCATGTTTTCTGGTCAAGACTCTATATTTATCTGTATTTCTGCTGTGAACATGATTATTGGCTAAGCAATTATTGCCACCTAGACCAATTGTTGAATAATTGATGTTTGTGATTTTAATCAGTTTATGGCAACTTATGTAAGGATTAATTACTATATAAATCCCTCTAGTTTACTGCAATCAATGCATATGTGTGCTTGAGTTAGGTTTAGAATTATCAAATAATCCTTGCTTGCGGGTGTCTTCCAGTTTAGGTAAAGTAGTTAAAGTGCGTGACTTTGTGTATACAATTTAATGTGATTTGCTACATAGTGATCATAGGATTGGTTGATGGTTGTTTTTGTGACTCTTGTGTGCTGCCGTAACTAGTGACCCAAAAGGTGATAGTTTGTCGGGTAATCGGGTTGGCTAATAGAATTTAGGAATCATTTCCCCTAAAGGAAATTGCCTAGTTTTTATAATTAGCTTGTTATTCCGTGTCAATTGTGGTTGATTAGAGGTAGCTCCGACTATTTTAGGATGCCTTAGATTGTTTCGAGGGTGGCTTGGATAGTTGAAGTGGGAATAACTCATAAGGTGAACTCCTTGTTTGAGCTTTAGAGTTTTCAGTTAAGAAGAACCCAAAAGGTGAACTAACTAACCGGTGAGCATATTCCAATCTATAGGTATTCTATTAGGAACATCTGGAGAGTGATTCAGGGGCTAATAGGGTTTCTACAGATTGTGTCATAAGATCCTGGTTCCATCAGAATTGTCATAGCCGATTGAGGTCGTTAATTTTAATTAGGATTTTTAGGTCTAGGTGGTATCTTTCTCATCTTTGAATTCATCCTAAGGTTTTCCAGTTGTCGGTAGTTAGTTAGTTAAGTTAATTAATTAATTCTCAATTTGCATCTAAATCAAATTCTCAATTTCCATTTCATAGAGTCCTAGGTTGGAGTCTTGTTTTCAGTGTCCTTAGGGTTCGATTCCGGTCTTCTATAGCTATACTGCCACCGATAGGTACACTTGCTTGTAGGTTTGGTCTACTTTAGTTGTATTGGTTAAACTCGTTGTGTTTAGGTCTAGGTTTTGTTAGTTATTTTCAGTAACCATTTCGTGCACATCAGCCCTCAATGCTAACTCTATCATCAATATCACTCTCGCTACACCCGCTTGCTCTTCCAAATGCCGTAAGGCATGTAACCCTTCAAAGTGCAAGGGCTCTGGCAACCCTACCGGTCTATAGCAAGGAAATTCGGGTGTTTGGTCCTCCTCTACCAGAGCCATCAGGAAGAAGAGAAAGGCTTAGCTTACTGCTAGGGAAACAAATCATGTTTCTCCAATTGATGCTACTATCTCCCATCTCCTATCACTCAATGGCTTCCCGTTGCACTGCAAGCTAAGAAACCCTATGCTGGGTCTCACACTTTTTATAATTGTTGCAAACCATCACCGCCCTACCCACCTTCCATGCTGGAAATACAAGTTGTGTCCATCTCGGGCATAACGTGGGTATATGTCATCGATCCAGCCATCTTACGAACGCATGTCACTAGCTAGCTTGAGCTTAGCCTCAAATGTTTCAACTTGTGTTACCAACGCCTATTCAGTTCTCTGTTGTCTCCACCTTTGCTTTCTATTGTTAGGGTACCCCTGATCGCATTCCTCATCTCGTCCCCTATTAGCCACCGTTAACGTCTCCGTCAACGGCTATGCTGACCATGGAACCCATGCTAGAGATCTCAACTCAAATGTTGTTTGATGTATCTTATGATAATGCCTTGTAATCATTAATTAAAATCGTTGACATTTTATGTAACCATTTCCCTTATTTGTGAAGATGTTTGAAACCTTAACATTTTATGTCAATTATTGCAGTTAAGTTACAAGTATATGTGTTGTCTCTTTTGGGTTCTGAATCATGTATTTATCGTGCCATCTTTATCGTTGTATGTACGTTGGGAGAATTCTCGTTGATGGGTTCACGAGTTTACAGGTTGCGTGGTTACGATATTACACACATACATTGATTTGAATGTACCCGCTCAAAGTTAAATCTTCATAATCATTGATTTATGTATGTCATCCGACCTAACTTCTTGATTTTCGTGATTCGACATTGTTCACCGTTAGCACCTCCGAACCCTTTTCCTTTCATCTCAGCGTACCCTCGAAATTTTATTCAATTTATCATTAAAATCAGTGTGCTTTAAGGAAATCATTCATATCTCACCCGGACACTCAGGTCCTGGCTATCCTCGATGATAAACCAGAATGTAGCACATGTATCTAGGGCCCATATGTGGAAGTTCATCATAATGAAAAGGGAATCTGAGACATCCGAAGACACATCAAGTCTTCCTCCCATTCACCAAAACAACTTTCACATTGACATTATGCCTCGTGTGACTCCAGTTTCAAATCACCTTATCGTCTCTGACCCTCGAGAACCATACGCCTATGCGCGGTTGTCTCTTCCTCATGTGTTTTATCTCGTCCGTTGAGTAATTCTCCTTAATATGTACCTTTCATGCGTCTCGGCTCTCAAGATCTTTCTTTAGAATACACGGTAGTGTCTGGTGATGAATTCCATGTTTCGGTCGGCATTTCGCGGCCTTGTTCTAGATTCGTGATCGTCCTCATTGGCGATATCTGAATTTTCCCACTTCTCATCCTTGATTTCTATCATGGGGAAACTCTTTTGTATTCAGCCAATGGACTTTGGGAGTTTTACAGCTAGTTAGATTCATAAATTCGGCTCTTGATTAACTGAATAATCAGTTTATGGACTTGATATCCATCATTTTAGGGATTCGATCCTTGGATTCAACTCCTAATTGTTGCATGTCCTCGATGCAGTTTCGATTACGGATCAGTCATTCCTCACCCTATCTTTGTTTGACCGCTTGTTGATTCATTAATCTATTTCCTTGCATATGTCATTTAGTTCTCAATCTATGGCCTCATTTGAAGGGTATTATGGGTAGATGTGATCGGTAATCACCATTAATCGGGTTATTCTTCATATCATGTTATTTTATTTTAGCAGGTTCATGTACTTCATGATATGTTAATCGATTTATGATATCATGTTTTGCGTATTTCGAGTCATGTTATTCGCTCCATGTTATAGGTTTCATGTATTTCGAGCCATGTTATTCAGTTCATGTTATCGGGTTCACGTATTTCGAGTCATGTTATTAGATTTATGTTATCAGGTTCATATATTTCATGCCGTGTTATTCGGTCCATGTTATCGGTTTCATGTATTTTAAATCATGATATTCGATTTATGTTATCAGGCTCATGTATTTCGAGTCATGCTATTCGATTCATGTTATCGGGCTCATGTATTTCGAATCATGATATTGGGCTCATGTATTTTGAGTCAAGCTATTCGATTCATGTTATCAGGCTCATGTATTTTGAGTCATGTTATTCGGTTCATATAATCGGATAAATGAATTTCGAGTCATGATGTTCGGTTCATGTTATCAATACATGTATTTCGAAACATGTTGTTTGTTCCATGTTATCTATACATGCATTTCGAGACATGTTATTCGTTTCATGTCATCGATACATGTATTTCGAGACATGTTTTCCGGTTCATGTTATTGGATTCATGCATTTCGAATCATGTCATCGAATTCATATACCATGAATCACGCGGTTCATTCCAAGTCAGCGGAGTCATGTTTTTCAGAAATTTACTGTTCGGTTCACGCAAGTCGTGACACCCAAACGAGTGGTAATCAGCTCATGACATCCAATGCATGGTTCTGTGATCAATTCGTGGAACTTGATTTTGTTTTGCATCGATTGTTTTGTGGGATGAAGCATGTGTGTGTTCATCGCTTGGAATTTTCGGTTGTCTATGGTTAGTTTGAACGTTGATCATTATTCTACTCTTACTAAACCAGGGTCTCATACGTGCTACTACCAGCGACTGTGTGTGATGCTAGCTTAGCATACGATCAATATTGGTCTTGGGTTTTTGTGAGGGCTGATTCAGATTCTGTCCACGTATCGTGTCTCGTAAGGTAAACAAGCTATGGGTTGCTACCCATCTAGCTCACCAGAACTTGACGCTTTGTTAGGATAAGAAGTCTGGAACTCCAAAATGTTTGTTTATCATTGATATCAGTGTTGGTTTTGGTTTATCTTATGTGGTGATCTATGTGAATATATGTTATGTTATGAATTAGGATATTTTGAAGAACTACATGTTACACCCATTACACACCAGTGTCTCCTGACCCCCCCCCCCCAGTCTCGCTCCTAAAGTAGGAGAGATCATGGTTTGTTTTTATCTTTAGCTAGTCTTTTGGTTGGTTCTTGGTTGGTCATAGTGTGTTCCTCAGATCTATTGTTCTTGGTTGGTCATAGTGTGTTCCTCAGATCTATTGCTCACCTTCTGTTGATAGCCCTAAGTTTTGTTCTGTCGAGCTTAATTGTCAATTGATGATATGTAGAATAGTTTGTTCTCCGAAGGCAAACAATACTCGCTTAAAGGTGTTAAATATGTGGTGGGTTAGCCCCGGTACACCGTATATATAAGCATCGGTAATGCCTTCAGGGTGCACTAGGAGTCAGACCTAGATCGGTGTATGTGTGTGGCTATCTCTGATGATTGGTTATATCGCAGTCCATTTTTCTTTATCGCCATTTCTAACGTAACCCTTACGGATGGGTAAAGATTGGCACCATTGTAATTGACTCATTAATCAAGAATGTATTGCTACCCTTGGTAAAACATTTATGTCATTTATGTGTTGGCCTTTAATGTCAAAATGTGTTGGATTTTGATAAAATCTTTTTAACTACCCTTTTCTTTAAATTTGTAAGTTTCTCCGAATTTCGAGACAAAATTCCCTAAAGTAGGGGAGACTATAACATTTGCATTATAACCGGTTGTGAGATCTAATCCGTTTTGAAATTTTGTGTTTTACCGATTTTCGAGTTATTGAATATCAGAAGAATTTTCTAGTATTTATACACCAATTAATGGTTCTAATTGATTTATAATCGGTTTTCAAAACAAAATACTTAATTACAATCAACTGCATTCAAATTGGATTCCTCGAATTAAAAATAAAGCAATTTCCGGTTTTTACGCGACTTTGGTATGCGAGTCGTCGCTTACCGGGAATCTCTTATTTGTGTATCGTATGTCAGTTTCAACATATTTATGAGTCTAATAATCACATATCATGTCCTAAGTCATCACACATTTAATCGAATCGTGAAACGTTATGTTACCATATGTGTGCAAATCCAATTACTTATGTGACATATTTATAATCTTTTGAGTGGATTAAATGTGGTTATTATGATGGAATGATGATTTGAGTAATTTGGGTGAAAACGGGACTCGAAAACATCAAAAAACGGAAAAACAAGCATGCAAAATGAGGCGTCGGGCCTTGGGGCGGACCAGGAGCCCTTAGCGTATCGCCTGGCCCACAAGAAGCCCTAAGCGATATGCTTGGAGATATAAAAACAGCAGAACCCTAATCATGCACTATAAATACATCTTAAACTTCATGTAGTTTCCTGGTGAGGATCTTGTTTAGTGTTTCAAGTGTGGAGAATGACAAAATCATTAAATACAAGTTGAGATTTATTTCCACTGAATGAACTGGACATACAACAAGATCACCGAATGAAGACTCAACTGGGCAAAAGTTATAAATTAGCCGAATGAGGTTGCAATTTATAGACAAGCAATCGAATGACTCATTCGGTAGTCATTCACCACTCATTCGGTGGCTCTCATTCACCACTCACAAACATTGACTCATCCCGATCACTCTAGCAACTATTACATCCTATTACATCAAGACTCGAACATCATATGACACACTAGCACTATGTACTAACAAACTCTTCCTTGTCATATGTTGTAACTGTCAACTTTTGTAATCTTCAACTCTTCAAAAGTTGATCTTCAAATACTCTCCCTCGGACAATACTTATTCATAAACTCTGAAATTTGTAATCAGTTGCAATAGGGCTTGCATGGCGGGAACAGGATCACATCACCGAACCACTTGTAACTGGGGCTTCTTTAGCTTCTAGCATACTCCCCCTTTCACAATGCTTGAGACATGTCTTCAATCTGCATCTTTAGAAGACAGAATTGCGGTTTGCGTTTTTCACTAATATTAATTTAATATTGGGCAAAAATCTCTTTCAGAGAACCAAGATGTTTATGATTTTTGAAAATGATTTGTATCATGTGTCAATTGATTGAAAACAAATAAGAAATAAAATCTTTTTGGCTTTTAAAAGTTTATATCAAAATAAACCTAAAATCTTTTTGACTTTTTAAACTTATGCTAACACACCAAAATCTTTTTAAATTTTATAAAATGAAACATAAAAGCAAAACTGAATTGAACTCTATTTTTTGTTTCAGAAAGATCACTATTTAGGATCATATTGGACATAACGCGTTGAACTACACTTCAATTTCAACTAATTTAGCACACAAGCCATGATGGTTGCCGGTATAAATTGTCCATCTTAATCTCAAGCAAAATCATACTCATAACATCTGGATATGTTAAGGTATTGATTAATTTTCTTTGACCAGTATACCCCACAGTATCAGACATATTGAGACATTTTCTTTTTCTCGTGTGATTACACTTGTGTTTATCACATAGTATTTGAATTCATGATACTGTCAAACTGTGTTACATGCAAAAAGAAATAAGAACGTTAAATCGTCAACCTTAAGGTCGATCTTCGATATGCAGATAAGGCCTCAGATTTAACAAAATAAGAAAAATAAAAAGACGTTGAAATTGTATATTCAACAACAATCAGGCCGGTTTTGTGGACATGCAAAGAAAGTCCGATGACTTATGCGAAAAACCAAGAAAATATAGAGGCAGAACTTCAAATGAACAACTATCAGGTCGATACTCACGTATACGCAGAGATAGTTCGATCATTTGAGATAATATAGAAAAACAAACAAGCTTAATCTTTGTAAAATGAACACATGTTTACAGAGTGACTTCTCATTTTCTTTTTCACACATTTTCTTGAAATACACTTCAAAAAGTTGTCCACTAGGTCAAGCATAAGCATTTAATGTAAATCGCATTTGTATACAGTCTGATTTGTTGAGCCTACCTAGCACATCAAACAATGGTCTTATGGCTTTTTCATCTACTCTATCCACGAGTCAGACACTTTGGGCACTGTACCATCATTTCCAAATTATCAATTTCTCATTTTTTTTTTCATTTTTTTAGTATTTTGCATTGCCTTTATCTCCCCCTAAAATGAAAAATTCTATTTTTTCGAATTTTCATTTTTCAAAACAAAAGACCCTATTTTTTATTTTCTCCCCCTAAACTACCTACGAAATGTAAAGAAAGAAAATTGATCGATTGACACCGATACCTTGCAGGTTTAGACTTTGAAACTCATGTCAAGATTTCGAATCTTTGTATTTTAAGTTAAGATCAGCATATTCCTCACTATCAGCAACTTTGCAGCTACCAATAGGTCTTCTTTGGAAAATATGCATTCACTGAACCTAAATGATTAGCTTTCAAAAGACCCGAAGCGTATAGCTTTAGGTCGTCCAGTATCTGTAGAATAATCTTTAGTGGCCTTACAACTGTGTTTCGGCCGCCACTGCATCTGAGGTATATCACTTGTTAAAGAGCTCCCATTAGACGATGTTCCACCCACATTTTTATCAAATTTTGAAACTCATTAATAACTCTGCCAGATGGATCAATAATTTTGGTAGATTTACCATCAGATGAAGTCTTATCAACAAACATATTTTCAGGAGAAGTTCTTTAAACATGACCCCTTTTACGATACTGATAACATCGAAGACGATCAGTAAATTCCTCTGTCGACCTACCATCGTAAATGGTCTTAACAAATGGTTTCTATGTCCTTTTCTTCCTAGAATCCTGAAAAGTAAAAGAATCAAAATTATCATAAAAACCATCACGAAGTAACCTGCTTGTGGATACCCAATGTGAGGCACAATTCGTGAATGTATCAGTAGACCAGAATGAAGAACCTCCAGACGAACATGGACCAGTCTTTGGAGAATAAGTTGCGGTCTTCTTCACCTGTTTTAATCTCTTGATTCATTCTTGAAAATGCGTGAGCATCGGATCGTCTACTCGATCTAGCTAATTCGGACAAGAAACAAGTAATTAACAGATTGTTTTATTGATCAAAGTGATTAATTACAATCAATAACACAGAGAAACAGACTCAGAGAATACACTACAGAAAACACACACTTTAGCTATGCTCTCTCACGCTCAGTCCTACATTACAAAGAACAAGCACCTATATATAGCGACTGGACGAACCTCAGGCTAACCTGAAGTTCGTCTGATTCGTACCTTAGGTTCGGACCTAGTTCGGTTGGCAGCTATCTTTGTCTTATTCTTGGTCTTGTCTTGACTTGATACTGCACACGACACAGATCCTTAAATCTACAAACTCCCCCTCGTCGTATGCAGTATCTCTTCAACAACATCAAAACTATATCTTCAATCAAGCTCCCCTCAAGTGTAGAATCCGTCCATCCAATGAAATACATCTTTGAACAAACTCTTCCTCAACTTGATCGTAGCTTGATCTTTACTACTTGAAAATGTCCGGTGTATCTCTGTCTCTTATCAACAGCTTCAGAAGACTTGAAGTTGTAATTTCTTTCACTTTTGCAACCTACTCAAAATTTAAATAATCCTGGTGCAAAACGTCTCTTCGAGACTCCAACATATTTTTTTGAAAATTTGATTTTACATCACGTGTTGATCAGTTCGAAAATTAAATAGAAACAAAATATTTTCGGCTTTTACAAAGTTTATATCAAAACAAACCTAAAATCTTTTTGACTTTTCAAACTTGTACTAAAACACACCATGCAAAAAGAAATAAGAACGTTAAATCGTCTACCTTAAGGTCATAAGTCATGCTGACTATACGGGATCATATTGAACATGACACACTGAACTACACTTCAATTTCAACTAATTGAAGCACATAAGTCATGCTGATTGCCGGTATAATTTGTCCAGGTTAAACTCAGGCAGACTCATACTCATCACATCTGGATAGGTTAAGATATTGATTAGATTTGATTTGACCAGTGTATCCCACACTATCAGACATAATCAAACATTTTCTTTTTCTTGTGTGATTTCTCCGTTTTCTTGAGTAATTACACTTGTGATTATCACAAAGCATAATATTTTCATGATACAATCAATTGTGTTCCATGCAAAAAGAAATAAGAACATTAAATCGTCTACCTTAAGGTCGATCTTTCGATACGCAGATAAGGCCTCGGATTTAACAAAATAAGAAAAATAAAACAAGTTGAAATTTGTATAACCCAACAGCAATCAGGTCGGTACTCCTGTAAATGCAGAGAAAGTCCGATGAGTTTTACGAAACACCAAAGAAAATAAAGCAGAACGTCAAACGAACAACAAATAGGTCGATCTTTTAATACGCAGAGAAAGTCCGATCGTTTGACAAAATAAAGAAAATCAAACAAGTTGAAATCTTTGCAAAATGAACACTTGTATACACAGTGACTTCTCATTTTGATTTTCACACTTATTTTTCTTTTTGTCATGAATTATGCTTCAACATGTTATCCACATGGTCAAGGATTCGTATTTCGTGTATATCACATCTGAATACTTTCTGATTTGCCGAGTCTACCAAACATATTAAACAATGATCTTATGGCTCTTTCATCTACTCTATCCATGAGTCAGATACATAAGCCAATGTACCATCATTTCCCAATGATCAATTTCTCAAAATTTTATATATTTTGCATGTATTCACCTTCTTTATATATTTTGTATGTATTCACCTTCTTCCCATAACATGCATTTTCACACTTTCTCCCCCTTACATGCAATTCTCCCCCTTAAAAAATAAAACTCTATTTTTGGATTTTTCATTTTACAAAAAAAAAAAAAAAAAAAAAAACTCTATTTTTTGTTTTTATCAAATGAAACATAAAGAAAGAAAATTGATCAACCAACATGGATAACTTCCATTTTAATGTTTCAGAAAACGTGCAGGTTAGTAAGATATTTCATAAAATTTAAGTTAAGCAGAATACTCCTCCATCAACAACTATTCAATCGCCGATAGGTCTTCTAGAAGTACCTGCACACTTGTCAAACTAATTAGTTTTTAACTTGACCCGAAGCGACTACTTCTGGTCGACCAGTGTCCTGATTTTGCTTTAAAACCACCTTTGGTTTCCAGATTGATTGTTGTTTTGGTAACCTAGTTTTTAATTAATCAATCACAGGTGACTGTGATGAAGAACCTACATTTTGAACTTTTTGAAACAGAGGAACAAAAGATTTTTGTTTTATAAAGAATGTTGGTTCACATTCATCAAAAACACTGCCTTGTTCATCAAAGAACTTTGGTTTGGCAAGTTTACCAAAAACTGGTGTCTTTTGAAATCTTGGATCTGAAACAGTAGGAGTTGGACAATCCTTTTCCATATGTCCTTGTTTACGGCAAATATAACAGATATATTTAATTTTGTCCCACCTTTTGGGTGCCTACATAGATTCACAAACATGAATATCCCTAAAATGATCGAAAGATTATTATATATCTGATGTCGGTGATCATGAACCCATTTTGATGTTGGGCTTCGAGAATAAGAATCATCAGAAGAAAATTATGCATTTTGATTCTTCAAGATTCTTGAAACACTTTCTCAAAAACTTAAGAAATTTTTCTAGCATCCACACAGTGAAGTGGAAACTCTTTATCAGAAAAATTTCTTCCGAACCCTTGAGTTTGTAAAACCGTTCGGGTTGAACCTTCTCAGCCTTGAAGACCTCCTTTTTCACTCGTTTCAGCTTGACTTTCTTCAAATTTTGTGGTTTGGAAGCTGGATCCTCCTCAGCTTAAACATTCTGTGACTGAAAACCCAAACCAATAATCTTTCCATAAACATTTTCCTTAGAACTAAATGTCTTATGACCATTCTTCGCTAACCTTGAAAACTCAGCTTTGACATCACTAACTTTTTTCTGCTCATAGAAAATCGTCTCATCAAATTCAGGTTGAGAACGAATTTTCACACTTGATGTAGCTTATTTCTCATTCTCTGTTGAAGATGAACCATGAACAAATTGTTGAGCTGGAGGAACTTCAGATTCTTACCCTTCTTCTTTTTAGCTTTCTTGTTTTTCTTCTTCTTCACAACCTTTTCTTCTTGAAAAATTGTTGATGAAAACTTGAAATAATCATAATCATCCACCTTTTCTTTCACATCTTTAATAGCTTCTTTGATATTCGCAGGGTGTGAGGCTGTCTTATCAAACATTCTTTCAAAATTGACATCATTTGCTAAGAAGCTTGTAAATAATTTCGAATTTGAAACATTATTAAGCAACCGATTAGCATCAATCACTCGAACCTTTAAATCTGAAATCTTTTGTTGAGCTTCAGCCAACTCTTTCTCGGTAGCTATCAATCTCTTTGCAACTTTGTGAGTTTCAAATTTTTACAGTCTAAGATTATCAAGCCCATCAAACAATTCTTTCTTCAATTTAACCTCATTTCGCTTTTGGATTTCCAGATTTGCAGTGTGCACTTTGTTAACACTAACCAACTCTCTCTTCTCATCCAACAACTTCTCCATATCAACTTGATATGCCTCAATCTTAGCAACATATTCTTCAACATTCTTTGTGAGCAAATCAAGCTTGATTTTTGATTTGTCAAAAAGATTTTGAAAATCATTAGCAGCATCTTTTGCTTCATCCTTCTATTTCTTAACTTTGTTAACCAATTCCTCCTTTTCTTCTATCAATTTAGCATTTCGTTCTTCACAATCCCTTTCATTCTTTTGAGACATCTCCAAATCATTCTTTATATATTTAAGAGCCTTAGTATTCAATGTAATCTCCTTTTCCATCAAATCATTTTTCACAACCAATTCTTTCTCGTTCTTCTTAGAAACTTCCAAATCTATTTTAAGCAATTTGAATTCATCAGTGAGCTTTTTGACTTCATCCATCAAAGATTTATTTTCTTTTATCAAATCTTCGATTTTGGATTCAAACTTTTCAGTTTCAGCAGCTTCATACGAACTAGAATCAGGATAATATTCATCTTGCTCATGTGTAACGATCAAAGCAGACATATCAAAATGTTTGCCCCAATCATAAACATCATCATTCTGAACAGTTAAAGCTGTTTTGTTTGCATTGCTTGAAGACGGTTGAGAACCGGTATTAGATGTAAAACCAGGTTTTTGTTAACATGTTCTTGTTGACATTCTTTAGCAAAATGTCCGAGCTTTTAACATTTGTAGCATTTCAACTTAGACTTGTCAAAACCCAATCTTCCATTAAAATCAGAAGTGGCACTTCCATTTCTCTTGAAAAACCTTTTTGATCTTTGACCCAGCATAGCATACTGCCAAGATAAATCTAATTCATTTAATTGATCATCATCAAGTTTATCAAGATCATCCCTTGTTATTTTTGCATCAGCAACATATTTGATAACCAATCCAAAAGATGAAGATATTAAAGCAGCAATCATTTAGCACAATCATCTGTTGTATCAGCAGAAAAAGCACCCTGATTTGATGATTCTGGAATTGTAAAACTACAACCCCGTGATGAATTATTCTTAGAATTTCTAGAAATATTTCCAATAAAAGCAGTAGGTGGTGCAGAACTTAAACTTGGTTTAGTCTTAGCCGTCATACTAGCAGCATTCTCACCATGATACAATTATGGATTTTGCAAATTTGCTTTGGACTTATTGGATTTCATCATTTCCATCTCACGAGCATGAAGTTTACGAGTCAGATCATGAAATGTCAATGATGAAAATTCTTTATCATGTGTAAGCAACAACACATAATTTTCCCATTTTTCTGGTAACGCCTCCATAATCTTTTTTTTTAACTATTCATCAGTCTTCTCAATCCCCACAATCTTCAACTCACTTATAAGATGTGATAAATTTGATACAAGAGCCGTGATGTTTTCATTCTCGTAATGTTGAAAATTATCAAACTCTTTACTTAACACCTTCTTTTGACTCTTCTTGTATTGATCGTTCCCTTCACTCCTTGCGGATAAAGCATCCCATAATTGTTTAGATTTCTTGCAAGTACTAAATTGATGTAACAACTCGGTGGGTAATGCCATCGTATGATAACCAAATGCTTTTTGTTAAAGCTCGTATGATTTTCTTTCAGCAATGTCGAAGGTATGAACTTCTTTGAAATATCCTTGATCAGTTGGGTGTTGGTAAAGCTTTTTAATCGGAATCCACAAATCGATATCATTTGTGCTTATGTAAGCAAAAAATCGTTGCTTCCAATTTTGATAATCTTCCAACTTCAACAACTTCGGAACTTTCTGACTTGTTCCAATTCCGTTGTCAAAGTTCAACATTGTTTGCATTGCGTTTTGGATAGCCACAAACGCTTTAAATTCCGACATCTTGAAAAATTGAATTCTGATTGTCCCAACCTTAACCGAACCTTAATACGTGATCCGAACCTTATTCAAACTATTTCCGAATCTGAATCTATCCGAACCTTTAACGAATCTCGACCGAACCAAATAATATCCGAACCCTAAACGAACCCTTTCCGAACCTCTTCCGAATGACAACCGAACAACAATAAATCCTAACGTTAGACGAACTCGAAGTACGGAACGGTTACTCAGATGAACCTTAGGTTCGGACAACTGTTGATACGAACAGAAACATACTCGACTTAAAACTTTCAAATTTGGATAAAATTTGACGAGATTTGCAACAGTTGATCATACACAGTGATGACAAATGATTTAGGAGCACAGTATTCACGTAATACTCGATCGAAATGATAAAAAACTCGTAAAAAACACTCAAAAACAACACATTTTGTTTCAAAAAATTCCGAAAAAGCAACCACAGATGAGTAGAATGAACCGGATAGCTCTGATACCACTTGAAAATGTGTGAGCATCGGATCGTGTACTCGATCTAGCTAATTCGGACAAGAAACAAGTAATTAGCCAATTGTTTTATTAATCAAAGTGATCAATTACAATCAGTAACACAGAAAAACAGATACAGAGAATACACTACAGAAAACACACACTTAAGCTATGCTCTCTCACGCTCAGTCCTACATTACAAAGAACAAAACACCTATATATAGCGACTGGCCGAACCTCAGGCTAACCTAAAGTTCGTCTGATCCTAACCTCAGGTTCGGACCTAGTTCGGCTAGAAGATATCTTTGTCTTGATTTTGGTCTTGTCTTGACTTGATACTTCACACGACGCACAGATCTTGTATCTACATTTCTTGAGAATTGGAACCAACCTAATTTGCAAACACAGCAGCAAACATTTTTGCAAACTGATACAGTTTTTCAACATTTGTATCTACACCCTTTTCTTTAGAAAAACATTCTTTATCAACCTTCTTACCAACTTTCTTATCACCACATTTAACAAACTTTTTGGCAACTGACTTCTTCTTTTTCTTTGACTTCTATGTTTCTTCACCAACCTGAACCTCTGAATATTCAAAAACCATACCACCATTCTTCATATTATATTTATCTTTTCCAGAATAAGATGGTTCGTGCCCATGTTTGGTAAGTTTTGAAAATTCATTCTTGATCGAAGTAAGATCATCCGTCTTGGCAAGGAAAGATTTATCAACTTCAATAGTTGAAAACTTCTGATTAGCAATTTTTCCTTCGTTGCCGTCAAACGCCTTCTACTTATCCAAGAAAGTCGAATTAGAATCAAACTTCAGTGCTTTGTTTAGATCAAATGATTTCTTCAGTGTTCTTCACAGACTTTGACTTCTTTTTCTCAGAAACAGGATCAGTAAATTTAGAATAATCTTGAACTTCAGAAGTTGGAAAAACACCAGATGAAGAAGTATACATAAACACTTGAGCTGGAACCCGATGAAGATTTGCATCTTTAGCACTTTCTTCACTTTTCTCCAGTTTAAACAAATAATTCAGAAGATTTGGAGAATTGTTACAATTCTTCAGTTGTCTTTGAAGATCTAAAATTTCTATTTGGAGCTCAGAAATCATAGTATTTGCTTCCTTCAACTCTGTTTTTGAAGCAATGAACTGTTTAGATAAAACATCATATTCATACTTATGTCTCCTTCGCAAATCACATTCTACTAAAACTTCTTCAGTAACCTCATCTACCTTCTTTTTATAATCTGCAATATCTACCTTCAGGACTCCATTTTGAGTTTTCAACAAAACAATTCCATCGCGTAATTTTGCAAGTTCTTCTTGAAGATTGACAACTTTCTCAAAAGCTTCAACAACAATATTGTTAACTGTTTTATATTTTTCTTGAAGAGGATAACTTTTTAGCAAACAAAGCATCAAAAGTTTCTTCAGCATCTTTTTTAGCAACCTTTTCTTTGTTACATTCTTCAACTAACATCTCTTTCTCTTTCAACCAATCTTCCTTTACTTTACAACAATCTTTCTTTGAAAGTCCCAAAGCCTCTTTCATCCTTTTCAATTCATTAGCTAACAAACTCTTCTCCTATAATAATGCAAGATTCATACTGATTAAATCAACACAAACCTCACACTTCGAAGTAACATCAGTTGGAATTTCTATCACAAATTCACTTCTTCTATCCATAAAAATTTCACTACTACTTGACTCAGAACCATTTGAATCAGAACTAGTATTAGTACTACAGTCGGTAATCTTTTCTGATTCTGAATTCTGAGAAATTTTAAGCAATATGTTCTTCATACTTTATCTTTAAATCTTTCCACAATGTCTTTGACCTGCTATACTTCTTTAATTGGTTTACTACTTCCTTTGGTTAAGCCAAAATGAGAATTTCTAATGCCTTTTGATCCTATTCATATTGCCTTTTTCCCTTAGTAGTAAAGTGCGAATGCATCTTAGGCATTCCATATTCGACGGGGTATTTATATCCGTCCTTGATTGGAATCCAAAAATTGTTATCTGTGACACTCATGTACGCTTCAAAATCCTTTCTCCAGTTATGAAAATATTCTAGTTTTAACAATTTTGGTATTCTCTGACTTTGTCTAGCAGCAAATACTTGAGAACTGTTCATTTTGAAATTGTATAATCGGGTATAAAAAACTTCTGGCGCACCCGTTTTAAAAATGGATTTTAGGGGTCAAAACGAACGACAATGGCCATTAAGAGTGTAGATCTCATCGATACGGTCGTTTTGGCTGGTAATAGGCCTTGTAACTCTAAACATAACTCAAGATACACCCGTTTTATTGAAACTAGGATACTACCGAATGAGAAATTTTAACCGATTGAAGCCTTTGACAGAATGAATGAGTTTGACCAGATGATAAGCAAATGATCAGAACTGCCGAATGAAAGTTGAATGACCAAATAATCTGATTTGCCGAATGAGCTGATTCGGCAAATGAAAATTTTAGAAAATGAACTGAACTGAGCGAATGACCAGAAAAATGAAATTTTTCAAAAGCCGAATGATCAGCGAATGATGAACCAACGAATGCCGAATGACACTACACTTTCATTCGGTGAACCATATTTTACCAAAACTCACTGATTTATTTGAATTTTCAGAAAATAGCTTCAGCAAAGATGATCTATATCATATTTAGCACAATCTGATCGGATTAGATTTTGAAAATTTTGACTATTGAAAACTAAAATTTTGTAAAAAGCTCTAAACTTGAAATTTTTCACTGAACACAGTAACCAAATGCTCTGGTACCACTTGCCTAATGAGGATCTTGTTCAGTGTTTTAAGTGTGAAGAATGACAAAATTAGTAAATACAAGTTGAGATTTATTTCAACCAAATGAACTGGACACACAACAGGATCACCGAATAAATACTCAACTAGCAAAAGTTCTAAATAAGTCGAACGATGTTGCTATTTATAGACAACCAGTCCACCGAATTAGATGCCCACCAAATGACTCATTCAATGGTCATTCTCCACTCATTCGGTGCCTCTTATTCACCACTCACAAACACATTGACTCCTTCTGATCACTCTAGCAACTATTACATCAAGACTTACATCATATGACACACTAGCACTATGTACTAAAACTTCATTTCACCAACTTTAATCAACCCTATCCCCATAAACTGGCTATGCACATCTAGTTACTATCAAGATCACCATTTTTTGAATAATTTGGGCTAGTTTTAGGTGCTTCCAAGCTTAGATAAGTGTCGGTTTCTATCCTATTTGGTGCGTTGTCTCAAATTTCACTTCTATCTTCTTGTGTCTTTGTCATGATATGATTCAATATCAGATTTTTATTATGATTTTAGTCTTGATCTAAGCTAAGCATGATAGATCTAATGATTCCATGCAAGAGATTGAATTTTTGTGGATTTTGAATAATTTTTATGATGTATGTTTGTTGGATCTTGATGGAACTTGATAGATCTTAGTTAGTATTGTTCAAGTTTACATTTTTTTACATGATTCGTCATGAAGGATCGCCATGCATGATAGATCTAGCGTTTTGTTGACAAAAGTTGATAACTTGATGAATTTTTCATGAAAATAAATATATATGTGCTAGCATGCTTGGATCATGTGAAAAGATGGTATCTTGATGATTATGAATGATAAATCTAGGTTATTCAAGCAAGATTAGCAATAAATCATATAGTTTGGATATTATTCATACATAAAGATTGGATCTTGGTTGACTAAATTGCATAGAAATAGATAAATTAGGGTTTAGGTTGAAAATAATTAACTTTCATAAAAATAAATATGTTCATGATTGATTCGTGTTTAGATCTTCAATAAATGACATGTTTACATATAGATTAGTGTTAAATTAATTTTTGGATAATATTTTTGGCCTATGTGATTTTATGTAAATTAAATATATGTTTTAGACAGCATGAAAATAAATAGTTAGATTAAAAGTTATTTGACGTCGCATGTTTAGTCTTAGGAATGACCTAACACATGATTGTGGACGTACGTTATCACTATATTAAATCATCAACGAGTCATCAAGTCGATTGTGTCGTGAAATTTATTTACTTATTTATTCATTTAGTTATTTATTTATTTATTTATTTATTCCCTCGTCTTTTTTAGTCGTCAAGGTCGTCTTCGGGTCTAACCATCTCGTTGCGTGGTGTCATGCCTATGTCATGTCTCCTGTTCAAGTGAGTATTCATAGGCCCTTTTTAATTTTAATGTTTTGGAGTGTAACATATATCAATATTCAAAACACTAGTTCTTATTTATGCAAAATACTATGCGATTATATGTTGTTATGTGTGATATTCATTTGGGTGAAACTTGTTGCGATTCTATGTGTGGAAATCATTAAATGCTAATCGCATGTGTACCATTAACCTTCGAGCTATGGCAACAATGATAGATCTATTGGCTGACAACCCACCTCGTTGCCATGGTGTTTGACATTGGGTGATTGCTCCCTCACTATCTAGGTTTGGTACACATCACTCATTAACTAGTTGATCATGGTTGGATAGAACACTTGACTCATTGAATCGCAATGCTTTAATCTATGTAGTATGCTAAACCTATGTTTACTCACCAACTATTCGTAGTTGACCCTTATTTTATACTTGTTACAGGTTTTGTTGTTTGATATCGATGATCTCGTTGATGACACTTTAGGATGCATGTGGACTTAGTGAGACCTAAATTATTCAAGTTAATATGTTATTCATTAATGATTTTTATTGGATTATTATGTAACATTTGAACATTATGAAATGGGTTGATTAAGAATATTGTTACATTTTATTAGTTTTGTGTGCATCTGGATAATCATCGTGCCCCCACATATTCCATCGTCGTTAATTTGGGGTGTGACAATCCCAAATGACACATTCATGTAGGTATATTTCCAATATTCTCCCATTTGTTTGAGAGATAATTTATGATGAGTATTTCTAAAATTAGCCAAGCTAATAATACTCATCGGGTTTTGAATTAAAACTATAGCAGAAAAATACAGTCATTGAGTTATTCTCAACTCAAGACCCCCATTAATCATACTACAATCCCAAAACAAACCTAAGGGATTAAGGACCAAAATGACTGGATTGATTCCCTTTATTGCACAATATTTATTTGTGTAAATTTGACAAATGTGTGTATAACATTAGGCGCACATATACATTTCATAGATAAATAAATATTCGAGGAAATTTTATAAATTATCAACATACATCTATTACATAAGGTCTCTACTAAAACGCATTCTCAATACAAGTTCTTGAAAATGTTTTAGTGGAAGACATTTAGTCATCGGATCCGCAAGCACATCTTTTGTGCAAATACTCTCAATAAAAAGATTATTTTCCTCCACTCATTCTCGTACAAACAAGAACTTTGTATTAAGATATAATCCAGCTCCACTTGAACTGTTAATATTTGTAAAGACATGGAGCGATGGATCATTTGCTAATCTAGTGATATCAAGATTGACATGAGATCAAAAGTAACTACAAATGAGATTTGTATTAACTCAAGCTTGAGAGGATTACACACAGTTACACAGACATAATATAGATGAATGACCAAGAGTTCTAGTAGCGTAAACAAATCAACCTATTCATATGTGACATAAAACTGGCCGGCGTGCCATCTATCCAACGCACCATTGGTACGTTGGTCAGCGTACCATCATGGTATCGACCATGGTACGCTGCCCTAGACTCAGACATATGCTCTCAGATATATATACAATACACGAGATACATTGTAGCATAGGAATATGCTCTAACAAACTCCCCCTTAACGTGTAGTTTATTTATTCTAACTAAATCTCTAGTCTTCAATCTTCAGCATTGCTGCATCTGATCTTCAACTTGAAATCTTTTTAGAAATAGAGCTTGCATGGCTGCATGAAGACTTGAACAATCTTTGAACTTCAAGATCCACTTGTGAAAGATACATCAAACTCCCCCTTTCACCATGCTTGAGTCTTGACACACAGAACCTGCAACTTTAGAAGACAAAAGTGCAGTTTTTCCTTTGATTTAGCAAAAAATAATTTAATCTTGGCGCAAAACTTATCTTTTGAGTATCCAAGATATTGATTTTGACATTTTGTTCGTGTATCAAGTGTCGATCAATCGAAAACAAATAAGAAATAAAATATTTTTTACTTTTTGAAACTTTAGATCAAAACACACCTAAAATCTTTTTGATTTTTCAAAGTTATGCTAAAACACATCTAAAATCTTTTTGATTTTTCTTGAATGAAAACATAAATGCAATACTGAATTACAATCTATTTTTTATTGGAGAAAGATCACTATCTGGGATCATATTCGTCACATTGCGCTGAAGTACACTTCAATTTCAATTATTGTAGCACATAAGCCATGTTGATTGCAGATATAATTTGTCTAACTTTAAACTCTGGCAGAATCATACTCATAACATCTGGATATGTTAACGTATTTATTAGATTTGCATTGACCAATGTACCCCACACTATCAGACATACCTCAGATATGCTTTTATATGGCACTTTGTGATTTCACTTGTGATTTAACACATAGAAAGTATATTCATGTTGGAGAAGATATGCTGTTAGTGCAAGTATATGTCCACGACATCATTTTTGGCTCAACCAACGTCGGCCTATGTCATGCATTTGAGGAATTGATGAAGAAGAAGTTTGAGATGAGTGCAATGGATGAGCTCACATTCTTCCTTGGAATTCAAGTGAAACAGAAGCCTGATGGTATTTTGATCAGCCAAGGAAAATATGTGAAAGAAATTCTGAAGAAGTTTGGCTTCCAAGACTCTAAAAGGTTTTTCTACACCTATGGTTACTCGTCACATGCTTAGTCAAGACCCGGAAGGTATTTGTGTAGACGAGCATCTCTACAGGTCCATGATCGGTTCTTTCATGTATCTGATAGCAAGTCGTCCCGATATTATGTTTAGAGTTTGTCTATGTTCAAGGTTACAGAGCAAGACAAAAGAATCGCACTTGATGGCCGTGAAGAGGATTTTCCGATACCTGAAGTCAAATCCAAACAGAGGACTTTGGTATCCTAAAGACCCACTTTTTGACCATCGAGCCTTCTCAGACAGTGATTATGCCGGCTGTGAACTCAATCGCAAGTCAATGACGGGAGGTGCTCAGTTCTTGGGTAACCGTTTGGTTTCATGGCAATGCAAGAAGCAGACTACAGTGTCAGTCTCAACGGCAGAAGCGGAATACATTGCTGCATCGTCTACTTAGTCATAATGAAATCTATGTAAAACGAGGATGACATGAGATGTAAATACAATGAAGCTTGTATTAGACCACAAAGAGTTTACACAGAAAGAAACATAGAAGATCTGATCGGAAGTCCTTAATCATACACAAGACAAGCTATTTATAAGGCTGAAAACCCGATGGTCCGAACCTCAGGTTTGGACAAGTTCGGACCTGTCCGAACTTGGAGTTCGCCAAGGGTTCGGACAGCAGCATTCTTCCATGACTTTTCTTGTACCTGATACTTCACATGACGATCAGAACTAGGTACTAATAAACTCCCCCTCGGCATATGCAGTATCATCTTCCACTTAAAACTTGTATCTTGTATCTTCAGTCAAACTCTTCCTCTTCTTTGAAGATGAGTCCAATCTTGAATACTTGATATTGCATCGTGTGTAATCTCTTTATCAACAATCTTCTGAAGACTTGAAGTTGTGATGTTCTCTTTCTATATAGAAACCTGCCAACATAAATAATCTTGGTGCAAAATGTCTCTTTGAGACTCCAAGATATCATGATATTGCAAATGATTTCGTACTCCATGTTCATCAATTGAAAAGAAATAAGAAACAAAATCTTTTTGATTTTTTTAGAAACTTTATATCATAACACACCTAAAATCTTTTTCCATATTTTCTGATTTAAAATGTAAATGCAATACAAAATCAGACACTCTTTTTGTATTTTGTGAAAAAGATCACGACTTGGGATCATATTAGACATAACATGCTGAACTACACTTCAATTTCGATTATTGTAGCACATAAGCCATGTCGATTGCAGATATAATTTGTCCAATGTTAAACTCAGGCAAAATCATACTCATAACATCCGAATATGTTAAAGTATTGATTTTATTTACATTGACCAGTGTACCACACACTATCAGACATACTCAGATATGCTTTGCTTATCACATTTTTGTGATTTCATTTGAAATTTAATCCCATAATGATTGTATTCATGATACAGTCAATTGTGTTCCATGCAAAAAGAAATAAGAACGTTAAATCGTCTACCTTAAGGTCGATCTTTCGATACGCAGATAAGGCATCAGATTTAACAAATAAGAAAATAAAACAAGTTGAAATTGTATAACTCAACAACAATCAAGTCGGTCTTGTGGACACGCAGAGAAAGTCCGATGAGTTATACGAAACACCAAAGAAAATAAAGCAGAACGTCAAACGAACAACAATCATGTCGATCTTTCGATACGCAGAGAAAGTTCGATCGTTTGACAAAGTAAAGAAAATCAAACAAGTTTAAATCTTTGAAAAATGAACACATGTATACACAGTGACTTCTCATTTTATTTTTCACATATCTTTTTCTTGATATATCTTGAGATGTGTATCAAGATGTTGTCCACTAGGTCAAGCATCATATTTAGTGTATATCACATTTGAATATTTTCTGATTTGCCGAGCCTACCTTACACATCGATCAAATGGACTTATGGCTTTTTCATCTGTTTTATCCATGAGTCAGAAGATGTAAGCCAATGTACCATCATTTCCCAATCATGTCAGATACAATTTCTCTTTTTTTAATGTTTTTGGAGTTTTGCATTTTACAATGTTTTTGTCTTTCAAACCCCCCCCCCCCCCCCTAAAAATGACAACTCTATTTATAGATTTTCATTTTTACTATTTGAAAAACAACACTATTTTTGTATTTTTGCAAACACAAACTCCCCCTCAAAATGAGACGGAGTGAAAAACAAATCAGAAATTGATCAACCAACACGAATACTTGCCGTTAAGCATTTTGAAAAAAAAAATCATTTTTAAATGCAATTTAAATTAGCACAGATATTTCACAATCAACAATTTCTCAATCACCGAAAGGTCTTCCTGAAATACATGCTGACACCAAATAAAACATTAGATGCTTTGGAACGACCCGATTCAACAGCGTCGGGTCGCCCGGTGTCTTCCACATAGTCGTTGTTGGCCTTGGAAACAACTTTTGGTTTCCAGATTTGTAATGATTTTAATTTTTTACCAGAACCGGAATCAGATTCAACTAGCGTACTCGGTTTAGACCATGACGACTTACGAGTTGAGTTGACTTTTGGAGACCATGGTTCATAAAAAATTTGACCTTTGTTATCCACATATTTAGTAGTGTTGTGGATATATGCAGTCGTCGGATAATCAGCAGCAAGATGTCCAGGTTGATGACATGCATAACAAAGTCTTTCTCGAAATTTAAGCACCTTTGAAAAATTCTTTGAATTTTGAATACTAGAAGAATGTTCAGAATCAAAGTTATCAAAGAACTCATCAGAAGAGTCATACCTCGGAGATGGACTCCTTGAAGATGATGACCTTCCAGAATAATAAGATTTTTCTTTCAAAAAAGGTGATTTCTTTTTAACTATAACTTTTGAATTTTGCTTAGCTTTTCTGGCTTCTTAACTTGAACCGGTGCTTCCTTCACCTCATAACCTAAGCCTTTGTGCTTGAAACCTGAAGTTTTTTATGAACTTGAAGAACCAAAAGCTTCTCTCCCCTTAGCTTCTCTAGTGAATTTAGCTTTGATATCTTTCAGTTTATACTTCTCAACCAAAACTTTGTCTTCTTCAGTTGCAGATGAAGTACTTGCACCACTTTTGTCAACAACTTGTTCATTTTCTAGAAAAATAAACTTTGAGCTAAACTTCGGAGCTTCACCCAAAGACTTTTCCTTCTTCTTAGACTTTGACTACTTCTTCTTGAATTCAGTGGCAAACTTCGTATAATCATGCAATTCATCTTTAGGATCAAGCGGAGCAGACGTAACCTCAGATAAATCCACAGGTTGAGGAACCATGTGAATATCAACTTTCTTAGAACTATCTTCACTCTTATCCCGCTTGTATAAGAAATTCAGCAATGTTGGTGACAAATTGCAATTCTTCACTTGCCTTTTTAACTCCAAAATTTCCAACTGTAATTCATTAATTTTCTGTTGAGCATCAAACACTTCTTTTTGTGACTTGATGAATTGCATTGAGATCATCATATTCATATGTTTGTAACTTCCGGATCTCACATTCAGCAAACAATTCTTCAAGAACACTTTCTCTTTTCTTCTTGTAAATATCAACATCTTTTGTCAAAACTTAATTTTTGTCCCAATAAAGAACATTTTAATCTTGAAGCATAGAGATCTTGTTCTGAAGTTTCTCAATAGTAGCTGCAGATTCAACAATAAGAGGATTCTCCTTTTCATACTTTTGTTGAACTGGATAAATCTTTTCAAACAAATTTTCAAAATCTTGAGCTGCATCCAATGCTTCAGCTTTTGCTTTTTCACATTCTTCGGCCAACTTACTCTTTTCTTTCAAAACAACCTCATGAGTATGAACCAATTCATAATACTTCTTTTGAAGTTCAGCCAATTCCTTTTTTAGCACAACAATCTCTTTAGTTGATAACTGAGAATCTTTCTTAAGACTTGCAACCTTCTTACTCAACCTTATACATTCAAGACATTTTGATTCTTCAACTTTAACTTCTTTGATCATTGATATTGTCGAATTGGAATCAGAATCAGTCGGAATACTATCAGCATCATCATGAGGAGCAGTCAATGCAACAGTAAATGGAGCATGTTTCATTGTTGCTTCAGAATCTACATTCCAGGCAAATTCATCTGGATGCCAAAACGTGTCTATCAATTTTTCCTTAAAAGAAACAGATTTCTTTTCTTCAACCTTAGGAGCTGCATTTGGTGAATGAATAACCAAATGAGCATGTTGACCAGACTGACCACTTAAAGCATTTAAACTTTGACATGTCCAGCCTAATTTTTCCATCCTGATTCAGTCTCTTCTTGCCAGTTCTATTGAAAAATTTATTCGTTCTTCGAACTAACATAGCATACTGCCAATTCAGATCCATTTCTTCTAAATGATCATAATATATCTGATCGTAATCTTCATTTATCAATTCAGCATTACTCAGAACACCAGTAATAACACCAAAATATGAAGATACCAACGCAGACATTAAAGCATCATAATCATCGGTAGTTTGAGCAGATAAAGCATTCTGAGTTGAAGAACTAGGAACAGAAACAAGACAACCAGCAGAATAACTAGGAGTTTCAGATTTACCTGCAATGAATGCTGTAGGAGGTGCAGAACTAAGAGTATTAGATTTCCCAGTATTCATGGTAGAATCATTATCACCAAAATACACAGTAGGATTTTGAACTTGTGCGGGAAGTGACTTGTTAACCATTAACTCCATATCCCTCGCTTGAATTCTTTGGATCAGATAATTAAAAGATAATCCCGGATAATCTTTATCATGAGTGATCATCATCACATAATTCTTCCACTTCTCTGGCAAAGCCTCTAAAATATTTTCTTTCATATCATCTTCTTTTTTTGTAAGACTCACCAAACGCATTTCACTCATTAAATGAGCAAATCTTGCAATCAGATCTGGAATTGATTCGTTTTGATAATGCTTAGAACTAACTATCAAATTCCTTCTTCAAAACCTTCTAACGACTTTTCGTATATTGGTCATTGCCTTCACATCTCTTTTCCAAAGCATCCCACAAACTCTTCGATGTATAGTTACTAGAAAATTGATGCAGTAACTATTTAGGCAAAGCCATTGTCAAAGTACCTTATGCCTTTTTATCAGCTAGATAAGCTTTCTTTTGATCAGATGAAAGCTTTCTTTGAAGAATGGGTTCACCAATTTTATCCTTAGGATAGACATATTGATCAGTAAACGACAACCACATATCAATTTCATTAGTATCAACGTACGCTTCAAATCTTTTAACCCAACTATGATAATCTTCCAATTTGAGCAATTTAGGAACTTTCTGACTTGTTCCAATTTCATTATCATAATTCATCATAGTTTGCATTGTTGCTTGAACCGAATTTTGAATTGCTACAAATGCTTGAAAATCAGACATTTAAAAATTCTGGTTACTGTTCACCCCGAACCTGTGCCGAACGTCTTTCGAACTTTTTCCGAACCTTAGCCTAACAGAGATTGACCGGACTCTATCCGAACCTCACCTTCGGATGATTCAATCGAACTTTTACCGAACGTGTGCCGAACGTCCTCCGAAATTGTCTCGAAAATGACCCAAACTCTCTCCAAACCAAATAAGAACCGAACGTTGTCCGAACCTAGACCGAACTATATCCGAAACTTGAGTTCATGTAATTTAAGCCGAACTGTCTCCAAACTGGGAGTTCTGAGTAGTTATTTTTGGATTGTCCGGACCTCAAACGAACAGGAACACTCTCGACACCATTTTTGCGATTTTCAGAGATTTTGAGTAAGATTTTTTATAGGAACTCAGATATACTCAAGAGAAACAATCTAGGAGAAGATTTTTTTTACGTAAAACACACTCGAGAAGATCAAACGAACTCAAAAATTATACTCATTTTTGTAAAACTTGAAATTTTGACCCCAAAATTTCTAAAAACAGAGATTTCCCACTAGTAGAGCAAACCAATTACTCTGATACCACTTGAAAATGCGTGAGCGTTGGATCGTCGACTTAGTCGTAATGAAATCTATGTTAAATGAGGATGATACGAGATGTAAATACAATGAAGCGTGTATTTGACCACAAAGAGTTTACGCAGAAAGACACATAGAAGATCTGACTAGAAGTCCTTAATCATACACAAGACAAGCTATTTATAAGGCTGAAAATCCGATGGTCCGAACCTCAGGTTCGGACAAGTTCGGACCTGTCCAAACTTGGAGTTTGCTAAGGGTTCGGACAGCAGCATTCTTCCATGATTTGTCTTGTACCCGATACTTCACATGACGATCAGGAACTACGTACTAACATAAGGAACATGATATGATTCTGGTCTTGTAGATCTAACCATAGGATATAAACCAATCGACCGGTAATTCTATCATTTGATGTGTTGGTAGGCTCAATATACTTAGAAGTAGACTATTTCTGTGATTACACATTAATTTGCTTGAAAATGTGAACCTTTAAGTCTACCAGTGCAAAGTTCTTTAAATTTGCCTAAGTCTGAGCTAAGTACGATATGCCAACACACACGAATATATCTTTAGCATTAAGTCCTTGATTTCACTCATTAGTACACCATATTTTTTACTTAAGCAAAGACGTTGGTGCTGCTTCATCCATCAATAAATTCGTGGCACATCTGCTTTGTGAAAGCAATGACCTTGTGACCACGCGATCCCATCATCACATTCATCATTATCCATGACACATCTGCATTGCAAAAGCAATGACCTTGTGTTCACGCGATCCATCATAACATCCATTCATGAAATCAACTACTTAACACTAAAGAAATAGGGGGAAATAATAAAAGTTGTCATGTGTAGAAGAAATTCATATGTGCATTTTGAAAATTCTTATGTGTGTGGGTTGTATCTGAAGTGCAAAATTTGTTGGTGCAAAATATGTGTGACGTGTGTGTATTCCAGTTAGTGTCGTTAGTTGAGATAGTTAGAATAATTAAATCAAGTTAGAGGGTAGTTTGTGTCAATCTATTAAAGTGGAGGGACTAGTTTGTGATTCAGTAATAATCACATATATGTCATACTTATATGAGAGTTGAAGAATCATAGAAGGTCCGAACTTATAGTTCGGACGTACGCCGAGCTGCCTCCGAACCATGTGTTCGGCGATCACTCAACTGGCAGATGGTATATAATTGTTGCTTGGAGTTCGGAGGTAGGGGACTGGAATAATAACCGTTTTCTCTGAAATCCAATTTACAGGGAGGAGATTTTGATCTTGATTTCTAAGAGAATTGTGTTTAGATCTTTGATTAGGCGCTGTAATCGAGTTTATATCATGTAATCTTTGATCGTTTTGAGCAATAAATCGAGTTTATTTACCTTGTTCGTGTTCTTCGTGTTCGGGTTACGTTTCGGTCCGATTTCGGTGTACAAATCACTAGATCCGACGCTCTTCGTGTTTTCAATTGGTATCAGAGCAACAAGGCCGTGATACTACACCATTTTCTGGATCCAAATCGTGTTATTTGGCTAAGATTCATCGAGTTTGACTTTTGGAGGTCAAACTTTGCGATTTTTGTTCACAAAATTGGAACAAATTACTGTTTTTTGGTGTTTTTAATCGGTACAGTAAGCTTCAGAACTTCATTGCGCATCTATATAAAGTTACCGAATTTGTTTTGGTTAAATTTCCATGAAATCGCAATTTCACAGTGAAGGTTTGTGTTCTTCATGGTTCAACAATGGTGGATTCGTTAATTCTCGATCATTTTGAATGAAATCAGTTGCTACAAGTTCCTTTCGATCATACAAGTCTATTGCAACAATCGGTTTTCAATTTGGTTGAGTTTTGAGAAGAAAACAAATTCACCATCTTTATCATTCGCCGGAGTTCTTTCGTTCGGGGTTTAAACCTCATCAAAACCTAGCAACAATGGTACTAGTTTGAATCCTCTCGTTCTCACGAGTCCAACTCAACTTTCGGATTGAATTTTGGTTAAGATTTGAGTAAGATACGGATTTTCAAAGATTGTTGGTGGTGGTGGTTTCACTTGCCGGAAAGTTCACCGGAATTCTCATAAACCGCCGGAATTTTTTTGTGAATTTTCATATTGTTCGACTATTTTGTTTTTTTTTATGCCAAGTTTCACCTTTAGTCCTCCATGTTTCAAAGTTTCTAAAAACAAAATATTAAGATTTCAATAAAACAAACTACAAAGTTTTTTTTTTAAAAAAAATTAAAACAAATCAATTGTTTTTAATCACTAATTTTTAAGAAAAATAACAACAAGGTTTTCTTCTAAAAAAAAAAAAATAACACAAACTTAAAACATTACACAAAGTTTTGTGTTTGTTGAATTGATTCGTGAACGCAAAATTTATTTTTGTGTTTATTGAATCGGTTAATGAACATAAACACGTTTGTTTTTGTTTTTGTTTTTACCTTTTTATTTTTCGTTGATTAGTTTCTTTCTTAAAAAAAAAACATAAACATTTTGTCTTTCAAAATTTTTTTTTTCTTTTCTTGAAAGAAAAATTTACAAATTTTTTTTTTTTTTTGATATTTTTCATTCGGTTTGTTGAAGCGGAATTATACAAATTTTCAAAATGTATGAAATTGATGCTTTTATTGCTCGTGTACATCAGAATGTGCCAAAACTGATAAAGCTTGAGGATTATCCTAGTTGGGTAATAAGTTTTAAGGCATATGTTGATAAAGTGGATGAAGATTTGTGGATTTCAATTGAGAAAGGTTTTACATATCCAACAAAACATAATGGAGTACCTAAAATCCAGAGAGATCTTTCATTCGAGGAAAAGGAAAGTTATGAAAGAGAACAAAAATCTTATGATGTTCTCACAATGACATTGCCAAAAGAATTACTGCCTCACTTCAAGACTTGCAAGGATTCTAAAATGTTATGGGATGTTCTTGCTTGGAAATATGCTGAAATGAATCAATCCAGAAAGAAGATTGACACTGAGGAATCTGATTCTTGTGCAAATTGTAAGATTCTGACAAAAACGTGTACTGTTTATACTACCAAACTTGACAGTTATCAAGAACAAAACACCCTTCCAATTCAAAAGTCATCTTCTGACACATCATTGACATTGTCTGAAAGGATTGCATTGAAAGAAAACAAAATTCTTCAGAAAATAGATAGACTTGTCAATGATATTCAAAATGACAAGGAAAAGATCGAGATAGAAAAAGTGTTGGAGGATGTCCAGGTTCACAAAAACAAAGACATTCCAATTGAAGAAGTTCAAAAAGATGGTTTTTCAAAAAGTGAAGCTGCTGAGAATGAATTGAAGCTTAAGAATGAGAATGCGGAGTTGATTGCAAAGGTTTCAAAGATGACTGAAACAAATCATGATTTGATAGAGGAAGTTGAGAAATGGAAGAAAGAAGCAAATGATATGGCTGCGGTTTTTGATGATTTGTTTGCAAAATCAAAAATCAAACTTGAAGGTCTAGAAAACGATGTTGCTGATCTTACTGCTAAAGAATTAAGTCATCAAGAGGACAACACGAAGCTGTTAGATGCTAAAGATGAATTGCTTCGTGAAAACAAGCTTTTGAAGCAGAATGTTGAGATTTATAAACAGAAATGGGAAAAGGTTGTTCAAGAAACATATGATGCTCATGATCAGTTGAGGAGAGAAAAATTTACTCTGAATAGAACAACAGAAGAACTCATTGCAACACAAAAAGAATTGGCTGAAGCGCAAAAGATAATTGCAGATATGAAGATTGAGGTGTGTGATTTCAAAAGACAGTTGCATAATCTCAATAATTCATCATCTTTCACAAATTTTTTGTGCAAAAAGGAGAATTTTCAACAGATTTTTGGTGATGTTATTCTGAAAAATGTTCCACCTCCTGTGGTTATTGAAAATTCTATCAATACTTTGAAAGCAACGGAAGAAGTTTATGATTATTCAAAGTTTGCTGATAATTCTTCTGAGAAGAAAAAGTCAAAGTCGCAGAAGAAAAATGAAGAGAATTTTGATGCTAACAAGAGAACTAAATTTGTTTCAAGTCCCATATTGCTTGATAAGGAAAAGGTTTTTGACGGCAATTCAGGAAAAGTTAAAGTCGACAAATTTTCAGAGATTGTGATTGATGAATCTTTGCTTTCCAATAAAGATGATTTAAATGCCATCAAGGATGAGTTTTCTCGACTTGCTTCACAAGGTCATGAGAAACCTAAGTCGGTAGCAGATAAATCTAAAAAATATGGTGGTCTGGGATATGAAAGCAAAGACGATAACGTGAATGTTGGAAATGATTTTCAAGATGTGCTTGAGATAGAAGACATTGTGGAGGATATCAAGGTTCACAAAGAAAAGGAGATTCCACTTGAGAATCATATCTTGTGTGAACCTGAAGCTGATTTTCTGTCAACGAATTCTAAGTTAGCGCGTCAAGAGAGTGATTCTTCTCAACATTCTACAATGTCAACAGAATCCATGTCATCTCCTAAGTCGGTTGATAGGAGGGCTTGCTTTTACTGCAACAAGACGGGACATGTGATTCGTGATTGTGCTACTCGAAAAAGGTTTTCACGTGGTTCATATCGATCGTCATCATCTGATTCAATGATTCTTACTGAGGTACCTATTAGACAAAATCAGAAAAACCAACGAAAGCCAGCTCATCAGAAGCCGGTTGTTGGTAGAATCTCAAATTATGATGATTGGTCACCACAGTTTTCAAAACCAACACATTTTTCAAAAAGAAAACAATTTTTCAATAATGATTTTAAAATGCCTTATTCAAATGAGTTTTCATATTATGGGCATCGACAACATCACTCAAAACCTGAGAAAATGTTGGTCGAAGAGTTATTGAATATGGTTTTAACCAAGTCAAAGTTTTTCAATGGTTCTGATTCGCATCGGGCGAAATCGTCTAAACCATTTCGTTCTTGGAAACAGAAAATGGCAACCTCGGCGGGAAACGATTTTGTTGAGGATACGGGTCGACCCAAGCCGGTTTGGGTTCCCGTATTTAACTAAAAAAATTTGTTTGAGGTTGTGTGCAGGTACTTCAAGAAGGCCTATTAGTGATTGCAAAGTTGCTGATAGTGGAGTATTTTGCTTAAGTTAGCGCTTCACAGAGTTGATATTTCACAAACATTTTAGAGAAAAATGATTTTTCAAAATCTAAAAATGCGAGGTATCCGTGTTGATCGATCAATTTTATTTTCTTTTCTTTTACTTTCTTTCATATCTTTAGGGGTAAAAATTTTGGAAAATTCAAAAATAGAATTTGTTGAATTTTAGGGGGAGAATATTTGAAAAACACAAAAATAGTGTGATGTTTGTTTCCTAAAAAAAAAATGAAAAATTAAAAAAAATGAAAAATATTAAAAAGAGAAATTGATCCAACCATATGAGAAATGATGGTACATCAGCATACGTTATCTGCCATGAATAAAGTAGAAAGAAAAGCTGTAGGTACTTGCTTGACTTGACTGAATGTGCTGAGTAGTCTGATATATGCGAGTATGATATAAAGATAACGCTTGCTTGATAATTGTGGTTACAGACCATGATGGGTACTGTGCATATCTGGCAAAACAAAATGAGAAAGTATCAAAAACAGAATAAAGAGATGTTCTGGTGTATGCTTGCTTTATTTTGAAAGATTTCAACTTGTTTGATTTTCTTTATTTTGTCAAACGATCGGACTTTCTCTGCGTATCGAAAGATCGACCTGATCGTTGTTCGTTTGACGTTCTGCTTTATTTTCTTTGGTGTTTAGTATAATCCATCGGACTTTCTCTGCGTGTACGTGAGTACCGACCTGATTGTTGTTGGATTATACAACTTCTGCTTTATTTTGCATTTCTTATTTTCCTAAACAATCGGACTTTCTCTGCGTGCCTACCAGCCGACCTGATTGTTGTTTGTTTAGGGTTCTGCTTTCTTTTTGCATGAAACACCATGAATTTGATATCTCTATGGCATTTGATTCTGTATAAGCAAGTTTATAATATCAGTATGAGAAATCTGCTGCGAGTAACTTGGCATGAATAAAAGAAAAATTCAAAAATATGAAATAAGCAGTTTGCCAGTATTCCTGATTGTGTGGGTACCATGTTATCTATGCTCGATAAATACACTTAATTTCATATCAGAAAGCTATAGACAATGACTTGCTTTAGCTGAAATAAACCAAATGGCTGTATTCTCAGTCAGCTTGGCTTGCATGCTTAGTACTTTGAAATTGCAGTGTGTACGATGCGTTATGTCTGATATGATCTCATGTTGTGATCTTTCTCACTAAAAACAAAAATAGAGTTTAATTCTATATTGCATTTATGTTTCAGTTTATGAAAAATCAAAAAGATTTTTAGTGTGTTTTGATATAAACTTTGTAAAATTCAAAAAGATTTTCTTTCTTCTTTGTTTTTGATCTGATCGACACGAGATACAACAAATTTCAAAACTAAATGTCTTGGTTTCTCCGAAGGAGAGTTTTGTTTCCAAGATTAAAGTTATGTTTGGAAAAGAGAAACCGCACTTTTGTCTTCTGAAGGTTGCAGGTTGAAATCATCAAAGTCTTTCAGATAAAGATCTCAGAATGGATTTCATGCATGGTTGCAAAGCTGTCAAAGAGTTTACCACTTTCAGAAATGGTTCAATTGACTTAGTCCTGTTCTAAACATGCTTACCCTACATCAACTAACAACAGATTCAAAGGAGTTTGAAGATCTGATACAGCACACGTCAAGGGGGAGTTTGTTGGTGCAAAATATGTGTGACGTGTGTGTATTCCAGTTAGTGTCGTTAGTTGAGATAGTTAGAATAATTAAATCAAGTTAGAGGGTAGTTTGTGTCAATCTATTAAAGTGGAGGGACTAGTTTGTGATTCAGTAATAATCACATATATGTCATACTTATATGAGAGTTGAAGAATCATAGAAGGTCCGAACTTATAGTTCGGACGTACGCCGAGCTGCCTCCGAACCATGTGTTCGGCGATCACTCAACTGGCAGATGGTATATAATTGTTGCTTGGAGTTCGGAGGTAGGGGACTGGAATAATAACCGTTTTCTCTGAAATCCAATTTACAGGGAGGAGATTTTGATCTTGATTTCTAAGAGAATTGTGTTTAGATCTTTGATTAGGCGCTGTAATCGAGTTTATATCATGTAATCTTTGATCGTTTTGAGCAATAAATCGAGTTTATTTACCTTGTTCGTGTTCTTCGTGTTCGGGTTACGTTTCGGTCCGATTTCGGTGTACAAATCACTAGATCCGACGCTCTTCGTGTTTTCAAAATTGGCCCATGGTAGGATTCTGGTGACTTAAGTTGTATATAAGGTTAATCACATCTTTCACTAATAGGACAAAACATGATAAATACATCACAAAAATATGTTGAAAATTACCTTGTTTGAGCTTAAGTGGTTAAACAATACTAACAATTTGACTTAGGGTACCGGATACCAAAGGTGATTTGAATTGTTAGTGTTATTGATCACGTAAATGACCGGTATGATTCTAATCATGTCTGACCATGACCATGCAAAAATAGGTGAATTTTAAGTCAAAGTGCTTAAATTTCCAAGTTTGGGGTAAAATTGACCAACTTGTGCTAAAATCAATCTTTGAATTGGTTTGACGTTAACCATCCTAAAAGAAGATGACATCTTGAGTTCGGGTGGAAAGTTGACCCAACTCGGATGAAAATTGAAAATTATGAGTTCGGGTGGAAGTTTGACCATCTAAAGTCAAATTTAGGTGCTAGATGTGTCTTTGTCAAATTTGTTGAGATTAACAAGTTCTTAACTTTTTGTATACAAAATTTATCTTCCTGGCAGGATACTGGTGGTAGACATGTCTTGTGTAGATAAGTTGCAATTTTTTTAATTTTATGAGACTTAGAATTTTTCTTTGCTGTTTTAGAATTCTGGTGTTAGCGGACTTGTTTTTGCCTTAACGAACTTCATCTTGAGGCAAGTCTGCTAAGAACAATCCACTGGTTTGATAACTTGTTTGCCTTTAGCGAACTTGTTGTTGAACTTGCAAATTTTTCTTGTTTCTCATTTACTGAAGTCCGCTAAGAACTAATTTGCTCTTAGCGAACTTACCTGTTAGTTCAGCTTATTTTTCACCTCAGGTGAGAAGTCCACTAAGTTGATTTCATCCTTAGCGAACTTCTCCCTTTCTTTTAATCTTCATATTTTGTCTAAGTCTTGAGAAGTCCGCTAAGTTGATTATTTCCTTAGCGAACTTCTCCCTTGTTTATACATTAATTTTTTAGCTAAGTGCTTAAGAAGTCCGCTAAGAAGGTTTTTGCCTTAGCGAACTTCTCCAAATGGCTAGTAAGTCTGCTGAGATGTTTCTTTTTGGTTCTTAGCAAACTTGTTTATATCTTAACGGACTTCATGCTTTACTTAGAAATTTTCTTTACTCAAGTTCATTTTGACCTTAGCGAACTTCCCACAAAGCCTTAACGAACTTCCATTTAGGCTTAGTATACTTGCTTAGCCTTAACGAACTTCCATTTACGATTAGCGTACTTGCTTAGCCTTTACGAACTTCCATTTAGGCTTCGCGTACTTGCTTAGTCTTATCGAACTTCATTGGGCTTAGCGTACTTCCTTAGGCCTTAGCGAACTTGTTCATTTAAGCAGATTGGGCCTTGTTCTCTTTAGTGTACTTGTTTAACCCGATTAGTTCTTAGCGAACTTAAGGGTAGGGTTTGCGAACTTGTTTGAATCTTAAAGATATTTACAAGTTCGCTTAACCTAAGAGTATAAAAGGGGGACTTGGTTGTTTTTCTCATACATTAGTTCAAACTCTCACACCCGCCTCTAATTCTCTCGAACCGACGACCCTGAAACTTCACCGTGTGATCAAAAAACTCTTAACCTCACTCGAATCTGTGAAATTTCTTGCATCTAGGGCTGATTTACTCACTCTCGTTGCATTTACAGGTTCGGTTTTACATTTACATAGGTTAATTTTTTATCTCAATGATATTGATGAGCCGTAGGTGCGAATGAATATTTTTAGGGTTCTAATGGTTTAATTTGATGCAATTACATATTCCTATCACTTTTACTTGTTCATAATTCACTTTTGTTCAAGATTGGGGTATGTGAATCTTATCTCTCAAATTTCACTCATTGAATCCGAGAAGTTGTGTACAGGGGCTTCGGTTTGAATGTGTTTGTGTGACATCCGAGAATTCCAAGGTTAACTTCCGTTAGACAAACTCCGTTAGTTACGTTATAAGTGTTAACTTAGTAACTAATGCTTAACTAGGCCGAATACGTCCACGACCTTTGGTTGATCACCGAACCCGTCCATGTGTGCTATGTGTTTATTTATTTATTGTCATTATGTGCAATGTGATTTAAACGCATGATTTAGTACTAAGAATACAATGAAAAAATTGCCCTTTATGGTTTCCAGCGAAACTACAGGGCGAAACTATAGTGTCGCCCGGTAGTCGGCTAAATCATTTGACTTGCACGAGTTCAGAGCCAGTTTCGCTTGGCCAGCGAAACTGACCAGCGAAACTAGCCCCTGATATATAATAACATAAAACCCTAGAGATCCAATTTTTGCCTCATTTCACACAAAACACACACCACTCTCATCTGCTCACTCGAGATCTCTGGCCAGCCGAGAAAACACCAAAGGAACATCATCACATCTCATCCATTCGAATCCAAGACCAAATCGTAAGCCCCATGAGCCTTTTTATGTGTTTTCTTGGTGTTTTACCTTAAAGCATGCCCAAACCTTCATGAAATCGTGTATGCTTCTGTGATAATGCTTAGGAAGGCTAGATCCATCATAAAGTCTGTAACTTTACGTTTGAAAACCAACCATAATGAAGATTTATGCTATTTAGGTCATTTTAGGTTTAAAATGTGTTTTTGGTGATTTGAATGTGAAAATCCATGTTTAAGGTGTTAAAACTGCTTCTATGATGTTGGTAAATGATTATGCATGCTAGATATTGAATTACATGAAGTATGGAGGCTGTTAGATTGATTTTTGGACTGATTTGTGTGTTTTTCGCGACTAGCAAAACTGTGAAGTTCTCTGGGCGAAATTACTTAGCGAAATTATGTATATCTTCATCCAGCGACACTATGGAGCGAAACTGTAGTGTCGCCGTGTAAACCAAGTAGACCTGCTCGAACGAAACTACCGAGCGAACCAACCTGAACGAAAGTTCAAACCAGTTTCAAGCGAAACTAGGCTAGCGAAACTGCCTCAGCAGTTTCGGGCGAAACTAGCCTAGCGAAACTGTGTCATCGGGTATTCCCTAGCGAAAATGATGCCCATGCACACAACGAAACTGCCTAGCGAATCTATACTAGCGAACCTGTGACCAGACCTAAACCCAAACTTGTGCAATTTACTTGAATGTTATGCCATAACTTACATGATTATGCTATGATGAAACATGTTTGATTTCTGATTTATGTGAACCCTTGTTTATGATCAACCATCGGTGTCGTGTGTCGGTATGTCGAGTCGTAGTTCCAACGTGCTATGTTATGGGCCATAGTGACGTTAAGTTAAAGATTAGACACAAAACTAATACTTAAGACCTAAACGTGTTCATAGGTCTTCGTTAAGCAATACTTGGATTAATTAGCAAGTGCAGCCGAGCAACCTAAGGTGAGTTTCACAAACCCTTTAATTGTGAGCCCGTTTGGGTCACCACGAATATACTAAACGGTAAACAACGCTGACATTTTGAGGTATCGCCAAATGGGATATCTGTTATGGAAGTTGGAGTGTTTTATGGGAAGCACTTGCAACTGTCCATCCTTGGGATTTCAAATGAAATCCGCAACCAACTATTCGATAACACTTGGGATTTCAAAGGAAATCCGGAACAACCATTTTGACACTTAAACTCTTTTTAGGATTTCAAATGAAATCCAGAACAAACGAGTTTAATATGACTAGTGTAGGTTAAAGTCTAAACCAAATGATATCACATGATTTCTAAGGATGCCTTAAAACTTAAAAGTCCTCAACAATGTAGTACCATTAATTCGTGAAACGAGGGGATGTTGGGTAGATCTACTAAGGGTTGACAACCCTGCTCCGCGGTACACAAATGTGTAGCCAACCGGTTGGAGGCCGAACGGAGTACAATATCAGCCTATTTTAGTCGTGGGTCCCATGAGGACACAACTGGAGGCACCACCCATCGGAAAATGCCGAACTCTGTTACGTCAGCTTTGGTACGAACTTCCTTAGTGCATGGAAACCGGATTAGCTACCCGCGATATCGGTTGACCGCTTTAACTTTTACTTAACAAGTGCATATTCGATAATTCAACACTTGGCAATGTTTGCAAAATTAATACTTATTATATGTTGATACATACGCTTATGAGACCGGGCCAATGCATGACATGCCCACCGTGAACTCACCAACCGTTAGGTTGACACTTGTGTGGTTTTCACTTTTGCAGATCGTTGAGGAGTATCCACTGGAGGTTGGCATGGCGCTTGAAGTTATTTAACTTTATTTCAAACTTAATTTGGGAATTAAACAACTATTTATGTTCTGTAATTAAAGCACGTGGTTAGTGCTAAGATACTCATGTTTTTATTCCGCTGCGTAACTTTTGAAACTGTTTTATGATGAATGTTTGAGTTATACTCTGATTCGTTTAGTATTTGTAACTAATGGTTGTGGTCCTGGTTTGCTCGCACCCCTTAACGGTATAAACTCCGTTAGTGGTTATTTGGGGGTGTGACAGATTGGTATCAGAGCCGGTCGTCGGCCAGTGTGCCAGCGAGGACGCTGGTCCCCTAAGGGGGGAGGATTGTAACATCCCACATTGGTGGGGAGGGGAACTAAGCATGCCTTTATAAGGGTGTGGATACCTCCCCCACCAAGACGCGTTTTAAAACCGTGAGGGGCGGATGCCTGAGGGCATGCCGGCTGCCAAAGCGGACAATATCTTGGTGCGACGGGTCTGGGCTGTTACACGCTGCTTCCCCATAGTGGTGGCTTAGGGAACCATGTACGGTCGGAGCTGCATTGGGCCGTTGTAATAACTATCCTTGATGGGACGAAGTGTGCAGTGGCGGGCGGACTCTTCATGGAGAACCAAAATAGTTGGTTAAATATAGTGACCTAGAAGTTTAGCCTAGGGTCATAGTTAAGATAATAGGATATATTATTATAGTGAATACGTGTTAGGATTTATATGTGACTTATAAATGTGTTGTGAAAACCAGGTAAACACTTAAACGGTTTTGAACTAAACGGTAGAACTCACCAGCGTAAGCTGACTTTTAAAAGCATTTATGCTAGGTTCTGCAGATATGTGTAGAAGTAAAGGAACGGATCGTTAGAGGACGGGATAATCGGGAAAGCTATCAAGGAAGAGTTTCTGGTAAGCTGGCTTAGTTATAGATTTCCTTATTATAGTTAGTTGTAGTTATGTACAATATCTCACTGTAATACTTGGCTTATATAAATAAAAGTTTTAAATTTCCGCTGCTTAATATCTCTGTTGATACCTTGTGTTCATGAGTAAATCTGATTTGTGACCCCTCCTGGTGCCAAGTCTGGGAGTGGGCGTCACATTAGTAGAGCATTCGATCAGTGGCTATTTGTTATGAAGCATGGGTTACCAATGAAAGCTTTCTAGAGAAGAAGGAATGAGAACATTGGGTATCCATGTATTTGCAGTTTTTCTGTTGTTCGAAGTTGATGTTGTGAAAACTTTTCTAGTATACTACTGCCTATTGATTGTTGTCGATGTTTGTCGTGCAGGAGCGCTTGGCAGTAAATTACATGATAGTGTCATCAAAAAGGTTAACTAGTCACAATGGCTCAAGTCTTAAAGACTCCAAGTCACAAAAGATAATAAGAGAAAGAGTTTACTGGTAGTTTAGTCCACAGATGAATCGAGTGTCGAAGACAAAACAAATCATACGAGTTTAGGAAGTTGTTTCACCAGGGGTTACAAGTTAAGAAAGGAAAACTTCACAAGATTATCGTGCTGAAAGTTTGGTTCCAGTGACTGTGGTGTAATTGTCCATTCAAGATGTCTGGATTTTTATCAGGTTAGCGTTTATTGAGTTGTTGCACAATTGTGAGAGCTCGACGAATGGATCTAGCGGTTAATGTCATAGGAGTAGAGTTTAGATTGCGGATGAATTAGAACTAGTTAAGAGTTAAACTACGGATCGCTCGCAGTGAAGGAAGATCTTGTCAGCTAATTGTGTGAGTAATACGATGTCTTACCAGGATTATCATTTGCACAAGCATTTTAAAGGAGTTTGATAGGTTGGAATCCACATCTAGAAGAGACGAGAGCAGGTGTGATAGCGTAACGAACATTGATAGGTGTCCTCAACCATATGGTTTAGTCCCACATACTTGACAATCGATGTCATGAGGGTTTTGAAATGGAAGGTTGTATCCCTTACAACCAACAGTTTGCCGAGTAGAATTCCCTAGGATTTCCATACACTGCAAATAACATTTACGTATGCACCCGTAACAGTAATTTACCTTCTATGGTCTTGCTGGTTCCTCTTACTTTAGCTGTCAGGCTTCATGGAGCGCGCATGTAGTTTCCATGGGGTGAGTATTAAGGGTATGGTCACTAACCCCAACGCTAACTGACTGAAATTCACCAAAGAGACAAGTTGAGAATAAAATGCTCATTTAATTTAGAATTTACCATATAGTACGATTCGGTAAGCAAGTGGTTCAGCAGGAGTTTGGGTAGGGCATGCTACAATGCCCCCAGCTTATCTCAGAGACATAGAATAGTTATTGCCCACTTCGACTCGATCATAGATCCGTTATGTATATGTATATATATATAGAGAGAAAATAGTATAATAATCTTAGTCATCACATGCCCGATTCCTTTTAGATTATAAAGTCATATCCACGTTGAATTATTACAGCACAACTATGTGATTAAAATAAAAGATCTAAAATGACCAAGGAAAAAGAGTGTCCACAATCGGGGTAACAAAGGCAGTTACAAGCGTCCCATGACTAACCATCTGGTTCCATACAGTGTTGTCTTAAACGAGGCTAAACAACATTCTTAATAATGCATTTCGATAAAGTTTCTCTATGGTTGTGTTAATGGGTGACTTACTAAAATAGGATCTACAATAGCTCCTATTTATGCTAAAAGAGAGTATGAGAATTTCAACACATGGTACAAACAATCACTACCTCAAAATCAGGAAATTCTTCCAAGTGTCCCCTAAAGACCGCTAAGAACATTTAAGTTCGCTAAGGTGTGTCTGAAGTTCACTAAGAACAATTTAAGTTCGCTAAGACCTGCTCAAGATCGCTAAGAACAATTTAAGTTCGCCAAGACCTGCTCAAGTTCTCTAAGAACAATTTAAGTTCGCTAAAACCTCCTGAAGTTCGCTAAGAAGAACGTCAAGTTTGCTAAGACCAAGATGGAGTCCGCTAAGAAGAAAATGAAGTCCACTAAGACTTGAAGTTCGCTAAGCACAAAACAAGTCCGCTAAGAAGAAATGTGAAATCCGCTAACTGTCCAAGTCCGCTTAGACTAACCTGAAGTACTCTAAGAACAACCTCAAGTTCGATAACTTTTCTCTTAGATGACTTCTGACTTAATATCATCAAAATTTTCAAGTCTTATGAAACAAAAATATATGGTGTGTATGTAACCAAAGCAGAGAACTCTAAGTGAGGATCGACTTCGGCACACGGGGCAATACTTTTGGGAATAAGTTGTAACCAAAGCTTTCAAAAACAGTTACAGTTCATAAAACATTTTTAAAAAGTTATGCTTCACTGTAACCAATGGCTCTGACACAAATCTATCACACCCCCAATTTCCACTAACAAAGTCTAACCGTGTGGGGTATGATCCAGACCAGGATCCAAGTGTCTGATTACAACCAAGATATAAATGAGAGATAAAAAGTTATATAATGCATTTCACAATTGCAATTCAGCGGAAGCATTTAAAAGTACACAAAGTTGTTGTTTTGCAAAAGTAAGTAACAGAAGTGTTTGAAATGCATTTCCTAAAAGATTTTACAAAAAGGAGTATTGCCAACGCCTGTGCCTCCAAGATCCTCCTAGCGACCTGAAAAGCATTCAACAATCAAGTGTCAGCCAAAGTTGCTGAGTTCACTAAAGTAGTCAACACTTCACCGTGTTGACCAAGAATGTTTAAGAATAATGAAAGAACAATCCGTAAGTTAAAAGTGTAAGTTATAAGTAATATCCATATCGTTAGGTAGGTAGCCTATGCTTATGTTCACCTGAAAGTTCATGACCGAAGCTGACTATGCGACACAGGTATTAGCCTGTACGATTTTCTGTATATAACCAATAAGTTGTGTATAGGACAAATGATGGCCCAATAAGGTGTGTATAGGGGAAACAAGGGTCAGTTGGGACCAATGATGGCCCAATAAGGTGTGTATGTAACCAATAAGTTGTGTTTACGACGAATGATGGCCCAATAAGGTGTGTTTAGGGGAAACGAGGGTCGGTTGGGACCAATGAGTCCCGATAAGGTGTGTATTTAACCAATAAGTTGTGTTTAGGACCAATGATGGCCCAATAAGATGTCTTTAGGGCAACGAGGGTCAGTTGGGACCTATGATGGCCCAATAAGGTTTCTATGTAACCAATAAGTTGTGTTTAGGGGCAACGAGGGTCAGTTGGGACAAATGAGTCCCAATAAGGTGTGTATGTAACCAATAAGTTGTGTATAGGACCAATGATGGCCCAATAAGGTGTGTTTAGGGGCAACGAGGGTCAGTTGGGACCAATGATGGCCCAATAAGGTTTCTATGTAACCAATGAGTTGTGTTTAGGACCAATGATGGCCCAATAAGGTGTATTTAGGGGCAACGAGGGTCAGTTGGGACCAATGAGTCCCTATAAGGTGTGTATGTAACCAATAAGTTGTGTTTAGGACCAATGATGGACCAATAAGATGTCTTTAGGGGCAACGAGGGTCAGTTGGGACCAATGATGGCCTAAGGGCAACGAGGGTCAGTTGGGACCAATGATGGCCTAATAAGGTGTCTATGTAACCAATAAGTTGTGTTTAGGACCAATGATGGCCCAATAAAGTGTGTATGTAACTAATAAGTTGTGTTTAGGACCAATGATGGCCCAATAAGGTGTGTTTAGGGGCAACGAGGGTCAGTTGGGACCAATGAATCCCGATAAGGTGTGTATGTAACAAATAAGTTGTGTTTAGGACCAATGATGGCCCAATAAGGTGTTTTTTAGGGCTACGAGGGTCTGTTGGGAACAATGATGACCCAATAAGGTGTGTATGTAACCAATAAGTTGTGTTTACCACAAATGATGGCCCAATAAGGTCTGTTTAGGGGCTACCAGGGTCAGTTGGGACCATTGATGGCAATATATGGTGTGTATGTAACCAATAAATTATGTTTAGGACCAATGATGGCCTAATAAGGTGTGTTTAGGGGAAACGAGGGACAGTTGGGGCCACTGAGTCCCTTTAAGGCGTGTATGTAACCAATAAGTTGTGTTTAGGTCCAATGATGACCCAATAAGGTGTGTTTAGGGGCTACGAGGGTCAGTTAGGACTAATGATGACCCAATAAAATGTGTATGTAACCAATAAGTTATGTTTAGGACCATTGATGGCCCAATAAGGTGTGTTTAGGGGCAACGAGGCTCAGTTGGAACCAATGATGGCCCAAAAAGGTGTGTATGTAACCAATAAGTTGTGTTTAGGACCAATGATGGCCCAATAAGGTGTGTTTAGTGGCAACAAGGGTCAGTTGGGACCAATGAATCCCGATAAGGTGTGTATGTAACAAATAAGTTGTGTTTAGGACCAATGATGGCCCAATAAGGTGTGTTTTGGGGCTACGAGGGTCAATTGGGAACAATGATGACCAAATAAGGTGTGTATGTAACCAATAAGTTGTGTTTAGGACCAATGATGGCCCAATAAGGTATGTTTAGGGGCTACGAGGGTCAGTTGGGACCAATGATGGCCCAATATGGTGTGTATGTAACCAATAAGATATGTTTAGGACCAATGATGGCCCAATAAGGTGTGTTTAGGGGCAAGGAGGGTCAGTCGGGACCACTGAGTCCCTTTAAGGTGTGTATGTAACCAATAAGTTGTGTTTAGGACCAATGATGACCCAATAAGGTGTGTTTAGGGGCTACAAGGGTCAGTTGGGACCAATGATGGCCCAATAAGGTGTGTATGTAACCAATAAGTTGTGTTTAGGACCAATGATGGCCTAATAAGGTGTATTTAGGGGCAATGAGGGTCAGTTGGGACCAATGATGTCCCAATAAAATGTGTATGTAACCAATAAGTTGTGTTTAGGACCAATGAAGGCCCAATAAGGTGTGTTTAGGGACAACGAGGGTCAGTTGGGACCAATGATGGCCTAATAAGGTGTGTATGTAACCAATAAGTTGTGTTTGGACCAATGATGGCCCAATAAGGTGTGTTTAGGGGCAACGAGGGTCAGTTGGGACCAATGAGTCCCTATAAGGTGTGTATGTAACCAATAAGTTATGTATAGGACCAATGATGGCCCAATAAGGTGTGTTTAGGGGCAACGAGGGTCAGTTGGGACCAATGATGGCCCAATAAGGTGTGTATGTAACCAATAAGTTGTGTTTAGGACCAATGATGGCCCAATAAGGTGTTTTTAGGGGCAACGAGGGTCAGTTGGCACCAATGAGTCCCTATAAGGTGTGTATGTAACCAATAAGTTGTGTTGAGGACCAATAATGGCCCAATAAGATGTCTTTAGGGGCAACGAGGGTCAATTGGGACCAATGATGGCCTAATAAGGTGTCTATGTAACCAATAAGTTGTGTTTAGGACCAATGATGGCCCAATAAGGTCTGTATGTAACCAATAAGTTATGTTTAGGACCAATGATGGCCCAATAAGGTGTGTTTAGGGGCAACGAGGGTCAGTTGGGACCAATGAATCCCGATAAGGTGTGTATGTAACAAATAAGTTGTGTTTAGGACCAATGATGGCCCAATAAGGTGTTTTTTGGGGATACGAGGGTCGGTTGGGAACAATGATGACCTAATAAGGTGTGTATGTAACCAATAAGTTGTGTTTACGACCAATGATGGCCCAATAAGGTCTGTTTAGGGGCTACGAGGGTCAGTTGGGACCAATGATGGCCCAATATGGTGTGTATGTAACCAATAAGTTATGTTTAGGACCAATGATGGCCTAATAAGGTGTGTTTGGGGCAACGAGGGTCAGTTGAGACCACTGAGTCCCTTTAAGGTGTGTATGTAACCAATAAGTTGTGTTTAGCTCCAATGATGACCCAATAAGGTGTGTTTAGGGGCTACGAGGGTTAGTTGGGACCAATGATGGCCCAATAAGGTGTGTATGTAACCAATAAGTTGTGTTTAGGAACAATGATGGCCTAATAAGGTGTGTTTAGGGGAAACGAGGGACGGTTGGGACCAATGAGTCCCGATAAGGTGTGTATTTAACCAATAAGTTGTGTTTGGGACCAATGATGGCCCAATAAGATGTGTTTAGGGGCAACGAGGGTCAGTTGGGACCAATGATGGCCCAATAAGGTGTCTATGTAACCAATAAGTTGTGTTTAGGACCAATGATGGCCCAATAAGGTGTGTATGTAACCAATAAGTTGTGTTTAGGACCAATGATGGCCTAAGGGCAACGAGGGTCAGTTGGGACCAATGATGGCCTAATAAGGTGTCTATGTAACCAATAAGTTGTGTTTAGGACCAATGATGGCCCAATAAAGTGTGTATGTAACTAATAAGTTGTGTTTAGGACCAATGATGGCCCAATAAGGTGTGTTTAGGGGCAACGAGGGTCAGTTGGGACCAATGAATCCCGATAAGGTGTGTATGTAACAAATAAGTTGTGTTTAGGACCAATGATGGCCCAATAAGGTGTTTTTTAGGGCTACGAGGGTCAGTTGGGAACAATGATGACCCAATAAGGTGTGTATGTAACCAATAAGTTGTGTTTACCACAAATGATGGCCCAATAAGGTCTGTTTAGTGGCTACCAGGGTCAGTTGGGACCAATGATGGCAATATATGGTGTGTATGTAACCAAAAAATTATGTTTAGGACCAATGATGGCCTAATAAGGTGTGTTTAGGGGAAACGAGGGACAGTTGGGACCACTGAGTCCCTTTAAGGCGTGTATGTAACCAATAAGTTGTGTTTAGGTCCAATGATGACCCAATAAGGTGTGTTTAGGGGCTACGAGGGTCAGTTAGGACTAATGATGACCCAATAAAATGTGTATGTAACCAATAAGTTATGTTTAGGACCATTGATGGCCCAATAAGGTGTGTTTAGGGGCAACGAGGGTCAGTTGGGACCAATGAGTACCGATAGTGTGTGTATGTAACCAATAAGATGTGTTTAGGACCAATGAAGGCCTAATAAGGTGTGTTTAGGGGAAACGAGGCTCAGTTGGAACCAATGATGGCCCAAAAAGGTGTGTATGTAACCAATAAGTTGTGTTTAGGACCAATGATGGCCCAATAAGGTGTGTTTAGGGGCAACAAGGGTCAGTTGGGACCAATGAATCCCGATAAGGTGTGTATGTAACAAATAAGTTGCGTTTAGGACCAATGATGGCCCAATAAGGTGTGTTTTGGGGCTACGAGGGTCAATTGGGAACAATGATGACCAAATAAGGTGTGTATGTAACCAATAAGTTGTGTTTAGGACCAATGATGGCCCAATAAGGTATGTTTAGGGGCTACGAGGCTCAGTTGGGACCAATGATGGCCCAATATGGTGTGTATGTAACCAATAAGATATGTTTAGGACCAATGATGGCCCAATAAGGTGTGTTTAGGGGCAAGGAGGGTCAGTCGGGACCACTGAGTCCCTTTAAGGTGTGTATGTAACCAATAAGTTGTGTTTAGGACCAATGATGACCCAATAAGGTGTGTTTAGGGGCTACGAGGGTCAGTTGGGACCAATGATGGCCCAATAAGGTGTGTATGTAACCAATAAGTTGTGTTTAGGACCAATGATGGCCTAATAAGGTGTATTTAGGGGCAATGAGGGTCAGTTGGGACCAATGATGTCCCAATAAAATGTGTATGTAACCAATAAATTGTGTTTAGGACCAATGAAGGCCCAATAAGGTGTGTTTAGGGGCAACGAGGGTCAGTTGGGACCAATGATGGCCTAATAAGGTGTGTATGTAACCAATAAGTTGTGTTTGGACCAATGATGGCCCAATAAGGTGTGTTTAGGGGCAACGAGGGTCAGTTGGGACCAATGAGTCCCTATAAGGTGTGTATGTAACCAATAAGTTGTGTATAGGACCAATGATGGCCCAATAAGGTGTGTTTAGGGGCAATGAGGGTCAGTTGGGACCAATGATGGCCCAATAAGGTGTGTATGTAACCAATAAGTTGTGTTTAGGACCAATGATGGCCCAATAAGGTGTGTTTAGGGGCAACGAGGGTCAGTTGGGACCAATGAGTCCCTATAAGGTGTGTATGTAACCAATAAGTTGTGTTTAGGACCAATAATGGCCCAATAAGATGTCTTTAGGGGCAACGAGGGTCAATTGGGACCAATGATGGCCTAATAAGGTGTCTATGTAACCAATAAGTTGTGTTTAGGACCAATGATGGCCCAATAAGGTCTGTATGTAACCAATAAGTTGTGTTTAGGACCAATGATGGCCCAATAAGGTGTGTTTAGGGGCAACGAGGGTCAGTTGGGTCCAATGAATCCCGATAAGGTGTGTATGTAACAAATAAGTTGTGTTTAGGACCAATGATGGCCCAATAAGGTGTTTTTTGGGGATACGAGGGTCAGTTGGGAACAATGATGACCTAATAAGGTGTGTATGTAACCAATAAGTTGTGTTTACGACCAATGATGGCCCAATAAGGTCTGTTTAGGGGCTACGAGGGTCAGTTGGGACCAATGATGGCCCAATATGGTGTGTATGTAACCAATAAGTTATGTTTAGGACCAATGATGGCCCAATAAGGTGTGTTTGGGGCAACGAGGGTCAGTTGAGACCACTGAGTCCCTTTAAGGTGTGTATGTAACCAATAAGTTGTGTTTAGCTCCAATGATGACCCAATAAGGTGTGTTTAGGGGCTACGAGGGTTAGTTGGGACCAATGATGGCCCAATAAGGTGTGTATGTAACCAATAAATTGTTTAGGAACAATGATGGCCTAATAAGGTGTGTTTAGGGGAAACGAGGGACGGTTGGGACCAATGAGTCCCGATAAGGTGTGTATTTAACCAATAAGTTGTGTTTGGGACCAATGATGGCCCAATAAGATGTGTTTAGGGGCAACGAGGGTCAGTTGGGACCAATGATGGCCCAATAAGGTGTCTATGTAACCAATAAGTTGTGTTTAGGACCAATGATGGCCCAATAAGGTGTGTATGTAACCAATAAGTTGTGTTTAGGACCAATGATGGCCCAATAAAGTGTGTTTAGGGGCAACGAGGGTCAGTTGGGACCAATGAGTCCCTATAAGGTTTGTATGTAACCAATAAGTTATGTATAGGACCAATGATGGCCCAATAAGGTGTGTATAGGGGCAACGAGGGTCAGTTGGGACCAATGATGGCCCAATAAGGTGTGTATGTAACCAATAAGTTGTGTTTAGGACCAATGATGGCCCAATAAGGTGTGTTTAGGGGAAACGAGGGACGGTTGGGACCAATGAGACCCGATAAGGTGTGTATTTAACCAATAAGTTGTGTTTAGGACCAATGATGGCCCAATAAGATGTGTTTAGGGGCAACGAGGGTCAGTTGGGACCAATGATGGCCCAATAAGGTGTCTATGTAACCAATAAGTTGTGTTTAGGACCAATGATGGCCCAATAAGGTGTGTATGTAACCAATAAGTTGTGTTTAGGACCAATGATGGCCCAATAAAGTGTGTTTAGGGGCAACGAGGGTCAGTTGGGACCAATGAGTCCCTATAAGGTTTGTATGTAACCAATAAGTTATGTATAGGACCAATGATGGCCTAATAAGGTGTGTATAGGGGCAACGAGGGTCAGTTGGGACCAATGATGGCCCAATAAGGTGTGTATGTAACCAATAAGTTGTGTTTAGGACCAATGATGGCCCAATAAGGTGTGTTTAGGGGAAACGAGGGACGGTTGGGACCAATGACACCCGATAAGGTGTGTATTTAACCAATAAGTTGTGTTTAGGACCAATGATGGCCCAATAAGGTGTGTTTAGGGGCTACGAGGGTCAGTTAGGACTAATGATGACCCAATAAAGTGTGTATGTAACCAATAAGTTGTGTTTAGGACCATTGATGGCCCAATAAGGTGTGTTAAGGGGCAACGAGGGTCAGTTGGGACCAATGAGTACCAATAGGGTGTGTATGTAACCAATAAGTTGTGTTTAGGACCAATGAAGGCCTAATAGGGTGTATTTAGGGGCAATGAGGGTCAGTTGGGACCAATGATGTCCCAATAAAATGTGTATGTAACCAATAAGTTGTGTTTAGGACCAATGAAGTCCCAATAAGGTGTGTTTAGGGGCAACGAGGGTCAGTTGGGACCAATGATGGCCTAATAAGGTGTGTATGTAACCAATAAGTTGTGTTTGGACAAATGATGGCCCAATAAGGTGTGTTTAGGGGCAACGAGGGTCATTGGGACCAATAATGGCCCAATAAGGTGTGTATGTAACCAATAAGTTGTGTTTAGGAACAATGATGACCCAATAAGGTGTGTTTAGGGGCTACGAGGGTCAGTTGGGACCAATGATAGCCCAATAAGGTGTGTATGTAACCAATAAGTTGTGTTTAGGACCAATGAAGGCCCAATAACGTGTGTTTAGGGGAAACGAGGGTCAGTTGGGACCAATGATGGCCTAATAACGTGTGTATGTAACCACTAAGTTGTGTTTAGGACCAATTATGGACCAATAAGGTGTGTTTAGGGGCAACGAGGGTCAGTTGGGACCAATGATGGCCCAATAAGGTGTGTATGTATCCAATAAGTTGTGTATAAGACCAATGATGGCCCAATAAGGTGTGTTTCGGGATAACAAGGGTCAGTTGGGACCAATGATGGCCCAATAAGGTGTGTATGTAACCATTAAGTTGTGTTTAGGACCAATGATGGCCCAATAAGGTGTGTTTAGGGGAAACGAGGGTTAGTTGGGACCACTGATGGCCCAATAAGGTGTGTATGTAACCAATATGTTGTGTTTAGGACCAATGATGGCCCAATAAGGTGTGTTTAGGGATAACAAGGGTCAGTTGGGACCAATGATGGCCCAATAAGGTGTGTATATAACCAATAAGTTGTGTTTAGGACCAATGATGGCCCAATAAGGTGTGTTTAGGGGAAACGAGGGTCAGTTGGGATCAATGATGGCCCAATAAGGTGTGTATGTAACCAATAAGTTGTGTTTAGGACCAATGATGGCCAAATAAGGTGTGTTTAGGGGAAACGAGGGTCGGTTGGGACCAATGAGTCCCGATAAGGTGTGTATTTAACCAATAAGTTGTGTTTAGGACCAATGATGGCCCAATAAGATGTGTTTAGGGCAACGAGGGTCAGTTGGGACCTATGATGGCCCAATAAGGTTTCTATGTAACCAATAAGTTGTGTTTAGGACCAATGATGGCCCAATAAGGTGTGTTTAGTGGCAACGAGGGTCAGTTGGGACCAATGAGTCCCTATAAGGTGTGTATGTAACCAATAAGTTGTGTATAGGACCAATGATGGCCTAATAAGGTGTGTTTAGGGGCAACGAGGGTCAGTTGGGACCAATGATGGCCCAATAAGGTGTGTATGTAACCAATAAGTTGTGTTTAGGACCAATGATGGCCCAATAAGGTGTGTTTAGGGGCAACGAGGGTCAGTTGGGACCAATGAGTCCCTATAAGGTGTGTATGTAACCAATAAGTTGTGTTTAGGACCAATAATGGCCCAATAAGATGTCTTTAGGGGTAACGAGGGTCAATTGGGACCAATGATGGCCTAATAAGGTGTCTATGTAACCAATAAGTTGTGTTTAGGACCAATGATGGCCCAATAAGGTCTGTATGTAACCAATAAGTTGTGTTTAGGACCAATGATGGCCCAATAAGGTGTGTTTAGGGGCAACGAGGGTCAGTTGGGACCAATGAATTCCGATAAGGTGTGTATGTAACAAATAAGTTGTGTTTAGGACCAATGATGGCCCAATAAGGTGTTTTTTGGGGATATGAGGGTCAGTTGGGAACAATGATGACCTAATAAGGTGTGTATGTAACCAATAAGTTGTGTTTACGACCAATGATGGCCCAATAAGGTCTGTTTAGGGGCTACGAGGGTCAGTTGGGACCAATGATGGCCCAATATGGTGTGTATGTAACCAATAAGTTATGTTTAGGACCAATGATGTCCCAATAAGGTGTGTTTGGGGCAACGAGGGTCAGTTGAGACCACTGAGTCCCTTTAAGGTGTGTATGTAACCAATAAGTTGTGTTTAGCTCCAATAATGACCCAATAAGGTGTGTTTAGGGGCTACGAGGGTCAGTTGGGACCAATGATGGCCCAATAAGGTGTGTATGTAACCAATAAGTTGTGTTTAGGAACAATGATGGCCTAATAAGGTGTGTTTAGGGGAAACGAGGGACGGTTGGGACCAATGATTCCCGATAAGGTGTGTATTTAACCAATAAGTTGTGTTTGGAACCAATGATGGCCCAATAAGATGTGTTTAGGGGCAACGAGGGTTAGTTGGGACCAATGATGGCCCAATAAGGTGTCTATGTAACCAATAAGTTGTGTTTAGGACCAATGATGGCCCAATAAGGTGTGTATGTAACCAATAAGTTGTGTTTAGGACCAATGATGGCCCAATAAAGTGTGTTTAGGGGCAACGAGGGTCAGTTGGGACCAATGAGTCCCTATAAGGTTTGTATGTAACCAATAAGTTATGTATAGGACCAATGATGGCCCAATAAGGTGTGTATAGGGGCAACGAGGGTCAGTTGGGACCAATGATGGCCCAATAAGGTGTGTATGTAACCAATAAGTTGTGTTTAGGACCAATGATGGCCCAATAAGGTGTGTTTAGGGGAAACGAGGGACGGTTGGGACCAATGAGACCCGATAAGGTGTGTATTTAACCAATAAGTTGTGTTTAGGACCAATGATGGCCCAATAAGATGTGTTTAGGGGCAACGAGGGTCAGTTGGGACCAATGATGGCCCAATAAGGTGTCTATGTAACCAATAAGTTGTGTTTAGGACCAATGATGGCCCAATAAGGTGTGTATGTAACCAATAAGTTGTGTTTAGGACCAATGATGGCCCAATAAAGTGTGTTTAGGGGCAACGAGGGTCAGTTGGGACCAATGAGTCCCTATAAGGTTTGTATGTAACCAATAAGTTATGTATAGGACCAATGATGGCCTAATAAGGTGTGTATAGGGGCAACGAGGGTCAGTTGGGACCAATGATGGCCCAATAAGGTGTGTATGTAACCAATAAGTTGTGTTTAGGACCAATGATGGCCCAATAAGGTGTGTTTAGGGGAAACGAGGGACGGTTGGGACCAATTAGACCCGATAAGGTGTGTATTTAACCAATAAGTTGTGTTTAGGACCAATGATGGCCCAATAAGATGTGTTTAGGGGCAACGAGGGTCAGTTGGGACCAATGATGGCCCAATAAGGTGTCTATGTAACCAATAAGTTGTGTTTAGGACCAATGATGGCCCAATAAGGTGTGTATGTAACCAATAAGTTGTGTTTAGGACCAATGATGGCCCAATAAAGTGTGTTTAGGGGCAACGAGGGTCAGTTGGGACCAATGAGTCCCTATAAGGTTTGTATGTAACCAATAAGTTATGTATAGGACCAATGATGGCCTAATAAGGTGTGTATAGGGGCAACGAGGGTCAGTTGGGACCAATGATGGCCCAATAAGGTGTGTATGTAACCAATAAGTTGTGTTTAGGACCAATGATGGCCCAATAAGGTGTGTTTAGGGGAAACGAGGGACGGTTGGGACCAATGAGACCCGATAAGGTGTGTATTTAACCAATAAGTTGTGTTTAGGACCAATGATGGCCCAATAAGGTGTGTTTAGGGGCTACGAGGGTCAGTTAGGACTAATGATGACCCAATAAAGTGTGTATGTAACCAATAAGTTGTGTTTAGGACCATTGATGGCCCAATAAGGTGTGTTAAGGGGCAACGAGGGTCAGTTGGGACCAATGAGTACCGATAGGGTGTGTATGTAACCAATAAGTTGTGTTTAGGACCAATGAAGGCCTAATAGGGTGTATTTAGGGGCAATGAGGGTCAGTTGGGACCAATGATGTCCCAATAAAATGTGTATGTAACCAATAAGTTGTGTTTAGGACCAATGAAGGCCCAATAAGGTGTGTTTCGGGGCAACGAGGGTCAGTTGGGACCAATGATGGCCTAATAAGGTGTGTATGTAACCAATAAGTTGTGTTTGGACAAATGATGGCCCAATAAGGTGTGTTTAGGGGCAACGAGGGTCATTGGGACCAATGATGGCCTAATAAGGTGTGTATGTAACCAATAAGTTGTGTTTAGGAACAATGATGACCCAATAAGGTGTGTTTAGGGGCTACGAGGGTCAGTTGGGACCAATGATAGCCCAATAAGGTGTGTATGTAACCAATAAGTTGTGTTTAGGACCAATGAAGGCCCAATAACGTGTGTTTAGGGGAAACGAGGGTCAGTTGGGACCAATGATGGCCTAATAACGTGTGTATGTAACCACTAAGTTGTGTTTAGGACCAATTATGGACCAATAAGGTGTGTTTAAGGGCAACGAGGGTCAGTTGGGACCAATGATGGCCCAATAAGGTGTGTATGTATCCAATAAGTTGTGTATAAGACCAATGATGGCCCAATAAGGTGTGTTTCGGGATAACAAGGGTCAGTTGGGACCAATGATGGCCCAATAAGGTGTGTATGTAACCATTAAGTTGTGTTTAGGACCAATGATGGCCCAATAAGGTGTGTTTAGGGGAAACGAGGGTTAGTTGGGACCACTGATGGCCCAATAAGGTGTGTATGTAACCAATATGTTGTGTTTAGGACCAATGATGGCCCAATAAGGTGTGTTTAGGGATAACAAGGGTCAGTTGGGACCAATGATGGCCCAATAAGGTGTGTATATAACCAATAAGTTGTGTTTAGGACCAATGATGGCCCAATAAGGTGTGTTTAGGGGAAACGAGGGTCAGTTGGGATCAATGATGGCCCAATAAGGTGTGTATGTAACCAATAAGTTGTGTTTAGGACCAATGATGGCCAAATAAGGTGTGTTTAGGGGAAACGAGGGTCGGTTGGGACCAATGAGTCCCGATAAGGTGTGTATTTAACAAATAAGTTGTGTTTAGGACCAATGATGGCCCAATAAGATGTGTTTAGGGCAACGAGGGTCAGTTGGGACCTATGATGGCCCAATAAGGTTTCTATGTAACCAATAAGTTGTGTTTAGGACCAATGATGGCCCAATAAGGTGTGTTTAGGGGCAACGAGGGTCAGTTGGGACCAATGAGTCCCTATAAGGTGTGTATGTAACCAATAAGTTGTGTATAGGACCAATGATGCCCTAATAAGGTGTGTTTAGGGGCAACGAGGGTCAGTTGGGACCAATGATGGCCCAATAAGGTGTGTATGTAACCAATAAGTTGTGTTTAGGACCAATGATGGCCCAATAAGGTGTGTTTAGGGGCAACGAGGGTCAGTTGGGACCAATGAGTCCCTATAAGGTGTGTATGTAACCAATAAGTTGTGTTTAGGACCAATAATGGCCCAATAAGATGTCTTTAGGGGCAACGAGGGTCAATTGGGACCAATGATGGCCTAATAACGTGTCTATGTAACCAATAAGTTGTGTTTAGGACCAATGATGGCCCAATAAGGTCTGTATGTAACCAATAAGTTATGTTTAGGACCAATGATGGCCCAATAAGGTGTGTTTAGGGGCAACGAGGGTCAGTTGGGACCAATGAATCCCGATAAGGTGTGTATGTAACAAATAAGTTGTGTTTAGGACCAATGATGGCCCAATAAGGTGTTTTTTGGGGATATGAGGGTCAGTTGGGAACAATGATGACCTAATAAGGTGTGTATGTAACCAATAAGTTGTGCTTACGACCAATGATGGCCCAATAAGGTCTGTTTAGGGGCTACGAGGGTCAGTTGGGACCAATGATGGCCCAATATGGTGTGTATGTAACCAATAAGTTATGTTTAGGACCAATGATGTCCCAATAAGGTGTGTTTGGGGCAACGAGGGTCAGTTGAGACCACTGAGTCCCTTTAAGGTGTGTATGTAACCAATAAGTTGTGTTTAGCTCCAATGATGACCCAATAAGGTGTGTTTAGGGTCTACGAGGGTCAGTTGGGACCAATGATGGCCCAATAAGGTGTGTATGTAACCAATAAGTTGTGTTTAGGAACAATGATGGCCTAATAAGGTGTGTTTAGGGGAAACGAGGGACGGTTGGGACCAATGATTCCCGATAAGGTGTGTATTTAACCAATAAGTTGTGTTTGGAACCAATGATGGCCCAATAAGATGTGTTTAGGGGCAACGAGGGTCAGTTGGGACCAATGATGGCCCAATAAGGTGTCTATGTAACCAATAAGTTGTGTTTAGGACCAATGATGGCCCAATAAGGTGTGTATGTAACCAATAAGTTGTGTTTAGGACCAATGATGGCCCAATAAAGTGTGTTTAGGGGCAACGAGGGTCAGTTGGGACCAATGAGTCCCTATAAGGTTTGTATGTAACCAATAAGTTATGTATAGGACCAATTATGGCCCAATAAGGTGTGTATAGGGGCAACGAGGGTCAGTTGGGACCAATGATGTCCCAATAAGGTGTGTATGTAACCAATAAGTTGTGTTTAGGACCAATGATGACCCAATAAGGTGTGTTTAGGGGAAACGAGGGATGGTTGGGACCAATGAGACCCGATAAGGTGTGTATTTAACCAATAAGTTGTGTTTAGGACCAATGATGGCCCAATAAGATGTGTTTAGGGGCAACGAGGGTCAGTTGGGACCAATGATGGCCCAATAAGGTGTCTATGTAACCAATAAGTTGTGTTTAGGACCAATGATGGCCCAATAAGGTGTGTATGTAACCAATAAGTTGTGTTTAGGACCAATGATGGCCCAATAAAGTGTGTTTAGGGGCAACGAGGGTCAGTTGGGACCAATGAGTCCCTATAAGGTTTGTATGTAACCAATAAGTTATGTATAGGACCAATGATGGCCCAATAAGGTGTGTATAGGGGCAACGAGGGTCAGTTGGGACCAATGATGGCCCAATAAAGTGTGTATGTAACCAATAAGTTGTGTTTAGGACCAATGATGGCCCAATAAGGTGTGTTTAGGGGAAACGAGGGACGGTTGCGACCAATGAGACCCGATAAGGTGTGTATTTAACCAATAAGTTGTGTTTAGGACCAATGATGGCCCAATAAGGTGTGTTTAGGGGCTACGAGGGTCAGTTAGGACTAATGATGACCCAATAAAGTGTGTATGTAACCAATAAGTTGTGTTTAGGACCATTGATGGCCCAATAAGGTGTGTTTAGGGGCAACGAGGGTCAGTTGGGACCAATGAGTACCGATAGGGTGTGTATGTAACCAATAAGTTGTGTTTAGGACCAATGAAGGCCTAATAGGGTGTGTTTAGGGGAAACGAGGCTCAGTTGGAACCAATGATGGCCCAAAAAGGTGTGTATGTAACCAGTAAGTTGTGTTTAGGACTGTAGAACACAGGAACGGTATTGCTAATGCATAATGATCATCAATTCGGTAAACACAAAGGTAAATAACACTTCTTTATTGCTCAACCTTTAGAGAGAGAAAGTAAACAGGTTTCACCTTACAAAAACACACAGTTTAGAACTCAAACCTCACAACTACACTCCTCTAAACGAGCAAAACCTTTTTATGCTAATTCTGTCCAGCGGACCAACTAACTAGCGTACCAGATGGTCCGGGCGTACCATCTGGTCTGCCCCTGGTCCGCTGAGACCAGATTACACAAAACATAATAATTACAAGACCTAGCACTAGACACTATATATGCTTCTACAAACTCCCCCTTGTCTTGTGCTAGTCTTCAGAAGCTCTTGATCAAGTCTCTTTCCAGTGTTGTCTTCGATTATTCCCCGCGTGAATCCCGAACGCGAAACATACTCTGATCACCCTTTGAAATTGTAAGGCTTGTTCAGCATGCTCAGCCTTATACAAAATGTTGCTGTGATAGAGTTTGTCAATGTCATTCTTGGACAAGTTGATTAACCACATCGGGTCGTACAGTTTGACTACCTTGTTTTCTTCTTCCACCACTATCACTGCTTCACCAGTATTCTCATCGTAATACCACCATCTCAATGATTTGATAAAGTCTTGTTCAAGTTTCTTTAACGGAATCTTCTTCATTTGAACTGGCTTCTTGTATTTCACTACAATCATTGGTTTTCCAGTTTTTGGGTTGACATCAGTTGAAGACTTCACAAACTTCGGTCTTTGAGGAATTAAAAACTGAAATTTTCCTTGACATTCTTCAATCAATTTATCCTTGAAGACTCTAGCCAACGTATCATCACCATAATTCAGGAATGGACATCTAGATAGATCCCTCACATCACAAACTGGTAATTTATTGAATCTGGTTGCATGCTTCAGATAAATGATCCCAAACTCCTTCTTGATTGCATAGCATTTAAGCTGAGAATCATACATCCAACTTATTATTCTGCCACAAGCTTCTCTGCCTTTTCTTTCAAAGAATTTCTTTTGATCAACATCTTTTGTAGATGATTTCACCGGCATCTTCTTCGCCCTTTGCTCTTTCAACCACGCATCAAATAACATCTTTTTCTCTTGTTCTTCAGATAAGTTTTCAGATTCGGTTGATGCTGGCTGTTCAGATTGATTCTCAGACTCTTTCTTTTTCAATTCTTCATCAATCTTTTCTTCATCATCTTCACCAAAGAAGTTGAAACCTCCTGACTGATCATTATCAGTAAAATTTCCATAAACCTTCGGATCAGTAGGATATTCTTCAGCAGTGATATCTTCTACTTCTACTTGCTCTTCTTCATAATCAACATGTTCCTCTGAATCTTCTTCGTTGTACGGATCAGCAAATGGAACATTATCTACATCTTCCACATTTAGAGCAAAAATTGCAGCAAGCTGCTCTTTTGTATAAGGATTCACAAACTCCCCTTCTCCTAACTCAACTCTTGTAATCGGGGTCGCATCATAAACATGATCATCAGTCTCCCCCTGAGATGTGGTAGACGGACCAGAAGCAGCAGATGAACCAGCTGCCCCAGTGCCCGATCCAGTACCACCCACACCTCCTTCAGGATCAGGATCATCATTCAAATATTTCAATATATCATCATCTTTACAACCTTCATCAGCATTTGGCTTCTCCCCCTGAGCAGGTAAAGCTTTGAGCAAGAGATTTAACTGCTCACCCAGGGAAAGAGATAATTGTTGTAACTTTGCAATTTCACGACCCTTTTCTTCATCTCTTGATTTTAAACTGGCAATCTCACGATCTTTAGATTGATCCCGAGACACCAATTCCGCCACTAGATTCTTTAAACCTCTAATTTCATCTGCCTGCTGACGATTCGTTGATTCTAATTCATCAAGTCGAGTCTGATGAATCGCCAGCTTCAGATCAGCAGAAGAGATGGTTGATTGAGTAGCAGCAGCAGTGGACGAAGCAGTAGCAGAAGTAGAAGCAGTAGTAGACGGTCGTTTGATGATTAACTTCTTAGCAGATAGAACATAAGAACTTCGAACATTCACACTTTGTGTCGTTGGTTGCACGGGAACCGAATACTGAGACTGAACCTTTTGTTTCTTAGTAGGTGGACTCTGACCATATTTTCTAGCATCAGCCAGAAATGAGCCTTGTTGCACAGCAAGTCTCTTAGCCATATGTTTGATCTTTCCAGAATAAATTACTTTAGCTTTGCCTTTGTCAGCTGGCTTAGACTTTGCAACAGGTTCCTCCGTCACAGGAGTATATAATGGATCATCATCATTATCCTCAACCTGCTTGGTTCGAGATTCATAAAGAGAAGTATCTTGATTCTGAGACTTCAAATAAGCAATGTGAGCCTTAGAACCTCTCTTCACTGGAATTTCTCTGGTATTATGTAAAATTGTAGCAGCATTCTTTGGAAGATTTGGATGTAAATCATTCAGAATCATTTGAATAAATCTTGGATACATAATACTTCTCACTTGTTTCACCAAGATATTCTCCCTCATGTAATTAAAAATCCATCCAGAGAAGTTGAATTCTCGATTTAACACCAATGCATAGAAAAATGATAACACTCTCAGATCAAATTCTTCCTGACCCCTTGTTCGATTCCCAAAACACTTAATGATTACATGCATCAAATACTTATACGGAGGACTCAGATTGGCTTTCAGATACCACGGAACATATAATTGACCATCATATTTAATTCTTCTGAGTAAAGCTATCAAATCAGCTTCATGAAACTCTGTCGGATAATCAGCTTGATCGTTCAATCTCAAAACTCTTCGCACATCATCTTCAGATATAATCACATCTGTCTCAAGAATTCTTGCACGAATTACTGATGGATCCACTGAACAATCCACTTGTGCTGAATTCCAAAACATCACCAGAAAATCTTTATATGGAGGACACTCATGAGTTGCAGCATATAATATCCTTGATCGTCTAATGAAATCAAAGATATTCAGAAATTGAGGCTTCCATTTTTCTGCTGCATCTAGAAATGCGCAAACATTGTGTTCACCAATTAATTTGAAATCTGCCATTTCTGTACACATCATCAAAACAAACCATCATTAAAATCATTCAATATAATCATAATTATCAATGACTAACTCTGATTCTATGTGAAATGCTCAAACGAATAACTTTTTGAAAAAACTTGATGAGCGGACCAAACAGCGGATCAATTTTGGTCATCCGGATCATCTGGTCCGGCGGATCAGAAATTTGTTGACCGCGGATCAGATTTGGTCTTACGGATCATCTAATCCGGCGGATCAGAAATGTTGACCGCGGATCTGATTTGGTCAAACGGACCAGATTGCGGATCAGAAATGATGGCGGATCATCTGGTCCGCCGCGGACCATATGATCCGACGGACGATCAGAAAGCCGAAGAGACAATTTCAAATTTGATGCATTTGCGAGTGTTTGTTGTAAAATCGAACAATAAGGTTTTAATCTATACAAGTTTTCGATCCTGTACATGTGCTCAAAGTGCATTAAGAGCAGATAAAACCAGTTAAAACATCCAAGACAGTTTTTCTTTAAAAAAACCGAGACACAAAACTGTACCAATCTAACAATCTAGACCATTATATTACAAATCAAGACCATCCACAGATGCGCAATTAGAATACCTACCTGTTGGAACAAGAATCACGAGCTATAGTTCTATATACACGAAGAAATCCAAGAAAAACTCGTACGGAGGTCTAGGGTTTTTTCAGAGGTGAAATCAACTTGGTCCGCGGATTATGAAGAAACCGGACCAGAAATTGATACTTATACCCCAAAATGATCCGCCCGGCGTACCATATGGTCTGCCGGATCAGAATTAAGACCATTTTGCCCTTCAACCTTCACAATCTCATTTTTTACACAAAAACTTCAGTTTCTTCAAAATTTAAATATGATGAGCTGATTTAGCATCGATTGTGATTCATTTAACCAATAATTTTCCATCACCGAATTCAGTTGATCAAAAATAAACCAGAATGAAAATCTTTTTAATTTTTATCAAAATTATATCAAAACACACTAAAATCTTTTTGATTTTTCGAACTTATGCTAAAACACACCTAAAATCTTTTTGATATTTTCTAAAATAAGCAAAACAGCAAACCAACAGAAATCAGGAAATTAAAACGCAATAAGTTATATTTTTTGTGAGAAAGATCACAACGTGAGATCATATCAGACATAACGCATCATACACACTTCAATTTGAAAATACTAAGCATGCAAGCCAAGTTGTCTGAGAATACAACCATTTGGTTTATTTCAGCTAAAGCAAGTCATGTTTATAGCTTTCTGATATGAAATTAAGTGTATTTATCAAGCATTAATAACATGGTACCCACACGATCAGGAATACTGGCAAATTGCTTATTTCATTTTTATATTTTCCTTTATTCAAGCCAAGTTACTTGCAGCAGATTTCTCATACTGATAATGTAAACTTGCTTATACAGAATAGATTTCCACAGAGTTATCTTGCTCATGATGTTTCTTGCAAAAAGAAATCAGAACCCTAAACAAACAACAATCAGGTCGGCCGGTAGGCACGCAGAGAAAGTCCGATTGTTTAGGAAAATAAGAAATATAAAATAAAGCAGAAGTTGTATAATCCAACAACAATCAGGTCGGTACTCACGTACACGCAGAGAAAGTCCGATGGATTATACGAAACACCAAGAAAATAAAGCAAAAAGTCAAACGAACAACAATCATGTCGATCTTTCGATACGCAGAGAAAGTCCGATCGTTTGACAAAATAAAGAAAATTAAACAAGTTTAAATCTTTCAAAATAAAGCAAGCATACATCAGAACATCTCTTTATTCTGTTTTTGATATTTTCTCATCTCATTTATGCCAGATTTACACAGTACCCATCACGGTGTGTAACCACAATTATCAAGCAGGCATTATCTTTATATCATACTCACATATATCAGACTACTCAGCACATTCAATCAAAACAAACAAGTACCTACAGCCTTTCTTTCTACTCTATCCATGGCAGATAACGTATGCTGATGTACCATCATTTCTCACAAGGTCGGATCAAAATTTCTCAATTTTAAATTTTTTTTTCAATTTTTATGTTTTAGCTTTTTCAATTTTTTTATGCTTTTTCCTTTTTTTTTAATACAGAAAATACACTATTTTTGTATTTTTCAACTATACTCCCCCTAAAAAGCAGAAAAACAAAAAAAGAAAAACAAAACAAAACGATCAACTGAACCAGATCAAATAGCAGTTAAGCGAGTAACCCCATTGATTTTCAATAATAATTGAAAGCGAACTTTATCAAACGCTTTTGTAAACAAGTCAGCTCTTTGAAAATCAGTGTGATTTTTTTGCAAATCGATCAATTTCTTTTCGTAGCAATCACGAATAAAGTGATAACGGATATCAATGTTCTTAGTTTTGGAATGTTGCATGGGTTTTTCGTGATATAGATGGCAGCTTAATTATCAATAAAAATGGGAGTAGTTATAAATGTCAAACCATAATCGCGCAACTGCTGTTGTATCCACAAAACCTGTGAACAACAACTGGAAGCCGCCACGTACTCAGCCTCCGCAGTCCACGTTGCAATCGAGGTTTGCTTTTTGCATTGCCACGACACTAGTCGTTCTCCCAAAAATTGACACCCGGCGGTTGTGGATTTGAAATTTATCTTGCATCCACCATAATCAGAATCAGAATATGCAGTGAAGTCAAACTTATTGTCATTAGGATACCAGATACCCAGATCCTGGTTACCCTTCAAATAAGCAAAGATTCTGTCCACTGCTATCATGTGAGAAACCTTCGGAGCAGCTTGATATCTAGCACATAAACACACAGCAAACATAATGTCAGGACGAGAAGCAGTTAAATACATTAAAGAACCGATCTTAGCCCTAAACAGTGTTGGATCCACTTTGGCACCAGACTCATCTGGTCCAAGACCATGAGAAACCTGTATCGGAGTGCTTGGAATCCGAACATCACCAATCTTAAACCGAGCCAAAGTGTCAGTAACATATTTCGATTGATGTAGAAAGATGCCTTTGGCCGATTGGTGGACTTGAAGGCCTAAAAAGAATCCCATCTCGCCCATTGAACTCATTTCAAATTTCGTTTGCATGACACGCTCAAATTCTTTACACAATGTGTCATTCGTGCTCCCAAAAATAATATCATCCACGTTCACCTGAACAAGCAATAAATCTTTTCCAAACCGCTTCGAAAAAAGTGTGCAATCTACAGTGCCACGACGAAAACCGTTGTCGAGCAGATGTGTAGAAAGCGTCTCATACCAGGCTCTCGGGGCCTGATGGAGACCATATAACGCTTTGTCGAGTTTGTACACACGGTCAGGAAAGTCGGGATCATAGAATCCAGGTGGCTGCATCACGTAAACCTCTTCACGAATCATCCTGTTGAGAAATGCACTTTTAACATCCATTTGATATACTTTAAATCCATGAAATGCTGCGAAAGCTAAAAAGATTCGAATAGCTTCAATCCGCGCAACTGGAGCATAGACCTCATTGAAATCAATGCCCTCAATTTGAGAAAATCCTTGAACCACTAATCGAGCTTTGTTCTGAACAATGATGCCACGATCATCCTTCTTACACTTAAACACCCATCTAGTGCCACACGCTTTCTTAGCATGTTTGGGAAGATCAACAAGATGCCAGACACCCAACTTCTGGAATTGTTGCAACTCCTCCTGCATAGCCTCAACCCAAGAAGAATCTTCCAACGCTTGTTCAACATTGGTCGGCTCAACTTGAGACAGAAAACGCGAATGAAACACATCATTCTGAACACCCGAATCTCGAATTTCAGCAAACAAAGCATCCACATTATCAGATAACTGATGGCGTGTGCGCACCCCAGAAGTCAAATCTCCAATAATATTCTCTTGAGGATGAATAGAATGAATCCGGAGATTAGTCGAATCAGGAACCTCAACAGTATCAGCAAGAGTATTTAGTGTAGCATCTGCATCCTCTGAGCTTGACAATTCACCAGGCAATAAAGTATTTGGGACGGACGAACTTGTGCTTGGTAAAGAAATTGGATCAACCAAAGGTATTGATTCAGCTTCATGAAATGTATTGTCATCATCATCAGATGAACTCATGGTTTCTAGATCAGAAACAGTCTGACTAGATGAAGCAGAACCAGAAACAGTTGAAAACTTTGGAATACATGATCCAGAATTAAGCATGGTATGAATAAGAACACCAATCATATCATCAGTAAGCTCATCAGCAGATTCAGTGTGTGCATCCAAGAAAGAATCAAAGAATGTCTTATAATCAAAAATAGAACCATCAACCGATTTGGGTTTCAGAAAACTATATCTTCGACAATCCACATGCAAATGGCTCTCAATGGTCTTTATAGACGGAAAGTAGACACGTTTCATTGGATACTGATAACCAACAAAGATGCCATCCATAGCCTTAGCTTCAAATTTACCACCACCTTTGAGAACGGTGCATAAACACCCAAATGGTTCCAGAAAGTCTAAATTCGGCTTTCTACCTTTGAGCAATTGGTAACAAGTCTTGTTGAACCACTTAACAATAAGAACTCTATTAAGCACATGACAAGCAGTATGAACCGCCTCAGAACAGAACTTGATTGGTAGATTTGCATCAGCTAACATAGTTCGTGCGGTCTCTATTAAAGTTCGATTCTTTCTCTCAGCCACTCCGTTTTGTTGTGGAGTGTATGGTGCACTAAATTCATGTGAAATTCCAAAAGAATCACAAAATGCTTTCATCGTTGCGTTCTTGAATTCAGTACCATTATCGGTACGAATACGACAAATCTTGTGCTTGTACAGATTCTCAAACTTGGACAATAAACGCTGAATAGTTGCTGGAGTTTCATCCTTCGAATGTAATGACGCAACCCAAGAGAAACGCGAGAAATCATCTGTAATTACCAAACAGTAAAAACTTCCATCCACACTGCTGACATTCATAGGACCAAAAAGATCCATATGAAGTAGCTCCAATGGAGTAACAATGGAATTAACACGTTTGTACGGATGAGACTTTTTCTGTTGCTTCCCCTTTTTGCATGAAACGCACACATCATCAATCGAAAAACGATTCTTAGAAACTCCCTCAACCAAATTGTGATTAACTAAATAATTCATCTTGCGGTGGTTAAGATGACCCATACGGCGATGCCACAAAATTGACTCTTTTTCAGTGGCTTTGGATATGAAACATGTAGCCGACATTGTAGACGAGGTCTGATTCATATTCAAAACATATAAATCTCGAAACCGAGGTGCACGCATCACTATCCAATCATCAGGAATTTGAAATCCGGGCTTCAAAAAGATACATTCAGAACTTGTGAACGCAGTAGTGTACTGCTTATCACATATTTGTGAGACACTCAAGAGATTGTGGTGCAACTCTTCCACAAATTGAACTTTGTCAAATGTAACTTTGTCATTTCCCATTTTTCCTTCTCCGGTGATTCTACCTCCTTTATGGCCAGCAAAGGTAACTCCCCCACCATTGATTGGTTTAACATCGGTAAGCAAAGAGAGATTACCAGTCATGTGCCTGGATGATCCACTATCAATAACCCAAAAGTTGTTGACAGCTGGCTTTCGAGCACCCTGCACATAGTAGCAAAAAGTTAGTGAGAATTTGGACCCAAGCATTCAGCTTTGGGTCGACTTGTGTCTTCTGAAAAATCTTCAGTGGCTTTGGAAGTCATTTTAGGCAGCCACTTTTGCCTGATTACTGGAACAGATGAATCTGTGGTGACATTGTCTGAAGATGAACTATCAACCGATTTTTTAGTTTTGGAAATTTTTTCTCTTTTGAAAAAATGTTTTGTAACCACATTTCCATCTGTGTGTTTTGACTCAGAAACATTATCAGATTTCTTTGATTCAGCAGCGGAAGCTCGTTTCTCGGCCAAAACAGGACAACGATTGCGTATGTGACCTTTCTGATAACAGTGATAACATCTCCTTCTATCAACAAACATAACAGGAAAATGAGATCCTGAATCAAGTGAAATGTTATCATCAGACATGTGTCGTGCCTCTCTCCTCGGGTCCTTAGCATTAAATCCTTGCGATTTGTGCTTAGGTAGAGGTTTAAACAATGGTTTAACATAACCAGATTGGTTATAAAAACCAAACTCATCAACGCCACACTGATCAGCATACCCTTTTGGTTTGACACGGTCATTTTTTATTTTGTCAAACTTTCCAAACTGTTTTTCATATGACCCAAAATCATCGTAGAAATCATAATCTTCACAAAAACCATACGTTTCATAGTCAAAACGATTTGTTTTAGCTGAAAATTTTCCATCCGAATTATAAAAATTCTTAGGTGAGTACTTTGATGTTTTTGACTTTGTGAAAACTGTCTGATCATCAGGACTAGACTTAAGCTTCAACAAGGAACCATTTTTCTCAGTTTTATGTTTAGACACAGATTCTTCTTTTTCATCAATGTGACATCCGAGAATTCCAAGGTTAACTTCCGTTAGACAATCTCCGTTAGTTACGTTATAAGTGTTAACTTAGTAACTAATGCTTAACTAGACCGAATACGTCCACGACCTTTGGTTGATCACCGAACCCGTACCTATGTGTTTATTTATTTATTATCAAAAACATGATTAAAACATGATTGTTTAAATTATTGAACTACGTGGAATTATATGCAACGTGTTTATTTAATTAATTGTGTAATTGTGTAATTGGCCCCTCTTGGTTGCCAGCGAAACTACCAAGCGAAACTGTAGATTCGCTCGGTAGCCAAACTTTTGAATTGCATGAATTCAGAGCCAGTTTCGCTTGGCCAGCGAAACTACCAGCGAAACTAGCTCCTGATATAAAGTCCCTAAAACCCTAATCTTCTTATTTTACATCATTTCACACCAAACACACACACACTCTCCATCTCCCCTCTCGTGAAATCTGGTCAGCCAAGAACCACCACGAGCCGCCATCATCTCAGTTAGTGGACTCATCCATTCGGATCCTAGATCAAACCGTGAGTCCCCAAAACCATCTTTTCTTGCATACTCTATGTGTTTTCTTAAAAAGCATGCTTAGATCTTCATGAAATCGTGTATGCTTGTAGTATGATGCTTAGGAATGCTAGATCTATCATAAAGTATGTAACTTTACGTGTGAAATCAAGCCATAATGAAGATTCATGCTAGTTAGGTTAACTTTGTGCTAAAAATGAGCTTCGAGGTGTTTTTGGTGATTTGATGATGAAAACTCATGTTTAAGGTGTTAAAATTGCCTCTGTGATGTTGGTAAATGTTTATGCATGCTAGATATTGAATTACATGATGTATGGAAGCTGTTAGATTGATTTTTGGGCTGATTTACGAGTTTTCTGCGACCAGCGAAACTGGTTGTTCGCTGGGCGAAACTATATAGCAAAACTCTTTGAATATCCTTCCAGCGATACTATACAGCGAAACTATAGTGTCGCCGTGAAAACTAAGTAGACCTGCTCGAAGGAAACTACCGAGCGAAACAACCAAAGACTCCTGAACGAAAGTTCAAACCAGTTTCGAGCGAACCTATGCTAGCGAAACTGTGTCATCAGTTTCGGGCGAAACTGGCTAGCGAAACTGTGTCATCGGGTATTACCCAGCGAAAGTGCTGCCCGTGTACACAGCGAAACTGTGTGGCGAAACTATGTAGCGAAACTGTGTAGCGAAACTGAGTCAAGACCAAAACCCAAACTTGTGCAACTTATTTGAATGTTATGCCACGACTTACATGATTATGCAATAATGAAACATGCTTTGATTTCTGAGTTATGTGAACCCTCGTTTATGATCAACCATCGGTGTCGTGTGTCAGTATGTCGTGTCATAGTTCCAACGTGCTATGTTATGGGCCGTAGTGACGTGAGTTAAAGATTACACACAAAACTAATACTTAAGACCTTAATGTGATTATTAGGTCTTTGTTAAGCAAACAATACTTGGATTATTTAGCAAGTGTAGCAGTGCAACCAAAGGTGAGTGTCACAAACCCGTTTACTGTGAGCCCGTTTGGGACACACCGAATAACTTAATGAAAAACAATGCTGACAACTTTATGAGTGCCATGCACCTCTTTTATGAACTTGAAACCTTATGAGTTCCACGCACCTCTTTGATAAACTTGAAGTGTTTTATGGGAAACACTTGTGGAACTTAAACAAACTATTTCTGAAATGAAACTGAAAACATTTTGAGATTTATGAGAATCCGGTAGACCGTTTTAATATGGCTAGTGTAGGTTAAAGTCTAAACCACATGATATCACATGATCACTAAGGATTGCCTTTTAACTGAAAAAGTCCTCAACTTAATTGTGCCATTAATTGTAAAGCGAGGGGATGTTGGGTAGATCTACTGGAGTTTGACAAACTCCGCCTCGTGACACTGGAGGTGCACGGAGGTACAATATCAGCCTATCTGACCGTGATCCCGAGAGGACACGGGGGAGGCAAAGCCGCGATGACATATGTCTGCAAAACAAAATAGATGATGGCGATGCCACTACATTACTTATCAGTCAGCTTTGGTACAAACTTCCTTAGTGCATGGAACAACGGATTAGCTACCCGCGATATCGGTTGAGCACTTTAATTTTACAAAACTAGTACATACCCGATAACGCATGTTACGGACATTACTTTTACCAAATCACGCTACTATGATTATGGACTGGTGTATTATCACTGAGCATTGCTTTTCACAAATAAATATCACATAAGTATATGTTGACACAATTATGACTATAAGACCGGGCCACTGCGTGACAAGCCCACTGTGAACTCACCAACCGTTAGGTTGACACTTGCGTGGTTTAAACTTTTGCAGATCGCTGAGGAGTATCCGGAGCGGGTTGGCATGGCACATGAAGACATCTTACTTTTGTTTAAATCAAATTTGGAATTTAAAACAATGATTTTGTAAAGCACGTGGTTAGTGCTAAGACAATATTTTCCGCTGCGTATTTTGAGACTTTAATTTATGACATATGTTTGGACTAACTCTGATTCGTTTAGTATTTGTAACTAATGGTTGTGGTCCTGGTTTGCTCGCACCCCTTAACGGTATAAACTCCGTTAGTGGTCATTTGGGGTGTGACAATCAACATAAAACACTTTGGAAATCTTGGTTGGGTCAACACAACATAGTGGAAATTCTTCATCTGAAAATATGGTATCACTACCTTTCAGAGAATACATTTGCACTTTCTTAGAACACTCACCCATCTCAACTTTACCTTTCTGTTTTACATCTACATTCCCAGACTTATCATTCTTCTTTTCAAGCTATTGAACTTTCTCAGGTTTCTTCTGATTGACCTTAGAAAGTTCATCAGGATGTCCAAAACCAATACCATTGAATTTTTCTAACTTTGACAAAGGTACCGGTATTGAATGAACATCTGGTGTGATTGTGTTGCTCTTAGTTACAGATTCTTGTTCATAAAACAAATTACGACCTTTTGCAAATTTCGAATTTTCAAATTCTTTCATTTTCTTTACAATTTCTTTGACCTTCTCAGCAGCTTCTAAAGGTGTAAGATTTACACTTTTAGATGATTTTACCATAGAATCATGAGTCTCAGACTGTTTGATAACAACATTGACAGTTTTGGACACATTTTTCAAAGGCTTCCTCTTATGAGTGCCTTTGGAGTTGTCAGATACTCCTTCAGTAAAACTGGAATAATCAAACACAACAGCTGGTTTCGATTCATTTGGACCTTTCCCATGCACAATTGGTGGTAGAACTGAAGTACACCCTGATTCTTTAAGCACATCTTTTAAATTTTCATCTTTGCACAGAAAACTGGCAAAGAAAGATGAATTCTTGAAATTGTCCAATTGCCTCTGAAGATCTAATATTTCAATTTTTAATTTAGAGATTTTAGAATTAGCTTCTGCAAGCTTTTTCTCGGAAAAAATATAATCCTCAGTTTTTTTATTTAATTCAATTTTCGTGCTTAGAATCAAGGCATGCTCACTTTTTAGTTCTGCCTTAACAGCCTCCCACCTTTGTTTATAGATTGTGACATTTTCTTCTGCCAATATGTATTTATCATAATACATGACTTTCTCATCAGAAAGTTCTTTCAGTTGATTGGCAGTTGTTGTGCAAAATTCACAGATGTTAGAATGTACCTGAACATCAGCCACTACAACAAAAGGGGTTTTTAGGACCTTTCGTGTGGGACGTTGTTAAAATAGTGTCCTAAAAAACTATCTAATAGGACAAATGAGTGTTCAGGGTCCTATTATACTATATGCAGTTAATCCGGTGTCCTAAAAAACTATGTAATAGGACAGATGAATATTTAGGGTCCTATTATCATATAACTTAATAGGACACTTGGTATTTGGGGTCCTAATAAAGTACATTATGGGACGTTTAGTAGTTGATGTCTTATTATGTGGTAATGTAATATGACACTTGATCATTGAGGGTCCTATTATAACATAACCTTATAGGACACTTGGAATTTCAGTCATAAAAGATATGTGTAATAGGACCCTTATTTGTCGGAGTCGTATGGTAACATAACTTAATAGAACACTTGATATTTACACTACTAGACAATAACGCTAATGCAACATTTTAGATGCAACTAATTAAAATGAGTTGTATTTGACTCTAATATAACTTTGTTGTAAATAAAAGTTGCATTAGAAGATTTAATGCAATATTTTTCATAAAAACAGTTACAAAAATATATTAACTTGCAACCTTTTTATTTAAGAGTTGTAAAATTTAATAAAAGCACAACCTTTTTTCATTAAAGGTTAAATATATTATTTAAATTTATAAATTTTGTTACAAATTCTCCTAAATTTTACTTGTATAAAATTTTCTTTAAATACTTGTTCCCACTCACTGTTTTACTAAAAAAATTAAAATTTCCCTCTTAATTTCTATTCCCCCCAATCTTAATCCCAACCAGATAAAAGAAACTTCATATTCCTCCTTCCGCCTTCATCACTAAACCATTCAAAAATTTGGTAATCGGTACTCTGTCTTAATTATCTGAATCAAGAAATCGTCATCAGGTTTTTATTACTCTGTCTAAATTATCTGAATCAAGAAATCGTTATCATGTTTTTCTTTGAGATGTCTACATATTGGTAATGATCTCATCTTGGCGTCCTGATTTAGGGCAAAAACGGTTTAAGAAGTTCTTAAAATTGAAGCATTGCTTAAAAGTTTGAAGATAAGCACCATTTTTGTTAGTAGTCGGCCTATCCTACATCGATCTTGGTATGACCCGTGTGATTCTTGTAGTACCAGCGCTAAAACCTAATTACGGGAAATTGAAGCAGCGATAGTCGATAAGACGGTAAATTGATAGAGGGTAATTCTTTTATGAAACAGTTAAGAAGATAATAACTTAATCATGTATGTAATTTTTTTTATTGTTTGGTTTTTCCATGTGATTATTTGAATAGGTATCCACCATTGCCAGTTCTGAATGTTGCGCTCATTGAAATCAAACTAAGGCTAGGTTTGTCATTTGATACAATGTTTATTTAAATTTGTTATGTACGATTGAAGCTTGATTCTTTCATATTACATTTTTTTTATGTCATGTGAAGGAGGTTATTGATCATGATGGCGAGGCTTAAATCTTGAAAAATCTAATTTGCTTCTAATTTGCTATTATATGTCTTCAATTTTGTTAGTACATGCACTTTAGTTCTTGTTGGATTATTATGTATCGTCTTTATTGTAACTTTATCTGTGTACATGTGAGCTTGGATTGTCTTTGGTTTTTTCCTTCTTAAAATTCATATTAGATATATGGCATTCATTTTAGCTTAGCAGGTTGATAGATGATAAGATAAACCGCTTAAACTTGAAGCTGATTTACTTCATTTTTTGTGTATGAAAAGCTTCTTGTTAGCATTTGGTAACCTACAACAAATCTTTTTCTAGATTCATCATCAACTAGTTTATTACTAATAATGTTTGCTAATTAGCATAGATCTAAGCGATTACATTAAATTATGTTTTTAGGGTTTTACTTGGGTATATGCCTCAGTCTCAAGAGTCCAGAAAAAAACTTTATGGAAAAAGGTATGCTTTTGTTCCCTTTTGTTTTCCCTCAGCCTGATCTTTTCTATATATTATATGTTTCAATTTCAAATGTTGACTTGTTTAGTCTTGAAATTGAGACTCAAATTTATAGTATTACCCTTGTTGGTTTGCTTTCTTTGTTCCTCTTTCATTAGAGGATGAAAACATTTCATGAATATATTCAAATGAATCTTGCAAGTTTATTTACTATCATCCATCTGTGTTGAATTTATCTGTATCAAACGTACTAAACTACAATTTCTTTTTTTTACCTAACTTGACCAACTGTAGTCTTCAACGATCTGCCTTGGTCCGATTCGTCCTCTACAAAGCCAGGTTTGTTCTCTCCTTCATCCCAAACGCAGCGTCTCACAATGTCCTGATGGAGTATGTTCACATTATCTTTAATTACTCGAAAACATTCAAGGTGCCAACACTTAAAATTATCTTTTGAAATCGAACCTTTCTTGATCTTCCCAATGTCCTAATGATGTAATTTGCAGGTTGCTGAAATGATCAAAGAGGATTTATGGGTTAATCATCTTACTTATTTTAACAATCTAATAATTTTCTCTCTTCTTTTTAGGTTTCACCTATTATGTAGATTAATCCATGATGAATGAAAGTATTCTTGATTATAGGATGCTGATGATGAGGAGGTAACCCACAATGGACCTGATTTGCGTCACTTTTATTCAGACCAGAGTTTGTATATGGGAAAGATTGGTCGCGTCGGGTAACGGGTCAAAACTAATATTTTTTGGTATATCTCGAAATGGGTCGATAGGAAAACTGTTAGTTCAAAAAAACTTGTAACTAATTAGTTAATATGGTTGCAAAAACCATACTATTGAAGTAATAATCTGTTTTTTTTAGAGTAAACTATTTTTCATGTTACTCACTAGCACTAGACTCCATAGATACAACATAACCTCAACTGGTCTGGTTGTAAAATAGCATTTTATCAGTCAGCCAGGTTTATAGTTAAAAATGTGGTTTGCTGTTTTTGAAGCTTCAAATTATGGTCTTATACTAAATTATTAATATTTTTCTATTACCTACAAGCAAATCTTTACAGCTTATTAACAAGATGTTAAGCATTGAAGAGATTAGCATTTCAAATTTTGCTGTTAATCTCAACATTAACCTCAGCTTGTTTGGCCTTTGGCATTTTATGATTATGGTTGTTTGAAAGTCTCAAAAGGGAATTAGAAGTTTCTGGTTACATTTAAAGACTATGATTATGCAAAGCAAGCAACATTTGGGTTGTGTAATGGGGTTGAAACATATTTCAGTTTAGAAAACGGGTTTAACTGGTTCAGGTCAAAAACAAGTTTGAGGGTAAATTGTTTCATGTCAAAACAAGTTGTGCGAGGGGGCATGGTTGCTGTATCTTTTTGGATGGTAGCATATGCTTATTTTATCAATTAAGAATAGCATATGCTTATTATTGTGTTTAGTAGATGGTTTTTCGTTCTTTCTGGATGGTAGATTGCTATTCTTAATTGATAAAAGAGTTATGTTGTTATCTTTTTTGTGTTAGATGTATATTGTTGTTTTCTAAATCAGTCAATTTTTTAAAACTTTGCAGTGATTGCAGGTTTGTCTCCTTTTCTGCATTTATGGTAATTTCTTTCTGACTTATTCTCTTTGTGGTTGTCAGATATCTTTTAAAGCTATATTATATACTATTAGTTGATTAATGGTAATTTGGCTCTCATATGTTAGATTTATGTGTTTCTGTTGATTGCCTATATATTAGTTGCTTAGTTATTCCTCTCAACTAATGGTCTCATCCCTTGATATTGTTTAGAGGTTGCAACATCATTTCATACTTGGACCAATTCATAGGATAAAAAATACTAGATGATTTGTTTGGTTGTTACGTTAAATGAGCGAATGTGCAGGATGTGGAAAATTAGGAAGAATGGTAGTACCAAAAGACAGATTAGCGAATGTGGGGGCTGTGGAAAATTTGTGTAAGCTTCGATTGTTATTTTTTTCACATCAGGCTATGTTTGTGTTTCTATCATGAACCGGCTGTCACTTTTTTGAACTATCAATCTCATTTGTTATTTCCAATATGTTTTCTCTCTTTAATCTGGAAACTAGATGTGTATCAAAGGGCTGAAGGAATGAAATTTTATTTGTTGAAATATTATTAATACATCTGATTGAGTGCGCTGTCCATTTCAGGTTAGAAGAGGCTTATGAAGCATTAAGGATATTCGAGGTCCTTGGAATAGAACAGAAACCTGATATAAAGGACCAAACTTGTAATTCTGTGGTGGATACTCTTTCTTCGAAGTCTTCAAACTCAAGGTACTTGTATCATGCATTACTAGTTAATGGGCTATTAAAATGCAAGACCAGCAAGGAAACATTAACGGTATGATTAATCTGGCACCATGTTGTACCCACACTTATCTTTTATAGGCTTAAATGCTCATACTAATCTATACTTCTTTGGGGGATTACATTAAGACTTAAAGATGTTGTCAAAGGTGCAATATCTCTTCTAGATTATTATCATTCAATAGGAGGTTTGCTACTCAAGGTTTGCTACTCATTAAGGTAACCACTTTTGGAAAAAAAACCAGCGCTTAATTTTGCATAAGATCTTTACAATCTTTTCATATCTACAAACATCTAGAAAAAAAGCTACCATCTACTAGGACAATTTCTAGGGCGGTTTATATACAAATTAACTTGTCTGTTGTATAAATACCGGCTTTGCATTTACATGTTTCTCACAAGTCACAACATGATTTTTTTTTTATTTCATGCAGGATCAAAGTTCTAAAGTAGATGTACTTCTTGAAAATGCTAATGGGATCAAAGTTCTTACAATTTTTGTAAGCTTCGATTATTAATTTGTTTTGTTATGGTGGATGCGCATGGCGCAACACCTGTGATGGCTTCCAACTAGTTAACCTTAATGCTTAAGTTAAAATCATTTTAATAACATCTTGAGCTATTATCAACCCATTTGTACTAGTTTTATTTGTAGGCAATTTTTAGATTTGATCTATATTTAACCTGTTGAGATAAATATACATTCTGCAGTTCTTTTATCGTTCATTTCCTTCAAATGCTATATGATATTTGACATGGATTGATATTGGCAGGTTGTTGCTGGATTGTGGATGCTCTCACTTGTTGGTAGATGGTGCAATTTTTCGACTTTGTTTTACATAGGGACATAAATGTTGATAGTATACCGGATCCATTTTAAACTCATTTTAATTTTGTAATGTTGTTATATATAATATATATAATGCATTATTTTTCTAAGTGTGTATTTTATTTTGTATTACGAGGTTAATTGTCATTTAATGTGAAAATTGCCATTTAATTGACATGTTAAGACCCTTTTTGTGGTACCAATATAAGGATGATTTACTATTTGATCTATCCACTTTTTAGGACGCTAATATGTGTCATAAAATGTATTTATCTTAAAACCTTATAAAGTGTCCTATTTTGTGGTTTATTAGGACGCTATAACGTGTCCTATTTTGTGGTTTATTAGGACGCTCTAACGTGTCCTATTTTGTAGTTTATTAGGACGCTTTAAGTTTATAGGACCCCTTTAGAAAGGACACTTTTATTAGTGGTCCTATTATCTTAAGCGTCCTATAAAATAATATTTTAGGACCTTTTTGGGTGTCCTATCAAGCTACTTTTGTTGTAGTGAGCCATGAATGCTTGATGACCCTCAGCAAAGAAGTCTTCTCCTGGAAGATCAGAATTATCTTCAGTTGTTACATTCCTCTCCTCAGTGCATAAAAATGCAGACTCGTCAGGACAATCCGCAGCCCAGTCGTAACCCTCACCGGTTTGCGAGACTAACGCTTTAGATTCTGTGTTGGATCCACTAGCAGCTGCATTTGAGATTGATGGACTTGCGTAACTTCCCGACCCTTGGTTACTCTTAGAGGCATATTTCTGAAATAATTTCGAAGTTTCCTGCTTCTTTGCCTTGGTAGACTCCTTTGCAAAATGTCCATAATTTTGACAGTTATAACATCGAACCTTAGATTTATCAAATCCCAATTTGCCTTCAGGGTTAAGATCTTTACGACCAGTCTTCTCCATAAACCTCTTACCTCTTCTAACAAGCATTGCCATTGACCAATTAATGTCCATTAACTCTAGATCATCTGGATCAATTTGTTCATAATCTTCTTCAGTCAGTTCAGCACTAGTCAGCTTTCCAGCTATCACTCCATCGTAAGACGAAATCATTGCCGAGAATAACGCCATATAATCATTTGTGGTTTTTGCTGAAAAAGCATTCTGACTTGGAGCAGGTGAAGATTGATTAGAATACACCGGATATGTAACAGCAGCTTTGGTAGAATATCCCTCACTGGATGAACCTCTTGACATGTTTGCATGACTACTCGAAGTGTTTTCCACATAAAATGCCGTTGTTGGTGGATTAGAATTTGCTTTAGCCTTTGCATGCATCGTTGATGCATTATCACCAAAATAGACATCTGGATTCTGAACTTAAGTTGGTAAATTTTTTACACGTCTCATATCCAACTCTCGGGCTAGCAAATTTCGAGTAAGATCATCATATGTGATATCATCGAAATCCTTGTTATGAGTTAACAACAGAATATATCCTTCCCAAGTTGCTGGCAAAGCATCCAAAAGTTTCTCTTTCAGTTCTCCGGCATCCTTTTTCACCCCAACAATATCCAGCTCACTCACCAAATGAGATAATCTTGAAATCAGATCATTAATGCTTTCATTAGATACATGACCGAAGTTATCGTACTCTCGCAATAGCACCTTTTTCTTACTCTTCTTATATTGAGCATTTCCTTCACATCTATGACACAACGCTTCCCATAAAGCCTTTGACGTTGTGTGCATCTTAAATTGATGTAATATATCCTTTGGTAATGCCATCGACAAATTTGAGTAAGCTTTTCTTTCAGTTTGAAAGATTCCTTTTCAGTATCCATTCATTTTGTTGTATGGCTTTTCTTGACCAGCAAATTCACCCGTAGTAAACTTTGGGATTGTATAGCCATCCAACATTGGAGTCCAAACGGTGACATCCGTGACACCGATGTATGATTCATATCGGGTTTTCCAATTATGAAAATCCTCAAACTTCATCAATTTAGGAACCTTATTGGTAGTTCCTATTTCATTATCATAGTTCAATAACGCTTGTACAGTTGACGACATCGCAGAAAAAGGCCTGGAACGGATCCATGATAATTTTTCTTAAAAACTGAGCTAGCGGACCAGCAATCAAATCACCGGATCAGAAAGTCGATCTCCGGACCAAATTTGAACTAGCGGACGAGAACCGGATCAAATTAGAAGCAGCGGACCAGAATTCTTCTCGCGGATCAGAATTCTAAAGAACGGATCAGATGGTCCGCTGAAATAACTGTCGCGGATGAAATGATACGCTGGAACTGCTACGGTTCAGAATAAGAAGATTGCTTGAGCGGACCACAAGCAGCGGACAAGATTACTGATGAAGATATACTAGCGGACCACAAAACTCATCCGGCGGACCACAAAATTCATCCGGCGGACCACATCCGGACCAGTATAAATCGAACAATTTTCCACAAAAATTGATGTTTCGACCGTGTAATCAGCCCAGAATTCAACCAAAACACTCCATGATCACTTTGAACGTAAAATATATGCAGAATCGATGTAAAACCGAGTAGAAATGGTCAAATTCTTACCCCAAACGTTGTGACTTTCTTCAAATCTCAAAAAACCGAACTGTAGATCACAGCAAATGAGCAATCCTGCTCTGATACCACTTGTAGAACACAGGAACGGTATTGCTAATGCATAACGATCATCAATTCGGTAAACACAAAGGTAAATAGCACTTCTTTATTGCTCAACCTTTAGAGAGAGAAAGTAAACAGGTTTTACCTTACAAAAACACACAGTTTAGAACTCAAACCTCACAACTACACTCCTCTAAACGAGCAAAACCTTTTTATACTAATTCTGTCCAGCGGACCAACTAACCAGCGTACCAGATGGTCCGGGCGTACCAGATGGTCCGGGCGTACCAGATGGTCCGGGCATACCATCTGGTCCGCCCCTGGTCCGCTGAGACCAGATTACACAAAACATAATAATTACAAGACCTAGCACTAGACACTATATATGCTTCTACAAGGACCAATGATGGCCCAATAAGGTGTGTCTAGGGGCAACGAGGGTCAGTTGGGACCAATGAATCCCGATAAGGTGTGTATGTAACAAATAAGTTGTGTTTAGGACCAATGATGGCCCAATAAGGTGTGTTTTGGGACTACGAGGGTCAATTGGGAACAATGATGACCCAATAAGGTGTGTATGTAACCAATAAGTTGTGTTTAGGACCAAAGATGGCCCAATAAGGTATGTTTAGGGGATACGAGGGTCAGTTGGGACCAATGATGGCCCAATATGGTGTGTATGTAACCAATAAGTTATGTTTAGGACCAATGATGGCCCAATAAGGTGTGTTTAGGGGCAACGAGGGTCAGTTGGGACCACTGAGTCCCTTTAAGGTGTGTATGTAAGCAATAAGTTGTGTTTGTTAGAGCATATTCCTATGCTATGAGTGTCTCGTGTATTGTATCTATGTGAGTGTGTCTAAGTGATAGTTGTAGTGACTATTTGGTTATGGGCGTACCACATGGTCCGGCGGACCATGTGGTCCGGCGTATCAGTTTGATACGCTGGTCGTTTAGTCACTTACTATAAATAGGGTGTGTTAGAATGTGCATGGTAATGAGTTGGAACCAGTTCAGCCATTCTACACCTTTCTGTGTGTGTTTCTAGAGAGAGAAACTAGAGAATCTTCTTTGTATCTTCAAGTGATCAATATGAATTCTCTTATTTACATCCGTTGTTACTATGATTGATTGATACACGCAGTAGTAAGATCATATCTCGTTTCTACAAGTGGTATCAGAGCATTTGGTTGCTCTATTGCTGTGTTTTTGATCAATTTTTCGGATTTTTAGAGAGAGAAAGTTTGGGTGTCTTCACGTTTTCATCAAATTCTTTCAATTCTGAGTGTTTCAACGATGGAAAATGATTTCTGAGTGTTTCTGGAGTGTTTTCGCACTATACTGAACCAAATTCCAGCTCCAAACATAAAAATTCGCGAAAATCAGTGAAATCAGTCTCGAAGTCAGCTGATCCGCCGGATGAGGTTTCTGATCCGCTAGGCAATCTTCATCAGTCTGATCCGCAGCAGTTACAGCGTATCAGTGTGATCCGCTGAAAGTTCTGGTCCGCCGTACCAAAATTTGGTCCGCCGTATCAAAATCTGATCCGCTGAAGATATCTGGTCCGCATCTGGTCCGCTAGTTCATTTGATCCGGAATCTGATCCGCTAGTACAAATCTGATCCGCCTGAATGTTTTGATCCGGAACTGGTCCGTTCGTTTTGTTTTGGTCCGCTGACAGAAAAGTGACTTTCACTAAAACTGACGTAACTTGCAAACCGTTTGGAGTTACGGAACCCAATACCAGCCAAAACGTTCGTCTTTCCGAGATCTAGGACGTGTACCAGCCTACGGCCAGTACCGAGCAGTTTTGACCCCCAAAATCCGCTTGGAAGACCTTCGTTTTTGAGTTCGAAGTTTTGAAGTATCATTTTACGTTGAAAAATGTCCGATTTTCAAGCATTTGCGGCTATGCAAAGCACGGTACAAGCTATGCTCAATTTTGATAATGAAATAGGAACAAGTCAGAAAGTTCCCAAGTTGTTAAAATTGGAAGATTATCAAAATTGGAAGCAACGTTTCTCTGCATACATCAGCACAAATGATATTGATTTGTGGATTCCGATTCGAACGCTGTATGTGCGTCCAACTGACAATGGGGAATATAAAGAGATTCAAGATTTTGATAAGGATGAACGAAGAAGTTATGAACTTGAACAAAAAGTTTATGGTTATCTTACCATGGCTTTACCTACTGAGTTGTTACATCAATTCAGTACTTGCAAGAAGGCTAAACAGTTATGGGATGCTTTATCTGCTCGATGTGAAGGCAATGATCAGTATAAGAAGAGTCGAAGGAAAGTGTTGAACAAAGAATTTGAAAATTTTCAACAATACGACAAAGAAAATATTTCTGCTCTTGTTTCAAGATTTTCACATCTAATTAGTGAGATGAAAGTGGTCAAGATTGAGAAGACCGAGGAAGAATTGAAAGAGAAATTGATGGAAGCATTACCAGAGAAATGGGAAAATTATGTGTTGTTGCTTACTCATGACAAAGACTATTCCACATTATCATTTCATGATTTGACTGGAAAGCTTCATGCTCGAGAAATGGAAATGATGAATTCAAACAAGTCCACTGCTCAATTACAAAATCCCGAGTTGTATCATGGACAAAATTCTGCAAGTATCAATGCAAAATCTAAATCATCTGGTTATGATACAACAAATCCACCTCAAACAGCATTTGTTGCTGATCATGGATCAGGAAAGTATGAAAGTTCATCAAGGAGGTGCAGTTTCACTACTCCTGATAGATCATCTGCCAGTTCGATTAATGGGAAGTCAGCTGAAGATTTAGTTGCGTTGTTATCTGGATTCATATCATCTTCTTCTGGCGATATATTTAGTCAAATTGGTAACTCATGTCTATATAGAGAGGATTTAGATCATATGGATGAAGATCAGTTGAACAAATTAGATTTGGAGTGGCAGTTTGCTATGCTAACTGAAAGAGGTAGAAGATTTATCAAGAAACATGGAACGTCATCTATTTTTCAAGGAGACAAACTTGGTCTAAATAAGTCACAGATCAAATGTTTCAAATGTTCCAGATATGGTCATTTTGCTCGTGAGTGTCCTGCAAAAGAAAAGGTGGTTCAGACAGCTGATAAAACTGCTTCACCTCAAATTGCTTTGACTGCTATTTCTTCTGCATCAAAAGAACAAACATCGAATGAAGGTTATGATTGGGAGGCTGATTTTCCTGATGAGTCGTGTTTTGTTGCTCAAATTGTTCACAGTGATGACGAAGAAGAGATAACAGATTCTGATTCAGATGTTAGTAGTTATGGAAATAGTGGTTATGAATCTGTCTGTGAGTTTTGTTCTCAAAAAGATAAAATGATTCAAGGTTTAGTTAAGGAAAAAGAAGATTTGGTTGCTGATAGAGAAAAGTTGGAAGGTATGATCCAAGAGTTAGAATCTCAAAAAGAAAAGTTTTCAGTTTTTCAGACAGAGTTAATTGACAAAGAGTTGCAGTTTCAAGGTGTTGAGCAGGAATTTGAAAAGAAATTTACAAAATTATCTGAAGAAAAGGCTGACTTAGTCAAGGAAGTTGCAAGATGGAAGGCAGAAGCTGAGGATGCTGCCAATGATTTTAATAATTTGTTTGAAAAGTCCAAGATTAAACTTGATTTACTTACCAAGGCTTCTGATGATTCGGTTGCTAAAATTGAAGTATATCAGCTTGATATGGAGAAGTTGTTAGATGAGAAGCGAGAACTGGCAAGAGTAAACAAGTTGCAAAATGCAAATTTGGATATTCAGAAAAGAAACGAAGATAAACTTGAGAAGGAATTGTTGGCCGCTCTAGATGAGTTGAGATTGCAAAAGTATGAAACTAATAAAGTGGCAAAGAAGCTAATTGCATCAGAAAAGGAGTTGGCTGAAGCTCTTCAAAGAATTTCTGAATTAAAGATTGAAGTCATTGATTCAAAACGTCTTTTGAACAATGTTACTAACTCACAATCTTTTACAAGTTTTCTGGCCAAGGATGATAATTTTGAGAAGATGTTCAACAAAACTGTGTCACCACCAGGAAGTCTCAAAGAAGGCGTTCATGATTTGAAAGAAAAGGCTGAGATTGGTGATTATTCTGAGTTTGTTGGTTCCAAATCTGCTGAAGAAAAGCAAAAGGAAAAAGGCAAAAGTATTGAAGCTTCTGAAGCTCAAAAGGTTGTGTCTGGGCCTTCGTCTTCAAAAGCTGACATTGATGAAACAATTATCAATGCTCCAAAAGATATCAAGAAAGTTAAAGCTGAATTTTCTCGTCTTGCAAAGACCGGGCATAAATCATCTGATTCAGAAGAGAAAGTTTCTGGAAAAGATACAGGTTTGGGATTTCAAAAGAAACAGGTTGATGTGAAAGTTTCAAAGGTTCAACAGCAACAGCATTTGAAGAAAGTTAATCTGAAGCAAGTGAAGAAAGAAGTTTTTAAAGCTGACAAAGTTCAACCCGAGAGGTTTTACAAACTCAAGGGTTCGGAACAAATATTTTCTGATAAAGAATTTCCGTTACATTGCGTAGATGCTCGGAAAGTTGCTGAAGTTTTTTTGACAAATGTTGATTCAAAGACCAAGAAGCAACACGGTGCTAAATATTCTTCTGGAGGATCCAATTCTACTCCAAAGAGCCCGACATCCAGATGGGTTCATGATCATCGATTTCAGGTATATGATAATTTTTATGATCATTTTGGAGATGAATATGTTTGTGAAGCTATGCAGGTTCCAAAGACAAGAAACATAAACAATCGTTTGTGTTAAAATTGCCGTCAAAAAGGGCATATGGCACATGATTGTCCGGTTTCTGCTGCTTCTAGTTATAGAAAAGGAAAGGTTCCATTTGTTGGTAAAGCTGCCAAACAACGATTCATTGATGAAAATGGCAGAGTATTTGATGAATATCCACAACCTACATTTTTCAAAACTCAAGGAAGATTTATTCCACGTTTTCAAAATGTTCCATATGTAGGTTGTTCGTCACAATCGACTGTGACCGGTTCATCAGATACTGATTTACCAAAACAACAAATCTGGAAACCTAAAGTGGTTTCGAAAGGAAATCAAGATACTGGTCGACCAGAAGCAATTCGCTTCGGGTCATTTATAAACTGATGTGTTTGACCAGTGTGCAGGTACTTCTAGAAGGCCCGTTGGTGATTGCAAAGTTACTAATGGAGAAGTATTCTGCTGATTTAACTTAAATTACATGTGATATCAAATTTCAAAACTGAAATTTTTCTGAAAGCTAAACTTGAAAGGTATCCATGTCGAAAGGTCAATTTTCTTTCTTTTACATTTCGTATGTAGCTTAGGGGGAGAAAATTGAAAACCAAAAATAGCGTTTTTGTGTTTTTGTTGGTATTAAAATGAAACTCCAAAACTAGAGTTTTCATTTTAAGGGGGAGAAAAACAGAAAATACAAAAACATTGAAAAAATAGAAAAATACAAAAACATTGAAAAATGAGAAATTGTATCCAACATGATTGGGAAATGATGGTACATTGGCTTACGTGTCTGACTCATGGATAAAATAGATGAAAAAGCCATAAGATCATTGTTTGATGTACTTGGTAGGCTCGGCAGTAAATCAGAAAGTATTCAGATGTGATAAACACATTAAATACTAATGCTTGACCAAGTGAACAACATCTTGATGCATGTCTCATGATATCAAGAGAAGATATGTGAAAAAGAAAATGAGAAGTCATTGTGTATACATGTGTTCATTTTGCAAAGATTTAAACTTGTTTGATTTTCTTTATTTTGTCAAACGATCGGACTTTCTCTGCGTATCGAAAGATCGACCTGATTGTTGTTCGTTTGACGTTCTGCTTTATTTTCTTTGGTGTTTCGTATAACTCATCGGACTTTCTCTGCGTGTACGGGAGTACCGACCTGATTGTTGTTGAGTTATACAATTTCAACTTGTTTTATTTTCTTATTTTGTTAAATCCGAGGCCTTATCTGCGTATCGAAAGATCGACCTTAAGGTAGACGATTTAACGTTCTTATTTCTTTTTGCATGGAACACAGTTGACTGTATCATGAATATAATCATTATGTGATTAAATCACAAATGATATCACAAAGTGTGATATAAAAAGCAAAAACATATCTGAGTATGTCTGATAGTGTGGGGTACACTGGTCAACGCAAACTAAATCAATCAATAACATATCCAGATGTTATGAGTATGATTGTGCCTGAGTTTAAGATGGACAAATTATATCAGTAATCAACATGACTTATGTGCTAAAGTAATTGAAATTGAAATGTAGTTCAGCATGTTATGACCAATATGATCCCAAGTTGTGATCTTTCTTGCAAAAGACAAAAATAGTGTCTGATTCAGTATTGCAGTTATGTTTCATATCTGAAAAGTTCAAAAAGATTTTTGGTGTGTTTTGATATAAAGTTTCAAAAAGTCAAAAAGATTTTGTTTCTTATTTGTTTTCGACCAATCGACATGTGATACGAAATCAAAATTTCAAATCTATATCTTGGATTCTCGAAGAGAAGTTTTGCGCCAAGATTAAATTTAATGTTTCAAAAGAAAAGGAAACCGCGTTTCTGTCTTCTGAAATTGCAGGTTATGTTGAGACTCAAGCATGGTGAAAGGGGGAGTGTGTTATATCTTTCACAAGTGGATCTTGAAGTTCAAAGATGATTCTAGAGTGATCCAGCCGTGCAAGCTCTATTTCTGACAAGATTTCAAGTCAAATATCGGATGCAACAATGTTGAAGATTGAAGACTGAAGTTTAGTTAGAAAATAGATACACTACACGTTAAGGGGGAGTTTGTTAGAGCATATTCCTATGCTATGAGTGTCTCGTGTATTGTATCTATGTGAGTGTGTCTAAGTGATAGTTGTAGTGACTATTTGGTTATGGGCGTACCACATGGTCCGGCGGACCATGTGGTCCGGCGTATCAGTTTGATACGCTGGTCGTTTAGTCACTTACTATAAATAGGGTGTGTTAGAATGTGCATGGTAATGAGTTGGAACCAGTTCAGCCATTCTACACCTTTCTGTGTGTGTTTCTAGAGAGAGAAACTAGAGAATCTTCTTTGTATCTTCAAGTGATCAATATGAATTCTCTTATTTACATCCGTTGTTACTATGATTGATTGATACACGCAGTAGTAAGATCATATCTCGTTTCTACAGTGTTTAGGACCAATGATGACCCAATAAGGTGTGTTTAGGGGCTACGAGGGTCAGTTGGGACCAATGATGGCCCAATAAGGTGTGTATGTAACCAATAAGTTGTGTTTAGGACCAATGATGGCCCAATAAGGTGTGTTTGGGGGAAACGAGGGACGGTTGGGACCAATGAGTCCCGATAAGGTGTGTATGTAACCAATAAGTTGTGTTTAGGACCAATGATGGCCTAATAACGTGTGTTTAGGGGCAACGAGGGTCAGTTGGGATCAATGAGTCCCAATAAGGTGTGTATGTAACCAATAAGCTGTGTTTAGGACTAATGAAGGCCCAATAAGGTGTGTTTAGGGGCAAAGAGGGTCAATTTGGACCAATGAGTCCCAATAAGGTGTGTATGTAACGAATAAGTTGTGTTTGGACCAATGATGGCCCAATAAGGTGTGTTTAGGGGCAACGAGGGTCAGTTGGGACCAATGATGGCCCAATAAGGTGTGTATGAAACCAATAAGTTGTGTTTAGGACCAATGATGACCCAATAAGGTGTGTTTAGGGGCTACGAGGGTCAGTTGGGACCAATGATGGCCCAATAAGGTGTGTATGTAACCAATAAGTTGTGTTTAGGACCAATGAAGGCCCAATAACCTGTGTTTAGGGGCAACGAGGGTCAGTTGGGACCAATGATGGTCTAATAACGTGTGTATGTAACCAATAAGTTGTGTTTAGGACCAATGATGGCCTAATAAGGTGTGTTTAGGGGCAACAAGGGTCAGTTGGGACCAATGATGGCCCAATAAGGTGTGTATGTATCCAATAAGTTGTGTATAGGACCACTGATGGACCAATAAGGTGTGTTTTGGGATAACAAAGTCAATTGGGACCAATGATGGCCCAATAAGGTGTGTATGTAACCAATAAGTTGTGTTTAGGACCAATGATGGCCCAATAAGGTGTGTTTAGGGGAAACGAGGGTCAGTTGGGACCAATGATGGCCCAATAAGGTGTGTATGTAACCAATAAGTTGTGTTTAGGACCTATGATGGCCTAATAAGGTGTGTTTAGGGATATCAAGGGTCAGTTGGGACCAATGATGGCCCAATAAGGTGTGTATATAACCAATAAGTTGGGTTTAGGACCAATGATGGCCCAATAAGGTGTGTTTAGGGGAAACGAGGGTCAGTTGGGACCAATGATGGCCTAATAAGGTGTGTTTAGGGGCAACAAGGGTCAGTTGGGACCAATGATGGCCCAATAAGGTGTGTATGTATCCAATAAGTTGTGTATAGGACCACTGATGGACCAATAAGGTGTGTTTTGGGATAACAAAGTCAATTGGGACCAATGATGGCCCAATAAGGTGTGTATGTAACCAATAAGTTGTGTTTAGGACCAATGATGGCCCAATAAGGTGTGTTTAGGGGAAACGAGGGTCAGTTGGGACCAATGATGGCCCAATAAGGTGTGTATGTAACCAATAAGTTGTGTTTAGGACCTATGATGGCCTAATAAGGTGTGTTTAGGGATATCAAGGGTCAGTTGGGACCAATGATGGCCCAATAAGGTGTGTATATAACCAATAAGTTGGGTTTAGGACCAATGATGGCCCAATAAGGTGTGTTTAGGGGAAACGAGGGTCAGTTGGGACCAATGATGGCCCAATAAGGTGTGTATGTAACCAATAAGTTGTGTTTAGGACGAATGATGGCCCAATAAGGTGTGTTTAGGGGAAACGAGGGTCGGTTGAGACCAATGAGTCCCGATAAAGTGTGTATTTAACCAATAAGTTGTGTTTATGACCAATGATGTCCTAATAAGATGTGTTTAGGGCAACGAGGGTCAGTTGGGACCTATGATGGCCCAATAAGGTTTCTATGTAACCAATAAGTTGTGTTTAGGACCAATGATGGCCCAATAAGGTGTGTCTAGGGGCAACGAGGGTCAGTTGGGACCAATGAGTCCCTATAAGGTGTGTATGTAACCAATAAGTTGTGTATAGGACCAATCATGGCCCAATAAGGTGTGTTTAGGGGAAACGAGGGTCAGTTGGGACCAATGATGGCCCAATAAGGTTTCTATGTAACCAATAAGTTGTGTTTAGGACCAATGATGCCACAATAAGGTGTGTTTAGGGGCAACGAGGGTCAGTTGGGACCAATGATGGCCTAATAAGGTGTCTATGTAACCAATAAGTTGTGTTTAGGACCAATGATGGCCCAATAAGGTGTGTATGTAACCAATAAGTTGTGTTTAGGAACAATGATGGCCTAATAAGGTGTGTTTATGGGCAACGAGGGTCAGTTGGGACCAATGAATCCTGATAAGGTGTGTATGTAACCAATAAGTTGTGTTTAGAACCAATTATGGCCCAATAAGGTGTGTTTAGGGGCTACGAGGGTCATTTGGGAACAATGATGACCCAATAAGGAGTGTATGTAACCAATAAGTTGTGTTTAGGACCAATGATGGCCCAATAAGGTCTGTTTAGGGTCTACAAGGGTCAGTTGGGACCAATAATGGCCCAATAAGGTGTGTATGTAACCAATAAGTTATGTTTAGGACCAATGATGGCCCAATAAGGTGTGTTTAGGGGTAACGAGGGTCAGTTCTGACCACTAATTCCCGATAAGGTGTGTATGTAACCAATAAGTTGTGTTTAGGACCAATGATGACCCAATAAGGTGTGTTTAGGGGCCACGAGGGTCAGTTGGGACCAATGATGGCCCAATAAGGTGTGTATGTAACCAATAAGTTGTGTTTAGGACCAATGATGGCCCATAATTGTGTGTTTAGGGGAAACGAGGGATGGTTGGGACCAATGGGTCCCGATAAGGTGTGTATTTAACCAATAAGTTGTGTTTAGGACCAATGATGGCCAAATAAGGTGTGTTTAGGGGCAACGAGGGTCATTTGGGACCAATGATGGCCCAATAAGGTGTGTATGTAACCAATAAGTTGTGTTTAGGACCAATGATGGCCCAATAAGGTGTGTTTAGGGATAACAAGGGTCAGTTGGGACAAATGATGGCCCAATAAGGTGTCTATGTAACCAATAAGTTGTGTTTAGGACCAATGATGGCCCAGTAAGGTGTGTATGTAACCAATAAGTTGTGTTTAGGGCCAATGATGGCCCAATAAGGTGTGTTTAAGGGCAACGAGGGTTAGTTGGGACCAATGAGTCCCTATAAGGGGTGTATGTAACCAATAAGTTGTGTTTAGGACCAATGAAGGCCCAATAAGGTGTGTTTAGGGGAAACGAGGGTCAGTTGGGACCAATGATGGCCTAATAAGGTGTGTATGTAACCAATAAGTTGTGTTTGGACCAATGATGACCCAATAAGGTGTGTTTAGGAGCAACGAGGGTCAGTTGGGACCAATGATGGCCCAATAAGGTGTGTATGAAACCAATAAGTTGTGTTTAGGACCAATGATGACCCAATAAGGTGTGTTTAGGGGCTACGAGGGTCAGTTGGGACCAATGATGGCCCAATAAGGTGTGTATGTAACCAATAAGTTGTGTTTAGGATCAATGAAGGCCCAATAACGTGTGTTTAGGGGCAACGAGGGTCAGTTGGGACCAATGATGGTCTAATAACGTGTGTATGTAACCAATAAGTTGTGTTTAGGACCAATGATGGCCCAATAAGGTGTGTTTAGAGGCAACGAGGGTCAGTTGGGACCAATGATGGCCCAATAAGGTGTGTATGTATCCAATAAGTTGTGTATAGGACCAATGATGGCCCAATAAGGTGTGTTTAGGGATAACAAGGGTCAGTTAGGACCAATGATGGCCCAATAAGGTGTGTATGTAACCAATAAGTTGTGTTTAGGACCAATGATGGCCCAATAAGGTGTGTTTAGGGGCTACGAGGGTCAGTTGGGACCAATGATGGCCCAATAAGGTGTGTATGTAACCAATAAGTTATGTTTAGGACCAATGATGGCCCAATAAGGTGTGTTTAGGGGTAACGATGGTCAGTTGTGACCACTAATTCCCGATAAGGTGTGTATGTAACCAATAAGTTGTGTTTAGGACCAATGATGACCCAATAAGGTGTGTTTAGGGGCTACGAGGGTCAGTTGGGACCAATGATGGCCCAATAAGGTGTGTATGTAACCAATAAGTTGTGTTTAGGACCAATGATGGCCCATAATTGTGTGTTTAGGGGAAACGAGGGATGGTTGGGACCAATGGGTCCCGATAAGATGTGTATTTAACCAATAAGTTGTGTTTAGGACCAATGATGGCCAAATAAGGTGTGTTTAGGGGCAACGAGGGTCATTTGGGACCAATGATGGCCCAATAAGGTGTGTATGTAACCAATAAGTTGTGTTTATGACCAATGATGGTCCAATAAGGTGTGTTTTGGGATAACAAGGGTCAGTTGGGACCAATGATGGCCCAATAAGGTGTCTATGTAACCAATAAGTTGTGTTTCGGACCAATGATGGCCTAGTAAGGTGTGTATGTAACCAATAAGTTGTGTTTAGGACCAATGATGGCCCAATAAGGTGTGTTTAGGGGCAACGAGGGTCAGTTGGGACCAATGAGTCCCTATAAGGGGTGTATGTAACCAATAAAATGTGTTTAGGACCAATGAAGGCCCAATAAGGTGTGTTTAGGGGAAACGAGGGTCAGTTGGGACCAATGATAGCCTAATAAGGTGTGTATGTAACCAATAAGTTGTGTTTGGACCAATGATGACCCAATAAGGTGTGTTTAGGGGCAACGAGGGTCAGTTGGGACCAATGATGGCCCAATAAGGTGTGTATGAAACCAATAAGTTGTGTTTAGGACCAATGAAGACCCAATAAGGTGTGTTTAGGGGCTACGAGGGTCAGTTGGGACCAATGATGGCCCAATAAGGTGTGTATGTAACCAAGAAGTTGTGTTTAGGACCAATGAAGGCCCAATAACGTGTGTTTAGGGGCAACGAGGGTCAGTTGGGACCAATGATGGTCTAATAACGTGTGTATGTAACCAATAAGTTGTGTTTAGGACCAATGATGGCCCAATAAGGTGTGTTTAGAGGCAACGAGGGTCAGTTGGGACCAATGATAGCCCAATAAGGTGTGTATGTATCCAATAAGTTGTGTATAGGACCAATGATGGCCCAATAAGGTGTGTTTAGGGATAACAAGGGTCAGTTGGGACCAATGATGGCCCAATAAGGTGTGTATATAACCAATAAGTTGTGTCTAGGACCAATGATGGCCCAATAAGGTGTGTTTAGGGGAAACGAGGGTCAGTTGGGACCAATGATGGCCCAATAAGGTGTGTATGTAACCAATAAGTTGTGTTTAGGACCAATGATGGACCAATAAGGTGTGTTTAGGGGAAACGAGGGTCGGTTGGGACCAATAAGTCCCGATAAAGTGTGTATTTAACCAATAAGTTGTGTTTAGGACCAATAATGGCCCAATAAGATGTGTTTAGGGCAACGAGGGTCAGTTGGGACCTATGATGGCCCAATAAGGTTTCTATGTAACCAATAAGTTGTGTTTAGGACCAATGATGGCCCAATAAGGTGTGTTTAGGGGTAACGAGGGTCAGTTGGGACCAATGAGTCCCTATAAGGTGTGTATGTAACCAATAAGTTGTGTATAGGACCAATGATGGCCCAATAAGGTGTGTTTAGGGGCAACGAGGGTCAGTTGTGACCAATGATGGCCCAATAAGGTTTCTATGAAACCAATAAGTTGTGTTTAGGACCAATGATGGCACAATAAGATGTGTTTAGGGGCAACGAGGGTCAGTTGGGACCAATGAGTCCCTATAAGGTGTGTATGTAACCAATAAGTTGTGTTTAGGACCAATGATGGCCCAATAAGGTGTGTATGTAACCAATAAGTTGTGTTTAGGACCAATGATGGCCCAATAAGGTGTGTTTAAGGGCAACGAGGGTCAGTTGGGACCAATGAATCCTGATAAGGTGTGTATGTAACCACTAAGTTGTGTTTAGAACCAATGATGGCCCAATAAGGTGTGTTTAGGGGCTACGAGGGTCAGTTGGGAACAATGATGACCCAATAAGGAGTGTATGTAACCAATAAGTTGTGTTTAGGACCAATGATGGCCCAATAAGGTGTGTTTAGGGATAACAAGGGTCAGTTGGGACCAATGATGGCCCAATAAGGTGTCTATGTAACCAATAAGTTGTGTTTAGGACCAATGATGGCCCAGTAAGGTGTGTATGTAACCAATAAGTTGTGTTTAGGACCAATGATGGCCCAATAAGGTGTGTTTAGGGGCAACGAGGGTCAGTTGGGACCAATGAGTCCCTATAAGGGGTGTATGTAACCAATAAGTTGTGTCTAGGACCAATGATGGCCCAATAAGGTGTGTTTAGGGGAAACGAGGGTCAGTTGGGACCAATGATGGCCCAATAAGGTGTGTATGTAACCAATAAGTTGTGTTTAGGACCAATGATGGCCCAATAAGGTGTGTTTAGGGGAAACGAGGGTCGGTTGGGACAAATAAGTCCCGATAAAGTGTGTATTTAACCAATAAGTTGTGTTTAGGACCAATAATGGCCCAATAAGATGTGTTTAGGGCAACGAGGGTCAGTTGGGACCTATGATGGCCCAATAAGGTTTCTATGTAACCAATAAGTTGTGTTTAGGACCAATGATGGCCCAATAAGGTGTGTTTAGGGGTAACGAGGGTCAGTTGGGACCAATGAGTCCCTATAAGGTGTGTATGTAACCAATAAGTTGTGTATAGGACCAATGATGGCCCAATAAGGTGTGTTTAGGGGCAACGAGGGTCAGTTGTGACCAATGATGGCCCAATAAGGTTTCTATGAAACCAATAAGTTGTGTTTAGGACCAATGATGGCACAATAAGATGTGTTTAGGGGCAACGAGGGTCAGTTGGGACCAATGAGTCCCTATAAGGTGTGTATGTAACCAATAAGTTGTGTTTAGGACCAATGATGGCCCAATAAGATGTCTTTAGGGGCAACGAGGGTCAGTTGGGACCAATGATGGCCTAATAAGGTGTCTATGTAACCAATAATTAGTGTTTAGGACCACTGATGGCCCAATAAGGTGTGTATGTAACCAATAAGTTGTGTTTAGGACCAATGATGGCCCAATAAGGTGTGTTTAAGGGCAACGAGGGTCAGTTGGGACCAATGAATCCTGATAAGGTGTGTATGTAACCAATAAGTTGTGTTTAGAACCAATGATGGCCCAATAAGGTGTGTTTAGGGGCTACGAGGGTCAGTTGGGAACAATGATGACCCAATAAGGAGTGTATGTAACCAATAAGTTGTGTTTAGGACCAATGATGGCCCAATAAGGTGTGTTTAGGGATAACAAGGGTCAGTTGGGACCAATGATGGCCCAATAAGGTGTCTATGTAACCAATAAGTTGTGTTTAGGACCAATGATGGCCCAGTAAGGTGTGTATGTAACCAATAAGTTGTGTTTAGGACCAATGATGGCCCAATAAGGTGTGTTTAGGGGCAACGAGGGTCAGTTGGGACCAATGAGTCCCTATAAGGGGTGTATGTAACCAATAAGTTGTGTTTAGGACCAATGAAGGCCCAATAAGGTGTGTTTAGGGGAAACGAGGGTCAGTTGGGACCAATGATGGCCTAATAAGGTGTGTATGTAACCAATAAGTTGTGTTTGGACCAATGATGGCCCAATAAGGTGTGTTTAGGGGCAACGAGGGTCAGTTGGGACCAATGATGGCCCAATAAGGTGTGTATGAAACCAATAAGTTGTGTTTAGGACCAATGATGACCCAATAAGGTGTGTTTAGGGGCTACGAGGGTCAGTTGGGACCAATGATGGCCCAATAAGGTGTGTATGTAACCAATAAGTTGTGTTTAGGACCAATGAAGGCCCAATAACGTGTGTTTAGGGGCAACGAGGGTCAGTTGGGACCAATGATGGTCTAATAACGTGTGTATGTAACCAATAAGTTGTGTTTAGGACCAATGATGGCCCAATAAGGTGTCTTTAGAGGCAACGAGGGTTAGTTGGGACCAATGATGGCCCAATAAGGTGTGTATGTATCCAATAAGTTGTGTATAGGACCAATAATGGCCCAATAAGGTGTGTTTAGGGATAACAAGGGTCAGTTGGGACCAATGATGGCCCAATAAGGTGTGTATGTAACCAATAAGTTGTGTTTAGGACCAATGATGGCCCAATAAGGTGTGTTTAGGGGAAACGAGGGTCAGTTGGGACCAATGATGGCCCAATAAGGTGTGTATGTAACCAATAAGTTGTGTTTAGGACCAATGATGGCCCAATAAGGTGTGTTTAGGGATAACAAGGGTCAGTTGGGACCAATGATGGCCCAATAAGGTGTGTATATAACCAATAAGTTGTGTCTAGGACCAATGATGGCCCAATAAGGTGTGTTTAGGGGAAACGAGGGTCAGTTGGGACCAATGATGGCCCAATAAGGTGTGTATGTAACCAATAAGTTGTGTTTAGGACCAATGATGGCCCAATAAGGTGTGTTTCGGGGAAACGAGGGTCGGTTGGGACCAATGAGTCCCGATAAAGTGTGTATTTAACCAATAAGTTGTGTTTAGGACCAATGATGGCCTAATAAGATGTGTTTAGGGCAACGAGGGTCAGTTGGGACCTATGATGGCCCAATAAGGTTTCTATGTAACCAATAAGTTGTGTTTAGGACCAATGATGGCCCAATAAGGTGTGTTTAGGGGTAACGAGGGTCAGTTGGGACCAATGAGTCCCTATAAGGTGTGTATGTAACCAATAAGTTGTGTATAGGACCAATGATGGCCCAATAAGGTGTGTTTAGGGGCAACGAGGGTCAGTTGTGACCAATGATGGCCCAATAAGGTTTCTATGTAACCAATAAGTTGTGTTTAGGACCAATGATGGCACAATAAGATGTCTTTAGGGGCAACGAGGGTCAGTTGGGACCAATGAGTCCCTATAAGGTGTGTATGTAACCAATAAGTTGTGCTTAGGACCAATGATGGCCCAATAAGATGTCTTTAGGGGCAACGAGGGTCAGTTGGGACCAATGATGGCCTAATAAGGTGTCTATGTAACCAATAAGTTGTGTTTAGGACCAATGATGGCCCAATAAGGTGTGTATGTAACCAATAAGTTGTGTTTAGGACCAATAATGGCCCAATAAGGTGTGTTTAGGGGCAACGAGGGTCAGTTGGGACCAATGAATCCTGATAAGGTGTGTATGTAACCAATAAGTGTGTTTAGAACCAATGATGGCCCAATAAGGTGTGTTTAGGGGCTACGAGGGTCAGTTGGGAACAATGATGACCCAATAAGGAGTGTATGTAACCAATAAGTTGTGTTTGGACCAATGATGGCCCAATAAGGTGTGTTTAGGGGCAACGAGGGTCAGTTGGGACCAATGATGGCCCAATAAGGTGTGTATGAAACCAATAAGTTGTGTTTAGGACCAATGATGACCCAATAAGGTGTGTTTAGGGGCTACGAGGGTCAGTTGGGACCAATGGTGGCCCAATAAGGTGTGTATGTAACCAATAAGTTGTGTTTAGGACCAATGAAGGCCCAATAACGTGTGTTTAGGGGCAACGAGGGTCAGTTGGGACCAATGATGGTCTAATAACGTGTGTATGTAACCAATAAGTTGTGTTTAGGACCAATGATGGCCCAATAAGGTGTCTTTAGAGGCAACGAGGGTTAGTTGGGACCAATGATGGCCCAATAAGGTGTGTATGTATCCAATAAGTTGTGTATAGGACCAATAATGGCCCAATAAGGTGTGTTTAGGGATAACAAGGGTCAGTTGGGACCAATGATGGCCCAATAAGGTGTGTATGTAACCAATAAGTTGTGTTTAGGACCAATGATGGCCCAATAAGGTGTGTTTAGGGGAAACGAGGGTCAGTTGGGACCAATGATGGCCCAATAAGGTGTGTATGTAACCAATAAGTTGTGTTTAGGACCAATGATGGCCCAATAAGGTGTGTTTAGGGATAACAAGGGTCAGTTGGGACCAATGATGGCCCAATAAGGTGTGTATATAACCAATAAGTTGTGTCTAGGACCAATGATGGCCCAATAAGGTGTGTTTAGGGGAAACGAGGGTCAGTTGGGACCAATGATGGCCCAATAAGGTGTGTATGTAACCAATAAGTTGTGTTTAGGACCAATGATGGCCCAATAAGGTGTGTTTCGGGGAAACGAGGGTCGGTTGGGACCAATGAGTCCCGATAAAGTGTGTATTTAACCAATAAGTTGTGTTTAGGACCAATGATGGCCTAATAAGATGTGTTTAGGGCAACGAGGGTCAGTTGGGACCTATGATGGCCCAATAAGGTTTCTATGTAACCAATAAGTTGTGTTTAGGACCAATGATGGCCCAATAAGGTGTGTTTAGGGGTAACGAGGGTCAGTTGGGACCAATGAGTCCCTATAAGGTGTGTATGTAACCAATAAGTTGTGTATAGGACCAATGATGGCCCAATAAGGTGTGTTTAGGGGCAACGAGGGTCAGTTGTGACCAATGATGGCCCAATAAGGTGTGTTTAGGGGCAACGAGGGTCAGTTGTGACCAATGATGGCCCAATAAGGTTTCTATGTAACCAATAAGTTGTGTTTAGGACCAATGATGGCACAATAAGATGTCTTTAGGGGCAACGAGGGTCAGTTGGGACCAATGAGTCCCTATAAGGTGTGTATGTAACCAATAAGTTGTGCTTAGGACCAATGATGGCCCAATAAGATGTCTTTAGGGGCAACGAGGGTCAGTTGGGACCAATGATGGCCTAATAAGGTGTCTATGTAACCAATAAGTTGTGTTTAGGACCAATGATGGCCCAATAAGGTGTGTATGTAACCAATAAGTTGTGTTTAGGACCAATAATGGCCCAATAAGGTGTGTTTAGGGGCAACGAGGGTCAGTTGGGACCAATGAATCCTGATAAGGTGTGTATGTAACCAATAAGTGTGTTTAGAACCAATGATGGCCCAATAAGGTGTGTTTAGGGGCTACGAGGGTCAGTTGGGAACAATGATGACCCAATAAGGAGTGTATGTAACCAATAAGTTGTGTTTAGGACCAATGATGGCCCAATAAGGTCTGTTTAGTGGCTACAAGGGTCAGTTGGGACCAATGATGGCCCAATAAGGTGTGTCTAGGGGTAACGAGGATTAGTTGTGACCACTAATTCCCGATAAGGTGTGTATGTAACCAATAAGTTGTGTTTAGGACCAATGATGGCCCAATAAGGTGTGTATGTAACCAATAAGTTGTGTTTAGGACCAATGATGGCCCATAATTGTGTGTTTAGGGGAAATGAGGGACGGTTGGGACCAATGGGTCCCGATAAGGTGTGTATTTAACCAATAAGTTGTGTTTAGGACCAATGATGACCCAATAAGGTGTGTTTAGGGGCTACGAGGGTCAGTTGGGACCAATGATGGCCCAATAAGGTGTGTATGTAACCAATAAGTTGTGTTTAGGACCAATGAAGGCCCAATAACGTGTGTTTAGGGGCAACGAGGGTCAGTTGGGACCAATGGTGGTCTAATAACGTGTGTATGTAACCAATAAGTTGTGTTTAGGACCAATGATGGCCCAATAAGGTGTGTTTAGAGGCAACGAGGGTCAGTTGGGACCAATGATGGCCCAATAAGGTGTGTATGTGTCCAATAAGTTGTGTATAGGACCAATGATGGCCCAATAAGGTGTGTTTAGGGATAACAAGGGTCAGTTGGGAGCAATGATGGCCCAATAAGGTGTGTATGTAACCAATAAGTAGTGTTTAGGACCAATGATGGCCCATAATTGTGTGTTTAGGGGAAATGAGGGACAGTTGGGACCAATGGGTCCCGATAAGGTGTGTATTTAACCAATAAGTTGTGTTTAGGACGTATGATGACCCAATAAGGTGTGTTTAGGGGCTACGAGGGTCAGTTGGGACCAATGATGGCCCAATAAGGTGTGTATGTAACCAATAAGTTGTGTTTAGGACCAATGAAGGCCCAATAACGTGTGTTTAGGGGCAACGAGGGTCAGTTGGGACCAATGATGGTCTAATAACGTGTGTATGTAACCAATAAGTTGTGTTTAGGACCAATGATGGCCCAATAAGGTGTGTTTAGAGGCAACGAGGGTCAGTTGGGACCAATGATGGCCCAATAAGGTGTGTATGTATCCAATAAGTTGTGTATAGGACCAATGATGGCCCAATAATGTGTGTTTAGGGATAACAAGGGTCAGTTGGGACCAATGATGGCCCAATAAGGTGTGTATGTAACCAATAAGTTGTGTTTAGGACCAATGATGGCCCAATAAGGTGTGTTTAGGGGAAACGAGGGTCAGTTGGGACCAATGATGGCCCAATAAGGTGTGTATGTAACCAATAAGTTGTGTTTAGGACCAATGATGGCCCAATAAGGTGTGTTTAGGGATAACAAGGGTCAGTTGGGACCAATGATGGCCCAATAAGGTGTGTATATAACCAATAAGTTGTGTCTAGGACCAATGATGGCCCAACAAGGTGTGTTTAGGGGAAACGAGGGTCAGTTGGGACCAATGATGGCCCAATAAGGTGTGTATGTAACCAATAAGTTGTGTTTAGGACCAATGATGGCCCAATAAGGTGTGTTTAGGGGAAACGAGGGTCGGTTGGGACCAATAAGTCCCGATAAAGTGTGTATTTAACCAATAAGTTGTGTTTAGGACCAATGATGGCCCAATAAGATGTGTTTAGGGCAACGAGGGTCAGTTGGGACCTATGATGGCCCAATAAGGTTTCTATGTAACCAATAAGTTGTGTTTAGGACCAATGATGGCCCAATAAGGTGTGTTTAGGGGTAACGAGGGTCAGTTGGGACCAATGAGTCCCTATAAGGTGTGTATGTAACCAATAAGTTGTGTATAGGACCAATGATGGCCCAATAAGGTGTGTTTAGGGGCAACGAGGGTCAGTTGTGACCAATGATGGCCCAATAAGGTTTTTATGAAACCAATAAGTTGTGTTTAGGACCAATGATGGCACATTAAGATGTGTTTAGGGGCAACGAGGGTCAGTTGGGACCAATGAGTCCCTATAAGGTGTGTATGTAACCAATAAGTTGTGTTTAGGACCAATGATGGCCCAATAAGATGTCTTTAGGGGCAACGAGGGTCAGTTGGGACCAATGATGGCCTAATAAGGTGTCTATGTAACCAATAAGTTGTGTTTAGGACCAATGATGGCCCAATAAGGTGTGTATGTAACCAATAAGTTGTGTTTAGGACCAATGATGGCCCAATAAGGTGTGTTTAGGGGCAACGAGGGTCAGTTGGGACCAATGAATCCTGATAAGGTGTGTATGTAACCAATAAGTTGTGTTTAGAACCAATGATGGCCCAATAAGGTGTGTTTAGGGGAAACGAGGGTCAGTTGGGACCAATGATGGCCCAATAAGGTGTGTATGTAACCAATAAGTTGTGTTTAGGACCAATGATGGCCCAATAAGGTGTGTTTAGGGATAACAAGGGTCAGTTGGGACCAATGATGGCCCAAAAAGGTGTGTATATAACCAATAAGTTGTGTCTAGGACCAATGATGGCCCAACAAGGTGTGTTTAGGGGAAACGAGGGTCAGTTGGGACCAATGATGGCCCAATAAGGTGTGTATGTAACCAATAAGTTGTGTTTAGGACCAATGATGGCCCAATAAGGTGTGTTTAGGGGAAACGAGGGTCGGTTGGGACCAATAAGTCCCGATAAAGTGTGTATTTAACCAATAAGTTGTGTTTAGGACCAATGATGGCCCATAATTGTGTGTTTAGGGGAAATGAGGGACGGTTGGGACCAATGGGTCCCGATAAGGTGTGTATTTAACCAATAAGTTGTGTTTAGGACCAATGATGACCCAATAAGGTGTGTTTAGGGGCTACGAGGGTCAGTTGGGACCAATGATGGCCCAATAAGGTGTGTATGTAACCAATAAGTTGTGTTTAGGACCAATGAAGGCCCAATAACGTGTGTTTAGGGGCAACGAGGGTCAGTTGGGACCAATGGTGGTCTAATAACGTGTGTATGTAACCAATAAGTTGTGTTTAGGACCAATGATGGCCCAATAAGGTGTGTTTAGAGGCAACGAGGGTCAGTTGGGACCAATGATGGCCCAATAAGGTGTGTATGTGTCCAATAAGTTGTGTATAGGACCAATGATGGCCCAATAAGGTGTGTTTAGGGATAACAAGGGTCAGTTGGGAGCAATGATGGCCCAATAAGGTGTGTATGTAACCAATAAGTAGTGTTTAGGACCAATGATGGCCCATAATTGTGTGTTTAGGGGAAATGAGGGACAGTTGGGACCAATGGGTCCCGATAAGGTGTGTATTTAACCAATAAGTTGTGTTTAGGACGTATGATGACCCAATAAGGTGTGTTTAGGGGCTACGAGGGTCAGTTGGGACCAATGATGGCCCAATAAGGTGTGTATGTAACCAATAAGTTGTGTTTAGGACCAATGAAGGCCCAATAACGTGTGTTTAGGGGCAACGAGGGTCAGTTGAGACCAATGATGGTCTAATAACGTGTGTATGTAACCAATAAGTTGTGTTTAGGACCAATGATGGCCCAATAAGGTGTGTTTAGAGGCAACGAGGGTCAGTTGGGACCAATGATGGCCCAATAAGGTGTGTATGTATCCAATAAGTTGTGTATAGGACCAATGATGGCCCAATAATGTGTGTTTAGGGATAACAAGGGTCAGTTGGGACTAATGATGGCCCAATAAGGTGTGTATGTAACCAATAAGTTGTGTTTAGGACCAATGATGGCCCAATAAGGTGTGTTTAGGGGAAACGAGGGTCAGTTGGGACCAATGATGGCCCAATAAGGTGTGTATGTAACCAATAAGTTGTGTTTAGGACCAATGATGGCCCAATAAGGTGTGTTTAGGGATAACAAGGGTCAGTTGGGACCAATGATGGCCCAATAAGGTGTGTATGTAACCAATAAGTTGTGTTTAGGACCAATGATGGCCCAATAAGGTGTGTTTAGGGGAAACGAGGGTCGGTTGGGACCAATAAGTCCCGATAAAGTGTGTATTTAACCAATAAGTTGTGTTTAGGACCAATGATGGCCCATAATTGTGTGTTTAGGGGAAATGAGGGACGGTTGGGACCAATGGGTCCCGATAAGGTGTGTATTTAACCAATAAGTTGTGTTTAGGACCAATGATGACCCAATAAGGTGTGTTTAGGGGCTACGAGGGTCAGTTGGGACCAATGATGGCCCAATAAGGTGTGTATGTAACCAATAAGTTGTGTTTAGGACCAATGAAGGCCCAATAACGTGTGTTTAGGGGCAACGAGGGTCAGTTGGGACCAATGGTGGTCTAATAACGTGTGTATGTAACCAATAAGTTGTGTTTAGGACCAATGATGGCCCAATAAGGTGTGTTTAGAGGCAACGAGGGTCAGTTGGGACCAATGATGGCCCAATAAGGTGTGTATGTGTCCAATAAGTTGTGTATAGGACCAATGATGGCCCAATAAGGTGTGTTTAGGGATAACAAGGGTCAGTTGGGAGCAATGATGGCCCAATAAGGTGTGTATGTAACCAATAAGTAGTGTTTAGGACCAATGATGGCCCATAATTGTGTGTTTAGGGGAAATGAGGGACAGTTGGGACCAATGGGTCCCGATAAGGTGTGTATTTAACCAATAAGTTGTGTTTAGGACGTATGATGACCCAATAAGGTGTGTTTAGGGGCTACGAGGGTCAGTTGGGACCAATGATGGCCCAATAAGGTGTGTATGTAACCAATAAGTTGTGTTTAGGACCAATGAAGGCCCAATAACGTGTGTTTAGGGGCAACGAGGGTCAGTTGAGACCAATGATGGTCTAATAACGTGTGTATGTAACCAATAAGTTGTGTTTAGGACCAATGATGGCCCAATAAGGTGTGTTTAGAGGCAACGAGGGTCAGTTGGGACCAATGATGGCCCAATAAGGTGTGTATGTATCCAATAAGTTGTGTATAGGACCAATGATGGCCCAATAATGTGTGTTTAGGGATAACAAGGGTCAGTTGGGACCAATGATGGCCCAATAAGGTGTGTATGTAACCAATAAGTTGTGTTTAGGACCAATGATGGCCCAATAAGGTGTGTTTAGGGGAAACGAGGGTCAGTTGGGACCAATGATGGCCCAATAAGGTGTGTATGTAACCAATAAGTTGTGTTTAGGACCAATGATGGCCCAATAAGGTGTGTTTAGGGATAACAAGGGTCAGTTGGGACCAATGATGGCCCAATAAGGTGTGTATATAACCAATAAGTTGTGTCTAGGACCAATGATGGCCCAACAAGGTGTGTTTAGGGGAAACGAGGGTCAGTTGGGACCAATGATGGCCCAATAAGGTGTGTATGTAACCAATAAGTTGTGTTTAGGACCAATGATGGCCCAATAAGGTGTGTTTAGGGGAAACGAGGGTCGGTTGGGACCAATAAGTCCCGATAAAGTGTGTATTTAACCAATAAGTTGTGTTTAGGACCAATGATGGCCCAATAAGATGTGTTTAGGGCAACGAGGGTCAGTTGGGACCTATGATGGCCCAATAAGGTTTCTATGTAACCAATAAGTTGTGTTTAGGACCAATGATGGCCCAATAAGGTGTGTTTAGGGGTAACGAGGGTCAGTTGGGACCAATGAGTCCCTATAAGGTGTGTATGTAACCAATAAGTTGTGTATAGGACCAATGATGGCCCAATAAGGTGTGTTTAGGGGCAACGAGGGTCAGTTGTGACCAATGATGGCCCAATAAGGTTTTTATGAAACCAATAAGTTGTGTTTAGGACCAATGATGGCACATTAAGATGTGTTTAGGGGCAACGAGGGTCAGTTGGGACCAATGAGTCCCTATAAGGTGTGTATGTAACCAATAAGTTGTGTTTAGGACCAATGATGGCCCAATAAGATGTCTTTAGGGGCAACGAGGGTCAGTTGGGACCAATGATGGCCTAATAAGGTGTCTATGTAACCAATAAGTTGTGTTTAGGACCAATGATGGTCCAATAAGGTGTGTATGTAACCAATAAGTTGTGTTTAGGACCAATGATGGCCCAATAAGGTGTGTTTAGGGGCAACGAGGGTCAGTTGGGACCAATGAATCCTGATAAGGTGTGTATGTAACCAATAAGTTGTGTTTAGAACCAATGATGGCCCAATAAGGTGTGTTTAGGGGAAACGAGGGTCAGTTGGGACCAATGATGGCCCAATAAGGTGTGTATGTAACCAATAAGTTGTGTTTAGGACCAATGATGGCCCAATAAGGTGTGTTTAGGGATAACAAGGGTCAGTTGGGACCAATGATGGCCCAAAAAGGTGTGTATATAACCAATAAGTTGTGTCTAGGACCAATGATGGCCCAACAAGGTGTGTTTAGGGGAAACGAGGGTCAGTTGGGACCAATGATGGCCCAATAAGGTGTGTATGTAACCAATAAGTTGTGTTTAGGACCAATGATGGCCCAATAAGGTGTGTTTAGGGGAAACGAGGGTCGGTTGGGACCAATAAGTCCCGATAAAGTGTGTATTTAACCAATAAGTTGTGTTTAGGACCAATGATGGCCCAATAAGATGTGTTTAGGGCAACGAGGGTCAGTTGGGACCTATGATGGCCCAATAAGGTTTCTATGTAACCAATAAGTTGTGTTTAGGACCAATGATGGCCCAATAAGGTGTGTTTAGGGGTAACGAGGGTCAGTTGGGACCAATGAGTCCCTATAAGGTGTGTATGTAACCAATAAGTTGTGTATAGGACCAATGATGGCCCAATAAGGTGTGTTTAGGGGCAACGAGGGTCAGTTGTGACCAATGATGGCCCAATAAGGTTTTTATGAAACCAATAAGTTGTGTTTAGGACCAATGATGGCACATTAAGATGTGTTTAGGGGCAACGAGGGTCAGTTGGGACCAATGAGTCCCTATAAGGTGTGTATGTAACCAATAAGTTGTGTTTAGGACCAATGATGGCCCAATAAGATGTCTTTAGGGGCAACGAGGGTCAGTTGGGACCAATGATGGCCTAATAAGGTGTCTATGTAACCAATAAGTTGTGTTTAGGACCAATGATGGTCCAATAAGGTGTGTATGTAACCAATAAGTTGTGTTTAGGACCAATGATGGCCCAATAAGGTGTGTTTAGGGGCAACGAGGGTCAGTTGGGACCAATGAATCCTGATAAGGTGTGTATGTAACCAATAAGTTGTGTTTAGAACCAATGATGGCCCAATAAGGTGTGTTTAGGGGAAACGAGGGTCAGTTGGGACCAATGATGGCCCAATAAGGTGTGTATGTAACCAATAAGTTGTGTTTAGGACCAATGATGGCCCAATAAGGTGTGTTTAGGGATAACAAGGGTCAGTTGGGACCAATGATGGCCCAATAAGGTGTGTATATAACCAATAAGTTGTGTCTAGGACCAATGATGGCCCAACAAGGTGTGTTTAGGGGAAACGAGGGTCAGTTGGGACCAATGATGGCCCAATAAGGTGTGTATGTAACCAATAAGTTGTGTTTAGGACCAATGATGGCCCAATAAGGTGTGTTTAGGGGAAACGAGGGTCGGTTGGGACCAATAAGTCCCGATAAAGTGTGTATTTAACCAATAAGTTGTGTTTAGGACCAATGATGGCCCAATAAGATGTGTTTAGGGCAACGAGGGTCAGTTGGGACCTATGATGGCCCAATAAGGTTTCTATGTAACCAATAAGTTGTGTTTAGGACCAATGATGGCCCAATAAGGTGTGTTTAGGGGTAACGAGGGTCAGTTGGGACCAATGAGTCCCTATAAGGTGTGTATGTAACCAATAAGTTGTGTATAGGACCAATGATGGCCCAATAAGGTGTGTTTAGGGGCAACGAGGGTCAGTTGTGACCAATGATGGCCCAATAAGGTTTTTATGAAACCAATAAGTTGTGTTTAGGACCAATGATGGCACATTAAGATGTGTTTAGGGGCAACGAGGGTCAGTTGGGACCAATGAGTCCCTATAAGGTGTGTATGTAACCAATAAGTTGTGTTTAGGACCAATGATGGCCCAATAAGATGTCTTTAGGGGCAACGAGGGTCAGTTGGGACCAATGATGGCCTAATAAGGTGTCTATGTAACCAATAAGTTGTGTTTAGGACCAATGATGGCCCAATAAGGTGTGTATGTAACCAATAAGTTGTGTTTAGGACCAATGATGGCCCAATAAGGTGTGTTTAGGGGCAACGAGGGTCAGTTGGGACCAATGAATCCTGATAAGGTGTGTATGTAACCAATAAGTTGTGTTTAGAACCAATGATGGCCCAATAAGGTGTGTTTAGGGGCTACGAGGGTCAGTTGGGAACAATGATGACCCAATAAGGAGTGTATGTAACCAATAAGTTGTGTTTAGGACCAATGATGGCCCAATAAGGTGTGTTTAGGGATAACAAGGGTCAGTTGGGACCAATGATGGCCCAATAAGGTGTCTATGTAACCAATAAGTTGTGTTTAGGACCAATGATGGCCCAGTAAGGTGTGTATGTAACCAATAAGTTGTGTTTAGGACCAATGATGGCCCAATAAGGTGTGTTTAGGGGCAACGAGGGTCAGTTGGGACCAATGAGTCCCTATAAGGGGTGTATGTAACCAATAAGTTGTGTTTAGGACCAATGAAGGCCCAATAAGGTGTGTTTAGGGGTAACGAGGGTCAGTTGGGACCAATGAGTCCCTATAAGGTGTGTATGTAACCAATAAGTTGTGTATAGGACCAATGATGGCCCAATAAGGTGTGTTTAGGGGCAACGAGGGTCAGTTGTGACCAATGATGGCCCAATAAGGTTTTTATGAAACCAATAAGTTGTGTTTAGGACCAATGATGGCACATTAAGATGTGTTTAGGGGCAACGAGGGTCAGTTGGGACCAATGAGTCCCTATAAGGTGTGTATGTAACCAATAAGTTGTGTTTAGGACCAATGATGGCCCAATAAGATGTCTTTAGGGGCAACGAGGGTCAGTTGGGACCAATGATGGCCTAATAAGGTGTCTATGTAACCAATAAGTTGTGTTTAGGACCAATGATGGTCCAATAAGGTGTGTATGTAACCAATAAGTTGTGTTTAGGACCAATGATGGCCCAATAAGGTGTGTTTAGGGGCAACGAGGGTCAGTTGGGACCAATGAATCCTGATAAGGTGTGTATGTAACCAATAAGTTGTGTTTAGAACCAATGATGGCCCAATAAGGTGTGTTTAGGGGAAACGAGGGTCAGTTGGGACCAATGATGGCCCAATAAGGTGTGTATGTAACCAATAAGTTGTGTTTAGGACCAATGATGGCCCAATAAGGTGTGTTTAGGGATAACAAGGGTCAGTTGGGACCAATGATGGCCCAAAAAGGTGTGTATATAACCAATAAGTTGTGTCTAGGACCAATGATGGCCCAACAAGGTGTGTTTAGGGGAAACGAGGGTCAGTTGGGACCAATGATGGCCCAATAAGGTGTGTATGTAACCAATAAGTTGTGTTTAGGACCAATGATGGCCCAATAAGGTGTGTTTAGGGGAAACGAGGGTCGGTTGGGACCAATAAGTCCCGATAAAGTGTGTATTTAACCAATAAGTTGTGTTTAGGACCAATGATGGCCCAATAAGATGTGTTTAGGGCAACGAGGGTCAGTTGGGACCTATGATGGCCCAATAAGGTTTCTATGTAACCAATAAGTTGTGTTTAGGACCAATGATGGCCCAATAAGGTGTGTTTAGGGGTAACGAGGGTCAGTTGGGACCAATGAGTCCCTATAAGGTGTGTATGTAACCAATAAGTTGTGTATAGGACCAATGATGGCCCAATAAGGTGTGTTTAGGGGCAACGAGGGTCAGTTGTGACCAATGATGGCCCAATAAGGTTTTTATGAAACCAATAAGTTGTGTTTAGGACCAATGATGGCACATTAAGATGTGTTTAGGGGCAACGAGGGTCAGTTGGGACCAATGAGTCCCTATAAGGTGTGTATGTAACCAATAAGTTGTGTTTAGGACCAATGATGGCCCAATAAGATGTCTTTAGGGGCAACGAGGGTCAGTTGGGACCAATGATGGCCTAATAAGGTGTCTATGTAACCAATAAGTTGTGTTTAGGACCAATGATGGCCCAATAAGGTGTGTATGTAACCAATAAGTTGTGTTTAGGACCAATGATGGCCCAATAAGGTGTGTTTAGGGGCAACGAGGGTCAGTTGGGACCAATGAATCCTGATAAGGTGTGTATGTAACCAATAAGTTGTGTTTAGAACCAATGATGGCCCAATAAGGTGTGTTTAGGGGCTACGAGGGTCAGTTGGGAACAATGATGACCCAATAAGGAGTGTATGTAACCAATAAGTTGTGTTTAGGACCAATGATGGCCCAATAAGGTGTGTTTAGGGATAACAAGGGTCAGTTGGGACCAATGATGGCCCAATAAGGTGTCTATGTAACCAATAAGTTGTGTTTAGGACCAATGATGGCCCAGTAAGGTGTGTATGTAACCAATAAGTTGTGTTTAGGACCAATGATGGCCCAATAAGGTGTGTTTAGGGGCAACGAGGGTCAGTTGGGACCAATGAGTCCCTATAAGGGGTGTATGTAACCAATAAGTTGTGTTTAGGACCAATGAAGGCCCAATAAGGTGTGTTTAGGGGAAACGAGGGTCAGTTGGGACCAATGATGGCCTAATAAGGTGGGTATGTAACCAATAAGTTGTGTTTGGACCAATGATGGCCCAATAAGGTGTGTTTAGGGGCAACGAGGGTCAGTTGGGACCAATGATGGCCCAATAAGGTGTGTATGAAACCAATAAGTTGTGTTTAGGACCAATGATGACCCAATAAGGTGTGTTTAGGGGCTAAGAGGGTCAGTTGGGACCAATGATGGCCCAATAAGGTGTGTATGTAACCAATAAGTTGTGTTTAGGACCAATGAAGGCCCAATAACGTGTGTTTAGGGGCAACGAGGGTCAGTTGGGACCAATGATGGTCTAATAACGTGTGTATGTAACCAATAGGTTGTGTTTAGGACCAATGATGGCCCAATAAGGTGTGTTTAGAGGCAACGAGGGTCAGTTGGGACCAATGATGGCCCAATAAGGTGTGTATGTATCCAATAAGTTGTGTATAGGACCAATGATGGCCCAATAAGGTATGTTTAGGGATAACAAGGGTCAGTTGGGACCAATGATGGCCCAATAAGGTGTGTATGTAACCAATAAGTTGTGTTTAGGACCAATGATGGCCCAATAAGGTGTGTTTAGGGGAAACGAGGGTCAGTTGGGACCAATGATGGCCCAATAAGGTGTGTATGTAACCAATAAGTTGTGTTTAGGACCAATGATGGCCCAATAAGGTGTGTTTAGGGATAACAAGGGTCAGTTGGGACCAATGATGGCCCAATAAGGTGTGTATATAACCAATAAGTTGTGTCTAGGACCAATGATGGCCCAATAAAGTGTGTTTAGGGGAAACGAGGGTCAGTTGGGACCAATGATGGCCCAATAAGGTGTGTATGTAACCAATAAGTTGTGTTTAGGACCAATGATGGCCCAATAAGGTGTGTTTCGGGGAAACGAGGGTCGGTTGGGACCAATGAGTCCCGATAAAGTGTGTATTTAACCAATAAGTTGTGTTTAGGACCAATGATGGCCCAATAAGATGTGTTTAGGGCAACGAGGGTCAGTTGGGACCTATGATGGCCCAATAAGGTTTCTATGTAACCAATAAGTTGTGTTTAGGACCAATGATGGCCCAATAAGGTGTGTTTAGGGGTAACGAGGGTCAGTTGGGACCAATGACTCCTATAAGGTGTGTATGTAACCAATAAGTTGTGTATAGGACCAATGATGGCCCAATAAGGTGTGTTTAGGGGCAACGAGGGTCAGTTGTGACCAATGATGGCCCAATAAGGTTTCTATGTAACCAATAAGTTGTGTTTAGGACCAATGATGGCACAATAAGATGTGTTTAGGGGCAACGAGGGTCAGTTGGGACCAATGAGTTCCTATAAGGTGTGTATGTAACCAATAAGTTGTGCTTAGGACCAATGATGGCCCAATAAGATGTCTTTAGGGGCAACGAGGGTCAGTTGGGACCAATGATGGCCTAATAAGGTGTCTATGTAACCAATAAGTTGTGTTTAGGACCAATGATGGCCCAATAAGGTGTGTATGTAACCAATAAGTTGTGTTTAGGACCAATAATGGCCCAATAAGGTGTGTTTAGGGGCAACGAGGGTCAGTTGGGACCAATAAATCCTGATAAGGTGTGTATGTAACCAATAAGTGTGTTTAGAACCATTGATGGCCCAATAAGGTGTGTTTAGGGGCTACGAGGGTCAGTTGGGAACAATGATGACCCAATAAGGAGTGTATGTAACCAATAAGTTGTGTTTAGGACCAATGATGGCCCAATAAGGTCTGTTTAGTGGCTACAAGGGTTAGTTGGGACCAATGATGGCCCAATAAGGTGTGTCTAGGGGTAACGAGGGTTAGTTGTGACCACTAATTCCCGATAAGGTGTGTATGTAACCAATAAGTTGTGTTTAGGACCAATGATGGCCCAATAAGTAGTGTTTAGGACCAATGATGGCCCATAATTGTGTGTTTAGGGGAAATGAGGGACGGTTGGGACCAATGGGTCCCGATAAGGTGTGTATTTAACCAATAAGTTGTGTTTAGGACCAAAGATGGCCAAATAAGGTGTGTTTAGGGGCAACGAGGGTCATTTGGGACCAATGATGGCCCAATAAGGTGTGTATGTAACCAATAAGTTGTGTTTAGGACCAATGATGGCCCAAGAAGGTGTGTTTAGGGATAACAAGGGTCAGTTGGGACCAATGATGGCCCAATAAGGTGTGTATGTAACCAATAAGTTGTGTTTAAGACCAATGATGGCCCAATAAGGTGTGTTTAGGGATAACAAGGGTCAGTTGGGACCAATGATGGCCCAGTAAGGTGTGTATGTAACAAATAAGTTGTGTTTAGGACCAATGATGGCCCAATAAGGTGTGTTTAGGGGCAACGAGGGTCAGTTGGGACCAATGAGTCCCTATAAGGGGTGTATATAAGCAATAAGTTGTGTTTAGGACCAATGATGGCCCAATAAGGTGTGTTTAGGGGAAACGAGGGTCAGTTGGGACCAATGATGGCCCAATAAGGTGTGTATGTAACCAATAAGTTGTGTTTAGGACCAATGATGGCCCAATAAGGTGTGTTTAGGGGAAACGAGGGTCGGTTGGGACCAATGAGTCCCGATAAGGTGTGTATTTAACCAATAAGTTGTGTTTAGGACCAATGATGGTCCAATAAGATGTGTTTAGGGCAACGAGGGTCAGTTGGGACCTATGATGGCCCAATAAGGTTTCTATGTAACCAATAAGTTGTGTTTAGGACCAATGATGGCCCAATAAGGTGTGTTTAGGGGCAACGAGGGTAAGTTGGGACCAATGAGTCCCTATAAGGTGTGTATGTAACCAATAAGTTGTGTATAGGACCAATGATGGCCCAATAAGGTGTGTTTAGGGGCAACGAGGGTCAGTTGGGACCAATGATGGCCCAATAAGGTTTCTATGTAACCAACAAGTTGTGTTTAGGACCAATGATGGCCCAATAAGATGTGTTTAGGGGCAACGAGGGTCAGTTGGGACCAATGAGTCCCTATAAGGTGTGTATGTAACCAATAAGTTGTGTTTAGGACCAATGATGGCCCAATAAGATGTCTTTAGGGGCAACGAGGGTCAGTTGGGACCAATGATGGCCTAATAAGGTGTCTATGTAACCAATAAGTTGTGTTTAGGACCAATGATGGCCCAATAAGGTGTGTATGTAACCAATAAGTTGTGTTTAGGACCAATGATGGTCCAATAAGGTGTGTTTAGGGGCAACGAGGGTCAGTTGGGACCAATGAATCCTGATAAGGTGTGTATGTAACCAATAAGTTGTGTTTAGAACCAATGATGGCCCAATAAGGTGTGTTTAGGGGCTACGAGGGTCAGTTGGGAACAATGATGACCCAATAAGGAGTGTATGTAACCAATAAGTTGTGTTTAGGACCAATGATGGCCCAATAAGGTCTGTTTAGGGGCTACAAGGGTCAGTTGGGACCAATGATAGCCCAATAAGGTGTGTATGTAACCAATAAGTTATGTTTAGGACCAATGATGGCCCAATAAGGTGTGTTTAGGGGTAACGAGGGTCAGTTGTGACTACTAATTCCCGATAAGGTGTGTATGTAACCAATAAGTTGTGTTTAGGACCAATGATGACCCAATAAGGTGTGTTTAGGGGCTACGAGGGTCAGTTGGGACCAATGATGGCCCAATAAGGTGTGTATGTAACCAATAAGTTGTGTTTAGGACCAATGATGGCCTAGTAATGTGTGTTTAGGGGAAACGAGGGACGGTTGGGACCAATGAGTCCCGATAAGGGGTGTATTTAACCAATAAGTTGTGTTTAGGACCAATGATGGCCAAATAAGGTGTGTTTAGGGGCAACGAGGGTCATTTGGGACCAATGATGGCCCAATAAGGTGTGTATGTAACCAATAAGTTGTGTTTAGGACCAATGATGGCCCAATAAGGTGTGTTTAGGGATAACAAGGGTCTGTTGGGACCAATGATGGCCCAATAAGGTGTGTATGTAACCAATAAGTTGTGTGTAGGACCAATGATGGCCCAATAAGGTGTGTTTGGGGATAACAAGGGTCAGTTGGGACCAATGATGGTCCAATAAGGTGTCTATGTAACCAATAAGTTGTGTTTAGGACCAATGATGGCCCAATAAGGTGTGTATGTAACCAATAAGTTGTGTTTAGGACCAATGATGGCCCAATAAGGTGTGTTTAGGGGCAACGAGGGTCAGTTGGGACCAATGAGTCCCTATAAGGGGTGTATGTAACCAATAAGTTGTGTATAGGACCAATGATGGCCCAATAAGGTGTGTTTAGGGGCAACGAGGGTCAGTTGGGACCAATGATGGCCCAATAAGGTGTGTATGTAACCAATAAGTTGTGTTTAGGACCAATGATGGCCTAATAAGGTGTGTTTAGGGGTAACGAGGGTCAGTTGTGACTACTAATTCCCGATAAGGTGTGTATGTAACCAATAAGTTGTGTTTAGGACCAATGATGACCCAATAAGGTGTGTTTAGGGGCTACGAGGGTCAGTTGGGACCAATGATGGCCCAATAAGGTGTGTATGTAACCAATAAGCTGTGTTTAGGACCAATGATGGCCTAGTAATGTGTGTTTAGGGGAAACGAGGGACGGTTGGGACCAATGAGTCCCGATAAGGGGTGTATTTAACCAATAAGTTGTGTTTAGGACCAATGATGGCCAAATAAGGTGTGTTTAGGGGCAACGAGGGTCATTTGGGACCAATGATGGCCCAATAAGGTGTGTATGTAACCAATAAGTTGTGTTTAGGACCAATGATGGCCCAATAAGGTGTGTTTAGGGATAACAAGGGTCTGTTGGGACCAATGATGGCCCAATAAGGTGTGTATGTAACCAATAAGTTGTGTGTAGGACCAATGATGGCCCAATAAGGTGTGTTTGGGGATAACAAGGGTCAGTTGGGACCAATGATGGTCCAATAAGGTGTCTATGTAACCAATAAGTTGTGTTTAGGACCAATGATGGCCCAATAAGGTGTGTATGTAACCAATAAGTTGTGTTTAGGACCAATGATGGCCCAATAAGGTGTGTTTAGGGGCAACGAGGGTCAGTTGGGACCAATGAGTCCCTATAAGGGGTGTATGTAACCAATAAGTTGTGTATAGGACCAATGATGGCCCAATAAGGTGTGTTTAGGGGCAACGAGGGTCAGTTGGGACCAATGATGGCCCAATAAGGTGTGTATGTAACCAATAAGTTTTGTTTAGGACCAATGATGGCCTAATAAGGTGTTTTTAGGGGAAACGATGGACGGTTGGGACCAATGAGTCCCGATAAGGTGTGTATGTAACCAATAAGTTGTGTTTAGGACCAATGATTGCCCAATAAGGTGTGTTTAGGGGCAACGAGGGTCAGTTGGGACCAATGAGTCCCTATAAGGGGTGTATGTAACCAATAAGTTGTGTATAGGACCAATGATGGCCCAATAAGGTGTGTTTAGGGGCAACGAGGGTCAGTTGGGACCAATGATGGCCCAATAAGGTGTGTATGTAACCAATAAGTTGTGTTTAGGACCAATGGTGGCCTAATAAGGTGTTTTTAGGGGAAACGATGGACGGTTGGGACCAATGAGTCCCGATAAGGTGTGTATTTAACCAATAAGTTGTGTGTAGGACCAATGATGGCCCAATAAGATGTGTTTAGGGGCAACGAGGGTCAGTTGGGACCAATGATGGCCCAATAAGGTGTCTATGTAACCAATAAGTTGAGTTTAGGACCAATGATGGCCCAATAAGGTGTGTATGTAACCAATAAGTTGTGTTTAGGACCAATGAGTCCCTATTGTTAGAGCATATTCCTATGCTATGAGTGTCTCGTGTATTGTATCTATGTGAGCGTGTCTAAGTGATAGTTGTAGTGACTATTTGGTTATGGGCGTATCACATGATCCGGCGGATCATGTGGTCCGGCGTATCAGTTTGATACGCTAGGTGATTAGTCACTTACTATAAATAGGGTGTGTTAGAATGTGCATGGTAACCAGTTAAAACACTTCTGTCATTCTACACCTTTCTGTGTGTGTTTCTAGAGAGAGAAACTAGAGAGTCTTCTTTGTATCTTCAAGTGATCAATAAGAATTCTCTTATTTACATCCGTTGTTACTATGTTTGATTGATACACGCAGTAGTAAGATCGTTTCTCGTTTCTACAAGTGGTATCAGAGCATTTGGTTGCTCTACTGCTGTGTTTTTGATCGATTTTCGGATTTTTAGAGAGAGAAAGTTTGGGTTTCTTCACGTTTTCATCAAATTCTTTCAATTATGAGTGTTTCAACGATGGAAAATGATTTCTGAGTATTTCTGGAGTGTTTTCGCACTATACTGAATCAAATTTCAGCTCCAAACATCAAAATTCGCGAAAATTAGTGAAATCAGTCTCGAAGTCAGCTGGTCCGCCGGATGAAATTTTGATCCGCCGGATGAGTTTTCTGGTCCGCCGATTGATCCGCTAGGCAATCTTCATCAGTTTGATCCGCAGCAGTTACAGCGTATCAGTGTGATCCGCTGAAAATTCTGGTCCGCCGTACCAGTGTTGATCCGCCGTATCAAAATCTGATCCGCCGAAGATATCTGGTCCGCTGGAACATATTTTGATCCGCTAGTTGATCTGATACGGAGTTTGGTCCGCTGGAATTGTTGATCCGCTGACAGAAAAGTGACTTTCACTAAAACTGACGTAACTTGCAAACCGTTTGGAGTTACGGAACCCAATACCAGCCAAAACGTTCGTCTTTCCGAGATCTAGGGCTTGTACCCGCCTACGGCCAGTACCGAGCAGTTTTGACCCCCAAAATCCGCTTGGAAGACCTTCGTTTTTGAGTTCGAAGTTTTGAAGTATCATTTTACGTTGAAAAATGTCCGATTTTCAAGCGTTTGCGGCTATGCAAAGCACGGTACAAGCTATGCTCAATTTTGATAATGAAATAGGAACAAGTCAGAAAGTTCCCAAGTTGTTAAAATTGGAAGATTATCAAAATTGGAAGCAACGTTTCTCTGCATACATCAGCACAAATGATATTGATTTGTGGATTCCGATTCGAACGCTGTATGTGCGTCCAACTGACAATGGAGAATATAAAGAGATTCAAGATTTTGATAAGGATGAACGAAGAAGTTATGAACTTGAACAAAAAGTTTATGGTTATCTTACCATGGCTTTACCTACTGAGTTGTTACATCAATTCAGTACTTGCAAGAAGGCTAAACAGTTATGGGATGCTTTATCTGCTCGATGTGAAGGCAATGATCAGTATAAGAAGAGTCGAAGGAAAGTGTTGAACAAAGAATTTGAAAATTTTCAACAATACGACAAAGAAAATATTTCTGCTCTTGTTTCAAGATTTTCACATCTAATTAGTGAGATGAAAGTAGTCAAGATTGAAAAGACCGAGGAAGAATTAAAAGAGAAATTGATGGAAGCATTACCAGAGAAATGGGAAAATTATGTGTTGTTGCTTACTCATGACAAAGATTATTCCACATTATCATTTCATGATTTGACTGATGGCCCAGTAAGGTGTGTATGTAACAAATAAGTTGTGTTTAGGACCAATGATGGCCCAATAAGGTGTGTTTAGGGGCAACGAGGGTCAGTTGGGACCAATGAGTCCCTATAAGGGGTGTATGTAACCAATAAGTTGTGTATAGGACCAATAATGGCCCAATAAGGTGTGTTTAGGGGCAACGAGGGTCAGTTAGACCAATGATGGCCCAATAAGGTGTGTATGTAACCAATAAGTTGTGTTTAGGACCAATGATGGCCTAATAAGGTGTTTTAAGGGGAAACGATGGACGGTTGGGACCAATGAGTCCCGATAAGGTGTGTATTTAACCAATAAGTTGTGTGTAGGACCAATGATGGCCCAATAAGATGTGTTTAGGGGCAACGAGGGTCAGTTGGGACCAATGATGGCCCAATAAGGTGTCTATATAACCAATAAGTTGTGTTTAGTACCAATGATGGCCCAATAAGGTGTGTATGTAACCAATAAGTTGTGTTTAGGACCAATGATGGCCCAATAAAGTGTGTTTAGGGGCAACGAGGGTCAGTTGGGACCAATGAGTCCCTATAAGGTGTGTATGTAACCAATAAGTTGTGTATAGGACCAATGATGACCCAATAAGGTGTGTATAGGGGCAACGAGGGTCAGTTGGGACCAATGATGGCCCAATAAGGTGTGTATGTAACCAATAAGTTGTGTTTAGGACCAATGATGGCCCAATACGGTGTGTTTAGGGGAAACGAGGGACGGTTGGGACCAATGAGGCCCGATAAGGTGTGTATTTAACCAATAAGTTGTGTTTAGGACCAATGATGGCCCAATAAGGTGTGTTTAGGGGCTACGAGGGTCAGTTAGGACTAATGATAACCCAATAAAGTGTGTATGTAACCAATAAGTTGTGTTTAGGACCATTGATGGCCCAATAATGTGTGTTTAGGGACCAATGAAGGCCTAATAAGGTGTGTTTAGGGATAACAAGGGTCAGTTGGGACCAATGATGGCCCAATAAGGTGTGTATATAAGCAATAAGTTGTGTTTAGGACCAATGATGGCCCAATAAGGTGTGTTTAGGGGAAACGAGGGTCAGTTGGGACCAATGATGGCCCAATAAGGTGTGTATGTAACCAATAAGTTGTGTTTAGGACCAATGATGGCCCAATAAGGTGTGTTTAGGGGAAACGAGGGTCGGTTGGGACCAATGAGTCCCGATAAGGTGTGTATTTAACCAATAAGTTGTGTTTAGGACCAATGATGGCCCAATAAGATGTGTTTAGGGCAACGAGGGTCAGTTGGGACCTATGATGGCCCAATAAGGTTTCTATGTAACCAATAAGTTGTGTTTAGGACCAATGATGGCCCAATAAGGTGTGTTTAGGGGCAACGAGGGTAAGTTGGGACCAATGAGTCCCTATAAGGTGTGTATGTAACCAATAAGTTGTGTTTAGGACCAATGATGGCCCAATAAGGTGTGTTTAGGGGCAACGAGGGTCAGTTGGGACCAATGAGTCCCTATAAGGGGTGTATGTAACCAATAAGTTGTGTATAGGACCAATGATGGCCCAATAAGGTGTGTTTAGGGGCAACGAGGGTCAGTTGGGACCAATGATGGCCCAATAAGGTGTGTATGTAACCAATAAGTTGTGTTTAGGACCAATGATGGCCGAATAAGGTGTTTTTAGGGGAAACGATGGACGGTTGGGACCAATGAGTCCCGATAAGGTGTGTATGTAACCAATAAGTTGTGTTTAGGACCAATGATGGCCCAATAAGGTGTGTTTAGGGGCAACGAGGGTCAGTTGGGACCAATGAGTCCCTATAAGGGGTGTATGTAACCAATAAGTTGTGTATAGGACCAATGATGGCCCAATAAGGTGTGTTTAGGGGCAACGAGGGTCAGTTGGGACCAATGATGGCCCAATAAGGTGTGTATGTAACCAATAAGTTGTGTTTAGGACCAATGATGGCCTAATAAGGTGTTTTTAGGGGAAACGATGGACGGTTGGGACCAATGAGTCCCGATAAGGTGTGTATTTAACCAATAAGTTGTGTGTAGGACCAATGATGGCCCAATAAGATGTGTTTAGGGGCAACGAGGGTCAGTTGGGACCAATGATGGCCCAATAAGGTGTCTATGTAACCAATAAGTTGAGTTTAGGACCAATGATGGCCCAATAAGGTGTGTATGTAACCAATAAGTTGTGTTTAGGACCAATGAGTCCCTATTGTTAGAGCATATTCCTATGCTATGAGTGTCTCGTGTATTGTATCTATGTGAGCGTGTCTAAGTGATAGTTGTAGTGACTATTTGGTTATGGGCGTATCACATGATCCGGCGGATCATGTGGTCCGGCGTATCAGTTTGATACGCTAGGTGATTAGTCACTTACTATAAATAGGGTGTGTTAGAATGTGCATGGTAACCTGTTAAAACACTTCTGTCATTCTACACCTTTCTGTGTGTGTTTCTAGAGAGAGAAACTAGAGAGTCTTCTTTGTATCTTCAAGTGATCAATAAGAATTCTCTTATTTACATCCGTTGTTACTATGATTGATTGATACACGCAGTAGTAAGATCGTTTCTCGTTTCTACAAGTGGTATCAGAGCATTTGGTTGCTCTACTGCTGTGTTTTTGATCGATTTTCGGATTTTTAGAGAGAGAAAGTTTGGGTTTCTTCACGTTTTCATCAAATTCTTTCAATTCTGAGTGTTTCAACGATGGAAAATGATTTCTGAGTATTTCTGGAGTGTTTTCGCACTATACTGAATCAAATTTCAGCTCCAAACATCAAAATTCGCGAAAATTAGCGAAATCAGTCTCGAAGTCAGCTGGTCCGCCGGATGAAATTTTGATCCGCCGGATGAGTTTTCTGGTCCGCCGATTGATCCGCTAGGCAATCTTCATCAGTTTGATCCGCAGCAGTTACAGCGTATCAGTGTGATCCGCTGAAAATTCTGGTCCGACGTACCAGTGTTGATCCGCCGTATCAAAATCTGATCCGCCGAAGATATCTGGTCCGCTGGAACATATTTTGATCTGCTAGTTGATCTGATACGGAGTTTGGTCCGCTGGAATTGTTGATCCGCTGACAGAAAAGTGACTTTCACTAAAGCTGACGTAACTTGCAAACCGTTTGGAGTTACGGAACCCAATACCAGCCAAAACGTTCGTCTTTCCGAGATCTAGGACTTGTACCCGCCTACGGCCAGTACCGAGCAGTTTTGACCCCCAAAATCCGCTTGGAAGACCTTCGTTTTTGAGTTCGAAGTTTTGAAGTATCATTTTACGTTGAAAAATGTCCGATTTTCAAGCGTATGCGGCTATGCAAAGCACGGTACAAGCTATGCTCAATTTTGATAATGAAATAGGAACAAGTCAGAAAGTTCCCAAGTTGTTAAAATTGGAAGATTATCAAAATTGGAAGCAATGTTTCTCTGCATACATCAGCACAAATGATATTGATTTGTGGATTCCGATTCGAACGCTGTATGTGCGTCCAACTGACAATGGAGAATATAAAGAGATTCAAGATTTTGATAAGGATGAACGAAGAAGTTATGAACTTGAACAAAAAGTTTATGGTTATCTTACCATGGCTTTACCTACTGAGTTGTTACATCAATTCAGTACTTGCAAGAAGGCTAAACAGTTATGGGATGCTTTATCTGCTCGATGTGAAGGCAATGATCAGTATAAGAAGAGTCGAAGGAAAGTGTTGAACAAAGAATTTGAAAATTTTCAACAATACGACAAAGAAAATATTTCTGCTCTTGTTTCAAGATTTTCACATCTAATTAGTGAGATGAAAGTAGTCAAGATTGAAAAGACCGAGGAAGAATTAAAAGAGAAATTGATGGAAGCATTACCAGAGAAATGGGAAAATTATGTGTTGTTGCTTACTCATGACAAAGATTATTCCACATTATCATTTCATGATTGGACTGATGGCCCAGTAAGGTGTGTATGTAACAAATAAGTTGTGTTTAGGACCAATGATGGCCCAATAAGGTGTGTTTAGGGGCAACGAGGGTCAGTTGGGACCAATGAGTCCCTATAAGGGGTGTATGTAACCAATAAGTTGTGTATAGGACCAATAATGGCCCAATAAGGTGTGTTTAGGGGCAACGAGGGTCAGTTGGACCAATGATGGCCCAATAAGGTGTGTATGTAACCAATAAGTTGTGTTTAGGACCAATGATGGCCTAATAAGGTGTTTTAAGGGGAAACGATGGACGGTTGGGACCAATGAGTCCCGATAAGGTGTGTATTTAACCAATAAGTTGTGTGTAGGACCAATGATGGCCCAATAAGATGTGTTTAGGGGCAACGAGGGTCAGTTGGGACCAATGATGGCCCAATAAGGTGTCTATATAACCAATAAGTTGTGTTTAGTACCAATGATGGCCCAATAAGGTGTGTATGTAACCAATAAGTTGTGTTTAGGACCAATGATGGCCCAATAAAGTGTGTTTAGGGGCAACGAGGGTTAGTTGGGACCAATGAGTCCCTATAAGGTGTGTATGTAACCAATAAGTTGTGTATAGGACCAATGATGACCCAATAAGGTGTGTATAGGGGCAACGAGGGTCAGTTGGGACCAATGATGGCCCAATAAGGTGTGTATGTAACCAATAAGTTGTGTTTAGGACCAATGATGGCCCAATACGGTATGTTTAGGGGAAACGAGGGACGGTTGGGACCAATGAGACCCGATAAGGTGTGTATTTAACCAATAAGTTGTGTTTAGGACCAATGATGGCCCAATAAGGTGTGTTTAGGGGCTACGAGGGTCAGTTAGGACTAATGATAACCCAATAAAGTGTGTATGTAACCAATAAGTTGTGTTTAGGACCATTGATGGCCCAATAATGTGTGTTTAGGGACCAATGAAGGCCTAATAAGGTGTGTTTAGGGATAACAAGGGTCAGTTGGGACCAATGATGGCCCAATAAGGTGTGTATATAAGCAATAAGTTGTGTTTAGGACCAATGATGGCCCAATAAGGTGTGTTTAGGGGAAACGAGGGTCAGTTGGGACCAATGATGGCCCAATAAGGTGTGTATGTAACCAATAAGTTGTGTTTAGGACCAATGGTGGCCCAATAAGGTGTGTTTAGGGGAAACGAGGGTCGGTTGGGACCAATGAGTCCCGATAAGGTGTGTATTTAACCAATACGTTGTGTTTAGGGCCAATGATGGCCCAATAAGATGTGTTTAGGGCAACGAGGGTCAGTTGGGACCTATGATGGCCCAATAAGGTTTCTATGTAACCAATAAGTTGTGTTTAGGACCAATGATGGCCCAATAAGGTGTGTTTAGGGGCAACGAGGGTAAGTTGGGACCAATGAGTCCCTATAAGGTGTGTATGTAACCAATAAGTTGTGTTTAGGACCAATGATGGCCCAATAAGGTGTGTTTAGGGGCAACGAGGGTCAGTTGGGACCAATGAGTCCCTATAAGGGGTGTATGTAACCAATAAGTTGTGTATAGGACCAATGATGGCCCAATAAGGTGTGTTTAGGGGCAACGAGGGTCAGTTGGGACAAATGATGGCCCAATAAGGTGTGTATGTAACCAATAAGTTGTGTTTAGGACCAATGATGGCCTAATAAGGTGTTTTTAGGGGAAACGATGGACGGTTGGGACCAATGAGTCCCGATAAGGTGTGTATGTAACCAATAAGTTGTGTTTAGGACCAATGATGGCCCAATAAGGTGTGTTTAGGGGCAACGAGGGTCAGTTGGGACCAATGAGTCCCTATAAGGGGTGTATGTAACCAATAAGTTGTGTATAGGACCAATGATGGCCCAATAAGGTGTGTTTAGGGGCAACGAGGGTCAGTTGGGACCAATGATGGCCCAATAAGGTGTGTTTAGGGGCTACGAGGGTCAGTTAGGACTAATGATAACCCAATAAAGTGTGTATGTAACCAATAAGTTGTGTTTAGGACCATTGATGGCCCAATAATGTGTGTTTAGGGACCAATGAAGGCCTAATAAGGTGTGTTTAGGGATAACAAGGGTCAGTTGGGACCAATGATGGCCCAATAAGGTGTGTATATAAGCAATAAGTTGTGTTTAGGACCAATGATGGCCCAATAAGGTGTGTTTAGGGGAAACGAGGGTCAGTTGGGACCAATGATGGCCCAATAAGGTGTGTATGTAACCAATAAGTTGTGTTTAGGACCAATGATGGCCCAATAAGGTGTGTTTAGGGGAAACGAGGGTCGGTTGGGACCAATGAGTCCCGATAAGGTGTGTATTTAACCAATAAGTTGTGTTTAGGACCAATGATGGCCCAATAAGATGTGTTTAGGGCAACGAGGGTCAGTTGGGACCTATGATGGCCCAATAAGGTTTTATGTAACCAATAAGTTGTGTTTAGGACCAATGATGGCCCAATAAGGTGTGTTTAGGGGCAACGAGGGTAAGTTGGGACCAATGAGTCCCTATAAGGTGTGTATGTAACCAATAAGTTGTGTTTAGGACCAATGATGGCCCAATAAGGTGTGTTTAGGGGCAACGAGGGTCAGTTGGGACCAATGAGTCCCTATAAGGGGTGTATGTAACCAATAAGTTGTGTATAGGATCAATGATGGCCCAATAAGGTGTGTTTAGGGGCAACGAGGGTCAGTTGGGACCAATGATGGCCCAATAAGGTGTGTATGTAACCAATAAGTTGTGTTTAGGACCAATGATGGCCTAGTAAGGTATTTTTAGGGGAAACGATGGACGGTTGGGACCAATGAGTCCCGATAAGGTGTGTATGTAACCAATAAGTTGTGTTTAGGACCAATGATGGCCCAATAAGGTGTGTTTAGGGGCAACGAGGGTCAGTTGGGACCAATGAGTCCCTATAAGGGGTGTATGTAACCAATAAGTTGTGTATAGGACCAATGATGGCCAAATAAGGTGTGTTTAGGGGCAACGAGGGTCAGTTGGGACCAATGATGGCCCAATAAGGTGTGTATGTAACCAATAAGTTGTGTTTAGGACCAATGATGGCCTAATAAGGTGTTTTTAGGGGAAACGATTGACGTTCGGGACCAATGAGTCCCGATAAGGTGTGTATTTAACCAATAAGTTGTGTGTAGGACCAATGATGGCCCAATAAGATGTGTTTAGGGGCAACGAGGGTCAGTTGGGACTAATGATGGCCCAATAACGTGTCTATGTAACCAATAAGTTGAGTTTAGGACCAATGATGGCCCAATAAGGTGTCTATGTAACCAATAAGTTGTGTTTAGGACCAATGATGGCCCAATAAGGTGTGTATGTAACCAATAAGTTGTGTTTAGGACCAATGATGGCCCAATAAGGTGTGTTTAGGGGCAACGAGGGTCAGTTGGGACCAATGAGTCCCTATAAGGGGTGTATGTAACCAATAAGTTGTGTATAGGACCAATGATGGCCCAATAAGGTGTGTTTAGGGGCAACGAGGGTCAGTTGGGACCAATGATGGCCCAATAAGGTGTGTATGTAACCAATAAGTTGTGTTTAGGACCAATGATGGCCTAATAAGGTGTTTTTAGGGGAAACGATGGACGGTTGGGACCAATGAGTCCCGATAAGGTGTGTATGTAACCAATAAGTTGTGTTTAGGACCAATGATGGCCTAATAAGGTGTGTTTAGGGATAACAAGGGTCAGTTGGGACCAATGATGGCCCAATAAGGTGTGTATATAAGCAATAAGTTGTGTTTAGGACCAATGATGGCCCAATAAGGTGTGTTTAGGGGAAACGAGGGTCAGTTGGGACCAATGATGGCCCAATAAGGTGTGTATGTAACCAATAAGTTGTGTTTAGGACCAATGATGGCCCAATAAGGTGTGTTTAGGGGAAACGAGGGTCGGTTGGGACCAATGAGTCCCGATAAGGTGTGTATTTAACCAATAAGTTGTGTTTAGGACCAATGATGGCCCAATAAGATGTGTTTAGGGCAACGAGGGTCAGTTGGGACCTATGATGGCCCAATAAGGTTTCTATGTAACCAATAAGTTGTGTTTAGGACCAATGATGGCCCAATAAGGTGTGTTTAGGGGCAACGAGGGTAAGTTGGGACCAATGAGTCCCTATAAGGTGTGTATGTAACCAATAAGTTGTGTTTAGGACCAATGATGGCCCAATAAGGTGTGTTTAGGGGCAACGAGGGTCAGTTGGGACCAATGAGTCCCTATAAGGGGTGTATGTAACCAATAAGTTGTGTATAGGACCAATGATGGCCCAATAAGGTGTGTTTAGGGGCAACGAGGGTCAGTTGGGACCAATGATGGCCCAATAAGGTGTGTATGTAACCAATAAGTTGTGTTTAGGACCAATGATGGCCTAATAAGGTGTTTTTAGGGGAAACGATGGACGGTTGGGACCAATGAGTCCCGATAAGGTGTGTATGTAACCAATAAGTTGTCTTTAGGACCAATGATGGCCCAATAAGGTGTGTTTAGGGGCAACGAGGGTCAGTTGGGACCAATGAGTCCTTATAAGGGGTGTATGTAACCAATAAGTTGTGTATAGGACCAATGATGGCCCAATAAGGTGTGTTTAGGGGCAACGAGGGTCAGTTGGGACCAATGATGGCCCAATAAGGTGTGTATGTAACCAATAAGTTGTGTTTAGGACCAATGATGGCCTAATAAGGTGTTTTTAGGGGAAACGATGGACGTTCGGGACCAATGAGTCCCGATAAGGTGTGTATTTAACCAATAAGTTGTGTGTAGGACCAATGATGGCCCAATAAGATGTGTTTACGGGCAACGAGGGTCAGTTGGGACCAATGATGGCCCAATAAGGTGTCTATGTAACCAATAAGTTGAGTTTAGGACCAATGATGGCCCAATAAGGTGTGTATGTAACCAATAAGTTGTGTTTAGGACCAATGAGTCCCTATTGTTAGAGCATATTCCTATGCTATGAGTGTCTCGTGTATTGTATCTATGTGAGCGTGTCTAAGTGATAGTTGTAGTGACTATTTGGTTATGGGCGTATCACATGATCCGGCGGATCATGTGGTCCGGCGTATCAGTTTGATACGCTAGGTGATTAGTCACTTACTATAAATAGGGTGTGTTAGAATGTGCATGGTAACCAGTTAAAACACTTCTGTCATTCTACACCTTTCTGTGTGTGTTTCTAGAGAGAGAAACTAGAGAGTCTTCTTTGTATCTTCAAGTGATCAATAAGAATTCTCTTATTTACATCCGTTGTTACTATGATTGATTGATACACGCAGTAGTAAGATCGTTTCTCGTTTCTACAAGTGGTATCAGAGCATTTGGTTGCTCTACTGCTGTGTTTTTGATCGATTTTCGGATTTTTAGAGAGAGAAAGTTTGGGTTTCTTCACGTTTTCATCAAATTCTTTCAATTCTGAGTGTTTCAACGATGGAAAATGATTTCTGAGTATTTCTGGAGTGTTTTCGCACTATACTGAATCAAATTTCAGCTCCAAACATCAAAATTCGCGAAAATTAGTGAAATCAGTCTCGAAGTCAGCTGGTCCGCCGGATGAAATTTTGATCCGCCGGATGAGTTTTCTGGTCCGCCGATTGATCCGCTACGCAATCTTCATCAGTTTGATCCGCAGCAGTTACAGCGTATCAGTGTGATCCGCTGAAAATTCTGGTCCGCCGTACCAGTGTTGATCCGCCGTATCAAAATCTGATCCGCCGAAGATATCTGGTCCGCTGGAACATATTTTGATCCGCTAGTTGATCTGATACGGAGTTTGGTCCGCTGGAATTGTTGATCCGCTGACAGAAAAGTGACTTTCACTAAAACTGACGTAACTTGCAAACCGTTTGGAGTTACGGAACCCAATACCAGCCAAAACGTTCGTCTTTCCGAGATCTAGGACTTGTACCCGCCTACGGCCAGTACCGAGCAGTTTTGACCCCCAAAATCCGCTTGGAAGACCTTCGTTTTTGAGTTCGAAGTTTTGAAGTATCATTTTACGTTGAAAAATGTCCGATTTTCAAGCGTTTGCGGCTATGCAAAGCACGGTACAAGCTATGCTCAATTTTGATAATGAAATAGGAACAAGTCAGAAAGTTCCCAAGTTGTTAAAATTGGAAGATTATCAAAATTGGAAGCAACGTTTCTCTGCATACATCAGCACAAATGATATTGATTTGTGGATTCCGATTCGAACGCTGTATGTGCGTCCAACTGACAATGGAGAATATAAAGAGATTCAAGATTTTGATAAGGATGAACGAAGAAGTTATGAACTTGAACAAAAAGTTTATGGTTATCTTACCATGGCTTTACCTACTGAGTTGTTACATCAATTCAGTACTTGCAAGAAGGCTAAACAGTTATGGGATGCTTTATCTGCTCGATGTGAAGGCAATGATCAGTATAAGAAGAGTCGAAGGAAAGTGTTGAACAAAGAATTTGAAAATTTTCAACAATACGACAAAGAAAATATTTCTGCTCTTGTTTCAAGATTTTCACATCTAATTAGTGAGATGAAAGTAGTCAAGATTGAAAAGACCGAGGAAGAATTAAAAGAGAAATTGATGGAAGCATTACCAGAGAAATGGGAAAATTATGTGTTGTTGCTTACTCATGACAAAGATTATTCCACATTATCATTTCATGATTTGACTGGAAAGCTTCATGCTCGAGAAATGGAAATGATGAATTCAAACAAGTCCACTGCTCAATTACAAAATCCTGAGTTATATCATGGACAAAATTCTGCAAGTATCAATGCAAAATCTAAATCATCTGGTTATGATACATCAAATCCACCCCAAACAGCATTTGTTGCTGATCATGGATCAGGAAAGTATGAAAGTTCATCAAGGAGGTGCAGTTTCACTACTCCTGATAGATCATCTGCTAGTTCGATTAATGGGAAGTCAGCTGAAGATTTAGTTGCGTTGTTATCTGGATTCATATCATCTTCTTCTGGCGATATATTGAGTCAAATTGGTAACTCTTGTCTATATAGAGAGGATTTAGATCATATGGATGAAGATCAGTTGAACAAATTAGATTTGGAGTGGCAGTTTGCTATGCTAACTGAAAGAGGTAGAAGGTTTATTAAGAAACATGGAACGACATCTATTTTTCAAGGAGACAAACTTGGTTTAAATAAGTCACAGATCAAATGTTTCAAATGTTCCAAATATGGTCATTTTGCTCGTGAGTGTCCCGCAAAAGAAAAGGTGGTTCAGACAGCTGAGAAAACTGCTTCACCTCAAATTGCTTTGACTGCTATTTCTTCTGCATCAAAAGAACAAACATCGAATGAAGGTTATGATTGGGCTGCTGATTTTCCTGATGAGTCTTGTTTTGTTGCTCAGATTGTTCACAGTGATGACGAAGAAGAGATAACAGATTCTGATTCAGATGTTAGTAGTTATGGAAATAGTGGTTATGAATCTGTCTGTGAGTTTTGTTCTCAAAAAGATAAAATTATTCAAGGTTTAGTTAAGGAAAAAGAAGATTTGGTTGCTGATAGAGAAAAGTTGGAAGGTATGATCCAAGAGTTAGAATCTCAAAAAGAAAAGTTTTCAGTTTTTCAGACAGAGTTAATTGAAAAAGAGTTGCAGTTTCAAAGTGTTGAGCAGGAATTTGAAAAGAAATTTACAAAATTATCTGCAGAAAAGGATGCCTTGGTTCAAGAAGTGAAGAAATGGAAAGATGAAGTTGAGGATGCTGCAAAAGATTTTCAGAATCTTTTTGATAAATCAAAGTCCAGACTTGATACTCTTACTCAACTTTCTGGTGATCAAGCTACTAAGATTCAAGCTTATCAGACTGATATGGAAAAATTACTTGATGAGAAGAGAGAGTTGGTTAGAGTGAACAAGTTGCAAAATGCAAATTTGGATATTCAGAAAAGAAATGAAGATAAACTCGAGAAGGAATTGGTGGCCGGATTAGATGAGTTAAGATTGCAAAAGTATGAAACTAACAAAGTGGCAAAGAAGCTCATTGCAACAGAAAAAGAGTTGGCTGAAGCTCATCAAAGAATTTCTGAATTAAAGATTGAAGTCATTGATTCAAAACGTCTTTTGAACAATGTTACTAACTCACAATCTTTTACAAGTTTTCTCGCCAAAGATGAAAATTTTGAGAAGATGTTTAACAAGACAGTCTTGCCACCAGGAAGTCTCAAAGAAGGCGTTCATGATTTGAAAGACAAGGCTGAGATTGGTGATTATTCTGAGTTTGTTGGTTCCAAATCTGTTGAAGAAAGGCAAAAGGAAAAAGGCAAAAGTACTGAAACTTATGAAGCTCAAAAGGTTGTGTCTGGGTCTTCGTCTTCAAAAGCTGACATTGATGAAACAATTATCAATGCTCCAAAAGATATCAAGAAAGTTAAAGCTGAATTTTCTCGTCTTGCCAAGACCGGGCATAAATCATCTGATTCAGAAGAGAAAGTTTCTGGAAAATATACAGGTTTGGGATTTCAAAAGAAACAGGTTGATGTGAATGTTTCAAAGGTTCAACAGCAACAGCATTTGAAGAAAGTTAATCTGAAGCAAGTAAAGAAAGAAGTTTTTAAAGCTGACAAAGTTCAACCCGAGAGGTTCTACAAACTCAAGGGTTCGGAACAAATATTTTCTGATAATGAATTCCCGCTACATTGTGTAGATGCTCGGAAAGTTGCTGAAGTTTTTGTGACGAATGTTGATTCAAAGACCAAGAAGCAACACGGTGCTAAATATTCTTCTGGAGGATCCAATTCTACTCCAAAGAGCCCGACATCCAAATGGGTTCATGATCATCGATTTCAGGTATATGATAATTTTTATGATCATTTTGGAGATGAATATGTTTGTGAAGCTATGCAGGTTCCAAAACGAAGAAATGTACACAATCGCTTGTGTTACAGTTGCCGACAAAAAGGGCATCTGGCACAAGATTGTCCGGTTTCTGCTGCTTCTAGTTCAAGGAAAGGAAAGGTTCCATTTGTTGGTAAAGCTGCCAAACAACGATTCATTAATGAAAATGGCAGAGTATTTGATGAATACCCACAACCTACATTTTTCAAAACTCAAGGAAGATTTATTCCATGTTTTCAAAATGTTCCATATGTAGGTTGTTCGTCACAATCAACTGTGACAGGTTCATCAGATATCGATTTACCAAAACAACAAATCTGGAAACCTAAAGTGGTTTCGAAAGGAAATCAAGATACTGGTCGACCAGAAGCAATTCGCTTCGGGTCATTTATAAACTGATGTGTTTGACCAGTGTGCAGGTACTTCTAGAAGACCTATCGGTGATTGAAAAGTTGCTGATGGAGAAGTATTCTGCTGATTTAAGTTAAATTTCATGTGATAACAATTTCAAAATTGAAATTTTTTTTTTCTGAACGCTAACCCTGAAAGGTATCCTTGTCGAAAGGTCAATTTTCTTTCGTTTTACATTTCGTATGTAGTTTAGGGGGAGAAAATTGAAAACTCAAAAATAGCGTCTTTGTGTTTTTGTTTGTGTTAAAATGAAAATCCAAAAATAGAGTTTTCATTTTAAGGGGGAGAAAAACAGAAAAATACAAAAACATTGAAAAATGAGAAATTGTATCCAACATGATTGGGAAATGATGGTACATTGGCTTACGTGTCTGACTCGTGGATAAATTAGATGAAAAAGCCATAAGATCATTGTTTGATGTACTTGGTAGGCTCGGCATTGAATCAGAAAGTATTCAGATGTGATAAACACATTAAATATTAATGCTTGACCAAGTGGACAACATCTTGATGCATATCTCATGATATCAAAGAAAAGATATGTGAAAAAGAAAATGAGAAGTCACTGTGTATACATGTGTTCATTTTGCAAAGATTTAAACTTGTTTGATTTTCTTTATTTTGTCAAACGATCGGACTTTCTCTGCGTGTCGAAAGACCGACCTGATTGTTGTTCGTTTGACGGTCTGCTTTATTTTCTTTGGTGTTTCGTATAACTCATCGGACTTTCTCTGCGTGTATGGGAGTACCGACCTGATTGTTGTTGAGTTATACAATTTCAACTTGTTTTATTTTCTTATTTTGTTAAATCCGAGGCCTTATCTGCGTATCGAAAGATCGGCCTTAAGGTAGACGATTTAACGTTCTTATTTCTTTTTGCATGGAACACAGTTGACTGTATCATGAATATAATCATTATGTGATTAAATCACAAATGATATCACAAAGTGTGATATAAAAAGCAAAAACATATCTGAATATGTCTGATAGTGTGGGGTACACTGGTCAAAGCAAACTAAATCAATCAATAACATATCCAGATGTTATGAGTATGATTGTGCCTGAGTTTAAGATGGACATGTAATCGACATGACTTGTGTGCTGAAGTAATTGAAATAGAAGTGTAGTTCAGCATGATATGACCAATATGATCCCAAGTTGTGATCTTTCTCGCAAAAGACAAAAATAGTGTCTGATTCAGCATTGCATTTATGTTTCATATCTGAAAAGTTCAAAAAGATTTTAGGTGTGTTTTGATGTAAAGTTTCAAAAAGCCAAAAAGATTTTGTTTCTTATTTGTTTTCGACCAATCGATATGTGATGCGAAATCAAAATTTCAAAACTATATCTTGGATTCTCGAAGAGAAGTTTTGCGCCAAGATTAAATTAATTTTCAAAAGAAAAGGAAACCGCTTTTCTATCTTCTGAAATTGCAGGTTTGTGTGTCAAGACTCAAGCATGGTGAGAGGGGGAGTATGAAGTATATTTCACAAGTGGATCTTGAAGTGCAAAGATAATTAAAGTGTGATCCAGCCATGCAAGCTCTATTTCTGACAAGATTTCAAGTCAAAGATCGGATGCAGCAATGTTGAAGATTGAAGACTGAAGTTTAGTTAGAGAATAGATACACTACACGTTAAGGGGGAGTTTGTTAGAGCATATTCCTATGCTATGAGTGTCTCGTGTATTGTATCTATGTGAGCGTGTCTAAGTGATAGTTGTAGTGACTATTTGGTTATGGGCGTATCACATGATCTGGCGGATCATGTGGTCCGGCGTATCAGTTTGATACGCTAGGTGATTAGTCACTTACTATAAATAGGGTGTGTTAGAATGTGCATGGTAACCAGTTAAAACACTTCTGTCATTCTACACCTTTCTGTGTGTGTTTCTAGAGAGAGAAACTAGAGAGTCTTCTTTGTATCTTCAAGTGATCAATAAGAATTCTCTTATTTACATCCGTTGTTACTATGATTGATTGATACACGCAGTAGTAAGATCGTTTCTCGTTTCTACACCTATAAGGTGTGTATGTAACCAATAAGTTGTGTATAGGACCAATTTTGACCCAATAAGGTTTGTTTAGGGTCAGTTGGGACCAATGATGGCCCAATAAGGTTTGTATGTAACCAATAAGTTGTGTTTAGGACCAATGATGGCCCAATACAGTGTGTTTAGGGGAAACGAGGGACGGTTGGGACCTATGAGACCCGATAAGGTGTGTATTTAACCAATAAGTTGTGTTTAGGACCAATGATGGCCGAATAAGGTGTGTTTAGGGGCTACGAGGGTCAGTTAGGACTAATGATAACCCAATAAAGTGTGTATGAAACCAATAAGTTGTGTTTAGGACCATTGATGGCCCAATAAGGTGTGTTTAGGGGCAACGAGGGTCTGTTGGGACCAATGAGTACCGATAGGGTGTGTATGTAACCAATAAGTTGTGTTTAGGACCAATGAAGGCCTAATAAGGTGTGTTTAGGGGAAACGAGGCTCAGTTGGAACCAATGATGGCCCAAGAAGGTGTGTATGTAACCAATAAGTTGTGTTTAGGACCAATGATGGCCCAATAAGGTGTGTTTAGGGGCAACGAGGGTCAGTTGGGACCAATGAATCCCGATAAGGTGTGTATGTAACAAATAAGTTGTGTTTAGGACCAATGATGGCCCAATAAGGTGTGTTTTGGGGCTACGAGGGTCAATTGGGAATAATGATGACCCAATAAGGTGTGTATGTAACCAATCAGTTGTGTTTAGGACCAATGATGGCCCAATAAGGTATGTTTAGGGGATACGAGGGTCAGTTGGGACCAATGATGGCCCAATATGGTGTGTATGTAACCAATAAGTTATGTTTAGGACCAATGATGGCCCAATAAGGTGTGTTTAGGGGCAAAGAGGGTCAGTTGGGACCACTGAGTCCCTTTAAGGTGTGTATGTAACCAATAAGTTGTGTTTAGGACCAATGATGACCCAATAAGGTGTGTTTAGGGGCTATGAGGGTCAGTTGGGACCAATGATGGCCCAATAAGGTGTGTATTTAACCAATAAGTTGTGTTTAGGACCAATGATGGCCCAATAAGGTGTGTTTGGGGGAAACGAGGGACGGCTGGGACTAATGAGTCCCGATAAGTTGTGTATGTAACCAAGAAGTTGTGTTTAGGACCAATGATGGCCTAATAACGTGTGTTTAGGGGCACCGAGGGTCAGTTGGGATCAATGAGTCCCAATAAGGTGTGTATGTAACCAATAAGCTGTGTTTAGGACTAATGAAGGCCCAATAAGGTGTGTTTAGGGGCAAAGAGGGTCAATTTGGACAAATGAGTCCCAATAAGGTGTGTATGTAACCAATAAGTTGTGTTTAGGACCAATGATGGCCTAATAAGGTGTATTTAGGGGCAATGAGGGTCAGTTGGGACCAATGATGTCCCAATAAAATGTGTATGTAACCAATAAGTTGTGTTTAGGACCAATGAAGGCCCAATAAGGTGTGTTTAGGGGCAACGAGGGTCAGTTGGGACCAATGATGGCCCAATAAGGTTTGTATGTAACCAATAAGTTGTGTTTAGGACCAATGATGGCCCAATACGGTGTGTTTAGGGGAAACGAGGGACGGTTGGGACCTATGAGACCCGATAAGGTGTGTATTTAACCAATAAGTTGTGTTTAGGACCAATGATGGCCGAATAAGGTGTGTTTAGGGGCTACGAGGGTCAGTTAGGACTAATGATAACCCAATAAAGTGTATGAAACCAATAAGTTGTGTTTAGGACCATTGATGGCCCAATAAGGTGTGTTTAGGGGCAACGAGGGTCTGTTGGGACCAATGAGTACCGATAGGGTGTGTATGTAACCAATAAGTTGTGTTTAGGACCAATGAAGGCCTACTAAGGTGTGTTAGGGGAAACGAGGCTCAGTTGGAACCAATGATGGCCCAAGAAGGTGTGTATGTAACCAATAAGTTGTGTTTAGGACCAATGATGGCCCAATAAGGTGTGTTTAGGGGCAACGAGGGTCAGTTGGGACCAATGAATCCCGATAAGGTGTGTATGTAACAAATAAGTTATGTTTAGGACCAATGATGGCCCAATAAGGTGTGTTTTGGGGCTACGAGGGTCAATTGGGAATAATGATGACCCAATAAGGTGTGTATGTAACCAATCAGTTGTGTTTAGGACCAATGATGGCCCAATAAGGTATGTTTAGGGGATACGAGGGTCAGTTGGGACCAATGATGGCCCAATATGGTGTGTATGTAACCAATAAGTTATGTTTAGGACCAATGATGGCCCAATAAGGTGTGTTTAGGGGCAAAGAGGGTCAGTTGGGACCACTGAGTCCCTTTAAGGTGTGTATGTAACCAATAAGTTGTGTTTAGGACCAATGATGACCCAATAAGGTGTGTTTAGGGGCTATGAGGGTCAGTTGGGACCAATGATGGCCCAATAAGGTGTGTATTTAACCAATAAGTTGTGTTTAGGACCAATGATGGCCCAATAAGGTGTGTTTGGGGGAAACGAGGGACGGCTGGGACTAATGAGTCCCGATAAGTTGTGTATGTAACCAAGAAGTTGTGTTTAGGACCAATGATGGCCTAATAACGTGTGTTTAGGGGCACCGAGGGTCAGTTGGGATCAATGAGTCCCAATAAGGTGTGTATGTAACCAATAAGCTGTGTTTAGGACTAATGAAGGCCCAATAAGGTGTGTTTAGGGGCAAAGAGGGTCAATTTGGACAAATGAGTCCCAATAAGGTGTGTATGTAACCAATAAGTTGTGTTTAGGACCAATGATGGCCTAATAAGGTGTATTTAGGGGCAATGAGGGTCAGTTGGGACCAATGATGTCCCAATAAAATGTGTATGTAACCAATAAGTTGTGTTTAGGACCAATGAAGGCCCAATAAGGTGTGTTTAGGGGCAACGAGGGTCAGTTGGGACCAATGATGGCCCAATAAGGTTTGTATGTAACCAATAAGTTGTGTTTAGGACCAATGATGGCCCAATACGGTGTGTTTAGGGGAAACGAGGGACGGTTGGGACCTATGAGACCCGATAAGGTGTGTATTTAACCAATAAGTTGTGTTTAGGACCAATGATGGCCGAATAAGGTGTGTTTAGGGGCTACGAGGGTCAGTTAGGACTAATGATAACCCAATAAAGTGTATGAAACCAATAAGTTGTGTTTAGGACCATTGATGGCCCAATAAGGTGTGTTTAGGGGCAACGAGGGTCTGTTGGGACCAATGAGTACCGATAGGGTGTGTATGTAACCAATAAGTTGTGTTTAGGACCAATGAAGGCCTACTAAGGTGTGTTAGGGGAAACGAGGCTCAGTTGGAACCAATGATGGCCCAAGAAGGTGTGTATGTAACCAATAAGTTGTGTTTAGGACCAATGATGGCCCAATAAGGTGTGTTTAGGGGCAACGAGGGTCAGTTGGGACCAATGAATCCCGATAAGGTGTGTATGTAACAAATAAGTTATGTTTAGGACCAATGATGGCCCAATAAGGTGTGTTTTGGGGCTACGAGGGTCAATTGGGAATAATGATGACCCAATAAGGTGTGTATGTAACCAATCAGTTGTGTTTAGGACCAATGATGGCCCAATAAGGTATGTTTAGGGGATACGAGGGTCAGTTGGGACCAATGATGGCCCAATATGGTGTGTATGTAACCAATAAGTTATGTTTAGGACCAATGATGGCCCAATAAGGTGTGTTTAGGGGCAAAGAGGGTCAGTTGGGACCACTGAGTCCCTTTAAGGTGTGTATGTAACCAATAAGTTGTGTTTAGGACCAATGATGACCCAATAAGGTGTGTTTAGGGGCTATGAGGGTCAGTTGGGACCAATGATGGCCCAATAAGGTGTGTATTTAACCAATAAGTTGTGTTTAGGACCAATGATGGCCCAATAAGGTGTGTTTGGGGGAAACGAGGGACGGTTGGGACTAATGAGTCCCGATAAGTTGTGTATGTAACCAAGAAGTTGTGTTTAGGACCAATGATGGCCTAATAACGTGTGTTTAGGGGCAACGAGGGTCAGTTGGGATCAATGAGTCCCAATAAGGTGTGTATGTAACCAATAAGCTGTGTTTAGGACTAATGAAGGCCCAATAAGGTGTGTTTAGGGGCAAAGAGGGTCAATTTGGACCAATGAGTCCCAATAAGGTGTGTATGTAACCAATAAGTTGTGTTTAGGACCAATGATGGCCTAATAAGGTGTATTTAGGGGCAATGAGGGTCAGTTGGGACCAATGATGGCCCAATAAAATGTGTATGTAACCAATAAGTTGTGTTTAGGACCAATGAAGGCCCAATAAGGTGTGTTTAGGGGCAACGAGGGTCAGCTGGGACCAATGATGGCCTAATAAGGTGTGTATGTAACCAATAAGTTGTGTTTGGACCAATGATGGCCCAATAAGGTGTGTTTAGGGGCAACGAGGGTCAGTTGGGACCAATGATGGCCCAATAAGGTGTGTATGAAACCAATAAGTTGTGTTTAGGACCAATGATGGCCCAATAAGGTGTGTTTAGGGGAAACGAGGGTCAGTTGGGACCAATGATGGCCCAATAAGGTGTGTATGAAACCAATAAGTTGTGTTTAGGACCAATGATGACCCAATAAGGTTTGTTTAGGGGCTACGAGGGTCGGTGGGAACCAATGATGGCCCAAGAAGGTGTGTATGTAACCAATAAGTTCTGTTTAGGAGCAATGATGGCCCAATAAGGTGTGTTTAGGGGCAACGAGGGTCAGTTGGGACCAATGAATCCCGATAAGGTGTGTATGTAACAAATAAGTTGTGTTTAGGACCAATGATGGCCCAATAAGGTGTGTTTTGGGGCTACGAGGGTCAATTGGGAATAATGATGACCCAATAAGGTGTGTATGTAACCAATCAGTTGTGTTTAGGACCAATGATGGCCCAATAAGGTATGTTTAGGGGATACGAGTGTCAGTTGGGACCAATGATGGCCCAATATGGTGTGTATGTAACCAATAAGTTATGTTTAGGACCAATGATGGCCCAATAAGGTGTGTTTAGGGGCAAAGAGGGTTAGTTGGGACCACTGAGTCCCTTTAAGGTGTGTATGTAACCAATAAGTTGTGTTTAGGACCAATGATGACCCAATAAGGTGTGTTTAGGGGCTACGAGGGTCAGTTGGGACCAATGATGGCCCAATAAGGTGTGTATGTAACCAATAAGTTGTGTTTAGGACCAATGATGGCCCAATAAGGTGTGTTTGGGGGAAACGAGGGACGGTTGGGACCAATGAGTCCCGATAAGGTGTGTTTGTAACCAATAAGTTGTGTTTAGGACCAATGATGGCCTAATAACGTGTGTTTAGAGGCAACGAGGGTCAGTTGGGATCAATGAGTCCCAATAAGGTGTGTATGTAACCAATAAGCTGTGCTTAGGACTAATGAAGGCCCAATAAGGTGTGTTTAGGGGCAAAGAGGGTCAATTTGGACCAATGAGTCCCAATAAGGTGTGAATGTAACCAATAAGTTGTGTTTAGGACCAATGATGGCCTAATAAGGTGTATTTCGGGGCAATGAGGGTCAGTTGGGACCAATGATGGCCCAATAAAATGTGTATGTAACCAATAATTTGTGTTTAGGACCAATGAAGGCCCAATAAGGTGTGTTTAGGGGCAACGAGGGTCAGCTGGGACCAATGATGGCCTAATAAGGTGTGTATGTAACCAATAAGTTGTGTTTGGACCAATGATGGCCCAATAAGGTGTGTTTAGGGGCAAAGAGGGTCAGTTGGGACCAATGTTGGCCCAATAAGGTGTGTATGAAACCAATAAGTTGTGTTTAGGACCAATGACGACCCAATAAGGTGTATTTAGGGGCTACGAGGGTCGGTTGGGACCAATGATGGCCCAATAAGGTGTGTATGTAACCAATAAGTTGTGTTTAGGACCAATGAAGGCCCAATAACGTGTGTTTAGGGGCAGATCGAACTAGGTGAAATCAAATTACTCAAAGTTCACACAGATATTAACTTAGCTGATCCTTTCACGAAAGCTTTGTCGAGACCGAAGCTTGAAAGGCATGCCGAGGGTATGGGACTTAAATTAGCTAGTTAAATCATGTATGTCTGATGTTCGGTATTTGGATAAGGGATGTTAAACAATTTCTATTTATATAATAAAATAAAGTACTTGATATGTTTAATTTCATTTAATAGTAAATTGTGTCCTATATTTGCATGTTTAATCCTTGAGTACTTGTCAAGTATTCTAAATTGTCCCTTGTCGATTAACTATATGGGAATATAGTTAAACTAAGACAAAATCTGAGTGATTGGTTAGGATGGTCCCACCAAACTCACATGGTATTCATTGGATGCATACTGGACTGACCCACTAACGAATTGTCACTTTATGGATCGTCGTCATTGAGTGAAATTCGTAAATGGTTGCGTTGCTTATCCTTAGACTTGAGATACAAGCAGGTCATGCATGTATGGATTGCACCTACTTGATATAGGTCTAACTATCCTGAATAAGGTAGTACAAAAGGGCTATTTTCAGTATGTGTAGTGAAGTATGTGACTTGACACGTGTACTCAAGAGGATTTGTTCCTTCAGCTTTGTGTTGAAGAAGATACCACTGAGCCCCTCATTGGACTAATTAAGATGTTTGCATGGCCGTGCCCAAATGAAATCTAGAGGTGTCTTGATTTGCAATTTGGTAATCTTAAGTTAGTTGTGAGAATGAGAAACAGAATCGTTAAAGTATGAAATGACTTGATCCATATTCATATTTAACACGGTATCGGTAACAAAGGGATAGAAAATGACTGTACCATTTAAATACACTTTGAGAAACTGTACTTAAATATTTCTGGGAGCATTGGCGTGTTGCTAGACGCTAACTAATGTTATTACCTTTACTATTGCAAGCTCAAGTGGGAGCTGTAGGGATATGATCATGTAATAGTAAGCGTATGTCCGGAAATTATTTAAGCCTACGGGGTCACACGTCTCGACACCAAATGTATTAATATTAATTAATAGTTAATTAATATTTATCACGAATTATTTAACGAGGTTTCGTTAAAAACTGACAGTTAATTGTTAACAATGGGTGTTAGTTGTAATTAGAGAGAGTTGTAATTGGATTACAATTGAGAAAAGGCTTTGGATAGGGCCTCTAGTCGATTTCGATCTAGGGCTCCTATGCCAATCCTTAACTTGTTTATCAAGTATTTTAAACCTATAAATAAACCCTCTGGGTTTGAGGTTTAGTGGCTGCTTTTATCTGATAAAAGAAAACCCTAATCTCTCTCTCTTCTCTCTCGAATTCGGCAACAAGAAGAACCCTAGGGGTTTCGGTTCTTGTGTGGTTCGACCAAGGCTATCTCGAGTGGAGGTGTTCGTGATCAAGTGCTAGCACATAGCATTGGTGTGTCGTGTGTGCGATCGTAGAGGGATTTGCGTTAAATCCTCCGAGAGATCAAGTCAATCCGAGCTCATAAGGTAAACATGTTCTATCCGGTTAGTTAGATTAATTCATAGGATTAATTCCGCTGCGTACTCGTGTGATAATTAGTTATATAACCCAACAGTGGTATCACGAGCCACCTATGATTTTAATTAATTACCGGGAATAAAAACTTGGAAGGGGGGTAACCAAATAAGATTCTAGCTTTTCGATCCAATTAAAAATCGTGTTTTACAATTGGAAAAGGTTTCGCAAATTGGTAAAAACGAAAAAACTCAAAAATTCGATTGGAAATTGCTTTTCGACCCGATCGAAAACCACTTTTCGACCCAATCGAAAACCACTTTTCGACCCGCCGGCTGTTTTCCGATCGGAAACCCTACTCCCGATCGGAAACCCTTGTTTTCCGATCGGAAACCCTTATTTTCCGATCGGAAACTCTACTACCGATCGGAAACCCTTGTTTTCCGATCGGAAAACCTTTGTCCCGATCGAAAACCCTTATTTTTCGATCGGAAAGCCTTGTTTCGATCGGAAATACCTGTTTCGATCGAAAACCTAATCGAAAACTATATTAAGGATCGAAAACCTCTAGCCGAATCGAAAACCCTAATTTTAGATCTAAAATTTGATTCTAGTGATCTAAAAATTAAGAACCCAAGTTTTGTTATTTGATAAAACAACATGTTGTACCTTTATTTTAAATGTTAAAAGGAAGTAAAAACCATGATGTTTCATGCAAATCGTTCATGGTTATTACTTAAATCAAAGAGGATTAAAATTAAAATTATGTTAGATAATTAGAAACCCTAAGATTATGTGATTATTGTGATAATTGTGACATAATAAAAGGTTTTAAATGCAAATTGTTTTATGAAAATCGAAATTTGCTTAAATATCTATTGAAATATGATTTTGTTTATAAAATAAAATTTGTGTCCTAAAACTCAAAAGAAACACCGGCTCACCCATTTGAACACACTCTAAGAGAGGTATAAGTCGGGTCGCCATGCTTCCCTAAAGCGGGTAGGTTTTTAATTGCAAAAGTTGCAAACCTCACCCCTACGCTTCTTTGTGTGTTGCGAATGGAGCTACCGAGCTCTTTTGATTTGGAAGACAAAATAAGAATTTTTATAAACACATTATGTGGTGAAGATGTGCATGAATCTTCACACATAACCTTTTTGATCACGCATCAAAATTGTTTTGACCCAAACAAAATTTAAGTCTTTGCCATCCACCTTGAAAAGGACACTTGTGGATGTCATCTTACTCATTGGTACACAATGGTAAAATGGCATTTACATGGCAAATTCCCACTCATTGGTACACAATGGTGGACAATTTGTGCGTTCTTAGCTGGACGACTTAAAATGAGCTAGGCGGTGAGACCCCTGGCCCGTGGCAAAAGATGGGATGAAACATGACTACAAATCACTTGGTGCAAGTTGTAGGTCCCATAAAATCTAGGAATTGTACTTGGAGTACAATTATTGATCGTCACTTACCATTTGAATGCATCATTTCTAGCAGATCAACTGATGAAATGATGTCATGTCATTTGGATTCCTAGCCTTAATAAGCTTAATTGTTTAAAATGTTTAAACATTGGGTAATTAAATTTATTAAGGAAAAGATTATCGAAAATACTGATTTTTGAACTTAATCTGTTTTGTAGATGGCAACAAACCTTCCTCAAAACAATGTTGGTCATGCTTTTCGTCAAATGTCTGAAAGAGAAAAGCTGAATGGATCAAACTTCAATGATTGGTACCGTCAACTGAGGATTGTCCTTAGAGTTGAACGGAGGACCGATGTCCTTGAACATCATTGGCCGACCGAGCCAGCTGCTGATGCTTCTGATCAAGAGAAAGCGTTCTACAATGCAGAGTATAGCAGATTCGATGAGGTTGCTTGCATGATGATCTCGAGTATGACTCCCGATCTTCAGAAGCAATACGAATTTCATACACCTTGTGATATGATCAAAGAGCTAAAGAAGATGTATGAAAAACAAGCTGGTGTTGAATTGTTCGACCTAGTTGTGGAACTCCACGACTTGAAGCTTGAAACTGGTAAATCGGTCAGTAGTCATTTGCTCAAGATGAAGAGCTACTTTGACAAATTGGAATCGCTCAATTATGGGTATAATCAGGCTGTGGCAGTTGGCATGATCCTCAAATCTCTTACGAAGGATTTTGAGGGTTTTGTGCACAACTACAACATGATAGTATGACTAAGACTATACCTGAGCTTCATGCTATGCTTGTCGAGTATGAAAAAACGATTCCTAAAAGGGCCACTGAAACACCCCAAGTTCTTATGATCAAAGGGGGAAAGATCCAAAAGGCTAAACGACCGCAAAAGGCGAAGGGCAAGAATGATGGTAAGGGAAAAGGCAAGGCAGTTGCGCTTGTTCCTAAAACCAAGCAAACCCCTCCGGCCGCAAAAGAGCATCCGGCTAAAGACCAGATCTATCACCATTGTGGTGAAGTTAGACACTGGAAGAGGAACTGTCCTACCTATCTAGCTGAGTTGATGAAGAAGAGAAAGAATACTAGTGGGACTAGTACTTCAGGTATCTTCATAATTGAATTATTTTCCTTTTCTAAGAGTGATTCATGGGTGTATGACACCGGCTGTGGAACTCACATCTGTAATTCGTTACAGGGTCTTAGAAAGAGGGGGAAACTGAAGCCTGGAGCTTTGCAGCTGTTCGTTGGAAATGGTTTGCCAGCAGCTGTGGAAGCTATAGGAGAATTTCATTTAATTCTGCCTTCTGGGTTATTAATTGTATTAGACAATTGTCATTATGCACCTTCTATCACTAGAGGTGTTATTTCAGTTTCTTTGTTGAAAAACCAAGGATTTATTAATGCGTTTAATAATATCGGTATTTCAGTTTCTAAAAATAATGTTCATTATTTTGATGCTATTCCTTGTAATGGCATTTATGAAATTGATATGCGTGGTTGTGGTTCAAATAATTCAATGTTCACTGTTAGCAAACGAGCCAAAACCAGTTTGGACTCTACCTATCTATGGCACTGTCGTCTTGCCCATGTTGGCAAAAACCGCATTGAAAGACTTCAACGTGAAGGGATCTTACAATCAAATGATGAATCATTTGATAAATGCGTTTCCTGTATCTCAGGAAAGATGACAAGAAAACCCTTTCCGAATAAGCCGCAAAGGGCTAAAGAACTACTTGGACTCATTCATACTGATGTTTGTGGCCCATTTAGACATGTGTCAAGAAAAGGTGCTAGCTACTTCGTGACTTTCACGGATGATTTCAGCCGTTATGGTTATGTTTACTTGCTTAAACATAAACATGAGGTATTTGAAACATTCAAAGAGTTCAAGAACGAAGTTGAAAATAAACTCGGTAAGACCATCAAGATCCTTCGATCGGATCGTGGTGGAGAATACTTAAGCCAAGAGTTTAAGGATTATCTTAAAGCGTGTGGAATTGTCCAACAGCTTACTCCTCCTTATACTCCTCGGCATAATGGAGTGTCTGAGAGGAGGAATCGTACCTTACTAGAGATGGTGAGGTCGATGATGAACTTTACAACTCTCCCAATATCATTTTGGGATTTTGCTCTAGAAACCGCTGTACGCGTTCTAAATATGGTTCCAACCAAGAAGGTTAAAAAGACACCATATCAATTATGGCATGGAGAAGTCCCTGTGTTGTCTTACTTAAGAGTCTGGGGATGTGAGGCACTTGTGAAGCGTGATACGCCTGACAAACTATAACCCAGGACTACTAAGTGCATCTTCGTGGGATACCCAAAGGAAACAATGGGTTACTACTTCTATAATTCTTCCGAAAACACTGTTCGTGTTGCTCGATATGCTGAATTCTTTGAAAAGAATTTTATAGCTCAAGAGAACAGTGGGAGAATTGTAGAACTACTAGAAGATGTGTCACCTTCTGAAACAACTAGCAATCATCAACTTGGGGGGGGGGGAATGTTCAAAGTGATGAACCTCAAGTCGATGAAGTTGCTATTCCACTTCGTAGATCCGAAAGGGTCGTACGTAATCCGGATAGATGGATTGGTCTAGTCGAATCCAAGGATGACGTATCAGGAGATCTCAATGAGCCTCCGAACTTCAAAGCTGCATTATCAGATCCGGAATCTGACAAATGGCTTGAAGCTGCGAATGTGGAAATGAAATCCATGCAAGATAACCACGTTTGGACCCTGGTTGATCTTCCTCCTAACGCAAGAACCGTTGGGAGTAAATGGCTCTTCAAGAAGAAGACCGACATGGATGGAAATGTACACACCTATAAAGCTCGTCTCGTGGCGAAAGGTTATACTCAACGTTTTGGCGTTGACTATGATGAGACCTTTTCACCAGTAGCAGACATTAGAGCTATTAGGATTTTCTTAGCCATAGCAGCGTACTATGACTTTGAGATATGGCAAATGGATGTTAAGACTGCCTTCTTAAATGGTTACTTGGATGAAGAAGTCTATATGGATCAACCTGAAGGGTTCATTGATCCAAAACATCCCAACCAAGTATGCAAGCTTCAAAGGTCCATTTATAGACTAAAGCAAGCATCGAGGAGTTGGAATAAACGGTTTGATGAAGAAATCAAAAAGTTTGGTTTCGTTCAGAATCCCGATGAGCCATGTGTATATCGCAAAGCTAGTGGGAGTAATGTTACTTTCCTTGTCTTATATGTAGATGACATATTGATTATAGGAAAACACATTCCAATGTTGCAAGATGTAAAATCCCACCTTGAAATGTGTTTTGCCATGAAGGACTTGGGAGAAGCAGCATTCATTCTTGGAATCAAGATCTATAGAGATAGAACTAAGCGGTTGATTGGACTAAGTCAAAGTGCTTATATTGATAAGATCTTGAAGCGATTCAAGATGGAGAATTCCAAGCGTGGTAATGTACCTATGCAGGAAGGACTTGGTCTATCGGTCAAACAAGGTGCTTCTACACCTGATGAGGTGAAGCGTATGCAAAGAGTCCCTTATGCTTCGGCTGTAGGATCTATAATGTATGCGGTGAGATGCACTAGACCTGATATAGCGTTTGCGCAGAATATCGTTAGCCGTTATCAACAGAATCCAGGTGAAAGTCACTGGACTGCTGTTAAGACCATTCTCAAGTACCTACGGGCTACTAGAGATTTGTTTTTGGTATATGGGGGAAATCCAGATCAAGAGCTCAAAGTGACCGGATACTGTGATGTTGGATTTCAGACTGATAGAGATGACACGAAGTCTCAGTCTGGGTACGTCTTCGTTATGAATGGAGGCGCTGTGGATTGGAAAAGCAAGAAACAAACCATAGTTGCTATGTCTGCAACAGAGTCTGAGTACATTGCTGCTTCGGAAGCTGCAATGGAGGCAGTCTGGATAAGGAAGTTTATTAGTGGGCTTGACATTGTCCCCACAAGTAACTTTCCGATCGACATGTACTGCGATAACTCGGGTGCATTGATCATCGCCAAAGAACCTGGAGTTCAGAAGGGCGCCAGGCACTATGCCAGGAGATATCACTATGTTCATGAGCAGATCGAACTAGGTGAAATCAAATTACTCAAAGTTCACACAGATATTAACTTAGCTGATCCTTTCACGAAAGCTTTGTCGAGACCGAAGCTTGAAAGGCATGCCGAGGGCATGGGACTTAAATTAGCTAGTTAAATCATGTATGTCTGATGTTCGGTATTTGGATAAGGGATGTTAAACAATTTCTATTTATATAATAAAATAAAGTACTTGATATGTTTGATTTCATTTAATAGTAAATTGTGTCCTATATTTGCATGTTTAATCCTTGAGTACTTGTCAAGTATTCTAAATTGTCCCTTGTCGATTAACTATATGGGAATATAGTTAAACTAAGACAAAATCTGAGTGATTGGTTAGGATGGTCCCACCAAACTCACATGGTATTCATTGGATGCATACTGGACTGACCCACTAACGAATTGTCACTTTATGGATCGTCGTCATTGAGTGAAATTCGTAAATGGTTGCGTTGCTTATCCTTAGACTTGAGATACAAGCAGGTCATGCATGTATGGATTGCACCTACTTGATATAGGTCTAACTATCCTGAATAAGGTAGTACAAAAGGGCTATTTTCAGTATGTGTAGTGAAGTATGTGACTTGACACGTGTAGTCAAGAGGATTTGTTCCTTCAGCTTTGTGTTGAAGAAGATACCACTGGGCCCCTCATTGGACTAATTAAGATGTTTGCATGGCCGTGCCCAAATGAAATCTAGAGGTGTCTTGATTTGCAATTTGGTAATCTTAAGTTAGTTGTGAGAATGAGAAACAGAATCGTTAAAGTATGAAATGACTTGATCCATATTCATATTTAACACGGTATCGGTAACAAAGGGATAGAAAATGACTGTACCATTTAAATACACTTTGAGAAACTGTACTTAAATATTTCCGGGAGCATTGGCGTGTTGCTAGACGCTAACCAATGTTATTACCTTTACTATTGCAAGCTCAAGTGGGAGCTGTAGGGATATGATCATGTAATAGTAAGCGTATGTCCGGAAATTATTTAAGCCTACGGGGTCACACGTCTCGACACCAAATGTATTAATATTAATTAATAGTTAATTAATATTTATCACGAATTATTTAACGAGGTTTCGTTAAAAACTGACAGTTAATTGTTAACAATGGGTGTTAGTTGTAATTAGAGAGAGTTGTAATTGGATTACAATTGAGAAAAGGCTTTGGATAGGGCCTCTAGTCGATTTCGATCTAGGGCTCCTATGCCAATACTTAACTTGTTTATCAAGTATTTTAAACCTATAAATAAACCCTCTGGGTTTGAGGTTTAGTGGCTGCTTTTATCTGATAAAAGAAAACCCTAATCTCTCTCTCTTCTCTCTCGAATTCGGCAACAAGAAGAACCCTAGGGGTTTTGGTTCTTGTGTGGTTCGACCAAGGCTATCTCGAGTGGAGGTGTTCGTGATCAAGTGCTAGCACATAGCATTGGTGTGTCGTGTGTGCGATCGTAGAGGGATTTGCGTTAAATCCTCCGAGAGATCAAGTCAATCCGAGCTCATAAGGTAAACATGTTCTATCCGGTTAGTTAGATTAATTCTTAGGATTAATTCCGCTGCGTACTCGTGTGATAATTAGTTATATAACCCAACAGTTGGGACCAATGATGGCCCAATAAGGTGTCTAAGTAACCAATAAGTTGTGTTTAGGACCAATGATGGCCCAATAAGGTGTGTATGTAACCAATAAGTTGTGTTTAGGACCAATGATGGCCCAATAAAGTGTGTTTAGGGGCAACGAGGGTCAGTTGGGACCAATTAGTCCCTATAAGGTGTGTATGTAACCAATAAGTTGTCTATAGGACCAATGATGGCCCAATAAGGTGTGTTTAGGGGCTACGAGGGTCAGTTGGGACCAATGATGGCCCAATAAGGTGTGTATGTAACCAATAAGTTGTGTTTAGGACCAATGATGGCCCAATAATGTGTGTTTCGGGGAAACGAGGGACGGTTGGGACCAATGAGTCCCGATAAGGTGTGTATTTAACCAATAAGTTGTGTTTAGGAAAAATGATGGCCAAATAAGGTGTGTTTAGGGGCAACGAGGGTCATTTGGAACCAATGATGGCCCAATAAGGTGTGTATGTAACCAATAAGTTGTGTTTAGGACCAATGATGGCCCAATAAGGTGTGTTTAGGGATAACAAGGGTCAGTTGGGACCAATGATGGCCCAATAAGGTGTGTATGTAACCAATAAGTTGTGTTTAGGACCAATGATGGCCCAATAAGGTGTGTTTAGGGATAACAAGGGTCAGTTGGGACCAATGATGGCCCAATAAGGTGTCTATGTAACCAATAAGTTGTGTTTAATACCAATGATGGCCCAATAAGGTGTGTGTGTAACCAATAAGTTGTGTTTAGGACCAATGATGGCCCAATAAGGTGTGTTTAGGGGCAACGAGGGTCAGTTGGGACCAATGAGTCCCTATAAGGGGTGTATGTAACCAATGATGGCCCAATAAGGTGTGTATGTAACCAATAAGTTGTGTTTAGGACCAATGATGGCCCAATAAGGTGTGTTTAGGGGCAACGAGGGTCAGTTGGGACCAATGAGTCCCTATAAGGGCTGTATGTAACCAATAAGTTGTGTATAGGACCAATGATGGCCCAATAAGGTGTGTTTAGGGGCAACGACGGTCAGTTGGGACCAATGATGGCCCAATAAGGTGTGTATGTAACCAATAAGTTGTGTTTAGGACCAATGATGGCCTAATAAGGTGTTTTTAGGGGAAACGATGGACGGTTGGTGTGACACCCGAGAATTTTGGTATTTTGGGGGTGTGACAGTTGGGACCAATGAGTCCCGATAAGGTGTGTATTTAACCAATGAGTTGTGTGTAGGACCAATGATGGCCCAATAAGATTTGTTTAGGGGCAACGAGGGTCAGTTGGGACAAATGATGGCCCAATAAGGTGTCTATGTAACCAATAAGTTGTGTTTAGGACCAATGATGGCCCAATAAGGTGTGTATGTAACCAATAAGTTGTGTTTAGGACCAATGATGGCCCAATAAAGTGTGTTTAGGGGCAACGAGGGTCAATTGGGACCAATTAGTCCCTATAAGGTGTGTATGTAACCAATAAGTTGTATATAGGACCAATGATGGCCCAATAAGGTGTGTATAGGGGCAACAAGGGTCAGTTGGGACCAATGATGGCCCAATAAGGTGTGTATGTAACCAATAAGTTGTGTTTAGGACCAATGATGGCCCAATAAGGTGTGTTTAAGTGAAACGAGGGACGGTTGGGACTAATGAGACCCGATAAGGTGTGTATTTAACCAATAAGTTGTGTTTAGGACCAATGATGGCCCAATAAGGTGTGTTTATGGGCTACGAGGGTCAGTTAGGACTAATGATAACCCAATAAAGTGTGTATATAACCAATAAGTTGTGTTTAGGACCATTGATGGCCCAATAAGGTGTGTTTAGGGGCAACGAGGGTCTGTTGGGACCAATGAGTACCGATAGGGTGTGTATGTAACCAATAAGTTGTGTGTAGGACCAATGAAGGCCTAATAAGGTGTGTGTTAGGGGAAACGAGGCTCAGTTGGAACCAATGATGGCCCAAGAAGGTGTGTATGTAACCAATAAGTTGTGTTTAGGACCAATGATGGCCCAATAAGGTGTGTTTAGGGGCAACGAGGGTCAGTTGTGACCAATGAATCCCGATAAGGTGTGTATGTAACAAAACGTTGTGTTTAGGACCAATGATGGCCCAATAAGGTGTGTTTTGGGGCTACGAGGGTCAATTGGGAACAATGATGACCCAATAAGGTGTGTATGTAACCAATAAGTTGTGTTTAGGAGCAATGATGGCCCAATAAGGTCTGTTTAGGGGCTACGAGGGTCAGTTGGGACCAATGATGGCCCCATATGGTGTGTATGTAACCAATAAGTTATGTTTAGGACCAATGATGTCCCAATAAGGTGTGTATAGGGGCAACGAGGGTCAGTTGGGACCACTGAGTCCCTTTAAGGTGTGTATGTAACCAATAAGTTGTGTTTAGGACCAATGATGACCCAATAAGGTGTGTTTAGGGGCTACGAGGGTCAGTTGGGACCAATGATGGCCCAATAAGGTGTGTATGTAACCAATAAGTTGTGTTTAGGACCAATGATGGCCCAATAAGGTGTGTTTGGGGGAAACGAGGGACGGTTGGGACCAATGAGTCCCGATAAGGTGTGTATGTAACCAATAAGTTGTGTTTAGGACCAATGATGGCTTAATAACGTGTGTTTAGGGGCAAGGAGGGTCAGTTGGGATCAATTAGTCCCAATAAGGTGTGTATGTAACCAATAAGTTGTGTTTAGGACTAATGAAGGCCCAATAAGGTGTGTTTAGGGGCAAAGAGGGTCAATTTGGACCAATGAGTCCCAATAAGGTGTGTATGTAACCAATAAGTTGTGTTTAGGACCAATGATGGCCTAATAAGGTGTATTTGGTGGCAATGAGGGTCAGTTGGGACCAATGAGTCTCAATAAGGTGTGTATGTAACTAATAAGTTGTGTTTAGGACCAATGATGGCCCAATAAGGTGTGTTTAGGGGCAACGAGGGTCATTTGGGACCAATGAGTCTCAATAAGGTGTGTATGTAACCAATAAGTTGTGTTTAGGACCAATGATGGCCTAATAACGTGTGTATAGGGGCAACGAGGGTCAGTTTGGATCAATGAGTCCCAATAAGGTGTGTATGTAACCAATAAGTTGTGTTTAGGACTAATGAAGGCCCAATAAGGTGTGTTTAGGGGCAAAGAGGGTCAGTTGGGACCAATGAATCCCAATAACGTGTGATTAATTTTCTTTTTTGTTCTCATTAATTATTCAGAAAATTTCACATGTGAACACATATGAAAAATACCTATTTCACATGCGAAAGTGTCTACAATAAACCTCACCCTATATATATATATATATATATATATATATATATATATATATATATATATATATATATAGCCGATAATGTATATATTACAACATATATATATGTGTGTGTGTGTGTGTGTGTGTGTGGTGTGTCTGTAGTACTTGATATTTTTTTTCACGTTAGGTATACAAAATTAATTAGGATACAATTATCATTAAATTTATTGCTTAATATTCAATTTTTCATTTAAAGATCATTTAAAAGTTTTGTTTAAAATACTATTATATCTATGTCTGGAATTAATTGAGTTTATATTAAATTCGATAATTAAATGTTGTCAGGTCCTTATTTGTTGAGATGCTTTCACCCGGATCGATCATATTAATCCCCAAAATACTTCCCACCATTTTTCAAATTTTCCCAAAATTCATTGATCAGTTCCTATTCCCTCTCACCAAAATTTTATCACCAAAATGATTAATCACTCTCTTCTTCCCTATCACTAAAAATTCCTTTACAGGATTCATCACACTATCATATTCAGGAGATCACTACCTAATTTAATTCCCGTCAGTATTAATTTCACTGTCATCTTTAGGAGATCATTTGTTTCATCTCAATTATTTCATCTAATTAATTATTCCATCGCATTTATTTCATTCTATTTATTTCATTTCAGGATTCATCTCATTTAACAATGGATCATGAAGCAGGTGAAGCATTGAAGGATCTTAATCATGACCATACATATAACAGTGAAGGCGAATACAATGATGATTATTCACAAGCGAGTGAAGAAGATGAAATGGATAACAATGATGATCATTATTCACAATAGAGTGAAGAAGATGAAATGGATAACAATGATGCCCACCTCGACAATGATGCCCACCTCGACAATGATGCCCAAGTCGACAATGATGACCAACTCGACAATGATGCCCAAGTCGACAATGATGCCCAACTCGACAATGATTCCTAAGTCGACAATGCTCCACAAGCAAACAAGAGGGGGTTGACGCGGTTGGCAAAGTGGCGTGCCAAAGTTGAGAAAAATGGTGGGGAAAAATGGACACTAACATTTGATGCGCTGGGAAGAAATGGCGGGGAGCATAGACCAAAATTTTCGAGTTTTATGGGAGACATTGCAAGGTCAGATGTTGGATTATGGTATCTACAATGGAGGAAGGTGCCAAAAGAGAACAAAAACAAGATGTGGGCAGGGATTCAGGTTATGAAACAGATTAAACATTTTCTCATATTAAGTTTATTAAGTTATTGAATTCCATATATGTGACTAAAAAATCCTATCATATGTTATCTTTTCAGCAATTATTCAAAATTGATGACTGTCGAAGGGGTCCTATGATGGTACGGCTTGGTGGGTTTCTAAGGAGTTTTAGAAGAAAGATGTTCGAGAAACACATTCGTCCCAACCTAGCGAAACCCACCATGCTTGAGAAAGTTCCAAAGATGTATGGCGCTATTGTGAAAAAAGAAGACTGGGATAGATTTGTAGCATATACAAAATCTGAAGAATTCAAGGTTTTTATTCAATTCAAACTGAAGATTTCATTGATTAAGCTAAGTGTTAATTAATGAGATTATAATTATATATCCTACTGTTCTGTTGGAAAGGCTGCGTCAAAGAGTGCAAAAGAGGTTCGAGCACAGTATGTTTATGATCATACAATGGGACGAGGAGGATACGTCTATCTGAAAGAAAACTGGTAATAAGCTAAGTGTGTTACACCCAGTCATGGTTAAGAACGTGCAATGTATGTCTCAAGTCTGATATATATTATTATTATAATACAAGGTACAAAACAAATAAATTGCAGCTGATGATTTCCCCTCTCGAGCGTTTATGTGGAGGAAAGGAAGGGTAAATAAAGAGGGTGAATACAAAACGCCTGTGGTGAAGGGCGTAGTAGATGATATAGTAAGTTTAATTTCTATATATATACCTAATTATTCACATGTTAAAAAGTAACAGCACCTCACTACATTAAGTAAATTAATTACTGCAGGCCGGGAATGAAACAAAAATAAATGTGGGATCCGTGACCGTAGAACCGGGAACAGATGCCTTGACATTGGTCCTTGGCAAGGAAAGGGGCGGATACCTAAAAGGTATTGGGTATGGAGTGACTTCCTGTGGATATTGGCAGGGTGCTCCAAAAGGGCGATCAAAAGAACGGATCGAAAAACTTGAGGTGGAACTCAAAAATGAAAAACATATGCGTGAGAAAAAGGATCAAGAGGTTGAGCACCTCACTGATATGGTTAAAGCACAACATGAAAAAATTGATAAACTTACGAAGTTTATGAACAACATGATTCAAGATAAACAAGTTATAAAGCGCTAAATTCTATAAAGGACAAATTATATATATATATATATATACCTATAATTAATTATATTATATACTTTACTTTTTATCAATTAATTATTATAAATCATTAAATCATTTTGTAGGTAAAGCCCGCGGAGGCGCGTGTTACTACAACTGTAAGATCTAAAAACAGTTGTAATCAGCATTCCAATGTAAATACAACGGTAATTAAGTATTATTGTTGATATGATCAATCTCCCCTAAGCGCATATTTATTAATTAAATAACTAATTGAATTAATTGTATGTTGGACATGATCAATTCCGTGCACAATACATCGCGGAAACAATCTACTCCTTCAAACTCATCTCAAAGGTCGGCCGATAAGGTATGGATTTGAAACAGTTCCGAATTTGAGTTGATCTTGAAGATTCTAGTTCATCTGGATGAACATGCATCTCTAGTTGTAGTTCATCCGGATAGTTAAAGTTCCTTAGGATAGGTAAAGTTCAAAAGGATAGTAAAAAGTTCATCAGGATAGTTAGAGTTCATCGGGATAGTTAGAGTTAATCCGGAAGTTCCTAGTTCATCAGGATAGTTAGAGTTGATCCGGAAGATTCTAGTTCATCTAGATGAACATGCGTCTCTAGTTATAGTTCACCGTGTTGGTTATAGTTCATCCGGATAGTTAAAGTTCATCAGTATAGGTAAAGTTCATCAGGATAGTTAAAGTTTTTCCGGAATATAATTAATAACTGTTCCGGCTATGATAAGTTTGGTTATAGTTCGTCCCGGAAAAAGGAAAGGGTAACTATTTTAATTTACACAATTGTGTACTTCCCTTATAACTAATTTCTATATGATCATTTAATTAAATGTTGATGCTGTCTTTAGGGGAAAAGGAGAAAAATAACAGAAGCAGGAGCTGCTGCAGTCAGTACTGCTGGGGCATTAGAGCACGAAGTGGTATATATATATAATTAAGGATTTGACAAATCGCTTTGACGTTATTGTTAATTAATATATATGTTACTAACCAATTAATTACATGGTGTCAATTTAGGAAAACAATAAGAGACATGCAAAATCAGTAAAACCTGCAGCTCGTAAAGTACCTCCTAAGAAGTGTGATCAGTTGGAAAAACCAAATAATTATGATGCCATTGCAGCTCCTATCGATCAGCCAGTAATCCCAGAGGTATATATATTAGTATATACCACAATTTTTTATTCTATTTTTGACTTTAATTAATTGATTGTTAATATATATATATGCTATATTTAATATTATTATTATTATTATTATTATTATTATTATTATTATTATTATTATTATTATTATTATTATTATTATTATTATTATTATTATTATGTCACTTCTGATCAGGGGTGCGAAACTGCGACGTTGCACATGGAGGGGGATCCACTGAACGTCGTGGGAATGGCTAAATTATTACCAAAAGAAAAAGATGAGAAGATTCATGGAAGTCCATTACCTCCTGGTTGCCGTAGAATTACAGCGTATCAGGTCAATAAGGGTGCAACATATTTACCATTCCCATTAGATGATAAAACAATGCTTTCGGAGGTTGAAAATAAATATGTTATTGCATGGCCGATGAACCGAATGATCCTTCATTCTCATAACACATCAGATAAATCACAGCCGGTTGATAATTCTACGGTTCAAAAAGTACTGGAACAACCACAGGTAATTACTACATTAATTAGTCATATCCGCTAATTAATTAACTATATATATATAATATATATATATATATATCTGATCGGTTTTATTGTCATGTTTCTAGGTAAATAATGATCGAAAAAAGATGCCGAAAGTGTACTTAACACCAAACCAGCTGAGTCAAAATCTGATAAACAGAAAACTCAGTACATTGATCTAGCAGAAGCAGCTGATCAGCACAGACAATAAATTATAATTAATTATTATAGAAATTAAACTTTGATTAGTGTTTGTTATTTTTTTGAAGAGCATTTGATTAGTGTATCTACATTAATTTTTAATTATAATATGATTTTTAAGGTTTCTTTATATTAAATAATATGCAGTATAATTAATTGTAATTAAGAAAATATATGTGACAATATATATAATACCAAAGGCCACACTTTTTATATTTTAACGTGGCCGTTGCCACCCTTTGGCCACGCGTATTGGGACAAAAATATCTGATTTCAACTACCCTTTGGTGTAGAGACCATAATTTTGTGAGGCTTTTTCATTAGAAATATGTGTGGGCTAGTTAAATGTAATTGGGTTATAAACTTGTAAATGGGTTGGGTGGGCTTTTGATTTGGTCGTGTTAGGCCCTATAGGCCGAATTCTTTTGGCTTGTTAATCAAGCATTGGGTTTCCTATATAAGGAATGGGTAACTACTTGGTTTAGGGTTGCTTCTCTTGGAGTTTTTGTGTGTTTTTGCGATTAAAGGTGTACCAAAATTCTCTTGGGAATTTCGGCTTTCAAGGTGACTAGCAATCGAATTCTTTAAGTAATTTCAATCGGTTTGTGTGTTATTTATTGTCATTCTATTTGTTTGCTATCGATTATATTGATTATTCTTGAATCATCCCTAATCATCGGACTCCGCACGGTGATTAGTTGACTTGATATCGCGTGAGGAGAGATTTCGATCCTTACAATTGGTATCAGAGCCAAGAAACACAAGTTTCGAGACTCTCGCGATATCAGATTCAAGTTCTTGTGATCTAACGTTTTGAGTTTTATTGGTGATTTTCAGCTTTTAGCATACTCGGAAGTATTTTTGCAAGTTTGGACGCAAAACGGGAGTTCTCGTGGAGATTTACACAAGTTTTGAGACTTTTCGATCTGTGAACAACAGCTTTTCGATCAACCTCTTGGTCGAAAAGCCCTTTGTCGCTTTTCTGTGATCGAGAAACACCCCTCGTGTCTTTTCGATCAGTTGCCCTCAGCCGAAAAGTCCCTCTTTTGAGACTTTTTGATCAGCCGCCCTCAATCGAGAAGACCCTTTCTGTGACTTCTTGATCAGCAATTACGATCAGAAAGTCCCCTTTGAGACTTTTCGATTAATCGTCCATCAATCGAGAAGTCCCCTTGTGACTTCTCGATCAGCCATCTCGATCGGAAAGTCCCCTCCTGAGACTATTCGATCTGCACGCACTTTTCGATCGAGAAGTGTACTTTTTGGCTGAAACCCTGTCCGATCGAAAAGTACTTTTCGACCAGATTCCTCCAACCGTAAACCTCTTTTCGACCCACTCTCTTTTTGATCGAAAACCCTTGTTCTTGTCACTCTGTGTTTACAATGGCCTTTGACATGTCAAGTCTGTCAAGTGCAACCCTTGAGATGGATGCAAAGATCGGAACCAACGCCAGACCACCTCGTCTAATGTCTAGCAAAGACTTCATGAGCTTGAAATACCGATTCGTGAACTAAGTGAACTATCATGATCCCAAGATCATGCGATCTGTTGAGGTAGGAGACTATGTCCCATCAACACCTGGAGCAGCAGGTCAGGCACCCAAACCTAAAGCCAAATCAGAATGGATTGATGAGGATTGGGAGAAGCTGGAACGTGATCATAAGGCAATGGCTGCTTTAACCATGGCTTTATCTCCAGAGGTAGCTGAAGCCTATAAGGAGTACACTTTTGCTAAGACACTTTGGGATGCTCTTGTTGCAGCATATGAAGGAAATGACGATATGAAAGAATCTCGAAGAGAAAACCTAAGAGGGCAGTTTAATGAATTTAATTACATCCCTGGTGAAAATATTGAGACTCAGCTTCAACGGTCTATCAAAATTGTGACAGGAATGAAAGATGCTGGGGTCACATACACGCAGGTGGAGGTAAACAAGAAGCTGGTAAACTCTCTTTCACCAAATTGGGATAGCACTATTGAGTTAATAGAAAAGACGGTGCAAATGTCTACTTCACCACTGAGCGAGCTTATGTCAACCATTAGAGCGTATGAAGAGAAGCAGAAGAGGGCCAGAAAGTTGGGCAATGGAGCGTTCATGAACCAAGTCAAACAATCCTTCATCTCACAGCCAGTTGCTGCTCCTAACAACACACATTCTAATCTGATGGGATTTATTGCTCAAGCCACTGGGTCAAGCACATCTGGAACATCAAACCTTGTTTCTTTAGATGTTAATGCTCTAACCAAAGATCCTGGTTTTGCTCTTGGTGTAGGTATTATGAGGTGCTATCAGGCACTCGTTGCAGGGTCTCTTCTACCTGTTGATTTAACTCCAGATGATGTGAATCAAGTCAACCCAGAAGACCTAGAGCATATGGACATTTCTTACCATATGGGAATGTCAGTTTTGAGAGCTAAGCGGTTCATGGCAAAGACAGGAAAGAAGGATTGGAATGGAGGAAAAGGGATAAAGCTCAGTTTCAACAAAGCAAACCTGCGGTGCTACAACTGCAATGAGTATGGGCATTATGCACGGGAGTGAACCAAACCAAAGGTTGACAGAGATGTCAAAATTGAGAACAGAAGTGAAACTGTGAGGAAGAAGACAAGGAAGAATGACAGGGCACTGGTGGTTCAACACACACCAGGATACAGATGGACTACTCAGGTGGAAGACTTGAGTCTAACACTTGATCATGTGGCCCTCTTGGCAGAAGAAGAAACACAGAAAGAAGCAGCTGAAGTCTTTCATCATGCACTCATGGTAGACATAACTCCAGGGTCCCAAGCCAGCGGCAATGAGGTGTGTTCTAACTCTAAATGTCAAACAAATATTTAATGAATGCAAAGACTAGGAACGTAAGTTCACTAATGAAACCCTAAATCGTGAATTATCTGATAGAGACCTTCGGGAGTATAAAGCTAAGAGTAAAACATTCAGAGAAAAACTTGAAGCAGCTAAATTAGATATTAAGAGTCTTCAAAGTCAATTGAGTGATAAAACTACATATCTTAGAATTGCCAACTCAAAAATTGACACATTAACCTCGGAGGTTGAAGAACTTAAAGCCAAATTAGGAACATCACAAAATAAAATTGACCGTAATGATAAGATTGTGTCCGAAATGATGAAGGCTAGTTCTGTCTTCTACAACACTGATGTTCGCATGCGACATCTCAAAGCCAACTCAGGTTTGGGTCTCGGCACTGAGGTAAAGGACAAAACATCCACTCACACAGTACCGATGCCATTAATGCATGAAATGATCTCGGATCATGAGAGTTCAAAGACCTATTTAGAAGCTAAGGCTGAAATAGAAAAGAAACTTGCTGCATGCCCCATTAAAATTTATGCTCCTGTTTCTAATATTACTAACACTTCTACTTGTTGTGTAGATAAAGGTAATAAAGAAGTAGGGGTAGTGAATTGCAAGGAGTCCCCTAAGAGTCCCATGAATTCCAATTATGATTATTACTATAAACACTTTGATTTTGAGAAACTTGAACCTTCTGTTAAGTCTGAGTCAAAAACTTCAGAGTCTGTTTTGTGTGATAAACCTTCTGAATGTGGTGTGTTTACTTTTCGTAAATGTGATGCTAAACCTGTGGAACCCTTAAGAACTGTTAAATTTTAAGAAGGGGTAAGGGACCACAGGTTGCTGGTTCCAAATCCACAAGTGATGTGAAAGTTTCTGTGGATAAGATTAATAATCCTGTCCAAAATGTGCAGAAATTACGGGACACCAGACCCCATGACTTTGTCCCGTACGCAGAAGTTAACTCTACATATTACCAATTTAATTCGATACAACGGGAGTACATTTTGACCACAAAGCCACACGGTAAGGCCCTTTGGATCCATAAAAATTGTTCAAAACCAACCTGGATATCCACTGGGCGTAACCAATAACATGCTCCCGTGTATCCAAAGAAACGGTCTTGCCATGTGTGTGGTAGACCAGGACACGTGGCAAGAAACTGCTTGCATCGCCCCTTGTGAACCTTGTTATCCTAAGAAGGTCCTACAAAAGACTGTCCCACTGGGCCAAACACATGTTGGCCCAAAACAAAAGTATGGACCTTCAAACTTCAAGGTGCAGAAGTTGGCACCACAACCTCCACAGGCACAGATGTATGCTAGACCAACACAGAGGAATGCACCTTCAAACCGAAAGGTGCAGCAGGTAGTACCTCAACGTTCAAGAGTACTCAAAGTGACTCAAAAACCCAAACTACTAAATATAAATCAAAACCTATGAAAAGTAAAGTGAGTCAACGTGTTCAAAAAACTACAAAACATTCTAAGACTTTTTCTAAGCCTGCCTGGGTCCCAAAAAATGTTGAACCCTCAAAATCTGTCTCTCACCCAAAGCAGGATACTTTTCCAAAATCACCTATCCATCCAACGCCAGTAGGACTTACAAAATCAACAAATGGTTGGAGGATGGATGACAGGTGGAATGTTTCAAAAGTTGTGAACTTGTCTTTCAAGCCTACTGGAGTGTATAAGAAACACTCCAAATAATTTTAAGAAATAAAAGTTCAAATTTGTAATAACAGTCCACCAATAGAATCAGGGGTGTTTGGGTACCAAAATCTAACTGATCTCCATGCATATGATGGGCGACAAATCTCTACTGCAAGACTTGGAGAAATTTGATGGAGGATATGTGTCGTTCGCCGGAGGAGTTGGAGGATATATCAGTAAGAAAGGAATAGTCCCTAATGGATGTCTCAGCTTCCATGACGTCAATTATGTCGAGCAGTTGAAACACAGCTTGTTAAGTGATTCACAAATATGTGATTGGGAGTATCCAGTTCTCTTTAAAAATAAAGAAAATCTCATTCTCAAACCTGGATACTCCATCCCTGACGATTGGGTGTTGATGAGAACACCAAGATATGGTAATTCGTATGTTCTTAATATGCAGAAACCCCCCACAACTGAGGTGGCATGTCTCCTCTCCAAAACTGTTGAGATCCATGCTCAGCTATGGCACAGACGTTTGGACACATGAATCTGAAGAATCTGAATCGTCTTGCAAGAGGAGGGCTTGTCAAAGACCTCCCGATCAAAGAATTTGTGCTCAAGGAGAAGTGTGTGGCATGTGCTAAGGAGAAGCAGCACAAACTTCCACATAAGTCAAAGGTGTTCAACAGAATCTCATATGTACTGGCGCTGCTCCACATGGACCTCTTTGGTCCAGTCAGTATGTTAAGCCTGAACCGATATGCATTTTGTTTAGTTATTACTGACGATTTTTCCCGTTTCACATGGGTATTCTTTCTGTCAAAGAAAAGTGATGTTGCAGGTATACTGATTGCATTCATCAAGCTCATTGAAAATAAATTAAATCTGAAGGTAAAGGCCACCAGGAGTGATAATGGGACGGAATTCAAAAATTGCATCATCGATGAATTCTGCACTGACAAGGGAATTTAACATCAATACAGTGCCCCCTACACTCCTCAGCAAAATGGCGTAGCAGAACGACGCAACACGACGTTAATTGAAGCTACTCGTACTATGTTGTGTGATTCTAAGCTACCTACCATGTTTTGGGCAGAGGCAGTTAACACTGCTTGTTATGTCCAGAACAGGGTGCTCATCAATAAGAGGCAGCAGAAGACCCCTTATGAGCTAATCTATCATGACAAGCCCAGAATTGGGCACCTTCGGTGTGACACCTCGTCCAAAAACCCTAGGTCAAACCTCTTTACTTTGACTTTTAATTAAGCATTAATGTGCATTAACCAATATGATTACTGTTTAAACTGTTAATTACTGTACCTGACCGTTAACTGATGACGTAAACCTAATCCCGCGTTTGTACTTGAAGCGTATAACCGTAAATGTCATAAAGATTCGATGGGTTAATCATGGAATTTCAATAACAAGAAAAATAAATATAAAATGTATTTTTATATATTATCCGGAACTGGTGTCGTACACTTGTATAACCGACACGACAAACTGATAAGCGATCATATGTTAAAAACTATTCGGTTTTAAACAATCTGGACGGTCGAGCTTAAAACTGTTGCGAACTGACACAACTGAAAACGTAAACCGTAACCCGTCTGAAAAACTGAAAGACATAACTGATTTCTGAAAAACTTTTATAATCAACTTAAACAATTGTTTTTATGAAATAAAAACATCACAAACTGAAATCGTTGTCAAGATTTAAGCCTAAACCCAACCGAACACTCAATTGGGCCCGACTTGGCCCAATAGGCCCAATAAGCCGAAAACAATTAAACCGAGCCCGAAACCTTGATCCATTACATAATCTCGATATACCGAATGATCGTGGCGATCCGTAAACCCAACCGATGCACAACGGGCCCGGGCCTCGAACTGGTGCCCCGTTTGGACCCGTACGACCCATAACCGACGAACCGTCCAATTACGTCTTTTCGTTAAACACTTAGGCCCAATAAAAATCACAAACTCAATGGATTGTTTTAAATAATATGAGCCCATCAACTTTTTATTTTTATAAAACTTGACACCACCTTTAATTTTTATTAAAAAAAAACAAATTGTTATAAACTTGTACAATTTTTTTATACATTATTTATTTATAAAGGTTAAGGATTTTTTTCCTCCCAAATCCTTATATATTTTATAGAATTTACACATGATGTATTATGCCTTATATGTCTTATAAAATATGACAAACCTTTATGAAGTAAAATTACCTACATATTAAGTTTTTATAAAAGCTAAGTAGGAGATTCCCACTAGTAACTTGTGAGGATTATTTTGGCCACATCCTCACTCTACCATCCTACCACCTAGCCTCATCATCACAAGATGTTTAGTGTGACAAGCACACTTCTTCACCATACAATCCACCTACCAACCCACTTTCTTCTCCTCTCTTCTCCCACACTTACCATTTGCCCTTTTTTTTTCTTTCCTTGTTTCCATCGTGAACCAGCAAAGAACAAACACCCTTCTTTTTTTGGCTCCTTCCTTTTTATGTGAAACAAGCTACCCATCCACCTCCTTGCGATTTTCCGGCGAAGACCACAACACCATCTCCCATTCTTTTTCTTTTTCCGATTAACATCAAGCAATACCAATTAACCCTGCATTTTTCTTTTTCACGGCGACACACCACCACCATCCGCCGTGCACCTCCCGTGTTGTTGTTGCTACTTTGCCGTCGCTACTGCGTTGTTGCTACCGTCCACTTCCGTGAAGCGCAGAACCACCACAGCCCCCTCGTCCCTCTCTTTTCTTCCCGGAAGCCCACCACCGCCACCTTACAGTAGCTGCCGCCGGCTACTACTGTTGTGCCGACGAACCACCACCATGATCGAGCTACCACCCTCACTCCTCCCTTTTATTTTCTGACGAGAGCAGCCCCCACCACCATCATCTATCGTCCCCATCATTTCCAGCCACCACCCTCACCTTCAGCCGCCACCACCACCATCCCAGTCGCTGCCACCACCACCGAGACCCACAACCACCGCCACCTTCCCCTTTCCTCCTTCCTTCCCTCTCTGCGACAACCACCCAGCCCCGCCACCACCTTCGCGACATGCTGCCGCCCCTCCTCTTCCTCGGCTGTGAACAGCCACCACCATCACCGCCGGAGTTGCTGCTGCGCTGCCGGAGGCTGCTGCGCCGCCAAACTCCGCCACCGCCACCTTTTCTTGGGTTTTTCTTACGTTCTCCGTTGTGAGTCTTTTTAACCGGTTTCATTTACGTTTCTTAAACATTATTAACGTCCCGAATGATCAACCGGGTCTTGACAACGAACCCCCTAAATGTGAAGTTTTCCCAACGACCAAAACGACTAAACTATTTTGTTATATAGTGTAGTAAGGTTCGAAAATATGATTTTTATTGATAACTTAGTTTATATAAAAACCCATATTGTATGTTGCTAGATAATGATTTATAGTGATTATTTGGTTAGCTTATGAGATTATACATGTTGCCTAGTTCATTCGAGTTATTATCATATGCAAAATGTTATAAAAATGGCTTGTATGTTACTAGAATTATTAATTATAATTTTAGTGGCTAATCATCTTATTATAAGCAAATATATACTAATGATGAATTATCATGAACTAACTTGGTATTATGGACTTATCATGGACTAAATATAGTGTTTAGTGACACATTTGGACTAGTTGGACATTAGAATGCATTTATAAAAAGGTTGGACATAAAATGATAACATAAAACCCTATGAAGGAATTTTATGGATTAATATTAAAACTAGTAATTTTATATAAATTACTTGGATATTAAAACTATAAAAATCTCCCCATGGAACTTAATATATAAAATGGTCTCTTTTTATAAAAATAAAAGTTCTAAAATAAAAGACTTAAAAGTCTTGTTTAGATTTTATAAAAGAAATAAAATGGATAAAATATATATAGATATATTTTATGTTCAAAAATGATAGAATATCAAATTTTTGAACAATTGACGAATAGTATAAAACATTTGGATTTTATACAAATGGAAACATTTTATGTAAGTGAATTTCTATTAAAAGTCTTTTATTTAAAACCCTAACCGTGTTTAATAAATAAAGTTATTTAAAAATGATTTTATAAAAATAAAATCAAAAGACTTATAGAAACTATGAAAAACATATTTTAAACATTTTTGATTATTTTAAAAGAATCAAAATAATCAAAACGTTTTAACCGGATCAAATGTTTGTTTTTAAACGTTTGGAATTGAAATGAAATCTTTAAACGATTTAGAAATGTTTTACGACGTAACGAATCGTAAATAATTATTTTCAACAAATAATTATCCTTATGAGTTTAGAAACCCTAATGTGAGTTAAACTCATCATGATTGTTAATATTAATTATTTTAATAATAATTATAATTATATTAACATGGAAACCTTAATTTTCCCTAACATAAGTTTAATATTAAAATAACCATTAATATTTAACCTACTTATGTTTATTCATTAAATCGTTAACTTGTAATAATTTGATAAATTATTCCAACAAGTTAGAATAATTATTTCGATAATAATTATCAACTCTAGTTATATATATTATAACTTAACGCGATTAAATATTCAATCGATCGAACGAACTTAAAAATAATAATAAATATTATTATTTAAAACAATATTCAAGACTCGATTGAACTGGTTTTCATGATACGTGATCACATGTTCAATTCTTGTATTCAAATTACATAAATGCTTTCATACGTGAACATTAGCATTTACTGATTTTAAACTGATTAACTGACGGGTTTTCAAACGCTACAAACGGGATTATACGTCAAGACTTGACCGGTATCATTTGGGTAACGTTCGTTACTCAAATGATTAAGTGGACCCTTATGCATGTTGTTTTATGTTTTTATTAGGACGTTACTTGCTAGTTGCCACTCGGCAATCCATCATCATCACTGAATCAAGTGAGTTTCACGGCCCCTTTTCTTTTCAACTGTTTTACACTTATGGGGGAGAAATCATGAACTGATAAACTGCTTTTTACTTAATGTTATGGTTTACCTGTTAGCCGTAGGACTACATGTTCCATTCTGTATCCCAAACAACTGGTACTTTATCGTTATCAACGTTGGTACAACTGAAATCCCACTATTAATTGAATTCGATTAGTTCTGCTCGAAACGATAACTAGTGAATAGATCTATTTGGGTTGACAACCCTGCCCAGATTGGTAGCTCCAATCCTGACTTCGTACATTGTCAAGGGGTACACGTCAGTTATTCTTGCCTGTTCGGTATTCTTGGGATAGAATGCTATGGGTGGGTAATCCGTTAGTATTCGAATTTGAGGTTCATGGGAGATCTTACAACCACGACAGTAAACCAACGTAACATTTAAGTATGCCGTAAACTGTTATCCCAACATGCCGTAAACTGTTATCCCAACATGCCGTAAACTGTTATTCCAACACACTGTAAATTGTTTTTACAAACTTACCATAGAGTCATAAACCTGTGAACCTCACCAACTTTACGTTGACCTTTTAAAACTCATGATTTCTCAGGTATCTAAGCTTATCATGGAAGACGTGCAAATGGGGCTTCACTGTAACTATCGACCCTGCTTCACTGGAGTCGTAGTCCCGACCTATCTTAAATAAACTGCTTTATGATTTCAATATCAAGCTAAGACTTTTATTCAAATGTAAGACAATATCATTTCACCACGACTTTCCGCTGCAACATAAATGGTATTATGTTTTAAATAACGTTTGAATTTAGTAGAAGTTGTTCTGTATATCTGCGACTATGATTCCGTCTCGCTCACACCCAAATCCGTTGACCGGGGTGTGACAGATTGGTATCAGAGCCGTGGTTATAGCGAACTAGGTTAAACATATAAACAAAAACTAAACCTGAACTATAACCTGCTCCGAAGCTACCGTTTGCACGCAAGACCAATTCCTTATCATATTGGTTATGTTAACTTATGTTTTATATATACGACTTGTTATTACTACAACTGGTGCATATATATCTTTTATTCCAGATACTGTTATCATGTTGCCAACTATGTTCTCTCATGGAATAATTATCGCAGAGATGACTTCCGAAGAGGTCATCTGCATACCTGATTCCTTTGGAAAAGACACAGTCGTGTCTGAGTACACATCTTCCCCTGAGGACCATAAATTGTCTAGCCTAGTGCTGGACATTCTCACCGTCGGTATTGTCCGACATTCCTCATTACCATCGAATTTTCTGAGACCATTGTGATCCCGTCTCTCAGAGGACTCATCGAACCACCCGATTCCCACCGTTGCTGCTGGCAGTGCGGCCACTACTACTGGTGACATGCCCGCAATGTCATGAGCAAGCCTTTGGAGTGATCAATGACGAGATCACTAGACTCCCCACCTGGACCGATCTGGCGACACTAGTGACCCGTCCAACCGCCATGGAGCATGACCAGGCTGCCACACTGAGTACTATGGAGTCACTGCACGCTCACATGAGTGGTGTCAACATGGCCAACACCGATCTGCGGTTGGCCAACGAGTCCTTCCAGACGAGAGTCGCTTACCTAGAGGAATTCCCTGGGCGAGTGTTCGGTTACATGAACCTCACTGCCCAGATCACCACCACCTTAACTATGCCCTCTGGACTGTCGCCACTCTTGATAGCTTGACTAAGAATCCAGACTTTAGATCCCTGCTTTTGGCAACGAAAAATATTTACATATTTTGTTGCGACGAGACTGCAAGCCCAGAACGAAGACTTATCCTCTTTTGACTATCGTATATTCTACTAGTTAATACGTTGGATGGAAACTAGTATCATGATTATTATTATGATTTTCATGTTTAGTATGGATGTTACTACTGTTGCTGTCATTAATCATGTTACTTATTCGCGTATGTTGTTCCCCTCTGCTTCCTGTTTCTTGGTTGTGCTTGCGCGCGTCATGTTTTGGGTATCATGGATGTATGACGTGACAGTTATTCTTGCGCATGTAATAACCCCATTCACATATAATCTAGACTTTCCTTTAGTTTGACATTAATAACTTAAGGCGAAAGTATGCCGCCTAGACGCCAAGCCACCAGAAACGCTTCACCTCCTCCGCCCTTGAGCGCTGCTGAAATCGAGGAACTGATTGCTCAACGCGTTGCAGAAACCATCGCTACTACTGTAACCCAACGTCGCGCAGACAATCGGGCGCGCGGTATGAATGAATTAACCGAGGTTAGAAAACACCAGACTACAATTTCACCAAATTGTGTTCAATGTTTTAACCTAACATTGTAAGCCCTCGTGAATGTTTATAAAAAGGACTTTATGAATTAAAGCCTACACCTTGTAGAGATTCCATGAGCTGCTCACCCTGCCCGAAGGACCGGTTGCACCGGTACAACACCCCTATGCCCCAAATGCAACCAACACCACAATCTCGATTGTGGTAATGTCTACTGTAACATCTACAAGGTTAAAAGACATGTAGCACGCGATTGCCCAAATCGCACTTGCTACGGTTGCTGGGAAATTTGCCATTTCAAAGGGGTACCCGTATGCGAAGAATCAAGATGCTGACCATGCTGGAGGAAGAGCTTTCGTAATCAATGCCAGAGACGCCCGTCGTAACCCCAACACGGTGATGGATACGTTTCTGCTAAATAGCAATATTACCTCTATGTTATTCGGTACCGATGCCGACAGAAGCCTTGTGTCTATCGATTTTAGTCAATTACGTGAAATCGCCCCTGTTACCCTATACGCTAAGTTTGCAATAAAATTTGCGAAGGGAGATTTGATAGAACCCAGAGTAATCTACCCAGGCTAACCGCTGGCCATTCTTTCAGCATCGATTGGATGCCCATTGATTGAGGAAATTTCAATGTAGTCATTGGAATGGATTGGTTAGTAAAGAACCATACTGAAATTGTGTGTCATGAGAAAATGGTTAGAGTGTCGTTAGCATATGGCAACACTCTGGACGTACAGGGCGAAAGGAGTGGGGCCGAACTAGGTATCATATCGTGTATGAAGACACATGAATTCCTCCACAAAGGATGCCATGTCATTCTAGATCATGTCACAGAGAAGAAACTGAAAGAGAAGCGTATCGAAGACATTCCTATTGTCTGCAAATACCTGAAAGTCTTTCCAGAAGACTTTCCAGGATTACCCCCAGCACGACAAGTAGATTTTCGCATCAATCTAACACCTGGAGCCGCCCCGTTTCCAGGTCCCCTTACCGAGTGTCACTGTCTGAAATGCAAGAGTTATCTAGCCAACTGCAAGAGTTGCTAGATAAGGGCTTCATTTGTCGAAGCCATTCCCCGTGGGGTGCTCCCGTTTTATTCATGAAGAAGAATGATGGAACGTTCAGGATGTGTATCGACTACCGAGAGTCGAACAAACAGACTGTAAAGAACCGTTACCCGCTTCCAAGGATCGATGACTTAGTTGATCAACTTCAAAGATCATGCTTCTATTCAAGGATCGATCTAAGGACGGGGTACCATCAACTCCGAGTTAAAGATGAAGATGTCTCAAAGAAATCATTTAGAACACGCTAGGGTCATTACGAGTTCCTCGTCATGCCCTTTTTGGTTTAACTAACGCACCGACCGTATTCATGGACTTAATGAATCACGTGTGCAAACCATACTTGTATAAATCTGTTATCGTGTTCATCGACGATATTCTTATCTACTCACGTAGTAATAAAGAACACGAAGGACACTTGAGACTCATCTCAGAACTGTTAAAGAAAGAAGAGCTTTACACGAAATTCTCCAAATGTGACTTTTGGATTCGTGAAGTACACTTTCTGGGTCATGTGATCAACGACCAAGACATTCATGTTGATCCGTCTAAGAATGAAGCAATCAAAGGTTGGAGTACTTCCACGAAGCCAACTGAGATTCGACAATTCTTAAGTCTCGCCGGCTATCACCGCCGATTCATTGAAATTTTTTTTTGATAGCCCAGCCTCTTACCACCCTGATCCAGAAAGATAAGAAGTACATCTGGGATGATAAAACTGAAACTGCTTTCCAGTTGTTGAAGCAAAAAAAAAAAACTTTGCAACGCCCCAATCCTATCCTTGCTGGACGGAATCGACGATTTCGTTTTATACTGTGATGCTTCGCATCAAGGCTTGGGTTGCGTACTGATGCAGCGTGATAAAGTCATCGCTTACGCCTCTCGACAACTGAAGATTCTTGGGAAGAATTACACGACTCAAGACTTAGAACTTAGAGCCGTCATCTTTGCCCTCAAGATCTGGAGGCGCTACCACTATGGGACTCGGTGCGTTATATTCACCAATCACAAGAGCCTCCATCACATCTTTAACCAGAAAGAGCTAAACATGAGACAACGACGATGGTTGAACTGCTTAACGATTACGAATGTGAGATTCGTTATCACCCGGGGCGGGGCTAACGTTGTAGCCGATGCTTTAAGCAGGAAGGAACATGCCAAACCGCGTCGTGTTCGAGCACTAGGTATGACCATACGCTCGAATCTCACGTCACAAGTTCGTGACGCTCAAATCGAAGCTCTTAAGCCTGTGAATCTGAAAATGAATGCCTGCGCGGCATGGAGAAACAACTGATTGAAAAGCCTGATGGAACCATGAGCTTTTTGGATAGACTATGGGTACCTAGCCTCAGAGAATTGAGAAGGCTAGTGTTTGATGAAGCCCACAACTCAAGATGTTCCATCCACCCATGGATCCAACAAAATGTATGTATGAAGGAGTTATACTGATTACCAAACCAAAAGGGAAAATCCAGAACATAAAAAGGTACGTTGCGTAATTAGGTGACCGATTGTCATCACGCAAGACAAACCTAGGCAATGGTTGAGACAACCATTTTCCACTCGCCGAGTTTCCTTATAACGATAGATATCGCTCGAATATTCAAGCCGCCTCTTTTCGAAGGCTTGTATGGAAGAAAGTTTCATTCGCCCCTTCGCTGGACCGAAGCCAGTAACAGTCAACTGACTAGTCCAGTGATAGTTCATGAAACTACTAAGGAGACCTTTCAATTTCTGAAAGCCATAGGTAATCTCCAGGAGAACTATGTTAACACTCGACGCGAACCCTTAGAATCTATAAGGGGGTTCAAAACCTTATAATGGATTTTGTCTCAGACGGAGGTAAATAGGCCTGGAAAGCTAGGTATGCCTAAACCTCATCGGTCCCTTGAGATCCTGGAACGGATTGGACAAATGGCCTACACACCCATCTTGTCTAGAACCTATTAAGACCTTAGACTGCAAGACCAATAGACTGGAGCCAAACCGCATTTCTATTATTGTTATCATTAGGAATCCCGGTAATCTAAGAAGATTCCATCCGGTAGCGAATCAATCTAAACGTTTTCATAAGCCATCTTGTCCCCGATACATTACATTTTCCGACAAACTGAAAACTCAAGTATGAGCAAAGCTTAGGCTGATCATGTAAGGCAAATCACAATTGTGGGTGCACACATAATTGTAATTTGAACTACATGAAAATCCTGGTAGAGCCCATTCATGAGAAATCCTGACTTGTCCAGAAACCTTCATAGATCAAAACCTCGTTCATTCATGTGTCAATCCTCAATCTTTTATCAGACTAATTGAGATTTATCTGCCGACAATCGTCGCGAACCCTTATCCTTTAAAAAGGGTGATCGCGTCATGTTAAAAGTGTCGCCTTGGAAAGGTGCCATCTGTTTCGGAAAGCGAGGAAAGCTTAACCCTCGTTACATTGGTCCAATTGAAATCACTGAGACAATCGGACCAGTAGCTTACCGTCTACGTCTACCCGTAGAGGTTAGCAGTTTGCATGATGTCTTTCATGTTAGTAATCTTAAGAAATGCTTATCTGATGAAATGCTTGTCATTCCACTTGACAAAATCCAAGTTGACAAAACGCCTCACTTTATTGAGGAACCTGTCAAGGTACTTGACCGAGACCTTACGAGAACGAAGCATACCAGCATTCCCATTGCCAAAGTGTGCTGGAACTCATGGCGAGGTCTAGAGTACACTTAGGAACCCGAGGATCAAATTCGTCTGAAATATCCTCGACTTTTCAGAAATGTCACAAACAACCGGTGATCAAGAACTGTATTTCGGGACGAAATTCTTCTAACTGGGGGAGAATGTGACACCTCGTCCAAAAACCCTAGGTCAAACCTCTTTACTTTGACTTTTAATTAAGCATTAATGTGCATTAACCAATATGATTACTGTTTAAACTGTTAATTACTGTACCTGACCGTTAACTGATGACGTAAACCTAATCCCGCGTTTGTACTTGAAGCGTATAACCGTAAATGTCATAAAGATTCGATGGGTTAATCATGGAATTTCAATAACAAGAAAAATAAATATAAAATGTATTTTTATATATTATCCGGAACTGGTGTCGTACACTTGTATAACCGACACGACAAACTGATAAGCGATCATATGTTAAAAACTATTCGGTTTTAAACAATCTGGACGGTCGAGCTTAAAACTGTTGCGAACTGACACAACTGAAAACGTAAACCGTAACCCGTCTGAAAAACTGAAAGACATAACTGATTTCTGAAAAACTTTTATAATCAACTTAAACAATTGTTTTTATGAAATAAAAACATCACAAACTGAAATCGTTGTCAAGACTTAAGCCTAAACCCAACCGAACACTCAATTGGGCCCGACTTGGCCCAATAGGCCCAATAAGCCGAAAACAATTAAACCGAGCCCGAAACCTTGATCCATTACATAATCTCGATATACCGAATGATCGTGGCGATCTGTAAACCCAACCGATGCACAACGGGCCCGGGCCTCGAACTGGTGCCCCGTTTGGACCCGTACGACCCATAACCGACGAACCGTCCAATTACGTCTTTTCGTTAAACACATAGGCCCAATAAAAATCACAAACTCAATGGATTGTTTTAAATAATATGGGCCCATCAACTTTTTATTTTTATAAAACTTGACACCACCTTTAATTTTTATAAAAAAAAAAACAAATTGTTATAAACTTGTACAATTTTTTTATACATTATTTATTTATAAAAGGTTAAGGATTTTTTTCCTCCCAAATCCTTATATATTTTATAGAATTTACACATGATGTATTATGCCTTATATTTCTTATAAAATATGACAAACCTTTATGAAGTAAAATTACCTACATATTAAGTTTTTATAAAAGCTAAGTAGGAGATTCCCACTAGTAACTTGTGAGGATTATTTTGGCCACATCCTCACTCTACCATCCTACCACCTAGCCTCATCATCACAAGATGTTTAGTGTGACAAGCACACTTCTTCACCATACAATCCACCTACCAACCCACTTTCTTCTCCTCTCTTCTCCCACACTTACCATTTGCCCTTTTTTTTTCTTTCCTTGTTTCCATCGTGAACCAGCAAAGAACAAACACCCTTCTTTTTTTGGCTCCTTCCTTTTTATGTGAAACAAGCTACCCATCCACCTCCTTGCGATTTTCCGGCGAAGACCACAACACCCTCTCCCATTCTTTTTCTTTTTCCGATTAACATCAAGCAATACCAATTAACCCTGCATTTTTCTTTTTCACGGCGACACACCACCACCATCCGCCGTGCACCTCCCGTGTTGTTGTTGCTACTTTGCCGTCGCTACTGCGTTGTTGCTACCGTCCACATCCGTGAAGCGCAGAACCACCACAGCCCCCTCGTCCCTCTCTTTTCTTCCCGGAAGCCCACCACCGCCACCTTACAGTAGCTGCCGCCGGCTGCTACTGTTGTGCCGACGAACCACCACCATGATCGAGCTACCACCCTCACTCCTCCCTTTTATTTTCTGACGAGAGCAGCCCCCACCACCATCATCTATCGTCCCCATCATTTCCAGCCACCACCCTCACCTTCAGCCGCCACCACCACCATCCCAGTCGCTGCCACCACCACCGAGACCCACAACCACCGCCACCTTCCCCTTTCCTCCTTCCTTCCCTCTCTGCGACAACCACCCAGCCCCGCCACCACCTTCGCGACCTGCTGCCGCCCCTCCTCTTCCTCGGCTGTGAACAGCCACCACCATCACCGCCGGAGTTGCTGCTGCGCTGCCGGAGGCTGCTGCGCCGCCAAACTCCGCCACCGCCACCTTTTCTTGGGTTTTTCTTACGTTCTCCGTTGTGAGTCTTTTTAACCGGTTTCATTTACGTTTCTTAAACATTATTAACGTCCCGAATGATCAACCGGGTCTTGACAACGAACCCCCTAAATGTGAAGTTTTCCCAACGACCAAAACGACTAAACTATTTTGTTATATAGTGTAGTAAGGTTCGAAAATATGATTTTTATTGATAACTTAGTTTATATAAAAACCCATATTGTATGTTGCTAGATAATGATTTATAGTGATTATTTGGTTAGCTTATGAGATTATACATGTTGCCTAGTTCATTCGAGTTATTATCATATGCAAAATGTTATAAAAATGGCTTGTATGTTACTAGAATTATTAATTATAATATTAGTGGCTAATCATCTTATTATAAGCAAATATATACTAATGATGAATTATCATGAACTAACTTGGTATTATGGACTTATCATGGACTAAATATAGTGTTTAGTGACACATTTGGACTAGTTGGACATTAGAATGCATTTATAAAAAGGTTGGACATAAAATGATAACATAAAACCCTATGAAGGAATTTTATGGATTAATATTAAAACTAGTAATTTTATATAAATTACTTGGATATTAAAACTATAAAAATCTCCCCATGGAACTTGATATATAAAATGGTCTCTTTTTATAAAAATAAAAGTTCTAAAATAAAAGACTTAAAAGTCTTGTTTAGATTTTATAAAAGAAATAAAATGGATAAAATATATATAGATATATTTTATGTTCAAAAATGATAGAATATCAAATTTTTGAACAATTGACGAATAGTATAAAACATTTGGATTTTATACAAATGGAAACATTTTATGTAAGTGAATTTCTATTAAAAGTCTTTTATTTAAAACCCTAACCGTGTTTAATAAATAAAGTTATTTAAAAATGATTTTATAAAAATAAAATCAAAAGACTTATAGAAACTATGAAAAACATATTTTAAACATTTTTGATTATTTTAAAAGAATCAAAATAATCAAAACGTTTTAACCGGATCAAATGTTTGTTTTTAAACGTTTGGAATTGAAATGAAATCTTTAAACGATTTAGAAATGTTTTACGACGTAACGAATCGTAAATAATTATTTTCAACAAATAATTATCCTTATGAGTTTAGAAACCCTAATGTGAGTTAAACTCATCATGATTGTTAATATTAATTATTTTAATAATAATTATAATTATATTAACATGGAAACCTTAATTTTTCCTAACATAAGTTTAATATTAAAATAACCATTAATATTTAACCTACTTATGTTTATTCATTAAATCGTTAACTTGTAATAATTTGATAAATTATTCCAACAAGTTAGAATAATTATTTCGATAATAATTATCTACTCTAGTTATATATATTATAACTTAACGCGATTAAATATTCAATCGATCGAACGAACTTAAAAATAATAATAAATATTATTATTTAAAACAATATTCAAGACTCGATTGAACTGGTTTTCATGATACGTGATCACATGTTCAATTCTTGTATTCAAATTATATAAATGCTTTCATACGTGAACATTAGCATTTACTGATTTTAAACTGATTAACTGACGGGTTTTCAAACGCTACAAACGGGATTATACGTCAAGACTTGACCGGTATCATTTGGGTAACGTTCGTTACTCAAATGATTAAGTGGACCCTTATGCATGTTGTTTTATGTTTTTATTAGGACGTTACTTGCTAGTTGCCACTCGGCAATCCATCATCATCACTGAATCAAGTGAGTTTCACGGCCCCTTTTCTTTTCAACTGTTTTACACTTATGGGGGAGAAATCATGAACTGATAAACTGCTTTTTACTTAATGTTATGGTTTACCTGTTAGCCGTAGGACTACATGTTCCATTTTGTATCCCAAACAACTGGTACTTTATCGTTATCAACGTTGGTATAACTGAAATCCCACTATTAATTGAATTCGATTAGTTCTGCTCGAAATGATAACTAGTGAATAGATCTATTTGGGTTGACAACCCTGCCCAGATTGGTAGCTCCAATCCTGACTTCGTACATCGTCAAGGGGTACACGTCAGTTATTCTTGCCTGTTCGGTATTCTTGGGATAGAATGCTATGGGTGGGTAATCCGTTAGTATTCGAATTTGAGGTTCATGGGAGATCTTACAACCACGACAGTAAACCAACGTAACATTTAAGTATGCCGTAAACTGTTATCCCAACATGCCGTAAACTGTTATCCCAACATGCCGTAAACTGTTATTCCAACACACTGTAAACTGTTTTTACAAACTTACCATAGAGTCATAAACCTGTGAACCTCACCAACTTTACGTTGACCTTTTAAAACTCATGATTTCTCAGGTATCTAAGCTTATCATGGAAGACGTGCAAATGGGGCTTCACTGTAACTATCGACCCTGCTTCACTGGAGTCGTAGTCCCGACCTATCTTAAATAAACTGCTTTATGATTTCAATATCAAGCTAAGACTTTTATTCAAATGTAAGACAATATCATTTCACCACGACTTTCCGCTGCAACATAAATGGTATTATGTTTTAAATAACGTTTGAATTTAGTAGAAGTTGTTCTGTATATCTGCGACTATGATTCCGTCTCGCTCACACCCAAATCCGTTGACCGGGGTGTGACATTCGGGCTTTTAGGTGTCTTTGCACTGTTTTAGTAAATCCTGAAGTACCAAAGTTTGCTGCTAAATCTGATGAATGTTATTTTGTAGGTTCCTCTGCCAGCTCTACCTACATGGTGTTCAACAAAGCAACCGGGATTGTGATGGAGTCCACCAATGTGGATTGGCTAGAGGAAAATCCATCAGATGGTGGAGTGGGTCCTCCTCAAGCCTTTGACTATAATCAATTCTTCCTTCCGTTAGGATTGGAACCAGTCATAGCCGAAGAACTCTTTGATGACACTATCTCAGGACCGTCAATAACTCACTCCATTACAAAGGCTCCGGTCAGTGACCCTGAAACAGATACTACACTAGTACAGGAAATAGCTGATACTGAGAGTGACCATGAGGTAGATGACAACCCTAGTACAGACAGTGCTCAAACACAGGGAGCTGATGCAGAGGGAGATGATGAAACAAATGACGAACCAGATCAAACAAATCTACCTCCTGTAATCCCCCGTTCAATATGTTATAGAAACTAGGATCCATAAATATCACCCCTTGGACAACGTCATTGGTCCTTTAGCATCAGGGGTGGTAATAAGAAGCCGGTCAGGGGACATCAATCATTGCATGTACTCCTATTTCATCTCTCAAATTGAGCCCCCCAACATTAATATGGCTTTTACAGATCCTAGTGGGTAGAAGCCATGCATGAAGAACTGAATCAATTCTCACGGCTTCAAGTCTGGAGGTTAGTAGAAAGGCCAGCTGACAAAAAGGTCATCACAACTTGATGGCTTTATAAGAATAAAAAGGATGACAATGGAATTATTGTCAGAAACAAGGCCAGGTTGGTAGTTCAAGGGCACAAACAAATCCAAGGAGTTGATTATGATGAAGTGTACGCGCCCGTTGCTCGATTAGAGACAATAAGAGTCTTTTTAGCCTAACGCATCCTACATGAACTTCACGGTCTACCAATTGGACGTGAAAACGGCCTTTCTATATGCTGATATGGATGAAGAAGTATATGTTACTCAACCTCCTGGATTCATTGATAAGGAACACCCATATCATGTGTACAAGCTAGACAAGGCATTGTATGGCTTACACCAGGCCCCTCGGTCGTGGTACAAGACTTTGACTGGTCATCTTCTAGCACACGGGTATACAAGAGGCATAGTGGATCAAACGTTGTTCAGAAAGGAGGTGGAGCATGACATAATCATGGTACAAGTATATGTTGATGACATCATCTTTGGGTCAACTAATGTAGATTTGTGCAAAGAGTTTGAGAAGGTGATGCGCACAAAATTTGAGATGAGTCAGATGGGCGAGATGGAATTTTTCCTCACATTACAAGTGAAGCAAAGTGACAGTGGAATACTCATCCACCGGGCCAAATATGTCACAGAAATTTTGGAAAAATACAAGATGATGGATTCGAAGCCTGTTTCCACACCCATGGCGGCCAGGCCTACTCTTACCAGAGATTCAGACGGTCAACCGGTGAGCGAGCACATGTACTGGTCTATGATCGGGTCACTGATGTATTTGACTGCCAGCCGTCCAGATATCATGCTTGTAGTGTGCCAGTGCGCATGTTACCAGGCTAATCCTAAACTTTCTCATCTATCTGCTGTTAAATGTATTTTTAAATATTTGAAGGGTCGGCCACGACTGGGCCTCTGGTACCCTAAAGAGTCAGGATTTAATCTGTATGCTTTTACTGACAGTGATTATGGTGGTAATGAGCTTGACAGGAAATCCACGTCTGCCAGACCTCAATTCTTAGGTGACAGGCTGGTGGCATGGCAGAGCAAGAAGCAGCACACGGTGTCCCAATCGACAGCCGAAGCAGAATACGTGGTTGCATCTGCTTCCTGTTCACAGGTGGTATGGTTACAGCATCAACTGGGAGATTACGGTTTGAATTTCTTTGACACTCCCATTTTCTGTGATAATAATGTTGCGTTACAAATTGCTAAAAATCTTGTGCAGCACTCGAAAACCAAGAACATTGACATAAAGACGCACTTCATTTGGGACTGCTATGAACGCAGGCTCATTCATTTAGAACGGGTGCAGTCGGATAACAATGTGGCAGATATGTTCACAAAACCCCTTCCTAGTGCCAATTTTGAAATGTGTCTCAAAGGCCTCTGGACGATAGCCTTTGATGCGTAATCTGGCAAATGATTTTCATGTTCTTGGTTATTTTTTGTTTTAAAATATATATATAGTGTTTCTTTTATTGATTAAAAAAATCTAAAAGCAAGGGGAAGATATAAAATAAACATCTGATGTTTCCTCTAAATTGTGTGCTTTTAAATTTTTTACTGGTTTTGGTGGACCAGGTTGGGAAGTGATATAAATTTCCAGGTGTTTGCTGACTAACACGTGTAAGGTGGAGGTGAAAAGCTGTGAATCATGGTCGATATGCTTGGTAGGCTCTGCTGTCAATCAATCAAAAGGTATTTTTATCACAACACTTTAAGATAACGTATGACGCTTGAAGGGAAGTACACACTTAGTTTAGTACAATTTCTATTTGACTGTGCACCAGGAATCCTGAGACACACGCCTAGTTCTGAGTTTTGATGTCATGCTCAAAAACTCCCATTCTCTCTGCTTTGCGTAAGCAATGACCTGGGAATGTTGTATGTGAGTCAGGACTCCTCTGTTCGGCGAAAGCAGAGACCTGGAACCTCCCTGATCCACGTACAGTTAAGATCAAATTGTACATACATTATAAACACAAAAGATGCCAATGAGCACAACCAAAAGAGACCCTCAAGTGTCCAAAACCCTCAGCCTTTGTCACTGATGAGAGCATTATCAAAAATGTTTCAAAAATTCAGTTGACTATGTATATTATCCAACAAAACCTCCGTGATCTATTCTTTCTTTTCTCCACCCAGTTTGGAGCATGATGTTAGGCTTAAGGAAAGGTGTCGTGAAAAATGTTGTACGGAAACCAAGTGTACTTGATAGAATGCGCAAATTATACCTAGGACTTATGTGTGTGACCTGGGTAGATTTTCATAGTTAATAAACCTTAAAGTATAAGTTATGTGATGAAACTTCCTGATTAAGCGAAAGCGGCATGAGTTTAATAATGGACCAAAACTACCGGCAATCGCCTAAACACGCGAACTAACTGAAGCTGAAAAGGGTTCCTCAGTCACAGACTATCTGGTATGATCCCTCATAATGCCTTTTCACTCAAAACTCAGTTGATTAAGATTTTTGGCTTTTTTTTTATTTTTTATTTTATCTTATTCTATTTTATTTTATTTTATTTTATCTTGTGTTTATTTTTATTTGTTTATTAAGTTTTTTTTAATGTTAAGTTGTCAGAAACAAAAACTCTCGGGCTTGAGTTCAGGGGAAGCTTTCAAAAATAAACTAGGCTAACATTGTCAAAATGAGGGCTAAATTAAGAAAGTTGTTTTTTTTAAAAGGGGTTTGTGTTAAAATGGTATTCTCTCAAAGCTAAAGGGGGAGAGCGTAATTTCTTTTAAAAAAATGAGAGGAGGTTAAACCGATCGGTTTCCTCCACTCCTTCCCACTTTCTCTTATCTCCCTTCTCCTTCCTCCCACCTAAACCCTAGCTCTCAATTGCCTTCATCACCATCTCCACCACTCATCACTACCAATCATCGCCATCACCATCGCATCACCCTTGCAACATCACCCCCACCGTCGCACCGGAAGCCAAACCCAAACCACCTCTGCATTACCTCTGTCACCGCCGTCCCTGCCACCATCAAATCGCCCCCGCCACAGCTGATACGCACCCTCCGACACCACCAGGGTTGTCAAAAATCGACACCTATTCATCTCCCAGTGTTGATTGTAAGTTCTAAGAGGAATGGCTCCCCGATTGAAGCGAGTTGCTAGACCCCCAAAGGACAAAATTGAGTATGTCTTTAAATTTCTTATGTTCTTTGCTTGGGACGGGCATGAAATCGTGTTTAGAGGTGTTTGGGATTGAAAATTAGTGTCAAAACACTTGTTTGTGGACTGTTTTATCGAGTTGCAGGTCTGACACGAAGAAGACGACACTTTTTGATTGGAGAAAATGGCTTTTTGCTCGGACTGTGAAGCCTTTCTATCAGCCCTGGACCTTTTCGATCAAGGTTTATCAAAATCTAGGGGCTTCTCAATGGAGATGTGGACTTTCCGATCGAAAGCTAAGCTTTTCGATCGGAGGTTAGACTTTTCGATCGGCCTTAAGGCTTTTCGATCAGAAGCACCCAGCAACCAATGACTTTCCGATCAAAGGAGGATTTTCGGTTGAAAACCATGTTTTTCGATCGGAAAGGTACCTGATGATGTTTGAACTGGTTTTCTCCATTTTTTAAGTCGTTATGCTGCCCGTTTTTCAAGAAAACTTTATGACTAATGAATTTCTGGTTGTTTTGGATTTTATCTGTGTTTGTGAATGCAGGGACTTGGAGTTTATTAATGATCACAACACGGTTGCATACTTGATAGATCCACTTGTTGACTATAAAGAGAAGTACAATTCCATGATTGAAGGATTTAAGAGATGCTGCCTACACTATGCTCTTACTGCCAATCCTGTTATTTGCAAAAGAATGCAACAGGAATTCTGGAAGACTGCTTGTATTTCTGATGATGGAAAGCAGATTATTGCTAAGATACAAGGAACAGTTGTGGTGTTGACTGAAGAAAATTTTAGACAGGCTCTTAGACTGAAATATGTTGTTGCTGGTCCTATGGCTTTGAATAAAGAAGTGGTTACCCAGTGTTTGAAGCAGATGGGATATCATATAGTGTCACCCCCGACTATGAAGGCTCTTATTCCACCTTATTGGAGGATGTTGGCTCACTACTTACAGAAATGCATCATTGCTAAGAAGAGCTCAACGGATCAGCTAAACCAGGTGCACACTCATGCAATGGTGTCACTGGTTAGAGGTATTAGATTCAACTGGTCCAGATTGATCTTTGAAGATGTCAAAACTGTAGTGACAAGAGACAAGAAATTTGCTGTAGTCCCAAGGTTTATACAACTGGATCTGGATTCTAGATATCTAGCCTTGAGTAAGACCAATGATACACATGACACCAAACCAATGGGGATTGAGGTTTTCCAAATGGTTAACCCCACGAAGAAGTTGACTGATAATCTTCCCTTTGGTGACAAGTTTGGTGAATTTGCTGAGATTGCAAGAGAGGAGGTTCCTGTACAGAGAAATGTTATCATTGAAGAAGAACACAGTGTGCCTGCCTCTCAGAAGCCAGTTACTGAAATCTCAGATAGTTCAGATTGGGAAGACTTTGATCTGGAAGACATGCAGATTGGAGCTCTGCATTTTGATGAAAGTCACAATATAAACTATGATTCCTATCTTGATGACATAGAAGTTGAGGATGTTGAGACTGAGACTGCCGAGATTCCATTGATAAGAAAACGGAAAGCCATGGAGGATCCTCCCCTCAGTGCTTCTGTTACAGAAGATCAGACTGAAACTATGAAGGTTGCTACACAACACACGGAAAAAGCTCCAAATGATCCTAGAAGAAGAAGATTGGATCCAAGAGTGACACCCACTACCAGTACTAGTACTGGTCAATCATCATCTCAACCCACTGCTCTAGATAAAGGAAAAGTTGTGGAGACAGCTGAGTTAAGATTAGAAAAGGAGCTTAGAGCACACATTGCAGAACTAAAAGCCCAGAACACTGCCCAGAGTGAGTTAATTGGAGATCTTGTTGACATACAGAAGATGCACACTACTAAACTGGAGAATCAGAAGAAGATCAACAGACACTTTTCAAGCCAGCTTAAAGATTTACACAGGCTCAGCAAAACAACTCACTTCAGCTAGTTCAAGCCAGTCAAAGAAAGATGACAAAGGAGATTCAGGACACAAAGAAGGTAGTTCAGGTGCAGGTGATTCTTCACAATCACTAGTGTTTGAATTTGAAGAAGATATCCCTGAGGCTTCTGGCCCAGTCTTACTCGAAGCCTCTGATGAAGATAAAGACACAACGGATAGAGACAACATGACTGTACCTGCTTCTGAGTTTGATGGAGGTTGGGAGGCTCAGACGTTTGCTTATCCTCCTGAAAGGTACCTAATCCAGCTGGGAGATCATTATCATGATAAAAGAGGAATCAGTACAGAAGTTAAAGCCTGGATGTTTGATGGTGAAAAGAATATGTTTATTGTACGAAGAAAAGGTCAATATTTGTTGGAATACTACAAATGCTGGACCCAGTTTTACTCCTGGACTAATGTGGATCTGACTATGCTTTACAAGGCACCTTTCTCAAACCCATCACCGAATAAGTGTGCTAAATATTTTTACAAAAAGTTGGAAAATGCAGTGCTCAGCAAGTTCAAGAGATTTGAAGATTTTCCTCACAAAAGGTCGTATGTTAAGAAATACAGGGGTGTATTCAAGTGGGATGGAAAGAAGAGTGTCCCTGGAAAGGAGAATGTCACTGGAAAGAAGTTCACTAACGTATTGTATCTGCCGACAGTGAAGACTAAAACTATACCACTGCCAATGAGACATCCTGACGATTGTCTACATGACTTCCAAACTTGGGCTTACAGTGATTATTCAGGTGAAGCAAAAATTCTGTGCAAATCAAAGACGATGGGTGTTATGGAAGTTCATGACTTGATGAGGTTTCATAAGAAAGATATATTGGTACTGTCTAAGCACCAAATTGAGAGTAACAAAGATACTGAAGAATATGCTAAATGCTATACTTGAGCCGTGACTGAGATTGTTGCAAAGGAGCTATGGTATGATCCAGCTACAGTGCATTTATCCAAGAAGTTCCGAATGTGAATGCGGTCTAATGCTAAAGCCTAGGGGAAGATTGTAGAGACCATAATTTTGTGAGGCTTTTGCATTAGAAATATGTGTGGGCTAGTTAAATGTAATTGGGCTATAAACTTGTAAATGGGTTGGGTGGGCTTTTGATTTGGTCGTATTAGGCCCTATAGGCCGAATTCTTTTGGCTTGTTAATCAAGCATAGAGTTTCCTATATAAGGAATAGGTAGCTACTTGGTTTAGGGTTGCCATTCTTGGAGCTTTTGTGTGTTTTTGCGATCAAAGGTGTACCGAAATTCTCTTGGGAATTTCGGCTTTCAAGGTGGCTAGCAATCGAATTCTTCAAGTAATTTCAATCGGTTTGTGTGTTATTTATTGTCTTTCTATTTGTTTGTTATTAATTATATTGATTATTCTTGAATCATCACTAATCACCGGATTCCGCACGGTGATTAGTTGACTTGATATCGCGTGAGGAGAGATTTCGATCCTTACATTTGGCCACTTTTTTTCAAATACATGTGGCTATTAAACAAATATACGTGACCATATAATACCAAAGGCCACACTTTTTATATTTTAACGTGGCCGTTGCCACCATTTGGCCACGCGTATAGGGACAAATTATCTGATTTTAACTACCCTTTGGCCATATTTTTTTCCGAATATATGTGGCTAAAACACAAATATATGTGACCATATAATACCAAAGGCCACGCTTTTTATATTTTAATGTGGCCAGTGCCACCCTTTGGCCACGCGTATTGGGACAAAATGTATGATTTCAGCATTCCATTTGGCCACGTTTTTTATAACATATGTGGCTAAAACACAAATATACGTGACCATATAATACCAAAGGCCACGCTATTTATATTTTAACGTGGCCGTTGCCACCCTTTAGCCACACGTATTGGGACAAAATGTATGATTTCAGCAACCCATTTGGCCATGTTTTTTTATAACATATGTGGCTAAAACACAAATATACGTGACCATATAATACCAAAGGCCACGCTTTTGATATTTTAACGTGGTCGTTGCCACCCTTTGGCCACGCGTATTGGGACAAAATGTATGATTTCAACAACCCTTTGGCCATGTATTTTTATAATGTATGTGGCTAAAACACAATTATATGTGACCATATAATACCAAAGGCCACATTAAACAAACACATGTGGCTGTTGGGACCCTTTGGCCATGCTTTCCGAAAGAATTATTTGATTACAACAATAAATATTGGTACCCTTTAGCCACACTTCTAGCTGGCTTCAGCCACTGATATTGTAACGTGGCCATAGGATACATAAGCTGACGGGACCTTTGGTGTCGATTGGAATGAAAAAAAAACATGACCAAACACCTTTGGTCACGGTTTTTTCCTTGGCCAAAGGTGAATTTTGATGTAGTGTTTGGTTTCACACAATGTGAAATTGCAGGGTGAAGAAATTAAGTAAGTCAAGTGTCAGCAGGTAACTTCAGCAAAAGAAGGTGCTACAAGAACTCTAGACTCTAAAACTAAAGCCAACACTCCACCACAAGAACTTGGTACTAATGAAGATGATGCTACCAAGACGGAGGGGTATAGGGCCTATAAAGAAGAGGATTTCATTGAGTATGACTGGTACATAAGAGTACCCAAGGAGGTTAGATTGAATTTGTTTCAATATGTGGGAAGAGAGCCGTTTATAATAGAAGAAGCATGGAAAAAGGTCTCAATGACTGACATCCTTGCAGTGGCCCCACACCAAGATAACCTGAAGGGACTCTTTCTCTTTACTACGATAGCTGCAAGAGCTCTTCCTGCTTCTATCAGAGAAATTCAATAGATCATAGAAAGAGATTTTATTACCCCTGAAATGAGGGCAATTGCTGAAGAAGAAGGAATTGACCTGGATGCTGAAACAGAAGTGATGGATGAAGATTATGGTGATAATGATGATGACAATACTGATGATAATGGTGATGGAAAGAAAGATGATGAAGAAGTTCAAAGTGTTTTGAAAGAAGACACTGCTGATAAAGATCAGAATATTTAAGATATAAATGAAAATGTGTACAAAGTTGATATGGATATTGCTGATGAACAGATAGAAGAGGTTCTGAAAGATTATAAAGATTTGATAGCTCCCGTGGTAAATGACGAATTTTGTTTGGAAGCTGAAGAAGTTATCTCGGGAGAACATATTACTCCTGGTGAACAATTTACCTCAGATGAAAATGTTATCTCGGGAGAACACATTACCTCGGAACTCACTCTTGTTCCTGCTGCTGATCAAGTTACCTCGAAACAAAAAGTTACTCTGGAGGATGAAACTAACTCACTTATGTTTTTTGTAGCAGACATAAATCAGCCAATCAGGTACGAGCTCACCCAGGCAAACATATGGGAAGAAGCAGAGACACTAGCTATGCTATATGGCAAAAAAGATATATCAAGGAATCAACTTCTCTTGGTTAACTTCTGCTCATTTTCCTCCTGTGGAACCTGAACAAAATATTCAATTGAAGCTCCTCGAATAGATTTAGGAGGTGTTACAGATGTAAGAGGGTATCTAATAGAGTTTGGACCCTATTATCCACCTACAAGGGGCCACTCAGAACTTGTTCCTGTAATCCCAACTACTCCTGTTGAAGGTATTGTAAACGAAATTTTGGCCAACTACTGGACCAAATACAAACCAGGAGCACGTGAGATAAAAATCAATCCACTGCCACTATATGTCAAAACTGATGCCATCAGCAACAAATTCATAACCTACCCTACTGACAATCCCAATCTTGGGAAAGGTAAGAAGAAAATGACAGATGATGAAATCTTATAGGCAGAACATGAGAAAAGATTCAAACCTGCCTACAAGAATGTGGCAACTCCTGAAAACAAAATAGATTGTTCCAAAACTAGTTTTATTCCCATTCTTGACAGGTATGGAGAAGATCTTGATGGGAGAAGAGAGTGTGACAAAGCATTGATCAGAGAATTTAATAAAAAAATGATGTCTCATATGGCTCAGTTGAAAGATATCAATGAAATGAAAAGAAGAAGCAGAGAAGGTGTAAAGATTCCTGCAAAACTGTTTGCATCTGAGAAAACAAAGGCCAAAAAACTTGTAAAGCTTCTGGATGGGCAAGAAACTACCTTACCTGCTGAAGATGTAAGCATGATAAACTCAGCACTAGCAGCTGATGTGATTGAAAGAATGGAACAAGAAAGATTGGATAGAGACATGGCAGAGGCATTTGCACTTCAGGACAACCTGAAAATTTATCAAAACAATGAAGTTGTTTTTGATATAATAAAAGAAGCAAAAAGAAGGTCTATGGAAGAAAGAAGAAGAAACTAGACCAGGCCAAAGAAAAGAGACATCAATTATTTTCTAAAGAAGTCGGCATTGCTGTAAACAAAGAAAAGGAAAAGATTAAGCTAGCTGCAAATGATGTTAACTGGGAGTTGTTGAAAACTTGGAGAGACATAATTTTAGCTAGAGGTGGGTCACCCCTGAAGCTATCAGCTTAACCTCTGCTAATGACTTGTGTGGTTTAATGTCTACGGTAGTAGAAGAAGAAGGGAATCTCAAGCTAAGTCAAAGACTAGAAGCTAATAATGCCATTCATAATCAAGTGAAGAGTGAAGAAACACAGAAAATAGCTAGAGCTCCTCTTACAAAACTAGAGGAGACAAGAGCACTCAAAAGGTACTTCATAGAGTTTTTAGGAGAGAAAAAGAACTCGGTAAATCCATCTTCTTTGGAAACTATAAGAGACGGGTATGATGAGATAAGGAAAGAGCAATCAAGGATATCTGAAAGAACAAAAAATTCCTAGATCTCCAGGAGCTTTCTCATGTACCCCTTCTCTTCCTCCTAAACCTATGAGTCTCATTGACTCACTTCTTGGCAATTCACCCTCTATTCCACCCACTACTACACAAATCTCCACCATTCCCACTAAAAGAACCCCCCCCCCCCCAAGGGCCAGCAGACCTCAAACCAAAAAGCCACCCACCAAAAAGTCCAAACCAATCAAACCCATTCCACCAAAATACAGAGCTGATAATTTCACACCAACTAAACCTCTAACCAAACCCAAACCAAAACCCATAACAGAATCATCTCAAACTCTTTCAATCCAAAAATCAACTCACCCCATCACACAACCACCTTCTGAACAACCAACTTCAACACCCATTGAACCTACCAACCATGTGAACCCACCAGAACCATAACAGGTACTTCAAGGAGAAAGAAACAGATCTCAATTCATTTCCTCCAACTTTGAATCATCCTCAGACAAGAAAGAACTTGAAGATCCGCATGCTGAAAGAAGAAGAATTCTCTCCAGGAAATTTGATGAAGACACAAGTGTCTACCTATTCACCACAAACACCAATGAAGTTCTAAGGCATAGCAGCAATGAAGCTCTCACAACTTTATCTGACTTAGAGCTTGGCGATATGAGAAATATGGTTGATGATGGTAAAAGACTAAGTGCCCAAGAGCAGTCCTTAATGATGAAGATAAGGATGCACTTTGACACAACAACAAGGGAAACCTCATCTGATGAACCTCTCAAAACTCACTGTCCTGTCACTCATGTGGAATTGGATCTAGCTACTGATCGGTATATTAATACATAGTAGATGGACCATTCACAAGACACAGAGAGATAAATCCAACTGAATAGAACTTCAATGATCAGAAAACAATATTGGATTGCATGTTCACAAACAGACTGTTCAGATTTAATATGGGAAAGAATTGAAAGAAGAAATCAGTTTTGTTGAAAAAGTTGGTTGTTTGCTCAAGATATTCTGCAATCGTTTTGTTTTTTCATTTCGTATGTTATTCGGAAGATTTTGGAAGAATCATCTTAGGGGGAGACTGTAAGGAATTATTTCCCCTAAAGAAATGGTGTTGATCAGCTAAAGATATGTTATCTAGGAAGGAATAGAAGACCTGAGATAAGTTATCTCGGAAGAACAAACTACCCGAGATAAGTTATATCGGAAGAACAAACTGCCTGAGATAACTTCTAGGTATCTCGGAAAGCCTTTTTACCTCGGAAGCACAGTTATCTTGGACAGTGGACACGCCCTATATAACTCAAATTACCTCGGTAAGACGAGTTATCTCGGACATCAACTTGACCAGCTCCACTTGTCTCTGACACATCTGGTCCAGTTTCCCGCCCTTCTCCTGACATGAAGCTGACACTTTTATCGTCTAGACTAGTTTAATATTATTCTAGCTCATGTATCTTTACTCAACGGCCTAGATGATCGTTAGAGGAATCAAGGGTTCTCCCTGATTCCTTAAGGAACTATAAGTAGACACTTGTAATCTGCTTATGATAGCAAGTGTGTGTAAATCACTCACATATGTACTACGAAACATCAAGTTATAATATAGTGCCCAGTTTTATTGATATCAGTGTTATACTTGGTTTGTATTCGATTTCATATTACTTTACTACAAACAGAGCATAAGAACTAACTTGTTTCTACCTGGTTAATTCTACGTAAAACCTTGTAATTGTTAAAGTCTGTAACCAGATTTCGATCCTACAGAAAACAAGCTCAAACGTCAAACGATTATTCATACGATGCAAAAACTAATGTCAAACAAAGTCAAAAGAAAACCATGTTCAAAAACGGGAAATCAAATAAGTATTCATCCTGGACGCAGCCAGGGAAAACAAACCAAATGTTTTGAATACTACCAAGTGTATTAATTAGAACGTGAGTAGAACCCTAGTTGCCTTGTAGTGCAAGCGATCTTCACGATCCCTTGGTTTTGATCTCCTTCATCTTTCACATTCCTACAAAGTATTGTAAAGACCGATTTCACTACAAGAATAATGACTTTCAGCGATAATGAAGATCAGATGCGGAAAACCCGTGAGACAATGATGATGGAGATGAATCTAGGAAATCATACAAGAAAGATGATGAACTAGTCGAATAATTTCATTAGTCGAATGATTACAACATCAAGAAATCATGACAAACACACAATCTCACTCTAGAATTCATGACTCACTCTCTCTCTCTAGAATGGAAGCTCACACCACTCTACAAGAAGTCATCATCTCCACACTCAGAGACTCCATCTAGTGAATGGGGCACCCTCACTATATATATAGTGAGGGTGACTAACAAGTGAAAAACATAAAAAAGAACAAAATACAAATAAACTCAAATAACATAATTATTAATTAAATCAAAGTTGATTTAATTAATCCGAAGCTTGACTCGCTCGAATCGATCTTCCGTTGACTTTTACGTTGACCATTAACCGAATGGTTGACTTTTCAAGAAAATGGTCTTCGGTCCAATCTGAAACCTTGATCATCACAACCCAGTCTCTGAATCAATTCACGTGGATTCTTCAGTCGAATGCTTCGGTAAACAGATTTGATGGCGTCAGTCACATAGATTTTAGTTCCAACAAGTATAAGGTGTGTAAGCAAAGCTTCACATTTTGTGGAATTAGAAAAATGAAATATAAGGCTAAATACCTCTAGAAGAATTCTCGCCATTCTTCTGAGCCTTAACTTTAGCAAGGTACTCAAGGCAGTTCCTTCTCCAGTGTCCCATCTTGTTACACTCAAAACATTGGTGTTGATCATGCGGCGGCACTATTTTGGAAGTCTTCTTTCCCTTCCCTTTGCCTTTAGCACCAGAGTGAGTGGTGGTAGGAGATTTACCCTTAGTGGAACGCTTCCTCTTACGATCGGGCTTCTTAACACCAGTTGACTTGACCACTAAGACCGCAGAGGTCTTATTGATGGCGATTATGATCTTAGCAGTTTTTCAATATCCCATGAAGCTCCGACACTCTCTTCACTAAGTGTTCATATTATAGTTTACCCTAAACTGAGTGAACGAACTGGAAAGAGATTGGAGAATTAGGTCGATAGCCAATTCCTTAGGAATGACATACTGGAGCTTCTCCAAGCGGTCAATGTACGACTTCATCTTAACCACATGAGGGCTGACAGGAGCGCCTTCAGCCATCTTACATGATATGAGTTGAGTAATAACCTCATAGCGCTCCTGACGGGCTTGTGTCTCAAACATGCCCTTCAGATCTCCGATCACCTGGAAAGCACTTAAGTCCTCGATGTTCTTGTGATGTTCTAGAGACATAGTGGTCAACATCAGGCAAGATACTTGGGTAGCATCCATTACCAGGCGGTCATGCACTGCACTCGCAGATGTAGTGTTATTTGCAGGTTATGCAGGCACCGCAGCTTCCAAAATATGGAGCTTGTTGGCCATCTTGAGCACAATCTTGAGATTGCGGAACCAGTCAAGGAAGTTAGTGTTATTAAGTTTCTCCTTCTCAATGATATACTTAAGTTGGAAGGTGTCATTAGGTGCATTATTTTCATTGTTGTTGGCTATCTGAAACATTAAGACAATTTGTTTTAGTATTTTCGATGTTCAGCCAAAATTTAATTATGGTAAGTTCTAAATGAATAAAAGATAGGATTCCATTCAACTTAATTACTAAAGGCAGCTGTAGCATGCAATCAATAGTAATTAAATAAATAGACAGACAACGATTGTCATTTGTGAGGACCAGTCACAATACCCGTTTATGAAGCCGCAGTAACATCGAATGTTTTATGCGATACGTTTAGCCTCATCTATACCCACCCTACTTACAAACATTTACGTTACGGTGCTGAAGGCTCCAATAACGTAATTGCTCGTAACTAGAGGAATAGTTATCTGAGGTGGGCATATGTACAAATACGGTGTTGAAGGCTCTAATAGTTGTACCTTAGAATACACCCTACGTGCCAAGTACGGTGTTGAAGGCTCCAATACTGACGTTTCGGTAAATAAAGTCTAAGTTAGGCTTGACCTGGGACGGCATAAACTATTAATTTTAAAATTACCAAATAGGGTTATTTAATCAATTTTTAGTTGTTGATCATTAATCGCAAACCCTATCATCGCTTAGGACAGTCAAATTCGATAACCTAATTAAATGACAATGTTGTCGTGAAGCATACATAACCAAACAAAAGCAATCTAGCCTCTTAGAGTTTATAAATTTCATAAATTTTGAAAAACTCTAATATTGGTTATATATTTTATATTTATTGAGTTAAAAATACCTTACTTTTAAACTCATATATCTTTTGATTGTTAAATCCTTTTACACTTATTTAAAAATAATTTTAACATGTTTTAGTTGGTTAAGAAAAGTAAGCAACACAAACACAATCACACACATGTATTCAGCCTTAATAGGGCTTCAGTATTGCTAGACCCTCTTAGCAATACTGAATAAGGTCTAGGGACAATACAACACAGAATGGTCTTCCTTGAGCATCTCGTTGTCTTCATAGGCTCCCACTGTCTTCAAGTTCTTGAACTTGATTGATCTTCTGGTCTTCGGGATGAGAAACTTTCATTTGTGAGACCTGCCAAATTTGGAAAGTTTTCATTTCTAGAAACCTGCAAGATTTGAAAGGTGCCAGATTTGGGAATATACCATTTCTGAAAACCTGCCAAATCAGGAAACTGCCAAAATGGGAAAGTTTCTGAATTTCAAAGCATGAGCCAAAATAGCAAACTTTCTAAAATTGGAAACTTTTCAAAATTAGAAACTCACTAAATCAGGAAGCTGTCAAAATTAGAAATATTTCCAAATTTGAAAACACGAGCCAAAACAGCAAACTTTCCAAAATTGGAAACTTGTTAAATTGGAAAAGTTCCAAAAATGGTAACCCGAACCGAAATAGGACTTGGCAAAATTGAAAAGTTACTAAATCGGGAAAGTTGCCAAATTTGGGAACACGTCTAAAATAGATACTTGCCAAAATTGGGAACTTGCTATTTCGGGAAAGTTCTCAAAATAGAAATACATTTAAAAGAAATTAATAAACCTAAATCTATTTATTTCAACTTTGAACTCAAAACACTGGGCCAATCGAAAACCCTAATCTATTACAATTGGGCCAAAACCAAATATAAAATTAAACCAATCATACACGCAATTTTAATAAAATGGGTCAGGCAGAGTACACGTAAATAAATAAAACAATCAAAAAATTATAATTGCATAATTTTGGTAGATCTAAATCGACCAAAATATATACTTTATGCAATTGATAAAATTAATACTAATATTAATTAATTCGTAACTTTCGAGTTTTACCCCCAGTTTGCGAATTTACCGGTTTAAAACACGACCAACCTAGATTTGTGTATGGTTATCAAGGCTCTGATACCACTGATGGGTTTTGCCAGTGGTACTCGGGTCACGGGTAGTAATTTTAATTTTATTAAAACCAGCATTAGTAATTGTATTACCGGATACAATTATATATAATTATTTATTTAATTATGTTAATTAAATCAGAGTTGCGGAAGCGTAAATATATCTTAAATATATATTTAACTAAAACGCGAAAAACCAAGTGACAAATCAAATAGCAGGATTCAATCATCAACACGCAAACACTATATATATATATATATATATATCGAATCATATATATATATAGTATATATTATTAGACTAAATATATATATATATATATATTTAATTCCTTTGTTATATTTATCAGATAAAGTTGTGGTACACGAATACAACAAGATTATCTAATTATCATAGTCTACATTATGATACGATATAAACCAAAAGTGTTTAGATCTTTCAACATTCGGTCTGTGTCGGACAATTGTTCGAGACACCGAGATTCAACAAGACAAGCGTTAGGGTTGCAAAAACTTACCAGAGAATCTAGCTCGGGTGACGATCAAATCATAGCAGAAAACGTACCAACTAAAAACGGCAGAAAAACGGTGGGGCTGTCAAAGGCGTGGTAATGGCGGCACAACGGTACAACGCGGTGGCAAAAGAGCAGCGGCAGCGGCAGTTGTGTGCAGCAGCGCTAGGCGGCAAGGCAACGGCGATAAACGTCGATCGGCGGCGGTCGACTGTGGTGGCTTGACGGATGGCGGCAGCGAGGTGGTCGCTGGGGATGGTTTGCGACGGCGGTTCACCGGAGAACGAGCGACGACGATGGCGGCGTATGGGAGGCCGGCGGTGGAGAGGGGGAGCCGAAAATTATAGGGGTTTTCAGAGAGTTTTGGTGCAACCTTAAATCAGTAACTAGGCTCCTTATTTATAAGCCCCATAAACCTATTGTGGATAAACCACAATTGGTTTATTTAATTTAATTGTTTTCTTGGCTTATCCCTTTATCTCTTAATCAGTTGTAGATAAACTACAACTGATTTAAATCTCACAATTATCCATCCAGGTTTTAGATAATCTTTATACTAATTTATTTAAATCACAATTATCTAACCACGTTAAATAAAACTAATTAAATAAAGTAAATTTATTTAATTAACTTTTATTTAATTTTAGGATTTAATAATAACAATTTATTATTTGGATTTTTACCGACTAATAATTATTAGCAATTAATAATTATATTTTCGGCTTTTATTATTAATAAATTAATAATGAGATGATTAATTATTATTTATATCAATATATAAATAACAATAGGAAACCATTTCTATTTTCGCAGAATAACGTCTACTAATTAAACGTGTTCAGTTCTCGTTGCCCTTAGTGTAACTCTTACAGGCCACAACCGGGTCAGGTTCTTAGAAATTGTCGGGTCTGTACATACAATATCCAACACGCTACAGATCTGATAAAGCTGCACCAGACAAAATATGGTCATGGCGCTGGAAGAACTATAGCATGGGCAAAACCCCGGGTATCACAAAGTTGACATAAATCACATATCACAAACAGTAGTGAGATACCTGGGAACACTGACTATGACGGCCACAAGGTTTTTTCATACCAAAGCGCCACCCTAACCTGATGGAAACCTATTTATTAGCCGGATGTTTCAATATAGCGCGTTCAAACATTTTGTTAGAGCATTATTCAGTTCGTCGTGTGAAGTATCAAGTACAAGACAAAGAGACTAGGAATATTATTCACGAACTAACCCGAAGTGGCAGTTCGTGACTATCTGAAGTGCACACGAAGTAACACTTCATGTCAGTTATTATAACTTCGGATGATCCCCTGTTCGGATAGCAGGTTCATAGTATAAATAGTATCGTCTTGTATAGATTGAGTAACTTCTTGTCCAATATTGTGTGTGTTTTACTGTGTGTAATTCTCTATGATATCAATACAATACACCTTGTATTTATATCTCGTCTTATTGTTTTCTTCTCAAATTACATTGTTTTACTATTGATAGAGTAGACAATCTGCCGCTCATAAACTTACAAGTGGTATTAGAGTTTTAGGTTCAATCTAGTGATCATTAAATCTCTGTTTTCGAGTTTTGGGTTAAAAAAGTGGGGTTTTTAAAAATTGGTATGTTTTTGCTTCATTTTGATCATTTCAGTTCAGTTTCTAGTGAATATTTTGATCCTAGATCATTCCTATCAATTATTTTTGATATACTGCTGCAAATCTCGTTCAAAATCGTTGAAAATCATGAAAAATGGTTAAAAATGGTCCAGTTCAGTTAAGTTCGGGTGAAGAACAGTCTGTCTAAAAAATAACCGCTCTGAAGTAGTTGATCTCAGTTTAGATTCCAGTTCGTGTACCTGAAGTCACAGTTCGTATTCAGTTCGGATCACTTTGGCAAAGTGTTCGGTTCGGATTTGGTTCGGATTTGGTTCGGTTCATCAACCTTCAGTTCAGACCAGTTCGGGTAAACAGATTACAAGGGTTTTCAAGATGTCGGATTTTCAAGCATTCGCTGCAATGCAAACATCAATGCAAACCACAATGCAAAGTATGCTGAACTATGATAATGAAATAGGAACAAGTCAGAATATTCCCAAATTACTGAAATTTGGAAGATTATCATAGTTGGGTGAAACATTTTGAAGCATACGTGGACACAAATGATGTTGATATGTGGTTATCATTTACTGATCAATATAAGTATCCTAAGGATATGTATGGAGAGCCTGTTCTTCAAAGAAAATTTGATGTTGAACAAAAGAAAGCATATCAAGCTGAGAAGAAGGCTTACGGTACTTTGACAATGGCATTACCTAAGGAGTGTTACATCAGTTTGCTGCTTATGATACATCAAAAGGTTTATGAGATGCGTTGCAGAAGAGATGTGAAGGTAATGATCAATATAAGAAAAGCCAACAGAAAGTTTTGAAAAAGGAATTTGATAATTTCAATCATTATTAGAATGAATTAATTCCAAATTTGATTGCAAGATTTGCACACTTGATGAGTGGAATGGTGTTGGTTAACATTACTAAAGAGGATGCTCATTTGAAAGAAAAATTGTTGGAAGCATTACCGGAAAAATGGGGAAAACTATGTCATGATGGTTACTCATGATAAAGACTATGCTAGATTGTCTTTCAATAATTTGATTCAAAGAATACAAGCAAGGGATATGGAGTTGACTGTGAACAGGTCACTACCTTCACAAATTCAAAATCCTGTTGTGTATCATGGAGAAATTGATTCTACCCTTCATGTTGTGAATTCAAATGTTTTAAATTCCGCACCTACTGCATTTATTGCCGGTAAATCTGATAATTCTGGTTATTCTTCTGGTTGTATTGTTTCAGTTCCAAGTTTATTAACACACAATGCCCTATCTGTTAAAACAACTGAAGATTTTGTGGCATTGACGTCTGCGTTAGTCTCGTCATATTTTGGTGTTATTAGTGGTTTAGTTAGTAATGCAGAGTTGACAGAAGAAGACTATGATCAAATTGATTATGATCATCTGGAGGAGATGGATTTGAATTGGTAGTATGCTATGTTGATTAGAAGAACTAAGAAATTCTTTAACAAAACCTGGAAGAAAAGGTTGAATCAAGATGGAAAGATTGGATTAGACAAGTCTGAGGTGAAATGTTACAAGTATTCAATGTATGGACATTTTGCTTGTGAATGTCCAACATCTACCGATAATAAGCTTATGTCTGGTCAACATGCTCACTTGGTCAAAGCTTCAATAAGTCAAGATCAAAAAGTGTTTGTTTCTCTTGATGAAAGAATGGCAGAAATATTTTGGCATTCGAATGAATATGCATGGAATGCAAATTCTGAATCAGAAGTAATGCATATCAAAATATTGACATCAATGAGATACATAATATTGATAATGTAGTTGTTGCTTTGACGGCTCGTCATCTAAGTGATAGCATTCTGACTAATTCTGAAACTAGTACAAAAGCAACAACAGTTGAAGAAAGTCAAGTAAATGTGGCTAAAAAGTTAAAGGAAGAAGAGCTTAAATGTTATAAGTGTGCTGGTGTAAACAACAAAAATTCAAGTTTGGAAAGATATATTAAGTTATTGACTAAAGAAATGGTTGTGCTGAAACAAGAATTGGAAGTTTTCAGAAGAAGTATTATGAATTGATTCCAATCAATGAGAATTTGCTGAAAGAGAAAGCTGATTTGGTTAAAGAATGTGAGAAAGCCAAAGCTGAAGCTGCTGAAGATTTTGATGCTTTATTTCAGAAAAGTTATCCAGTTCAACAGAAATATGAAAAAGCTAATGCATTTGTTGCTGAAGCTGCTGATAGAATTTTGTATCTTCAAGAAGAACTTTCTACGCTTCAAGATGCAAATGTACTTCTCCGAGATAAGAATGAAGTTTTGACAAAAGATGTTGATAGTTTTTTTAAAAAGAAGTGGGAAAAGGTAACAGAAGAAGTCTTGGCAGAATGTGAAATCAGGAAACGGCAAACGTATAAGTGCAATGATTTAAATGAAGAGTTTATTAAGTCTTAAAAAGATTTTTTTGCTACTCAACAAAAGATTTCTGAGTTAAAAATGGAAATTTTAGAACTACAGAGACAGGTCAAGAATTGCAATTTATCACCAACATTTTTGAATTTTCTGTACAAGAAAGACAAAAGTGATAATAGTGCTACAGAAGATGATATCCATAAGGTTCCTTCACCAGTGGATTTATCTAAATTTTCATCTGCTCCTGTTGATCCAAAAGTTGACTTGCTTGATTATTCTAAGTTTGCTATTCCAGCCAAGAAGAAGAAATCTCAGTCCAAGAAGAAGAGAAAGTTGGTGATGCTCCTAAGTTCACATCAGATTCATCTTTGCTGGAGAATGAAGTTGTATTTGATAAAAGTGTGACTGGTAATTCTACTGCAACATCATCTGAAGTTGAAATTGCCCATAGTTTGGTAAAAGAGAACAAAATACCAGAGATTAAGGTCAGCTTTACTCAACGAGCACATCAAACAAGTGCTGCTGGTACTTCTCAGGCTTAATCGTCAAAATCTTCTGGTTCTAAGCATAAAGGACTAGAATTTGTTTTTAAAGAGAAGCATGTTCAAGCTCAAGTTTCAAAGAAGAAAGAAAATGTTCTGAAGGTTAAGAATCAAAAGAAATCACAACCTCCGAAGCAGCAACATGATGCTTTTTATTCCAAGAATTGTTAATATTCTCGAGGTTCGTCATCTAATTACAAAGTTTCGTCAAGGAGTCAATCTTCGAGGTATGATTCTTTTAATGATTTCTTTGATACTTTTGATTCAGATAATTCATCATTTTCTCAAAATTCAAAGAATTTTTCAAAAGATTTTAAACTTCGTGAAAGAATCTGTTATGCATGTCGTCAACCTGAACATCTTGCTGTTGATTGTCCAACGAATGCATACGTCCACAACAATGCTAAATATGTGGATAACAATGGTAAAAAAATGTATGAACCTTGGTCCCCAAAGTTTAAATCAACTAGTAAGACGTTTTCTCCCGACTAAAGACGCCGATTGACAATGCTTCAGGTTCTGATTCAAAATTTTCATCTACAAACATATGGAAACCGAAAGTAGTTTCCAAAGCTAACAAAGACTTTGTGGAAGACACTGGGCGACCCGATGCTGTTGAACCGGGTCGATCCCAAAGAAATTAACGCTTTATTTGGTGTCAGCAGGTATTTCAGGAAGACCTATCGGTAATTGAAAGATTGCTGGTGGTGGAATATTTGTGGTTTAACTTAAAATGAATTTCCAAATCATTTTCAAAATCCTGTGTTTTTCAAATGCTACAATGTAGTATCCGTGTTTGTTGATTAATTTTCTTATTTTTCACTCCGTCTCAGTTTGAGGGGAAGTTTGTTCTTTGGAAAATCCAAAAACATTGTGTTGTTTTTCAAATATTAAAAATGAAAATCTAAAAAATAGAGTTTGTCAAATTTAGGGGGGGGGGGTTTAAAAAGTCAAAAACATTGAAAAATAAGAAATTGTATCCGACGTGATTAGGAAATGATGCTACATTGGCTAACATTGTCTGACTCGTGGATAATTTAGATGATAAAGCCATAAGACCATTGTTCAATGTGTAAGGTGGGCTCGTTATTTTTTATGTCTTGTTTTTTAATCTTCATGTCTTTTAAACAAAAATCAATATTTTAAGATCTTTAGTCAATGTTATTTTATTTTCCATGTTTTGTATTTTAAACAAGAATCAATATTTTAAATTCTTTAGTCGATGTTATTTTAAATCTTTTTGTTTTATTTTGTTTATTTTTAAACAATAGAAAATCCTTTTAGAAAATATTTTCAATCTACAATATAAACTTTACCAGTAAATTACACCAGAGGTCCCTAAGGTTTAATATAGACGAGGTTAACTAACGGAGGATCTCTTTCGTTACAAACGTTAGGGACCTTTTCCATAATTTTAAAACTCTATGGACCTCTTTCATTACTTGTATAAACCTCACGAACCTCTGGCGTAATTTACTCTAATATTTACGTAAGTTTAGTTTTGGTTTTGAATCTTCTAGAAAGTTAGGTTGATAGATATGATGGAATTTATTTTAGTTTAAATCCATAAGGGTAGTCGGTCTTGATCTATCTATATACTATATAAAAGAAAAGATGGATGCTGAGGTGGCATCACCACAGCCCTCCTCAGCATCAAATTCCTGCCCAAATCACCACAACCTTAAATAAAAAGCGAATCTCCTTATGTGACGCGCGGGTATAATGGATTTGAATACCCGACCCGACTTTTATTTCGGCGATGATTACGGGAGATAAAATCAAACCCTAATATTCAGGCATTCCATCTAAAATGCGTGGCTAAAAGGTAGCAACGGCCACATGAATTTTTTATAAGCGTGACTGAAGGGTAGCAGGCCACATGAATTTTCTATAAGCGTGGCTAAAGGGTAGCAATGGTCACATGAATTTACTAAACGTGGCAAAAGGGTTGCTAGAATCATGAATTTCATCCGAAAAGTGTGACTAAAAGCAAGAAACGGCCACATATTGTTGAAAAACTGTGGCAAACTGATTGTTGTAATAGTAGCAACGGTCACACGAATTTATTATAAGTGTGACTAAAGAGTAGCAATGGTCACGCTTATTTAATAAAAAACGTGACAATAGGTTACTGGAATCAAGCATTCCATCTGAAAAGAGTGACTAAAGGTAAGCAATGGCCAAATATTTTTAAAAAAACGTGGACGTTTCTATCATATAGTCACAGTAATTTATCATATGTGTGGCCATTTCTATTATATAGTCACACATTAATAACTGCAAGCGTGACCATTTCGTGTGATTAACGATTTTATTTTTAGTATTTTTGTAAAATAAAAACGACAATAAACATGAGAAAACATAAAAAACCAATTGATATTAACAATAACAATTCAAGATCCATACATAGTTTTCAATTTACATGCTAAAGACATAAATTTCTAATCAAATCTCATCTAAAAATGATACAACTACAAGACTTCCATCGCTAGCACCACCTAGAGCCCTTGATCATAAGCAATAGCTTGGAAACCAGAACCTCTTGGTAAGGAGTTAATGATATAACTACAATAAGACCTGCATCACTCGTACTCAAAATTCCAATCTTTAAGCTTCATTTATAGCATGAAACACACAAAAAATTTTAGATCTAATTTGCAGGTTGTAAAGCACCAATGAACACCAAACTATCAACAAGATGATGAAGATACAAGTAGATATCACAAATAGATATCACAGGCTATTTTATAGTGACTTTGTTACAAATAAATTGATTAAACTATTTCACAATCTAATTTTTTAGATAAACAAATGTAGGTAGATTTTCTTGACTCTAACAACAGAAACATATAATATTAATTCTAAAAAAATGACCTTACCCTTTTGAATCATAGAACTTACCTGTGGAATTGGATGTTGAACTACAAACTAAACAGCAACTACCATATCTTACACAAAATCATCACCTCTTGATACAAAGGTTGTAAAGCCTAAGAGGGTACATGGAATGTTAGGAAGAAGTTTTTTTTTAATTATCTTGTTATATATGATTCAGTTCTAACAAAGATCTGTTGAACCTGACCCCCAAGATGCTTTATAAAAGTCCCCTGCACAATAAAAATGTCACCATAAAACAAAATGGTGAAGAAAACATATGTATGTCACATGTACAAAACAAAAGGAAAGGGTCAAGTGTAGAAAACCACTTAAAATAGGTTATCTATGGGCAATCATGCAAATTGATGGTCTCTGGTGTGTTTTCTAATTGAAATAACCACTTAAAATATAGATTTGGAAGTGAAGGTTCATGGTAACAAAACGGTGCCTCAGGGGCTGACATTTAGGAAAAAGGATGCACCCTCAATATAATGTTCCTTTGTTTTTTTCCAAGAGACTTGTAAATTCGTCTTTTGTGGAGGAAGTGAAAGAATGCATACTTAACTTTTTCTTATGAAGCATTTGCTTTGCCAATATAGCTTCTAACATCATCTACTTCTGGTCAATATAGGGTCAAATTTTGATGCGTGCTGAAACAGGTCAAGCAATGCATTCTTTATGACTTATGATGACAGAAGTTAATAAAATGATTTAGAAGGTCATTTGCATTTATAATAGGTTGATTTCAACCCGTTTGATTCGTTCCCCATCTTGTTAATCTCTTTGTATAATATATTAATGAACATGGAGATTATCTAAACATAAATAACATTCTGAAAACTTTATGTAACCTTGACTTATTTGACCCGTTTTCTCTATAGTCAATTTTGAGGTTCGACCCGTTAGCCAAAAAATAAAACCCCAATTACCAAATTTGATATAAACGGGTTTGAACTGCCACATATACCTAAAAGTCAGACATGGACTCATTTTCAGAAAGAGAAGTCAGGTCCCATATATCAATACTCAAATCAAGCACAAAATGTAGGCAAATGAATGTATGAATTTTAAGACAAACCTGCAAGCATATCCCACTCATTATGGTTGTGTAAAGGATCAACATTTGTATTGGATTGAGTTCTTGATGGATGGTTCCAATAATGCTTATAAGTTTTTGGTATCTATCCCTTCTGCCACATAATAATAGGAGCCATCTCCATTGCAAGGCTTCCAGCATCCATCTGCAATCTAATTTAGTACTATGTTTACTTCAAAGAATAAAATGTTAAGTAATATTACATTATGTATGATTCAGCAAGGATGCAGATTTGCATCAAACGTAGGCCTAATCAGATTTATACCATGTTCTATAATACACCAGTGCATCAAAAACTCATAATTACTTTTGACTTTTTAACATCATTGGAGTAGGTAGAATAGGAACATGAGGTCTGAATTGGTTATATGCAGCACCAACTTGCTGATATGCAGCAGCTTGGCCAAGATGCTCTTTGACTTTTTGGTCAATCAGATACTGATTTTGCCGTACCTCATATCGTTGGTAGTAGATGCGAACGTTTGCCTATGAATAATAAGATTATTAGAAATTCTAAAAGTATGTTGTATTTCAATAACACGGCTCAGTACCTTGTATAGCATTATTGACATCAAATGAATTTGAAGGTTTTGATGGCTGCAGGTAAGCTGGTGGCATGGGCTGTAATAACATAAAAAAATTAAATCAACAACAGCTCAAACGTAAAACAGAACCAGGGGCATGGTGGGCATTTTTTGGTTTTATAATACCATTGGAACATTATATTGCATGTTGTATCCCATGCCATGTTGTGGAATGGGGTAAGCCTAAGTAATGAGACTCACTAAGAAACAACCAATAATAAAACAAACAAAGATGAGGAACTGACCTACTAAAAAGTCAGAAGGAAACCCTGGAAGTAGCTTGACATGATCTGCAAATATAACGATAAACAGAGAAAAATGAAAGTTGATAAAAAAAATGGTGACATCATCTTATATAACATATGTTTGATACGTTAATTGATTTTCAAACAGCTCCATCACACTTGAACTGCAAATAGCAAAAATTTCTGTCTTGCAAGCAAAAATTGGATTAGTTCTTCTACAAGTAACAATGAAAAAATATACCTTTTTGTAGTAATCTGCCTCAAACCTGCAAGAATGGTTATTCATTTTCCTTCTGAAATAAACGATTTTATGTCTCTACAAATACTCCACTCTTTATTTAAGCATTGTCCATCCGCAGTTTCACACTCTAGTTGATTGCAATATGAAGACAATTTAGAGAACAAAAGTTCTAAAAATCTAATTTGAATTCCACAGCTGCAGATACCTAAAATATGACAAACCATTAGATGATGGAACACAAACATTAAAAATTTAAACCCTATAAAGAATGCATCAATCTCAAAGTTAATACTGAAGAACAGATTTACCTGTAGAGGCAGTTGGAGAGAAAAATAGCAGGGGACCTACAAATACAAAACACATAATAAAATTAGAGATTTGCATAATAATCATAGAACTAACCAATGCAAAAAATCAAAACATAATAATCTCTATCATCATTCTTTTGCTTCTAATGCAGCAAGAGTAGCCTCAAATAAATCATTAGAGAGAAAGAGATTTTAAAAGAATGCTATTTTGCTGAATTACAAACAATTGACACATACCCAACTACAACAAATGTTAGAAGATATGGACTTGTCTTACTTATCACGTACAAGAATGACATCACAAACGCAAATCCTCTTTATCTTTATCCCCAATCACTCTCTCTAAAACATTAAGAGGATATGTTCCATTGCACCAATTCCTAACCATTTCATTAGTCCTGTCAAAACAAAACAAACTCAAAGGGTAGTGAACTGATCAAGAAAGGAATTTCTGATGACAAAAATGATTCCCCAAAGCAAGTGGAAAAAAAACATCCTAAAAGATCAAGAGGGTAGTTATGATATAGCAGACAAAATCAAGAGGGGACCAAGCTTCAACTTCCCATGTTGCTCATATTCTAATTAATGAAATTCACGTAGTTGAAAGCTCACTTTTAATTTCAAATGAAATTTACAAACATGTTTCTTCATTTTACAGTGATTTCATTCTCTTGTGATTAACTAAACAATGATATGTTCTAACTATCACATTCCATTTATTTCCTCCTCTAATTTGACTAAATTAACCCAAAATGCAACTCAATGGGTCAAATGCCATATGACACCTTATAAAGACTTTATGATGATTCAAGAACTAAAAAATCCATTGACGGGTCATAAGACAAAACCACACCATAATCACACATGCAAAGAGACCACAACAACGATTATGCTAAATCTACTAAATTGACAGTAGAAGAAATAATAAAAGAAACTAAAAACATACCTTGGAAAGACGAATGCAACAGCAGCCCGCAGATCAATCATGAAGCACACAAACCAACGAATGAAAATGCTTCAGGAATCAATAAGCCAAATCATTTTACACAAACAAAAACGAAATAGTAAGCTGATTGAATCACAGCACCGTGCTTGATCGGATGTATACGAAGCTGATTGAACCATACAGAAGACCCTAAATCCATAACAACCAAAACACAAGATATCACTACGAAATAACGAAACAGTTACACACTACTCGAATTCATTTCTGAGATACCAACCAAAACAATGTCAACAACTATACCTATCAGAAGATCAGCAGCATACAACTCGAATTCATTCCAGAAATCCTTCCCCCTTTTTTGCACTTTAGTAAATGTTGCACAACAAGAATCAATCACTATCTGCATCACAATTCACAGCTTAACATTTTAGTCAATTACTCCATGCAGATACTCAAAAAACATAACTTAAATAGATTAGGGAACAAACCTCAATTCCAACTTTAAACAAAAAAAGATGGATCAGCACGCAATCGGTTCCGAATCATGGCCAAATTTAGAGTCAAGAAAAAACTTAACGCCCAACCTTATTTCTTATATCAAACTGAAGCTAAAATTAATAGTTTAACACCAAAGGAAAGTAGTGATTTTTTATGCATTTAAAGATAAACTGTTTAAATAAATGTTTACCTGTAAACCCCAAACCCAAGGCAGCAGTCGGAGTGAAGAACGGAGTACCAAGCACACGAGACCTCCGATTCTTCTTACCACTCGACCTCAGAACATGCATCAGCCTCGGAGACACATTAATCAGACCTAGAGAAACATTAATCAGACTTAGAGAAGTCGTAATTGCAAGATTAGGACTCACCTTAGGAGAAAAGTAGATCGCCTTCGTCGAACGGGGTTGAATCGGTGTAGAAGAAGACCGATTATGCTTGAGCGATCCCAAATCATCAGACGCAACCTGTTCATTTCGCCTCTTCACAGCCAATCTTGTATTCCGAGACGGAGGTTCGGGAACAATCGAAGCTTGTAAGAACTAGGGTTTCTCGATAGATGATTGTGCAGAGGATTGTATTCGAGTACGGGTTTGAAGTTTAACATCAATTGCTTCGCCGGAGGAGCAGAGAAAAGGTTAGGGAGCAGAGAAAGAAAGGTCGACTAAAATTGAGAGAGAGAGTTGTGAAATGTGAGGTAGTGAAATGTGAAATCAGATTAGGGACGGCAATGAAACCCGAACCCAACGGAAAAACCCGAAACCCGACACAAATGGGACGGGTATGGGGTCGGGTAATCGGGTATGGGTCCGGGTATGGGATTACTTTTGAATTTTTTCATGGGTATGAGACGGGTATGGGATTTAATGATATACCCGCTTACCCGCCCCGATTACCCGATAATATATATTCGCTATAATTTTCTTTCTTTTATTTATTTATTTTAAGTATATACTGTATGATTTTATTTATCTAGTTTTTTTTATTTTTATCTATAATACTAAGTTATTTGTTAGATACATTGATTTACATATTATTAAACTTATATATGTTTAGTTATTTGAGATATTTTATTATAATTATGATAAATATAAATTAATAGTTAGTCGATATACACCCGACGGGTATACCCGAAACCCGCGGGTATGCCCGATACCCGATGGGTAAATACCCGCTAGAAACCCGACGGGTTTTGGGCCGGGTATGGGACACACTTTTATAAACGGGTATGGGGTTGGAATTACCCAAACCCGCCCCATTGCCATCCCTAAATCAGATAGATATGGGGGGAATTGTAAGCGGAAGAGTGGAAATTGAGAAGCGGAAGAGTGAAAAAAATTTAGTCACGAATTAATATTATATGTATGACTATAAAATACTTATAGTCACTAATTTAGTTTTTTTAATAAGTGACTAATAACACTATTTTTTTGTCACTTAAATAAGTTTAAGTAAATATCTATTGTGTTTTAGCCACATAAATAAAAAATTATCATGACAGTTGGTCACATTTGGCCACGTTTTTTAAGTGTGTCTCGTAATTGTCACACTTATCTTTAAAGTGTGGCTAAAGGTTTCGTGTACATGTGTTTTTGGTCACGTGAATTAAAAGTCAAACACATACTGTTGGTACTAGAATTCAGGAGATTATGAGCAGCTCGAATCAGCTCGCAAGCACATCATTGTAAGGATCCTGAATTATATTTCCTGACTAACCATTGCTTTTCCCTTTTTGTTCATTGTTCGCAGGATAACTCGAGCATGGATCACGTGTCCTAAAGACTCGGTCAACTAACAGAAACGTGGACCAAGTGGACTTCAAACGGCTAATTGGAGAACGTGGAGTTAGTTGCTAATTTTTAGGGGATGTTGTTATGATGTAATTCGTATTTAATGGAGCTCTAGGCTTACACACACACACACACCTTTACGATTACGATTCTCTGCTACACTTAGATTACGAGCTCATTTCCTTTGTACTAAGAACGTTCATTATATAAAAGTTTTAGGAGGCAGGTACTTTGAACCGGCCCCCGAGGTTTTTTGCTAGGCTCCTTGAGGATACTCAAGGATTTCTGGATTTTCCCTCGTTACATCCTCGTGTCAATCTTCGCAATTACATTTTCATCTTTATTTACATCAAACACGCTACCTCACATACGAAGTTTGATCAACTAATTGCTTAGGCAGTTTTTGACCAAAACAATTTGGCGCCCACCGTGGGACAAACGGTGTTTGAATTCAGTTAAGAGCCGTGATCTTCTTCCCGTAATCGATTCTTGAAAATGTCGAGCCAACAAAAAATTACTTCGAAATCTGTTTCATCCACTAAACCGGCTGTCGACACTGGTCTCCCCCCAATGATGAAGAAAGTGACCGGCACGGACGCTAAAAGAGTGGAATATCCTACTTTTCAGAGATCTCAAGGTACGTCCACTGACTCTGCTATCTCTAATAACGATCTCTATGTTTTGATCAGGCAAATGAAGTCTCATGTGGATGAGCAAGCCAAAACCAACGAGAAAATGATGAAGGAGATCATGGAATTGAAGAAATCGAAGAAACCAGTAGAGGAAATTAGCCCTTTGATGCCAAAATCATTCGGGTTCGACTCTCCGGAAATATCGGAGCAGCCAAAACAGATAGCGAATCTCTCTACTGCTCCAAAGTCAGGTATTGCAACAGCTACTACTGCTGGATTCTCAGGCTCTCAGCATCAGAAGACTTTCAGGGTGATAGATCTGGAATACTCTGGGTTCTACTCCGAGCAGCCCCCAGAATCTTACTACAGTAGATATGGAAGATCAGCAGCTGCCGAGATGCTCGAGTCAGCAACCAGCCGGGTTTTTAAGCCGTCAAATGCCGACGGTATCAGTGCAACAACCTGTATCTCAACCACAGCGGTTTGCTGCGACGAACCTTCATGAGCCTTGGAACCAGCAGTCAGCAGCACCTACTCCTCAAATGCTTCAGGGATCTTCATCTCAGCCATTCCAACAATATCGGAGCCGCTTCCGAGCTGCTCAGGATCCTCAAGGATCCTTATTTTCTTATCCTACTGTCTCTGCAGGCACAATCCCAGGTATGATCTCAAGAGATGCATGAGGGAGACTTCATCCCCATGCAAGTGGGAACTACAACTGAGCCAACCGTCCTTAGAGATGCTGAATATGGACCCCAGATCCATCTCCAAACTTCCAGGGCTGGTAACAACTTTGATAATTTTTATGCTAACCCTAACCAAGGAATTGTGCAGGATGCAGGTATCAACCCGACTATCGCTAGGGAACTTCAGAGGTTAAAGGACATGATCTCAAGTGTTCCCGGTGTTATACGTCCAATTCCTGAAGTGCCAGCAGGCAGCCACAAGGTTTCTAGATTTGCATGGCCCATTTGTGACGTAGAGATACCAAAAAGATTTCAGACCCCCAACATGAAACTCTATGATGGGACCACAGATCCTGAGGAGCACGTGGCACAATACAGGGAACGAATGGAAATCAACCCCATTCCTGCAAACATCAAAGAAGCTTGCTTATGCAAGGGATTTGGCTCAACATTGACAGGACCAGCCTTGAAATGGCTGCTCAGTATTCCTCCTAATACCATTACTTCTTTTTCCCATTTAGTTAACTTGTTTAATAACCAGTTTTCTTGCAGCAGGAGCTTTGAGAAGCTCACTGGTGATTTGTACATAATAGTTCAGAAGCCTAACGAATCCCTGAGGGATTATGTAGCCAGATTCGGTCGAGAAGCTTTGGATATTCCCAACCTAGATATGGCTGCCGCTGTAGAGGCTTTCAAAATGGGGATTAGAGGAGATTCCCGCTTTTATGATGATTTGGTTATGACTCCTTGCAGGAACCTTGATGAAGTTAGAACAAGGGCATTGAGGTTCATCAGACTAGAGGATGATAAGAAGATCCAAAAAAGAGGTGACGAACCATCAGGCAGAAGGACAGATTCTCCCGGAAAACAACAACGAAACAAACCCTATTATCGAAACGATAATCCTAGGGTCAACGAAGTTGAAGAAGAGGACGACGAAGAAAACTTCCCAAAGGTATCTGATTATTGCTTTTCAACTGACATGGGTGGTTTGTTATGTGCCTTGCAGGATCTAGGTGATAAAGCTAGGTGGCCAAGAAAATCAGAAAAACCAGGATCGTGGAAGGATAAGTCTAAGTGGTGTGCTTACCACGAAGACTTCGGGCACTTAACAGATAACTGCATAGTACTTCGGAAAGAAATCAGTTACCTGCTCAGCAAAGGGCACCTTAAAGAATTGTTTGGCAGGAAGAGAAGTAAAACTCAAGAAGCTGCTGAGCTGCCCAAAAGAGCTCAGTCGCCACCAGCAGATGCAAAAGTAATCAACTTCATCTCGGGAGGATCTGACATATGCGGAACCTCTTTCTCATCAGCAAAGAGACATGCTAAGGAGACCAAGATGGATCAAGGCAGTCGACCAAAGAAGAACGCGATATTGACTGAAGACAAAGTCATCTCTTTTGACGAAACTGATAAGCTGGACATCCAGGATCCTCACCACGACAGTCTGGTAATTACATTATGTATTGCTAACCATTATGTTCGCAGGATTCTGATAGACAATGGCAGTTCGGTCAACATTATTCAATTGGACGTGCTTAAAAAGATGAGCATTCCAGAAGAAGAGATAATCCCAAGATCCTCGGTGTTAGTAGGATTCAGCGGAGAAACCAAGCATACGGTTGGAGACATCAGACTTCCTGTTTACATTGAAGGGGTCAAATCCATGCAGAAATTCTGCGTTATTGACTCCCTTCCGTGTTGCAATGTAATCTTGGGAAGGCCATGGATCCATGACATGAAAGCGGTTCCATCTACCTATCATCAATGTGTGAAGCTTCCCACACCTTGGGGAGTTGTAAGAATACTAAGTGATCAACAAGAAGCCAAAGACTGCTATACTTCTGCGATGAAGAACACCATCAAGTCCAAGCCAGCATAGCAATTAAAGAAACCAGCACGAAGAATTCAGATGACCAAGGAGTTGGAAATCAAAGAAGTTCAACTTAATCCTGAAGATCCTGAAATCAAAGTGCTGGTAGGATCCAATATTCCTGAGGATACTGAGGAGCAGCTCGTGAGCCTCTTGAAGTCCCGACTCACGACGTTTGCGTGGAAACATGAAGACATGACAGGTATATCTAAAGATATTATTACTCATAAACTTGGTATAGATGATTCTTTCAGGCCAATACATCAGAAGAGAAGGAAGTTCGCTCCTGAGAGAAACATCATAATCCAAGAAGAAGTTGACAGGCTGCTCAAGTAAAAAATGATTAGAGAAGTTAAATACCCTCGATGGCTAGCTAATGTGGTGGTGGTCCAGAAGAAGAATGGTAAGTGGAGGGTGTGTGTAGATTACACAGACCTAAACAAGGCTTGTCCAAAAGACCCATTCCCTCTACCACACATTGATTCTATGGTGGACGCGACTGCTGGACACGAGATGCTGACTTTTATGGATGCATCTTCGGGCTTTCAACAAATTCAAATGGAACCATCAGATCAGGAAGACACGGCCTTCATGACACCCACAGGTATTTATTGTTATATTGCAATGCCTTTTGGTTTACGAAATGCAGGTGCCACATACCAAAGGCTAGTCAACATGATGTTTAAAGATAAACTGGGGGACACCATGGAAGTATACATAGATGATATGGTGGTGAAATCGAAAAAAGCAAAGGATCATCCTAGAGATCTTGAAGCTGCTTTTGATATATTGGACCAGTTCAATATGAAATTAAATCCTTCCAAGTGCCATTTTGGAGTAAAGGCCGACAAGTTCCTGGGCTTCATGGTTACTGAAAGAGGAATAGAAGCCAGCCCCGAACAGATTCAAGCGATTATAAATTTGAAATCTCCGACGAATGTCAAGGAAGTTCAAAGATTAACCGGAAGAGTAGCAGCACTTAACAGATTCATATCAAGATCATCGGAGAAGAGCAAAGAATTTTATGACATATTGAAGAAGAACAAAAAGTTCGAATGGGGTGAAAAACATGAAGCAGCCCTGAGCTCCTTGAAAGAGTATTTATCATCTGCTCCGCTTCTAATGCAACCAGTCAAAGGTGAACCATTATCTCTCTACCTGGCAGTTTCAGACAGCTCAGTGAGTGCTGTACTTGTGAAAGATCATAAGGGACAACAGCATCCGGTATACTATGTAAGCAAAACATTACTAGATGCTGAAACCAGGTATTCTTATCTAGAAAAATTGATTTTAGCTCTCGTAATGGCTTCTCAAAAATTAAGACATTACTTTGAAACCCATGTTATTTACGTAAAAACTAACTATCCTATTAAGTGTGTCTTAAGAAAGCCAGAAATGTCTGGAAGAATGGCGAAATGGGCAGTTAAATTAAGTGCCTATGACATCATATATGAGCCAAGAACAGCAATCAAGTCACAAGCCCTTGCAGACTTTGTGGCTGATTTCAGCAGCGATATACTGCCATAAGTTGAACTAGAGGTCAAGCAGCTCGAAGAAGCTTCAGGCAGCTGGGTCTTGTACACGGATGGAGCATCTAATGTTAGAGGAACAGGATTGGGTGCGCTACTGAAATCGCCACAGGGGGACATTATCCCTCTATCTATCCATTGTGAATTCAAGGCTACTAATAATGAAGCCGAATACGAAACTTTAATTGCAGGATTACAACTCGCTAAAGATATGGGTATCCAACACATTCAAGTTTTTATTGACTCCTTGTTATTAACTAACCAATTTAATGGATCCTATGCAGTGAAAGGCGAAAGGCTAACCAAATATCTAGACCTTGTAAAACAGTTAGCATTATCCTTTGAAAATTGCAGCATATCACAGGTACCTAGAGAAGAAAACGCGGAAGCTGATGCTTTGGCAAATTTAGCATCATCCTTAAGGATCCCAGAAGGTGTCAAGATTCCCATAACTCACATCCTGACGCCAGCAATCGAAGAACAAGAAGTTAATGATGTCACAACAGATAAAGATCAAGAAATGATAGACTCTCAGGATCCTCAGGAATCCTGGACTTACCCTATCAGGAGATTTATCCAAGAAGGAGAAATCCCCAAAAACGAGAACTCCAGACTCTTCTGAACAAAGGTAATCTCATATTCGATAATAAATGGTATCTTATACAAGAAATCTCTTGCAGGACCATACTTGAGATGCCTCGAGCAGCCTGAAGCACTTGCGGTACTCCAGGATATTCATGAAGGAGATTGTGGCAATCACACTGGGGGCAGATCACTATTTTCCAAAGTATTGAGAACAGGATACTACTGGCCTACTATGAAGAACGATGCTACGACCTTTGTTCAGAAGTGTGATGCATGTCAGCGGCACGACAATATCCTCCATCAGCCTGCTGAGCCGCTCCATTCAATATCATCTCCATGGTCGTTTATGAAATGGGGCATGGATATAGTTGGTAAACTGCCTGTAGCACCTGGAGGAAAAGTCTTCATGCTGGCTATGACAGACTATTTTTCTAAGTGGATTGAAGCCGAAGCTTTTGTTTAAGTTAGAGAAAAGGAAGTGATTTCCTTCATCAAAAGGAATATCTTGACAAGATTTGGAATCCCATCAGAAATAGTGTGCGACAATGGGTCTCAATTTATTGGAAAAAGGACGACAAGTTTTTGTGAAGCATGGGGGATAAAGATGGTAACTTCAACTCCCATACATCCACAAGCTAATGGCCAAGCAGAATCGAGCAATAAAATCATCATCAATAATCTCAAGAAGAAGCTAGGAGACAAGAAAGGAAAATGGGCTGAAGAGCTACCTTTTGTATTGTGGGCTGACAGAACGACCTCCAAAAATGCTACTGGTCAAACACCATTTTCCTTAGTATTTGGATCCGAAGCTGTGATACCCACTGAAATGGTGATGCTAACTGCAAGAACAAGCTGCCGGAATTTTGAAGCAAACAAGCAAGAGCTCCTTGAAGATCTTGAAACAATCGATGAAATTAGAAATCTCGCAAAGTTTAGGATGGCAGCATACCAGCAAAGGATAGCCAAGTCTTACAATAGGAATCTAAGGGTCAGAAGATTTCGAGTAGGAGATCTGGTACTCAGGAAAGCTTTTCAAAACACTACCAATCCGGCACATGGGAAACTCGCACCTAAATGGGAAGGTCCTTACCTAATAGATTCAGAAGCTGGAAAGGGAGCGTACAGGCTGGCTACTATGGAAGGTGAGCTGCTCCCAAGAGCTTGGAATGCGATTCACTTGAAGTTGTATTTTATGTAAGTACTCTCCGGATCCTCTAAGTATATCCAAAAATCCTTGTGTATACTCCAAGGACATCAGGTATGATCTTTATTCTCATTTCAATCCCTTAATCATTATCTTTGTGAAATGGTTACTAACTTAGGCATCGGAGGGGTGTTAGTCAAACTAACACCCACCCTCACCAAGCCTTGAAGTATTTTGCATATGTTCTAAGCTTCTTGTCACAAGCTAGAGGCTGATCACCTCTTCTAAGTATAAGGCATTCAGAATGCTATCAAAGGTTTAGGAGGTTTTCACCTTCTCGTTCACTAATGGGAATCGCCAGGAGCGCAAGACCCTCGCCGGGAGCGCATGGTGGTGGCCTATGGTTCAAGGTGGTGCGACCAGTCCATCTGAGGGTGGCTGATAATTTCATCACTGTTGGCCATAGAGTGCACTTCAAAATGGATGGCAGACGTGTCATCTCGAAAAGATTCTAAGGTTTTTGGCATTTTCATGTCAACCAAGGTTTAGGCACTTTCGTGTCTCCCAAGTTTATGGGTTTGACCCCAGTTGGCTTAGTCCCAAGTGTTTTTGAGCTTGTCCTCAGTTTAACAAAGGTTTCTAATGTTTTCACATTAACTAAGGTATGGGCACTTTCGTGTCTCTCAAGTTTATGGGCTTGACCCCAGTTGGCCTAGACCCAAGATTTGTAAGGTACATCGCGCCTCAAAAGGCAGATTGGGCTTGACCCCTGTTTAACTCATTTTTAAGCGCTCAAGGTTTACCCTCAGTTTCGTCGAACCTGCCTTGAGGATCCCTAAGAATCCGCAAGGATCTTGACTATTTTGGAGAATGGAATCCACTTGAACAAGTGACATCAGTATTGTTATAAATTTTTTATTACTAACTGAGTATTGGCAAGCATCATGGTCTGTTAACATTGGTAAAGTCTTATAGACTTTTAAGTTTTTATACTAAACTATGTTATTGAGCATCCTGTAGGATCCTCGTTTAAGTATTTTTCCAAATAATTAAAACTTACACAACACACCATGATGATCAAGATACTACTAAGGGCATGTTTGGGATTGCTTATAAAAACTGCTTATGGCTTTTGGAGGAGGTAAAAAGACAAAAATACCCCTCCAAAAGCAGCAAAAAGCCACAATGTTATGACTTATTAGCTGTTGAAGGGGTATTTTGTGTCTTTTTGCCTCCTCCAAAAGCCATAAGCAGTTTTTATAAGCAATCCCAAACATGCCCTAAGTCATATATTTGCAGGAAATTAGAAAGATTGACCCCAGGCTTCGTCTTGAAACTCAAGATCCCTCCACCTGAGGTCAACCACATTGTCTAAAGAGCTTGGACTTTGCCTTGAAACTCAAGGTCCCTCCATCCAAGCCCCCAAAAGTCAAGTCACCATTGTTTTTGTTTCACCACAACCATTGTTCAAAAACCACAAACCACCAAAACAAACAAACTAAAAAAGTGGGCTCCGACCTAGTCAAGAATGCCTTCATCGCCTGCCCTTGCCTTTCTCCTTCTCAGCTTCCTTCTCAACCTCCGTCTCGACCTCCTTCTCAGCTTTTTCTGGAGCTTCTCCTCTCTCAGTCAACAGCTTCTTGAGGCTCACCTCCCAGTCCTTAACCGGCCAGCTCTTTGAGGTAAAGCCTTCAGCCTGAGCAGCAGTCGCCATCTCAATCATGCACTCCAGCACACTGATGGAAGCCGAAGATTGAGCATTTTTTTCAGCCAGCTTTAGTGCTTCAGCAGCTGCAACATCTTTTTTTTGAGCTGCTTCTCATAGTGGCGTGTGTTGCTGGCTGATGCCTTACTCACCTTCTCAAGACGGAGCGTGGCCTGGTCAAGTTTAAGCTCAGAACCTTCAAGCTTCTGCTCAGCTGCTTCTAGCTTCTGCTCCATAACCTCCAGCTTGCCTTCGAGATCAATCACCTCGTGGATCAGCTTGTCGATACCCTGTATCAAAGCATAACGCATCAAAATCAACAAGGGAAGTATTATAATTATAATTTCAACATACTTCTCTATTATTATGCTATTACTTACAATGTTCACCATAACTTGCAGTGAGAGCAGCTTGTTAGCAGCTGCAACAGGAGGGAGATCATCGAAGCTGTTCACGTTGATAGTGGAGTCTGGAGTCTTGCGCTTCTTTGCAGAAGAGGTCTTGGACCGAGTGCTGGGAGCTCGAAACTTGGCGGCTGAAGGGTCAGTGGGAGCCTTGCTACTGGTCTCTTCGGGTTTTTCTTTCTTTGCGATGAGCAGCTTGAGGTCCTTGAAGGAGAAGTTGGAAGCTGAACCTGGAGCTTCATCATATAGAGAAAAAGATCAGTTTCCAGATATCATAATGTATAACTTAAGACAAAAGGGGAGAGGACTCATACAAATACCTGTTGACATGGTTCTTGAGGGGCTGAGAGACTGCTGAGTGATGCTTCTGGCACTTGAAACGTCTTCGGGCTGACAGCTTCTTTCTGCCACTGGGATGCTGAAGAGATCTTTGAGCTTCTTGGAGGATTCACGGGTCGGCTTGATCAGAGCTTCAAATTTGGGCGCTGTAAAATCAAGAAACAAACATATCAGTCATATGAAATTGAAGAGTGTTTGGAATTAAAATGTTACAAAAACTCTTCCTACCCTTGACAACCCACTGGGTAGGAAGGTTCTCACAACCAACAAGGCTATTCCTTTTTACAAAGAAGAATTGACGCTTCCAATCGTGGTCATTGTGGGAAATCCTAGGGATCATCTGAGCTTCTCCGGTTCTAACCTTCAACACAAACCTGCTGTTGCCATGTGTGGCCAATCGGTACACTTTGCAGATCTCGGCAACCCCAATGTTGAGGTTACGAGTCTGGTTCAAATGATGAAGAGAAAGAAGAATTCGCCACACCATGGGCATCACTTGAGAGTAGGCGAGGTTGGTGATGGAAAAGAAATCGGTGACCAAGTCCGGGAAAGGAAATGACATTCCGAGCAGAAAGGGGTAGTAAAGGAAACAGACCCAATCGTCGGAGATATGGTCAGCTTTTAAAGACGGATCGAAGGAACGGAATTCAGCTCCGGCGGGAAAGCTTGCAGAACGCTGCAACACTGCGATCTTCCGATCGTCAAAGTTGCAGGTCTCCTCCGCTGTCGCCGGGAGGAGTCCTTGATCAATAAATTCGTCGGCCATTTGGTCAGAGACCATGGCCGATGATCGCAACAGCTTTTTTCCCATTATCAGAAAAGAAAACGAGAAGGAAGATAGAGGAAACTAACCTGGAGAAGATGGGAGAAGCTCTAGGTTTTTCGCCAAGAGATAGCTGTGAGCGATAATGAAAGTGGAGAGAGGATTATAAAGGAGAAATCAAACGGGACCTTCGCCTAGGAAGTTGGGGCTAACTAATTCCTCTCAAATCACAGTTACTTAGCGATAAGATTTAATTTCAAATTTTCGATAGCTGGCTCGCATGCGCCATCCGCCAAAAATTTGGGGGCAATTGTTGGTACTAGAATTCAGGAGATTATGAGCAGCTCGAATCAGCTCGCAAGCACATCATTGTAAGGATCCTGAATTATATTTCCTGACTAACCATTGCTTTTCCCTTTTTGTTCATTGTTCGCAGGATAACTCGAGCATGGATCACGTGTCCTAAAGACTCGGTCAACTAACAGAAACGTGGACCAAGTGGACTTCAAACGGCTAATTGGAGAACGTGGAGTTAGTTGCTAATTTTTAGGGGATGTTGTTATGATGTAATTCGTATTTAATGGAGCTCTAGGCTTACACACACACACACACCTTTACGATTACGATTCTCTGCTACACTTAGATTACGAGCTCATTTCCTTTGTACTAAGAACGTTCATTATATAAAAGTTTTAGGAGGCAGGTACTTTGAACCGGCCCCCGAGGTTTTTTGCTAGGCTCCTTGAGGATACTCAAGGATTTCTGGATTTTCCCTCGTTACATCCTCGTGTCAATCTTCGCAATTACATTTTCATCTTTATTTACATCAAACACGCTACCTCACATACGAAGTTTGATCAACTAATTGCTTAGGCAGTTTTTGACCAAAACACATACAGTGGTCGTTGGTCACATTTGGCCACACTTTTTTTGCGTGACTAGTAAATGTCACACTTGTTTGTAAAAGTGTGGCTAAAGGTTCTGAGATGGTGTGTTTTTTTGTCACACGAATGAAAAATGTGTGGCTAAAAGACCCGAAAAGCTATATATTTCGTCACACGTAGAAAAAATGTGTGGCTAAAACTAGTGTGAATGACCTTTGGCCACGTTTTTTTTAAACAGTGGCTACACGTTTTCAGAAAAACACTGGCTAAAGGTCATTTTTGACGTAGTGTCATGCTAGACTGGGGGACTTAAAGAGATATGATAAATACGGACCAGAATAAACCCGGTTCAGATGAATAGTGAACCAGCGAGATATGAATCTATTTAGGGACAAGGCCCAATCTTACGAGAGTCTAATCTGGCAGGCCCAATAAAGAGACTTTCCTTAGGGTTTGGCCCAAGGTTTTTCTTATAAATAGATAGGTTCACCATCTGTAAAGGGGCTTCTTCTTCCTCTGGGAAATAGATAAACCCCATTTTTGTAATAGAAAGCTAAGTTAGCTGAATTCATCAACACAACAATACATAATTATTGTTGATAGCTCTATGTATCCGTCATCTTGTACATTTAGCTTTCTTCAGTTATGTAGTAAGAACAGTGGGAAACATCTACACGGACTTTAATAGTAACAACAAAGCAGTAGATGATATAACTTAGTTGTTGTTGATTACACCTGCTACCAGTGACTGAATTGATACATTTTTGTTAATCGGGTATAGTCCTTTGAACCCACTTAAATCTCTTCTTGCATAAAAAACGGTTATACTCATTTTTATATACATTTTAATATTTTGCCTCTATGTATCAATATAAATAAGTATTAGATATGTTGGTTAAATCACAACATTATTAAAAACATAAAAAAATAAACACGCTCTATATTCACTTAAATCTAAAAATGCTCTAAAATCGCTCTCAAACGACTTCCGAATGTCGACCCTCATGGTGGACATCCAACCGGTTTGAGATCAGAAATATGTTTTCTGTTGGCGATGAGTTATATCTTTACGAAGAACAATGCTCAGTTAAAGATCGGTTAAAACATTCATTTACTTGACATACCATTTGAATGCATTGAGAAATGATTACCCTACTTACCAATGAAGAACTTACTTACGATGAATACCTACGCAACAAATCAGGTTTCAACAACGAATATTAACAAGAAAATAACTATTAAAACAAAGTATTATTATATGTATTTTTTTAATAATGTATTGTAACTAGGTGGTGATCTGTGCATGTTGTCGCACGTTATTGCCAAGAATATGCAGATAATAAAAACAATTAAAATGACCTAAACATAATAAAAAGAATTCAACGTATAAACTAAAGATTAAAACAAAATCAAGCTTATCAATAAAAAACTTTAGTAAAAGAAAATTCAAAAAAATAGACAATAGACCATTAAAAGACAAAACAACAAATGAAAAGTTCATTGAAGGTCCGATTTGTTAATAGGTTACTTTTAAAAGTTAAACTCTATTTCATTTACTTTGTATATTATAAAATAAAAAAATAAAGTTTAAACAACTCTATGTGTGTTAAAATATGTTTTAAAAATCAACTTGTACCCAACCCGGTTGCTAAGTTTTAATGGACTAATCTTAATAAAGAGGGGGTGAACTGAAAAGCAACCAAAGTGGAATGGTTAGTTAGTTAGTTAATAAGTATTATTAGTAGGAAAACAGGCCCCTATTAATCCCAGTTATCACATATTGGCCAATAATAATCCCAGTTTTGATATTTCCCTACAATAATCCGAATTATCAAGGTATTGGAAAACATTGCACCGCCGTTAAAAATATCCTAACACCGTTAGTTTTTAGTGACATGACATCTTATGTATATTTTTAAACAAGTTACTAAAATAGATGGATCATTCTTGTAATTTCTTAAAAGTTTTTACATCTTCTCCCCTTTCATATAACCCATCGATCAACCTCCGGCAATTGTTTCCCGGCGACCCAAGCTTCAAACCGGCTATCTGTAAACTTTAATCTTTGTTGTTCTTTCATCGATGCAAGCAATTTTGTTTACAAACATCAACTATATTTATTTTCTCAACTTGAATTGTAAAATCCATCGACCTGCAACAATTCGTACAACCACAAGTTCACAAACAAGAATCCAAAAACAGATCCTAAGAACATATCTCAACCTCTCTTTAGATTTAGGATCAATCAAATTAGCTTCATCGTCAAACTTCGAAGGAGATTCAAATGCATTAAAAAAAACTCCAGCTTATTAATAAAATAGAGATGTAGGTAAACGCCGCTTTGTCGGAGAATATACTGCGACTTTCCTCTGCTAAATCCTTCACTGACGCTAACCATAGAGGCGGCCTTGTCCGCCCACACGTTCGGCGGCCTAGACGCCCAATCAGTTGCGTTCTTCAACAGTTTGGTAACGGAGTAACTGTACTCCGGAGAAGCAAAGATGAAGCCATCGGATTGCAGGATCTTTTTTGCGAAAAGCGGCGACTGTGGGTGGATATTTTCTGTCGATTTTGAGATCAATGTTGAGCATCGACAACAGTGATATGTCGACGTAGTCGATTGACATTCCGTCGACTAATTGAGGGTCGGATTAGGTCGCGGGTGAAGGAAGCTTTAGGGAGACGCAAATGGTAGTAACGTTGACGATGGATTTGGGGATGTTATTTGAGGGTTTAAAGATATTAAAGTTATAGTCTCTTTTGTTTTGAGGGTTTAAATAATTTACAATAATAGTCTTTTTCGTTTAATAACATAATTAAAAAAGTCACATAGGATGCACGTCATATGAGTAGTCAGCAAAAACCAACGGTGTTATGGTATTTTTAACGGCGGTGCAATGTTTTCCAATACTTTGATAATTCGGATTATTGTAGGGAAAAATCAAAACTGGGATTATTATTGGCCAATATGTGATAACTGGGATTAATGGGGGCCAATTTTCCTTATTAGTATTATTTACTTATAGTTTAAGAAGTTTTAATCTTTAGAGTAAATTACATCAGAGCTCCCTGAGGTTTACACAAGTAATGAAAGAGGTCCATAGAGTTTTAAAATTATGGAAAAGGTCCTGAACGTTTGTATTAGTGTAACGAAAGAGGTCCCTCTGTTAGTTAACCACGTTTGTATTTAACGGGGTTAACTAACGGAGAGACCTATCTCGTTACACTAATATAAACGTTATGGACCTTTTTTATAATTTTAAAACTATAGGGACCTCTTTCATTACTTGTGGAAACCTTAGGGACCTCTAATGTAATTTACTCTTTTTTAATTATTTATTACATCATTTTCTTAACTCTTTAATAAATACAATTCAATATTTTTTGGCTTTATAAATAAAATAAAATAAGTTTTTGTTTAGAAAGTATTCACCTTCTTAATCTTTTAGCGTTCATAATAAAATATTAATTTATCCTTTAAACAAAACTGCAAACCTCATTTTTTCAAAGAAAATAACAAAATTTGTTGTATTAAAAATGGCTTAAAATTAATTTTAAATGTGTTTATAAAAAAATAAAATACTAGTTAGAGAAAATGTTTTAAAATGATTTTTAAAAAACTTTACGAAACTTATTTAATAAACTTTTTCACATTTAAATGTAGATCGCACCTTTTTAAAACTTCAGTATTACATATAGCTGTTTTTTAAATTTCTTTAAACAGTTCATTTAAGTTCTTTAGTCAACGTTCTTTTTTTTTTTGTTATTTTTAAAAATAATCAATATTTTAAATTTTATTGTCAATGTTATTTTTAATCTTCCTGTCTTGTTTTTTAAACAAAAATCAATATTTTAAGATCATTAGTCAATGTTATTTTTATTTTCCATGTTTTGTATTTTAAACAAGAATCAATATTTTAAATTCTTTAGTCGATGTTATTTTAAATCTTTTTGTTTTATTTTGTTTATTTTTAAGCAATAGAAAATCCTTTTAGAAAATATTTTCAATCTACAATATAAACTTTACCAGTAAATTACACCAGAGGTCCCTGGGGTTTAATACAGACGAGGTTAACTAACGGAGGATCTCTTTCGTTACAAACGTTAGGGACCTTTTCCATAATTTTAAAACTCTAGGGACCTCTTTCATTACTTGTATAAACCTCACGAACCTCTTGCGTAATTTACTCTAATATTTACGTAAGTTTAGTTTTGGTTTTGAATCTTCTAGAAAGTTAGGTTAATAGATATGATGGAATTTATTTTAGTTTAAATCCATAGGGGTAGTCTGTCTTGATCTATCTATATACTATATAAAAGAAAAGATGGATGCTGAGGTGGCATCACCACAACCCTCCTCAGCATTAAATTCCCGCCCAAATCACCACAACCTTAAATAAAAAGCGGATCTCCTTATGTGACGCGCGGGTATAATGGATTTGAATACCCGACCCGACTTTTATTTCGGCGACGATTACGGGAGATAAAATCAAACCCTAATATTGTTGTCATCATCCCCAAAATCACATTCACTCTTTTTTCTCCCCTGCCGATTCGATTTTAAGAAATCCTAATTCTAAGAAATCCTTATATCTCCGCCTGTCAATCTCATCTCCGGAAAAAAATCGCCTCTTTCAATTTCGCATTTGCTTTCGTCGATCCAATCGCCGTCAATGATCTTCAATCGGCAATCGATCTGTGCTTAAAGCCCTAATTCCTTCCTCACATCCGCTTAATCGCCTCCATCACAATCACAGATTTAGGTGGTGATCGGAGGTTTAGACGAGGAGAGATTTCACAATTACTATGTTTCTCAGATTTGTTATTAAAAAAAGGGTGAATGTTGTATGCTTCTCTGGTTTCCTAGATTTGCCGCTCCTCCTCTGATGTTGAGTGTAAACAATATTTGATGCGGGTAAAGAATTTGATACAACCTTTGTAAGTTAATTGTTTGACTTTTTCTTTTTCGAATTAGTTCATCCGGCTACTTTCAAATGTTTACAACGATGGCTAGCTTAAGTTTGAGACACAAAAGAAATTAATCATTAAAGAATGGTTATTGCTACAAATGATCTTCAACTAGCTTCCTTTTCATTTTTTAATATGAACACCTTTTATGTCCACTTTCAATTGGACTTTATGCAAAAACAACACTTAATCTTGGCTGAAGGTTTGGATTACCTAATATTTTTCCCTTTATGTCTTTTCCCCCCTTTTGACCACATCTTATATATGTGTTCTTATGCAGGTCACTGAGATCTACAACTTTAACCAGGAATATTATGACTGAAGATGTATTTATTCTTGATTGTGACTCAAGTATCTTTGTTTGGGTAAGGAGGCAGGCTGATCAGAAACCGAAAATCATAAGCATTAGTTATAGGGAGGTATATGGTTGTGCCACAACATTCATTTCATTTTTCAGCTAAAGTTTGCTTGAACAGAATGAATAAGCTTATTATGCAATTAAGAACTTCATCAATCTATTTTTCATTCGGTGGAATTTCAGCTACCAAGATTGAAACTTTGAAAGAATACCTTGGGCTCACATATATTTGAGTTTGATGCAAGATTATAAGTATTATCATTTGTTAATTTTAAGCTCAAACAAAATTGGTCAAAATCATTATTTTTTTACTACGAAACCTCTAACTTGATGTGTTTTTGGTTGTGATTAAGTAGCTGAACATCTATATTTTGTGCTTAGAGTGAGATATACATTTGAATCACTTTCTCTTTGTCATATAATATATTTTGTTCTTTTGTCGAGTTCGAAGTTTTGATTTCTTTTTCATTGCAGACATTATTATATGATTATGGTGATAAATAACTACCGGACCTATGTCAATGAAATGGAGGGGGTGTTTTATGAGATTCCACTCTGTAAGTTACAGTAGTTAATTCCGACATTTTTTTTATTATTTATTAATTTTAGCTATTTCTATTTTTCTTAATTTTCATCATAAATTGATATATCTTATTAGTTATTAGTAACAAGGAAAACTTACTCATATACCAAACCCCTTTGCCTAGACCTGCCAAGTAACATCACAGTTTCACCATTTATTTTAATCATATTTGTTTTTTTCACATATTGAAACCAAGTCTCACAAGATGGTTAGTTGATTAACATTTATGTATAACACTTTTAATTCTCATTGTAATAAAATAAATTTTCTAACTATTATTTATTTTTAGTTTTTGGTTTTGTTATTTTTTAGTTGTGCTTTTTGTATATCAGTTTTAAAACCTATCTGCCAATTAGTGCAAACACATTTATATTCTACATCATTCTATTGAAGTTGAGACTAACCAAAAGTGTTGTTGCAGGCGCCTCTGGAAAAGGACGTCATGAAGCCAATGTTCCTCTGTTGAGAATTTGGTAAATACTTGAACAATGAAAGCTATATAAAATTCTTTTTACGACCCATATATTACTATATTAGTTTATATAATATGCATACTTTACAAGTAAATGTGCAATAAAGTGTGATAATTTTTTGGGTCTAATCGTAACTTTTTTGTTGTTCGATTGGTTTGACTGCATTGATTATATCCTTGCTATGTTCAGGTTTGGCTGTTTCATAACTCTGCTAGATTGCTTGGCTATGTCAACTATGCAGATTTTGTTACTGATCGACGATCGTGGAATGACAATGCCATCCTCAAAGGTTTGTACAGGTCTATATTCATATCATTATGGTAATAGTTATAATCTAATATATATAGAATGGCAATGTAATCCTCAAATGTTTGACACTGCTCTACTCAATAGTGTTTGTGGAAGAATTCAAACCGTTAGATCAATGAATGTAAAGGAGAAGCTGATCAATAAGGTAAATTCAATTGATAACATTTTTATCTCTAACCGAGTTTAAATTTATTAATATAGCAAATTGTTTCATCTCCTCACTTACACTTCAAGGAACTTGAATGAAAATTACTATAAACTCGATGGCTTTTTAGCTCATTATGTAGAGTTCTTTGATTTTTTGCTTTGTTGTAGTTTCACTTGATTTTTTCATAGTATGTCGATGCTAAAAAGCCTTATTCTCTTTCTATGCCTCTTAAAAATGCACAATTCACAAAGTGCATGTCTTTTGCACTCGAGGAAGATTGTTAATAAAGATGCATAGCATCGTTTTTTTCCCTAAATCATTTAATGTCACTTTTGTGATCCATTGTAGATATGTTTATGGAACTTACATGGAGATCTTCCTAAGTTGGTTCTCAATTCTCCTTCAAAAGAATCACCAGATTCCTCATGGTCGAAAGGTATTGTGTTGAAAACTTTTATATCCAATTTTCACAAGAATAGAGTGTTTTTATAGTAGTTAACTTTTAATGCCTTGTTCAATTGTTTATGATAGTTTATTTATTTATTTATTTATTTATTTTTTGTAGATGCAACTTGGTAATTGGTTATTCAATCGATGATGTCAAAGGACTTCACGCTTGCTTATGTTAAACGTTATTTATTTTAGAGTGGTTTTACATGAATTCTTTTTATAATGATTTGCAATCGACAATGACATTTTATACTTATGAAGGTTTCTCTTATGCTTATTCTATTATTTATTATTCATGTTTAATTTTTGTAATTGTGCCACTCTATTATAAGTTAGAAATATAAGATCAACAATATTGGTTGTTTAATGATATCAGAAGCAGAAATAGTCTGAATTGAATAATAAATCTTAGTGAAGTGCAACTATGTGATTTACGATTCTAGCATCTCAAGCTATAGACAATGACCTGATTTAGCTGAAATAAACCAAATGGTTGTATTCTTAGTTAGCTTGGCTTGCATGCTTAGTATTTTGAAATTGAAGTGTGTACGATACGTTATGTCTGATATGATCTCATGTTGTGATCTTTCTCACCAAAAACAAAAATAGAGTTTAATTCTATATTGCATTTATGTTTCAGTTTATGAAAAACCAAAAAGATTTTCAGTGTGTTTTGATATAAACTTTGTAAAATCCAAAAATATTTTCTTTCTTCTTTGTTTTTGATCTGATCGACACGGGATACAACAAATTCTCAAAAACTAAATGTCTTGGTTTCTCCAAAGGAGAAGGATTGCTTCCAAGATTAGAGTTATGTTTTGGAAAAGAGAAACCACACTTTTGTCTTCTAAAGGTTGCAGGTTGAAATCATCAAAGTCTTTCAGATAAAGATCTCAGAATGGATTGCAAGCATGGTTATGAAGTTGTCAAAGAGTTTATCACTTTCAGAAATGGTTCAGTTGACTTAGTTCTGTCCCAGCCATGTCTACCCTACATCAACTAACAACAGATTCAAAGCGTTTGAAGATGTGATACAGCACACGTCAAGGGGGAGTTTGTTGGTGCAAAATATGTGTGACGTGTGTGTATTCCAGTTAGTGTCGTTAGTTGAGATGGTTAGAATAGTTAAATCAAGTTAGAGGGTAGTTTGTGTCAATATAATAAAGTGGAGGGCTTGATTGCACAAACCTCCACCGAACCTTGAGTTCGGCAATCTCGATCAGGAGCATATATATATACAGTTTGAAGTTCGGAGGCGAGACGGAACTTCATAATAACCGTTTTTCTGAGAATCGATTTGTAGTGGGAGAGCTTTTGATCTTGATCTTTAGATTACGTATACTACATCGAGTTTATTCATTGTAATCGTTGATCGAATTCGTGCTATAAACTGAGTTTAAATTACTTGATTCGTGTTCTTCGTTTCGGTTATTTTCGGTGTTGTTTCGGTCCAAATTCGGTGTACAAATCACTAGATCCGATGCTCTATGTGTTTTCAAATAATAAATCTTAGTGAAGTATACTTTTCATTTTCTGTGCATCTGGCATAACATCTAGCAACCGGTTAAAAGTAAATGTATTGAATTCATACTAAGCACAAAGAAATCCTGTGTCATAAGCATGTGTAACTTATAAAATTTGTATTGTGATAGGCGGCCTACAAGAAAGTTGTTTAGTTTTTCTACTTTATTATTGTTTAATTAAAACTTAAATATTTGAAAACATGTATTTTTCAATGAAATTTACTATAGTAGATCATTATTTTTTTTTATTTTAGTATTTTTTGAACTTCAACAATGCGATGTACGGGTATCAAAAAATACCATTTAAATTCAAAAGGAGACAATTTCCGAATGCAGTATGTTTGGGAATGACAGTTAACAAAAGCCAAGGTCATTTAAAGAATCCATGTTTTAGTTATGGTCAGCTTTATGTTGCATTATCAAGGGTTAAGATCAGAGATGTACTAAAACTTCACATAGTGGATGAAGACGGAAAAGTGATAAATAAAACATCAAATGTTGTTTATAAGTCTGTATAATCAAGTTTGTGACTTTTTATATTGTCGAATGTTTGTTTTTTCCTTTAATTCCAATGACGAATTACATTTATTATAACATTTTAAATTTTGGATTCATTTTTTTTAAAATCCACCCGTGCGTCGCACGGGTATTAAAAACTAGTTTCTTATAAATAGATAGTATGCTTCATTGCTTTGTATTTATTTTTAACCCCACAATCAATAGAGTAATTAAATTCTTATTCAAGAAACTACATAGCCTCTGATCTTATATTCCGAGCGAACATTCCAAATTTTCATTTAAGATTTGCCGAGTAAAGTTCGTGGTGTCGTTTCGGTTACCGATTGTTTCGAACATTTGGTATCAGAGCGTAGGCTCGTATCGTGGGAGGAGAGAAAGAAGAACAAACTCTGTGTGAGTCGTGGAGGAAGAAAAAACCTGTTTGGTTTGATCCTGACTTGTGTGATCGGAGAAACAAGACCCAGATCTATGTGATCATTTCGATTTCTACGTGAAGTCGAAGAGATAATTCTGTGTGAATCGAAGTTGTTGGTGAACTAGTCTGTGTGACAAAGAGGTATTCGAGATTCGTTGTGAATCAGGGATTCTTTGTGCATTAGGGATTCTTTGTGAATCAAGATTCCGTGTGAATTGGTAGTAGAAGAGAAGACCAAAAAAAGTTTATGTGTGAATTTGTGACGGATTTAAGAGGTAGTGACCGGAGTTGTTGTAGCTTGCAATTAGGGAGGACCTTGTTGCTGCTCTTGGGAGGAATAAGAAGTGCAGGTGTCGTCAATTCAAAGGGTTAAAAAGACAACCCTTTAATTAAATACTTGAAGGCATTGTATGGAAAATAAAGAACGTGAGTTTGGTGCAAGTGTGCTAATATCAAGAAAATAAAAGTCAATTAAATCATAAACTAGGTTGGCGCAAGGCTGCTATCATACGGATTTTTTTTTTAAATTCTCGTGTGTAGACCCAATTCGAAGAAAGCAAAAGGTATTGATGATGTATGTCCGGATCAGGTCAAATACATGGGCTTGAGCCCAGACATGGTTTGGCCTACACAAGGCTTTGGCCTAACATGCCCAATCCAGGCCCACTACACTTTTCTATAAATGGAGGCTTACCCCCTCCCTTAAAGGGATCTTTAGCCACTTTACTCCCCTGATGGCTAGCAGTCGGCCAAGTCAGCAGTCGACCTTATGGCTCTCGGGTCGACCTCATAGCTTCTGCAGTCAGCCGTCGACCTTCAGCAGTCGACCTTAGGCTGTCGACCTTCAGCAGTCGACCTTAGACTGTCGACCTTCAGCAGTCGACCTTCAGCAGTCGACCTCAGGCTGTCGACCTTCAGCAGTCGACCTTCAGCAGTCGACCTTCAACAGTCGACCTTAGGCTGTCGACCTTCAGCAGTCGACCTTAGGTTGTCGACCTTCAGTAGTCGACCTTAGGCTGTCGACTTCAGCAGTCGACCTTAGGCTGTCGACCTTTAGTAGTCGACCTTAGGCTGTCGACTTCAGCAGTCGACCTTAGGCTATCGACCTTCAGCAGTCAACCTTCAGCAGTCGACCTTCAGCCGTCGACCTTCAGCAGTCGACCTTCAGCCGTCGACCTTCAGCAGTCGACCTTAGACTGTCGACCTTCAGCAGTCGACCTTAGGCTGTCGACCTTCAGCAGTCGACCTTCAGCAGTCAACCTTAGGTTGTCAATCTTAGGCTGTCGGCCTTCGACCTCTTGGCTTCGGCTGTCGACCTCATGGGTCTACCCCATAGGTCGACCACACAACCCACTTCCACCACTCTATGAGTATCTCTCTAGATACTCCATTTACATACTTACATTCACACATATATACATGTGCATACAAACTATCTATACAGTCTTACTTACTTGATCGTCGGAGGGTGGTACAGAGACCCCGGTCTCTGTCCCTCTTCTAACGGGTTCTTTCTATGTTACAGGTTTGGGAGAATACTTGGGAGAGATAGACCCGACTAGCTCGGTTCGACGACTCGACCCCGACTCTTTCACTATGTAGATCGGTACTATACCCAATGGTTCGTCCTTGGTCATACCACTCCGACCATCCGAGGTACGCCGTTTCTACATTGGCGCCATCCGTCTCTACTCTCTACACAACGGCAAAACTGACTTTTGCCATCTTGTGGCTACAGGTTCTATTTCTTATGTCCTCACTTTTGTCATGCAAAATATTACACCACCTATAATGTATAGGCATGATATATGCTAACTCATACGTTTCGGAAATTATAAGTATATTCTTAGACTTATTTACACGATCTCTGGCATCTTTGCATATTTCGATTTGCTAAAATATTAAACTACACTAGTTAAGAATATTTACTAACTATTGATGCTTAAAGTAAATACATATAATACACGAAATGTAGTACACAGATGGCACATTTAGAATTTAATATTTTAATGCATCAAGGTGTTGGTGTTGTATTAACCTCACGTGCCTTTCCTTTCAAAAAAGCAAACTGACAATATGTAGAAATATTTATTAAAATGTACAAACATTTGTTCAGAGGTTACAAATACATATTGCTTGAAACATGTTTGTACGTGAGAAGGAAAGTCAAATTTCAAAACGAATAAATATAATAAAAAACTGACGCACATTTAGAATTTTCAGAGATGTACAAATAAATAAGCCATATGTACAACTTAATAGTACAAACTGACAGTAGTTTTGTCGAAATAATGACTATATGACTATGATCCATGAGTAGGTGACTTTCACAGTCACAGACCCCCTTGTCAGAAAAACAGAAAAAGCACCGGCTCTTTTCCCGCTTACGTACACTTCTGTGTCCGACACAACACCTCCGGTCAGGATTTTTTAAGATTTACTTCTTCGTCGGAGGACAAGACGAACAATCTCCGGACGACTCACTCTCTCTGTCAAACGGGTGACTCCGCACTACCGGCAAACCGCGTCACCGCCTTCGCTGGACGAAATCTTCTCCAAGCTACATCTAAGTCGTAGGATGACACCTTGATCGGTTATCATCCTCTTCGACACACGCACCTCTCTCTCACTGTTTTTGCAGAATAGTGTGACGGTCTCCACCAACAACTAATAACCAGCAGAAGCATGGTGCACCGTCGGTCAACAGACATTTCTTGTCGGATGTCACCTCGTCCGGCCAGTCTCACAAATACATTATATTGACCGGTTATAGCACATACCTACCCCGACGGGCCTTACCATTGCCGGTCAGATTCCCGGTTAGGGGGAACAAGCCCTTCTCTCCGGGCAGCGTCACCTGCTGTGCTCCGACCGAATCACAACTTTATGAGTCCGCACAAGCTCACCAAGTCTAAGCAAGTTTATTACTGGACCATTCCAGGGTCACCGTCACCGAACAACAACGACCGTTCCGGGTGTGGCCTCGTCAAAAGGGGCACCTTCTCCGAGTTAGGCTTGCTCCGGTTACAACAGCGTCGGGCGTCACTGGTCTTTCTCATATTCAGATCGAACGACCCATATGACTGTAGCGGACTAACAGAGATCGACCGATCTGGGTCGGATGATCCTATCACCACCAGTTAAGCCTACAGCCCCGGATCTCACGCCCGAACATGATTTCATCTCCGAGCAAATATGACTTCAAACGCAGCCATTCTGACATACAACGGTTCAGGACGACAACCTTCTGGACGAGTAAGGACACGGTCTCCGGACAGAGTTTCCCAGCTTTGACGAAAACACATTTTTCTGGGTCGGCTCCGGACTACTGCATATCACGCACTGGATTAAACAACCGCCGAATGAGCCTAACTGAGTGTCCTAATCTATTGTCGAACGGCTGTGTAACTATAATGTTTCATTCTCATACTAACACTTGTTTTACGCTGAATAGATCTCGAAGATTTGCATTCCGCAAAAATTACTGGCAGGAGCACAAAGCTAAACTGTGTCACCTCCCATGTGCGTCAAAATACGGCAATATCGAGACACGAAGGAACACCCGGACGGTCCATCCTTTCCGTCGAACGATCGGCTCCAGTACACATGCATATCACACTATCCCCACCGGATCACGCCCGCTCCGGCTATACCTGCGTCGGACGTCGACAGTTTGTTTGCAACACTTCTACAGTATGGATTTTTTTTTTCAGATTGCTTCTCATAGCCTCGAGCCTACGAATACAAATGATTACTGTTGTAATTTTTTGAACTCTCAAAGAGGTATGATACAAACCTCATATTACTCGAAGCGGTCACTTTTAACCCCTGCTCATAGACACATATACATTACACCCCTTCAACTTATATATTTGGCTACACACGCTAAAGTACACTACATTATATTTATTTATTCATTTATTTACAATGAAATACGACTAATGCTTATATCGAGCAATATCCGATGTTTGCAATCGTCATCACATTCAAAGCCTGTTCACTACTACCGTTGGACGCAATTGTCCGTCTGGCCTAATTATTATCACGGATTAGACAATTATATGGCATTCTTTTACAAGGCGTTTTAAAGTATCGATCAAAGATTAACAGGTTATGTCACTCTTAACACGACTATCGGCTCATTTACATGTAAATACAAGTTGGTAATTATGGTACTCCCATACATTATAAATTTTTGTATTACTCGGTACTGTCAACACACGAACGACCCTTCGGTAAACTTGACATACTTACGCTTTAAAATCACTTAGCAATTTATTTCGTAGATTCACTACTACTAACAGATATTTGTAGCATCAAACACACCATTTGATATGGTCTTCCACATTCTTTACACAAGAAGTCGGCCTCTGGCCACAGAATACTCATGTATTGAAACCTAGCTTGCATGAAGTTCTATATCGTTACATCTAATCATTAATATACATGTTGATAAATAAAAGAAAAGACAAGATATGCGAGCAACACAAACAACCTTCATGGCTAGCTATGACAACCTATGAATGGAATACTAAACTCATGCAGTAACATATGTGGTCGCTCGGATTAGTCCAAACCACTCAGTTTCAGACGACTATGTTGCCTTACACGACTATACACATAAGATGATATCCAGAATACTCTGGACCATTACGCTCTATCGAGCATTACACGAAGATTACGCTCTATTGAGCATTACACGAAGATATCCAGAATACTCTGGACCATTACGATCTATCGATCATTACACGAAGATATCCGAATACTTTGGATCATTATGCTCTATCGAGCATTACACGAAGATATCATAATACTCTCGACCAATTCGCCCTGTCGAGCATTATAAGGAACTATCCAGGCTACCCCGAACCACTGAAATATTTTACAAGTAGACGACTTGCTGGGCAATACGTAAGTCCCACTATTAATCAACAAAAAATACAAATTCTCTTGGACAGACTTTCAAATATTTTCGATGCCAGTTATCCCTGGCCTAAACAGGACTATATAGTTACGCAAGTCGACTGGCTAATGTCGACTTAACTATAATACAGTTCGTTAATACATGATAATCAGATTCAGACCAGCCAATAATGGCTCTAACTGCCTAGGCATACCGGCCTAACTATTATCATAGCAGGCCAAAAGGTCTGCTTTGCTATAACCAAAAGAAGATAGGGTCACAACGGGTTTGCCTTCATCGGCACTAACAGGCCGACCTTACTCATCTAGGTTAAAGTCATTCGTAAGATAGGTTATCCGTACCGGGCTATACAGGAAGACATCTCATTGTCCATTTCTCACAGCTCTATTAGTGGGTGACCAGCATGGATTCGTGCCATCTCAGTCAAGCAGTTAACACTCGACCTATGGGATGCTCGGCGCAGTCTGGACCACATAGACCGAAAGACTTCGGTCGAACCTAGGTATAAATGCGCACTTATATATATATTCTATCGATCATATATTTCGGACCGTACATCCGCACACAGTGGCGCTTGGTCGTTGACCAAACCACTCAGCTTTTACAGCTTACATTGTGGTCTTCGGTCGTTGACCAAACCACTCAGCTTTTATAGCTTACATCGTGGTCCTCGGTTGTCGACCGAGCCACTTAGCCTTTACGGCTTACACAGTGGTGCTTGGTCGTTGACCAAACCACTCAACTTTTATAGCTTACATTGTGATCTTTGGTCGGTGACCGAACCACTCAGCCTTTACGGCTTACATCGTGGTCTTTGGTCGTTGACCAAACCACTCAGCCTTTACGGCTTACACAGTGGTACTCGGTCGTCGACCGAACCACCCAGCCTTCATGGCTTACATATATATTGGTACTCGGTCGATGACCACATCACTTAGCCTCTCACGGCTTATACAAAGTGGTTCCCGACTACTCACCAGACCACCCACCCTCCGAAAACTTACACATGGTTCTTGGTCACTGGCCAACCTCACATCTTACATAAGGTGCCTCGACTATTAGTCGAACCTTAGAAACTGCGACGACTTAGATAGTGTATCGGACCATTAACCGAACTACTTAGCCTATAACGGCTTATTATGATAACATATTAAGTACATATGGTATGCAACTAGCAACCATCATACGCAACAAACACACGATTTCCATAACAAAACCGAGACCCGGACTACATGATGATACATACTTGTAGATAAGCCTATCCCGGCCAGACATCCAAGCAAGATGAGGTAATATACTAATATTTTATGCAGATCTTGGAGGGAAAAAGTTCAAAAGAACAAGATAAGTCTAGTATGGTGTAGCTAGCACTACACCATGCTAGACTGGTGTAACACCCATGTTCAATTTGATGTCAAACACATCCATTTAAGACGTTAAAATTTGTCCCAGAAAATTTCATTCCAAAACATGTGCAATGATATTCAAGAAAAGCCACTATCATGGTTAAGCTTTACAAATTGACATCTAAGTTTGACATCCATAACTACAACCATGTTTACATGTTATATCATCCAAAAGTCTAATTCGATTATCGGTTCTTCGCGGGGATCGGTTCGTGTTGCCTTGATGAGCGTCTTTCAAGCTTTCGCCTTACCTGCACATACTCACTTTAAATAGTGAGTCTCTAGTGCATAAATGAACATAGTAATCATAATTTAGGAATAATAGTAAGTAAATTCGGATAATAGTTCCAGGCGTATCGCCTGGAAAGCTTTCCACTTCCAAGCGATACGCTTGGACTTCATGGCGTATCGCCTATGGCTCAATGAGCTCCAAGCGATACGCCTTGAGCCCGATTTTCAGAGACTGAGCTAATTCGACCAGTTTTGATACTTAGCCATTTTTCCAGCCCCTTTCCCCTGTTTTGGCAGTTTTGCACTTTAAGTGCTAGAACTCATTGTTGACCACTAAATCAACTCCCAAACATAAATTCAAGCATAATACACACCCATTTACATACCTTAGCCATGTTTTCGTTAAATTGACCAACCCCGGTTCACCCAACCCGTTGACCCGTTAGGGGGTTTCCTTATAATTCCACACTCTCTTTGATGCAGAAAATGACTCTTACAAGCATTATATTGCAAGTAAACTAATCTCAATAGTGTTACTATGCGTATATACATTTAGTACTATGATTCCCTATCTATCGGGTTGCACTATACTCATGCGAATAAGTTTAAGACTCAATACATATAAATTATTCCATTTGTCATTTGTTTACTAGATCATAAGGGAGATACCTTGCTTTCCATTCAATCATTTAATTGACCCGTTAGGACGGTCATCGCCTTTGGTTTACCCCAATGCCTAACTTGACCATATGTAAGCCTTGGGATCTATGGTTATCCAACCATTTGTGATACCCTTTTCCTTGTTGCTTGGCATAGGCTTCATGAGCCTATCCCCGCCATCGCAAATTCCATCTAATCTAGGATTCAACCGAATCCCTTCCCATGGTAAAGTATATCATTGGAGAACCTCTTGGCTTAGGTTTCACGGTTCCTTGAACCGTTCATCACCCAATATACTCTTCGTATTCTATCCCTCTAAAGGCAAGTATACATATTTATATTTATTCCATGTAACATAAGTAATGTTACCTTTTGAGCTTGATCCAATACTTCCTCCAACACCGGAGCTATTCACTTGGTCACCTTGATTACCTAATGGGTCACTAACCCGTTAGGATCATAATCATAATCGTAGTAACATTTATCACATGGTTTCTATGCTACATACATAGTCATAAATTCACAAGGAATGGTAATCAAGTACATTTCACAAGTTTGCACCTAGCATTATGATTTCATTGACATTATCTTGTTGATTGGGGCATACAATGTTCATGCTAGCAAATGCACCTAATTTTCATCAAGTTAGTCAATTTCGTGAACCTATAGTTCCCTATGACCAATTAACATCAAAACTAGAAATTCGGTTGCATTTATCATATTTTGGCTCTTTTAGGCATTTCATCGAACACCTTGTGTGCATACAAATTTGCACACATTCAACCCATCCCTTGAACCTCCCAATTGCCCATATAACATAGGTTTGATGAAATCTATCACCAACCTATCAACAATTCATCATATTCAGCAAATCAACAACATGATTATACACAATTTACATCAATTGAACTAGTTTCACAACCATCTAGAGAAAACACCCACCATGGATGTTCTAGAGGGTGAAATTGGTATCTACCACACCAATTGCTAAACAAATTGGAAACTTATGCAACATATGAGATCACTAACATCAAAGGATTCATGTAACATCAAGAATTTGCAGATTTGGAGGCCCAATTTCGTGACCTAACACATGCAAGAAAATGGGGTTTCACTTACTTGACTAAACAATGGTGATGATGAGTGATTAACTACTCCAAAACCCAAATTGCATGCCAATTTCGCAGCTTAAATCTCTGGGATTGCAGAATTTGAGCAAAGAAGAAGGAGAGGGAGGAGGGGAACGATCTGGAGGTCGTATACGACCTCCTCCTCCTCTCTTTTTCCTTTTGTTTAGCAATTAACACTTATTTACAGATTTGGTCCCTCTATTCACAATTTGTGCAATTTTTAACTAAACTACACATTTACTTATTAATTTACATAATAAACAAGGCATATATCTTTTGCTAACCCACGGGTTTATTTTAACTATTAACGATTTTTACTTGACTAGATGCTAACGGGAGATTTACTTTAAATAAAAATTTGGGATGTTACAACTGGGGGGCTGATGACGTATGTCCGGATCAGGTCAAATACATGGGCTTGAGGCCAGACATGGTTTGGCCTACACAAGGCTTTGGCCTAACAGGCCCAATCCAGGCCCACTACACTTTTCTATAAATGGAGGCTTACCCCCTCCCTTAAAGGGATCTTTAGCCACTTTACTCCCCTGATGGCTAGCAGTCGGCCAAGTCAGCGGTCGACCTTATGGCTCTCGGGTCGACCTCATGGCTTCTGCAGTCAGCCGTCGACCTTCAGCAGTCGACCTTAGGCTGTCGACCTTCAGCAGTCGACCTTAGACTGTCGACCTTCAGCAGTCGACCTTAGACTGTCGACCTTCAGCAGTCGACCTCAGGCTGTCGACCTTCAGCAGTCGACCTTCAGCAGTCGACCTTCAACAGTCGACCTTAGGCTGTCGACCTTCAACAGTCGACCTTAGGCTGTCGACCTTCAGCAGTCGACCTTAGGCTGTCGACCTTCAGTAGTCTACCTTAGGTTGTCGACTTCAGCAGTCGACCTTAGGCTGTCGACCTTAGGCTGTCGACTTCAGCAGTCGACCTTAGGCTATCGACCTTCAGCAGTCGACCTTCAGCCGTCGACCTTCAGCAGTCGACCTTAGACTGTCGACCTTCAGCAGTCGACCTTAGACTATCGACCTTCAGCAGTCGACCTTAGGCAGTCGACCTTCAGCAGTCAACCTTAGGTTGTCGATCTTAGGCTGTCGGCCTTTGACCTCTTGGCTTCGGCTGTCGACCTCATGGGTCTACCCCATAGGTCGACCACACAACCCACTTCCACCACTCTATGAGTATCTCTCTAGATACTCCATTTACATACTTACATTCACACATATATACATGTGCATACAAACTATCTATACAGTCTTACTTACTTGATCGTCGGAGGGTGGTACAGAGACCCCGGTCTCTGTCCCTCTTCTAGCGGGTTCTTTCTATGTTACAGGTTTGGGAGAATACTTGGGAGAGATAGACCCGACTAGCTCGGTTCGACGACTCGACCCCGACTCTTTCACTATGTGGATCGGTACTATACCCAATGGTTCGTCCTTGGTCATACCACTCCGACCATCCGAGGTACACCGTTTCTACAGGTATATTGTGTGAAGTTGTTTAATAGAAGGCTCAAATCAAATGGATGGCGAACGTAAATCCGGGTGCGGGTGCGATTGTACCAACAAATAATTAAGGAAACATCTCGTTGCAATGTCTGAAACTAACGACTACAAATTATACGACTTGGTCGATTATGATGGAAACGATCTTAAGAGCTCAAGGCCTTTGGGAAGCTATAGATCCGGTGACGGGAGCGACCGTTGAAGCAAGAAAAAATTATACGACGAAGGCTGTAATTTTTCAAACCCTACCCAAGGATATTTTGGTTTAAGTGGCAGAAGATAATCATGCTAAAGATGTGTGGGAAGCAATTCGTGTTCGATTTCTTGGAGCCGAACGAATCCATAGGGGTAGTCGGTCTAGATTTCTTATAAATAGATAGTATATTAGTATGCTTTGTATTTATTTTTAACCCCACAATCAATAGAGTAATTAAAGTCTTATTCAAGAAACTAGATCGCCTCTGATCGAACCATTCTAAATTTTCGTTGAAGATTTGCCGAGTAAAAGTTCGTGATGTCGCTTCGATTACGGTTGTTTCCAACAAGTCTCCCGATGCTCAGATCCGTTTGGACTTGAACCAGTTTCCGCTCGAACCAACCAATTTTCATTTTTAATTTTTTCTCTGCATTCAGTGACGAAGTTTGACCCGCGATCTTTAATTTTGATTGAAGTCATCAAACTTTCTAGTTCTTTAAGCTCAACAAGCATATTTTTGTCTTCCTCGATACTTAAGCAGGAACAAACAACTTCACTTGTACAGAAAGCAAGTGCGAAATAACACATTTTGGGAATAAAAAGTAAAGTAAGCATCTATCTCATCAACAAACAAATTCTGACAAGACCCAAGTTAACCTAACCTACACAACATACTTAAAGCCACAAAACATAAACGTAACAGTAGCTCAAATGAACATTGACCTAATATGTTCTAGAACCTAATTACTCTCATCATCAGATACATCCATGATGGAGGGGTTCTTGTAGTCACTAATTTCATTTTGATACCTCTTCTTATCTACCTGAGCTTTTGCTTCGTACGGTGCCTTCTCTTCCACTGTTTATCAACAAATCAGAATTCAGGATGGCAAACAAACTCAGTCAAACCCTTTACGAAAGCCCCAAACCCAATAACTTGACATATATAGATAATGGAACCCCCAAACCCACTCAGTCAAATCCGTTAAAAACTTTTGGGACGCTTGTCTGATTACCCAAACCTGCTTTACTATAAAGGGCGACTCGACCTATTTCGAAAGTATGGCATCTCTAAAACCTATTCTGTTACTTTCTAGCCAATTTCAGTTCCAAAGATCACTTTTCTCAGCCCAAGACCAAGACTGTAGGAATAAAAACCCCACTTCTCATTCAAGAGCGGATAACTCAATAGCATTCAAAACCATCAGGAAACATTTGAGATGGATATGGGAATAGTTTTAAAACTTTTGCACATATGGGACGCCCATCTGATTACCCAAAACTGTTTAAGCAGCAAGCGCATCTGAATCGAATACAAGAAAAAAAAAACATTCTATCTTAAAAAGTAAATTAAATAGTATGTTTAGGAACCTGAGATTATTAAACTATAAAACTGTTGAAGACTTGAAGTATCGTTGAACCTGAGATTATTAAACTCTATTTGAAGCTGGTTTTTGAGAAAAGTTGTTTAAGATCGGATTTAAAGTAATAAGCACCAACACGTACTTTTCAAACCAGACAAGACCAAAACAAAACAAAGGAATAGATCTTGTTATCTGGGAATTTTTTAGAGATATTAACTCTGTGAGGTGGCTTACGAAACGAACCTGACAATTTGTTCCACCGCTCTCCAAGAACCCGTCCCATTTCTTTGAATGAAATTCCTGGGATTTCCTTCTTCACATTCTGAAATAAGTTTTAATGTTATCAGCAGCTTATCTCTGTAACGTTGCTATTATGTAATGTAAGATGTATAATGATTGTTTAACTAACCTCCCGTTCAAGCTGTGAGAAGAACATGAAACCGCTCAATGCTCTTTTTGGTGCATTTGGATCCTTTTTCTTCTTCGTTTTCCTTTTCTTTGAACCATCATCATTACTGTTTCTCTTCTTACTTGAAGAAGATGTTTTAGATCCACCTGCGGCTTCTTTCTTGGATTCCTTTTTGGTAATTATCTGATATTCAGAGTTAGCTAGTGTAAGAATGGTTTTAGTTTGTAAAATATTGCCTAAGAAAAAACATGTATTTGTTTAGTTACCTCTTTTTCACCTCCACTAGCACTGCCATCTGAGTCATCTCCCCCAGAATCATCAGTGGGAGAGCCTTCGTCGTCTTTTTCAGCAACAAAATCCTCATCCTGTCAACATGTTACAAAGTCAAACGAGGGCATCAAACAGATGGCTGAAATAAGTAGGTGGTAATGTCTACCTAAGTACTTAAAATAATAGGTGAAACGAGTAAAAATTTATGAATAAATTTTGAAATCTTAGTTAAAATATAATATGATATATATTTTTATATAGTTTATATTTTAGAAACTGGGTCAAACTCTGTGCACGGTAATAAAAAAAGTACCCATTTTACCTCTTCATCACTCTCCTCTCCACCAGCTTCATTCTTGATTCGCTCAAGATGAGGGTCAACAGCATCATCATCCTCATCACGGAGAACAGCTGCAACACCATCTGTAGCTTGAACACCACCTCCTAGGTTCATGATTTTTAGACCCTTTGAACTGTATTAGATTAATGACATATTAGTAATCCATATTAATTATCTCAAAACTACAAATAACCTGTACACTCACCTAATAAAATTATATAGGTTATGATATTCATTTCTCTGAATATTACGGAAGAGATGTTCTTGCTCTGTTTTCAGCCTGATAAGAAGATCAAAGTAATGCATGTTTGATCCTCCAGCAGCATGTCTCTCAAATTCTACATAGTCAATCTATAGCACAACAGGATAAATTTACAAGTTTAACAACACCTGAATTCTCATTCATCACATGACCAATTAAAATGATATCATACCTCATCATGAAGAATAAGCGTTGGAGGTTTTGGCAAAAAGAAAAAGCTCTTTTCAAGAGGATATAAAACACCATCTTCAGCTTTTAATGATGACTTTACAGCATAACCATCCTGACAACTACGGAATTTCCCAGGTCTAGTGAGCTTCGTACTAGACAAACCACGCAAGATCATAGTGAAGACTTCATGAATAAGACCCTGTTAATGTAAAAGAGCAGAAAATAGTTCAATAGCATGTATGTTGTGCAAAACTAGAGGTGGCAAAGGGGTAGGTTGAACATTTTGGGTTACAGGTCAAATTGGGCGATTTCTGTAGATTTCAGGTCAGCCCAAAACATATCTGTCAATTATTTCAGCATTTTCTATAAAACTTTAGGGTTAAATATGATTTCAAATAATAAATAATCTAATCTTTCAAATACAATGATTTAGAAGGTTTCATGCATAAAAGGACACTAAAAAGAGCAATTGAGAATCTCAAGATAAAGATTATCGATCAGTAAAAATAATTGTGAATCTCAAGATGAAGATTATTAATCAGTTCAATCCGGTTAGAGATGGACAAAACCCAAACCGAACATTCGTAAGTAAGCGATTCGAAACTGCCACATCCATTTGAACTACTTCACTAAAAATCCTTTCAGGTTTAAGATGAAAAAACATACTGATACTATATCCAGAGTTCATTTTACAACTGTAGCTAAAAATACAAGGCATGTTCTCATCATTACCTTATACGACGGTTCTAACTTGTCTTTGTATTTGGTAGCATACAAATCATCATTCATCACCAATGTGCTCTCGACCACATAATCAGTTTCAAACTGCAAAAACATACACAGACAAACATTAAGTGGAAGCCTATATGCTGGAGCAGACTAGTGAGAAAATAAAACAATTTGAAAAACAGGGTCAGAATAAACCTGCATCACAATATGTGGGTACAAAGTTTGACCTTTGCGGATTGGCGGATCCAGTGTAACAACAACAAAAGTATGAGGTTGGTTAGACTGCATAAGACCAAAAATATTTAAGATATTAAGATATGTTTTCAGATGTGTGAATTGTGATTCATATAAACAAGTGATAAAAAGAGATCAAAGAAAAAAACCTTAGGTAAAACAAAGACGCGAACTATGCTGCTGTATTGGATTTTGAAATCAGTGGCTTGCCCTTGAAGCCTTAGAAACGAAAGGTGTAGTTCAACATTGTATCTGCCCCTGCAACAACAACAAGTGACTCATTGTGTTCATGAAAAACAGAAAGAAAAAAAAAAGGACAACCATTAACACAAGCAATCATAAGAAGTACCTTGGAGTGAGAATTGTGATGGTCTCAAAAGTAACAACAGCTTCCTCACCACCAGCCCCAACATCTGCCATTGACATTATTTTCTCTCGAAAAACCTAATGAAATGTAACAAGATCAAAAATATAATACATACCTGAAAATGCAGCAAAGAATAAATTCAGGCAACTTACTTGTGCAGGGGGGCGATTCTCATCCCCAACAAACTGAGTGTTAGAACTGGGAATGTGGAAACTCATTTCCATCAGAGAATCTTTCTGCATTACGTTTAAGGAACACAAGACTTGAAGTACAATAAATAGGAATCTATAAATGTATTAGAGATATGGAAACAAAGGTATAGCTTATTCGCAAGGCATGAGAATGATGAACAAAGAGAAGTTAAATAGAAATAGACCTCATTCGCACCAGTTGTGTCATCAACATGGAACTCCAAAATGACATCATTCTTTCCTTGAATCTGTGTCTGGGACACATCAGCTAAAGATACTTCAAACGCTTGCTTCCCACCAACAATAAGAGAAAGCATATTACCTGGGATACATACAATAGAAATACACATAAAATTTAGAGGAAATACAAAACTAGATAAGTGGGTGATTTGATAACCACTCTGTTTGGTGTAGATGTTTTTTTTACTTGTTCTAAGCATTAAAGCATAAAATTAATATATAATCTGCCATACTAAGTGACAACTAATTTTCCTAACAAAAAAACAAAACGCACAAATACCAAATGAAAAGAAAGGCCGACCATTTATATCGAGTTCTCCCCAATTTTTTCCACTTATTGAAAGCTGTTTCTCTTCTGGTGGTATGCCATAAGAGTTCTGAAAAAAATTGGTTAGGCTAGCCACATCCTGCAAGCAGAGTAGCAAAACAACAAAAGGTAAGGTAACTTAAAAGGATCTGTTAGAGAAATTAAGCAACTCAACGAACTCTCAACGTTATTTCAGAAACAAGCAATCCAATGTTATTTTGTCTCTGCGCTAAGGGTAGACTACTTTGGTAAGGACTTAATAGTTAAGTACACATCTAGCATAGGTATCACTAGTAAAATAAAAAATTTCCCATAATTAAACCTACATCTTTAAGTATTGAACTTTTGATGAATGATGCAAAGTAAACTTGAAATGACTAAATCACTGAACTTTATTACCATATATCGAACATATGAAGATCTTAAATACATGTTCTGTCATATGAGCTCAATATACAAACTTGTGTGAAGTTTGGCACATGAAAGTCCCCATTGGTGATGTCATATGGATATAAAAATAGAATAATACCTGGTCACGAAAACCCACAAATTTATATTTGAGACCATCCTTGATCTGGACAGCAAGCTGATTGCTACGTGGTACCTTCATCCAAGTAATTCTCACAACATCAGCCTTATCGACTTCCACAGCCTTGCCACCCCCTTGTTTTTTCCACAACAGCCCACGTGTATGAACCCGCAGCTGCCCTAGATTCTGTATTTCCCAGCAAGCATAGAAAACAAACAGGCATGTAAGACATTTCTATCTGTGAATTTTTACATGCATAACATCAGCCAGCCAATATCAAGGAATCAACTCCCTTAAAGTAGATCATGATGTGAACAAAGAATCATGCTAGTGAGCATACCCTAAAAAGCTAAAAAAATTGAGTGAAAACTCATGTTTTGCACAAAAATATCAGGCAGAAATAAATCTTCAATTTCACAAAATTTCGCAGTAAACACTTGGGGGGATTTAATTCCACTTCAAAATATCATGTCTCCTATTCTTTCGCAGTAAACAAGAGATTGTTGCGGTTTGCACCCTAAATTCAAGAAAATCCAAAATTCCATGTGAAAACGATGAACGAACACAGATACGTATACACCGTGCCTTTTCTTCACTGTTTCGCAGTAAACTAGGGTTAGGTTTTAAAACAATCTGAAGTTAAGTTAACAGGAAGAAAAAAAAGAAGTTAATCATAGAAAATGTAACTTACGGCGCCGCCACGGCCGACGAGAGAGATGCTGTTGAACATGTGGCCGTCCGCCATGGTTATCAATGAAGCAGGTATACCAGATGGTAGAAATTAGGGTTTCGATAGTAGTAGGGGAGAAATGAAGCAAGAGAAGAAGAAGAATAGAGAGAGAGACAGAATGGCGCGAAATAGAAAGAAGTTGGAGAGTGAATCAACTGCAGGAGAGCTCCACGGGAAATGCGTGTGGCCTCGCCTTCTAAAACTTTGCCGCCTATTTATGGAGAAGACGGCGGATGGATGGATGGAACGTTCGGGATATTTAACATGGGCTTGGGTTAGGCCCGAGGTAAACGTTAAAATATAATCAACGAGAAATCAATCGCGCGTTGCAACGGTTGTGTATTTGAAGTTTTCAGACGTATAGAGGCTTTAACACCTGATGCATTACATAATGGGCGGCTGTATATGTACATATAACATCAACAACATCCGATAGTAGCGTTTACAAAACATTAAACTGTTGGTTCTAGGGATTAGGCAGTGATGTTTAAACAGGTGGTGGCGCGTCATATGAAGAAGGTCCTCAAATAAACAATAATAAAATATGTAAGTTATTTTGTTGCTGACGTTGTGAATTGGGGAAGAGGTTAGGTAACATTCGAACCGGTATCTGTAGGAAGAGACCTCTTGACCCCGGTTGTTGTCGTGGTGGGGCGTCATATGAAGAAGGTCCTCAAACAAACAATAATAAAATATGTAAGTTATTTTGTTGCTGACGTTGTGAATTGGGGAAGAGGTTAGGTAACATTCGAACCGGTATTTGTAGGAAGAGACCTCTTAACCCCGGTTGTTGTCGTGGTGGGGCGTCATATGAAGAAGGTCCTCAAACAAACAATAATAAAATATGTAAGTTATTTTGTTGCTGACGTTGTGAATTGGGGAAGAGGTTAGGTAACATTCGAACCGGTATCTGTAGGAAGAGACCTCTTGACCCCGGTTGTTGTCGTCTGCCGGTGTGATTGTCTTGTCGACACTGGGGTTCGTGGGTGTAGAGAGGCGGCCGAACTTTTGGGCTCTTCTTTAGAGCGCTGCGGTGTCGCCGTTGAGCTTGATGTGTCACCTATATATTTAGCTCGATTGATGTTAAAGGCTGTTAGTGCGAGCTTTGTGTATAATTGAACCTTCAGGTGGAAACGAAAAACCTCTCCTTTTGTTTGTATTATCGCTGCAGGTAAGGTTTTAGGATTAGCGGTGGTTTCTACAGTTATTAACTCAAAACAGAGGGAACCAACTATTATGTGACCCGCATCATCGTAAATTGTTGCGTTAGCAAAGCCTGTAGAATATGCTATGATGGTTGTGATATGGTACCTGAAGAAAGTCAGGGTTAAGGAAACTGTTGTAGATGAATCATTTGTTATTAGAGGTTGCAAATGAACGAAAAGTAACAGCAGTTCAGATAATCTTGTTTGAACACTCATTAATGTAGAGATAAAATTAAGAAAGCGAATGATCTATTCATATATTTAAGATGAGAACCGAGCACCCTTTTCTTTCAACAGTCTAACCCTATATATATGTGTCAATTACGCAAAAGTCAATTGCCCTTGTACGAAGAGACAATCTCATTTTAAAGCAAACATTTGACACTCTTGTACAAAGAAACATAACAAAAAGCCTGTATATAAATGAAATTTGTTTTGTTACAAATAAAAGCAAAGGGAAATTAAGTGAAATACACAGCCTAGACCTCGTTATTAATATGTTTACAGTCTCAATCTATCATTGGTCGTCTAAAAAACTACATGAGATTATAATTACACAGCGGATTTTATTAAAAGGTAATACTTAATAGTTGAACCAAATTTTCAACAGAGAATTCTGACAGCAAACACAGTACCTAAAATCACCCAAAGATGCCACAACTGTGGACTATAGAGGAAAATAAGCAGTAAAATCTGAGAATAAAAAACATAGAATTTTTGTAGGCATATTAGGTAAGTAATAGGATGTATCGAAAAGCTCCCAAATACATATGGAACATGTCTTCTTAAGGTTTAGAGACAATCAATTATCGAAAAGCTCCCCTAACCATATCTGTCATTTCATCATCTATTCAGTATATGTAGAGAAAGTTACCATTATCAAATGGTCGAAAGCTGTAACAACCTCTTGAGGCTACTAACCTGTCAATTTCAACTATCAATATACCATACTTTAGTCTCTATAGTGTATGTTGTAATCTGAGGCTATCATATCCATATCAACTGCCAACAGTTTTATGTACATGTAGACACAATTTATTGTCACCCTAAAGTTGAAACATGTCACACCCCCAAAAATCCCACGCGCGAAAACGCGCTGCAGGGAGCGTGACAAACCAGGATCGAACACATTAGCCATACGAACAGTCTATATGCAATGTAAAAGTAAAACCAGAGTAAATGCGTTTTTAAATGCGGAAGCCTAATCGACAAAGTTGTATTAATTGTTCAAGCGCCAAAACATGCGCAAACCAAAAGTTAATAAGTTCGATAAATAAATAAATCTATGATGCATGCATGGTAATAGTAATCCTTATGTGGTGCATCCTAGCTCGTGGCAGACAATCCAGTTTAGCGACCTGAGATACAACATGCTAAAGTGTCAACACAAAGGTTGGTGAGTTCACAGGTTTATCAGTTCAATAACATTTCAAGTTCAGTTTAAGATTGACCGTTCAATAACGTCAAGTTGTAAGAGCATAATCACTAATATATATCAAATAGCTAGCTAGGCTATATACATGAAACTTCGCACGTTGATGGTCACCGAAGCTAACAGTTGTTCATAGTTTGCCTTGTTGTGTTTAGGACGAATATAACACCCGTTCGATATCCAATCGTGTCAGAGCGACTGACCCGGGTGGGGTTTGTCAGACCCAGTAGTACTACAATATATTTCCCGCTATCGTCATTAATACTAACGGTACCATAAGAAGGACTTTGTTGTATAGTGTGCTACAGGTACTTCAAGTGATATATAAAAGTCTAATTATCTCAGTTGTGTAAATCATGCATGTTAATCTCCCCCAACAGGATTTAAAACAGTAAAATGGGGCCGTGAAACTCACCTTAGGTTGCTCAGCAAAGTTTCCAGATAAAACAGTTAATTCAAGTAGCAAGAACGAGTCTTGTGCAAGCAATCAATCACCTAACGAGCATTCAAGTATAAGTGTGTGTTCTATAAACTATCAAGTCTAACGTAAACGATAAAAACGAAGGATCGTGAAGTTCGAAATAAGTCGAGGATGGCACGTGTGCCAAATCCGAGCGATTATCGAAATAGTACGAGAAAATATAATATATATTAATATTATATATTTTCCAAGTTCAAAGATTCATTAAATAAATAAATCTATATATATATATAATATGTATTTACTAGACGTTCAAGAAGTGTTAATAACGAATTTGTGAGGACAATATACATTTATATATATATATATAAAAGGTTATCGTAAAATATTCGATTATTTCAATAAAGATCCAACGGCATAAGTTTATATATTAATCTATTCAAGATTTATATATTTATACCTTTTTATAAAACTAGAATTTTTATATCAATATATATATATAGGTATTAGAAATCTATTTTTAATTAAAAAATAACAAGTTAAACATATTTTATAAATCAAAATATGATTTACGAGTCTTAAGTATCATAATTATGTTTTTACAGGTTTAAGATATGACAAGGAACAATTTCGGTACAAGTTCTAGTGGTTAAAGGCTCAAAAGATTGCAAAAATAATAAATAAATAAAAAAACAGCAAACATGAAGGTCCCTGGGTTCGAACCCGCGACCTCCATGTTGCTACACAGTGGCCCAACCACTAGGCCAGCGCCCTGTTTCTGTCTTGAATCCGATGAAATATGTTTTGTTTAGAGGCGGGGACTGGAAATCAGATTAAGGAAAATATAGGATTAAAAAAAGGAGTGAGAACGGGACTCGAACTCGCGTCCCTCGGGTACAAGTCCAGAGCTCAAACCGTCCGTGCCAGGTTGGCGTCTGTTACTAAGGCCGTCTTTTATTTTATTTAACATGTACCCGACGCATGTCATATTCTTTCTCTAGAATTCCGGTGGCCGGAGTTTTATTCCGGTCACCGGAAAATCGCAATAATACAGAATAACATAAAAAAGGTGCGATTAACACAGGGTATTAGTTACCTTGAGTAGGAGATGAGATATAACGAGTTTTACACACCGAAACCGAGCCCGAAAGTTCCGACAACAACCCCGCTTGTTGCTCCGATTCCGAAATTGAGGACACCTTCGTGTTCAGTGTCGAAGGGCGATCCCAATGATGGTCATATGGGAGCCGATTACGCAGTGCTTGACCAGAAATGTTTTGAGTGGCGGTGGAGATGTGTTTGTGACGAACAAGGGCTAGAGGGAAAGAACGAGAGAGAGAAAGGGCGATGGCGAGGTTATGAGGATGACCAGGTGACAATTGATTGATGATTAAATGATCGGTTTCCTAACCGATGTTGAATCTTGAAATAAGTTTGTATGAAGAGGTCGGTTACGGTGCACGGAACGATCATCCGATTCAATTGCATTTAAAATTGGAGTTTTGGCTCTTGTCACAATTGGTCCCTCTTACAAATACCAAACAAACTATCAAGTTTTAAAAATGGCATGGTTGGCCCTCCCAAGTTTACAAGAGGTTAATTAAAGCTAACAAGATTAACGGAGGAACAATTAAACGATGAATATTTGAGGAACGTCAGAGTCTATAAATCGTGTAACGTTAATAAGAAAATATAAAACTTGAACGACTACATAGGATCATATGTAACAATTTCCAATTCTCCACACAAGATCATAAGTTTTAAATTTATAACTTATATATATTTAAGTCACATAAAGCCATGAATAATAGCTTGTAATTAAATCATTAGGTTACATAAAATCATAAATATGATTGAAACCATATATACATATGTGTATGTATTACTTAAAAGGATATATATATAAATATATCACACAAGAGTGAAGGTTTAATTATAACATAGAATAACATAACGTCACATGAAATCATAATTTATGATTTACATAAAATCAAGAATATCAAACGTCTAGACTTAAGTGCATGCTCGTATAGTGATTGATCACACAAAACCCTAATTTGCTAAATTCAACAAGTCAACACATAAATGTTCACACAACATTTAATACGATTTCACGTTCAGTTAATGCTAGCAAGTGACCTGAAAAGTCGGATTGTCACAGTATCCCCTTGTTGAAGAATTTTTGTCCTCGAAAATTGCGTAACGCGGTAAAAGTTAATGAGCTAGACACAAAGAAAAAAGAAAAGAAAAATTATAAGTCGTCACATCATCCCCTTGTTGAAGAATTTTCGTCCGCGAAAATTAAACCAGTACCTGAACTAGACGAAGGCTGATCCTTGAATAGTATGGGATATTTCTTCATCATCTGATCTTCGCGTTCCCATGTGAATTCAGGACCATGTCTCGAGTTCCAACGAACTTTAACGATTGGGATTATGCTACGCTTTAATTGTTTAACCTCCCGGTCCATAATTTCTACCGGTTCTTCGATAAATCGAAGTTGTTCGTCCACATTCAACTCTTCGAGTGGAGTGATTAATGTCTCATCCGCTAAGCATTTCTTTAAATTCGACACATGGAAAACGTTATGGACCCCACTTAGCTCTGCTGGTAAGTTTAGTTCATACGATGATAGACCAACTCTTTTAACAATCTCAAATGGCCTAATGTATCTCGGGTTTAACTTACCACGTTTACCAAAACGTACTACACCTTTCCAGGGTGAGACCTTTAACAAGACCTAGTCTCCTTCCTCAAATTCCAAAGGTCTTCGCCGTTTATCAGCGTAACTTTTCTGTCTATCTCGTGCGGCTGCCATACGATTACGAATTTGCACGATCTTTTCTGTTGTCTCGAGTACCAACTCAGGACCTGTGAGTTGACTGTCACCAACTTCCACCCAACAGAGAGGCGATCTACACTTTCGCCCGTAAAGTTCTTCAAACGGAGCTACACCAATACTGGTGTGATAACTGTTGTTATAGGAGAATTCCACCAAAGGTAAGTGTTTATCCCAACTTTCACCAAAATCAATAGCACATGCACGCAGCATGTCCTCAAGAGTTTGAATGGTCCGTTTACTTTGACCATCGGTCTGAGGATGATATGCAGTACTCATATCCAAACGCGATCCCAATGCTTCATGTAGAGATTCCCAACATTTGGATGTAAATCGAGCGTCTCGATCTGATATAATAGAAACTGGTACCCCATGTCATGAGACGATCTCTTTAAGATATATTTTGCCTAAAGTCTCTGAAGTATCACTTTCCTTGATTGGTAGAAAATGTGCCGACTTGGTTAGGCGATCAACAATTACCCAAATTGTATCACATCTGCTTGCTGTACGGGGTAACTTTGTGATAAAATCCATAGCAATTCCCTCCCATTTCCACTCGGGAATTTTTGGTTGTTGGAGTAACCCTACCGGTTTCTGATATTCCGCCTTAACCTTGGAACAAGTCAAGCACTTGCTTACGTAAGTGGCAATGTCTGCTTTCATCTTAGGCCACCAGTAAATCAGCTTCAAATCTTGGTACATCTTATCCGAGCCTGGATGAATAGAGTAACGAGACTTATGGGCTTCATCCATAACCAATCCCCTCAAATTTCCATACACGGGAATCCATATTCGGTTCGCACAATACCGAATACAATCGGATCTAACTTCCAGTAACTTATCCATACCCCGCAAGGATTCTAATCCAATGTTCTCATATTTGAGTGCTTCGAGTTGTGCATTCCGGATCTGATCGGGTAATCCCGTATGAATAGTAAGTTGTAACGCACGGACTCTTCTAGGCTTGGGGTTGTCCTTCCGACTTAAGGCATCAGCTACTACATTAGCTTTGCCTGGATGGTATCTAATTGCGCAATCGTAGTCATTAAGAAGTTCCACCCAACGACGTTGTCTCATGTTCAATTCCTTTTGAGCAAAGATATGCTCGAGACTTTTGTGATCAGTGTAGATAGTACACTTTGTACCATAAAGATAATGTCTCCAAATTTTAAACGCGAAAATGACTGCTCCCAACTCCAAATCATGAGTTGTATAGTTTTGCTCGTGAATCTTTAACTGACAAGAGGCATAAGCTAGGACTTTCTCCCTTTGCATCAGCACGCAACCTAATCCTTGCTTCGATGCATCACAATACACCACGAAATCATCACTACCCTCTGGTAGGGATAATATTGGCGCGCTACAAAGTTTCTGCTTTAGTAGCTGAAAAGCGGCGTCATGCTTTTCATTCCATTTATACGTCGTTCCTTTATGCGTTAGCGCCGTAAGAGGTTAGGCTATCTTTGAAAATCCCTCAATGAAGCGTCTATAGTAACCTGCCAAACCAAGGAATTGGCGAATTTCCGTTGGTGTCTTAGGCGCAGGCCAATTCTTAATTGCCTCAACTTTGATTGGATCAACGTGAATCCCCTGATCATTAACAATATGACCAAGAAATTGCACCTCACGCATCCAGAAATCACACTTTGAAAATTTTGCATACAATTGCTCCTTCTTGAGCAACTCTAAGATCAAACGAAGATGTTTTTCGTGCTCCTCCTTAGACTTAGAATAGATCAGAATATCGTCAATGAAGACGATGGCGAATTTATCGAGATATGGCTTGCAAACGCGATTCATCAAGTCCATGAAAATCGCTGGTGCGTTGGTTAACCCAAATGGCATAACCATGAACTCATAATGACCATAACGAGTTCTAAACGCTGTCTTCAAGACATCCTCCTCGCGGACTCTCAGTTGGTGATAACCTGATCTTAAATCGATTTTGGAATAGTAGTTAGATCCTTGTAGTTGATCAAACAAATCATCGATTCGGGGCAAGGGATAACGATTCTTGACAGTCACTTTATTGAGTTCTCGGTAATCGATGCACATTCGAAAGGTTCCATCTTTCTTTTTAACAAACAACACTGGAGCTCCCCAGGGTGATGAGCTGGGCCTAATAAATCCCTTTTCAAGTAGTTCTTGGAGTTGAGTATATAGCTCTTGTAACTCATTAGGTGCTAAACGATAAGGTGCACGAGCAATAGGTGCTGCTCCAGGAGCAAGATCAATATGAAATTCGACTTCTCGATGAGGCGGTAGACCTGGTAGATCTTCCGGAAAGACTTCAGGAAAGTCCTTCACGATCGGGATATCTTCAATTCTCTTCTCCTCATTCGTTTTCTCTGTAATGTTCGCGAGAACAACAAAATGTCCTTTACGCAAACACTTCTGCGCCTTGAGATAAGATATCACATCCATAACCGTACCACACTTTTCTCCTTGAACTGAGAGCAATTCTCCACTAGGCAACGGTATCCGAACAATTTTCTCATGACAAACGATTTCAGCACGATTCTTGGATAGCCAATCCATTCCCACAATGACATCAAAACTTCCCAAAGAGATAGGCAAAAGATCTATTCCTAACTTATGGCCAGCCAATTCCAACTTACAGTCTTTAACTATATGGGTAGACTCAATAAGTTTACCATTAGCAAGTTCAACTACGTATTTAGCATCTAAAGGAGTCATGTTGGCATTTATCATATTGCTAAATTTAGTAGATATGAAGCTTCTATCAGCACCAGTGTCAAACAAGACTAGAGCATAGTATCCGTTAAGAGAAAACTTACCAGTAACAACATTTGGATCTGCTCTGGCATCCCCCGAGCCTATAACAAAAGCTCTACCTCTGGCACCATTCCCACCATTGTTCCCATTGTTGTTGTTATTATTGCCATTGCGATTCCCGGTGTTATTGTTATTGTTGTTATAGTTGTTGTTGTTGTTTCCACCGTTCAGCTGAGGACAATTCCTCTTTATGTGGCCTTCTTTCCCACAATTAAAACAACCTTTAGGGGTTTCAGCATCCTGAACTTGTTTCCCATTGTTCTTAACCCTGCAGGTCTTGGACTAATGACCCTTCTTTCCATAATTTGCACACACATAAGAGTCACACGCACCATAGTGATGGAAACCACACTTGTTGCATCGTGGGGAATTTCCCATGTACGATGATCCTCCTTGGCCGCCTCGGCCTTGATTGTTCTGCTTCTGGTTGTTCGAGGAGAAATTCCTAGAATTATCAAACTTGCGATTCTGGTTTTGGTGGTTCTGTTGATTGGAAGACTTGTTTCCAAACTGATTCCCAGAATTATCCCACTTTCTTTTATTATCAGAGGCTCCAGAAGTTCCTTTTCTAGAGGGTAAGACTCCTTGATCAACTGCCTGATTGGTGAGTCGGTGAGCAATTCTTACAGCATCACGAATAGTCGTAGGGTTTGAAGCAGTCACCATTCCTTGGATTTGGGGCACTAAACCCTTGATATACAGCTTGATTCTTCGGTAAGCAGGTGTGGTGATTCTAGGACACAGATTCGCAAGAGAATTTGAACGAGTAGTGTAAGCTTCAATTTCAGACCCCTCCATCTTGAGATTATACAGCTCAGTTTCCAGTTTCTGGATCTCATCCCGTGGGCAATACTCTTCTTGTAGCAACTCTTTAAACTCAGCCCAAGGCATGGCATAAGCTTCTTCAATCCCCAACATCTACACCTCAGTCTTCCACCAGGTGAGAGCCGGTCCTTCCAAAGTACCCGTGGCAAATTTCACTTTGCTAGCCTCAGGACAGTTGCACATTTCGAATGCAGATTCCACTTTTTCAATCCAGTGGAGTAGGCTAACAGCTCCTTCAGTCCCTTTGAACTGATTAGGCTTACAGTCCATGAAAGTCTTAAATGTAGCATTACCTGTATGTTGGAACTTTTAATAAGTGTTACTGACGCCATCAAATCTATTCTCGAATAATTCGGTTGAAGAATCCATTGTGTTTTGATTCAGAGACGCGGGTTGTGATGCTCGAGGCTTGCAAGTTTAGACCGAAGACGTTTTCTTGAAAAGTCAACCGTTCGGGTCAACGGTCAATGTAAAAGTCAACGGAAGATCGGTTCGAGCGAGTCAAGCTTCATATTAATTAAATCATCTTTGATTTAATTAATAATTTACTTTAGTTGTTTATTTGTAATAAGTTCATTTGTATGTGTGTTAGCTAGTTAGTGGGCTAGTGAGCACATGGGCTCTCTATATATAGGGTGAGTGTGCTCCATTAGAAAATGATGAATAAAGGATGTTCTAGAGAGATGTGAGCTATCAATTCTAGAGAGAGAGTCTCACATTGGGTTTGAGCTCAACCCAATGTGACCGTGGATTTCCTATGACGAGTTTGTAATCTTTCGGTTCGTTGTAATCATTCAGCAATAATCAATGAATCGTTTGATTTATTATTTCTTGTTATAGATGTTCTTAGATTCTCATCATCCCGTCTCCTCATCTAATCTTTGTTCTTGCTCAAGATCGGGATTCTTGACGTGAAATCGGTCCTGACAAATGGTATCAGAGCGGGTACCGATCAGATTCATCTCACCGTGAATCTGGTCACTCGAATCTTGATTTTGAGCTTGAATGAGGTGCTGATTGAAAAACCCACTTTGGAGACTTTTTCTACTTTTTCTTATTTTTGGAGCTGTTTGGATGATTTCTGGATGAATCTGATGATAGATTCTTGTTGTTGGGTTCATTTAGATATGATTTCATGCTCCATATGTTCAAATCAGTGAAGAAATCCGAGATCTGTGGCTGAAAAACGAAGCTGTTAGGGTTTTCACGTTTTTTGGGTGTTCTTGAAGATTTCGAGCTTTGATTCTGAGTTTTTGGTGTAATAATCAGTGTTTTTGGATGAAATAAAGTACTATTCTTGATGGAAAATGCGTTCCGGATCCAATGGAAGCATCGGTTTCGCCTGATTCGCAACATATTTGACAGATCTGGAAAAACACACACTTGACGGTGTTTGTGCATGTTCTTCATATTCTTGGTTATTTTCCAGATTTTTGTAGCTGATTCGATCTGATTTACTGCTGTTTATGGATTGTTTGTGGCCAAAACATTGTCATGAATAGCTAATCTTCACGAATCGGTCACGAATCTGTGGTCTAATCTCATTTTGGGACATTGCATCGCATCAGATTTGTCAGTGTTCATCATTTTTCTGGGTTAGTTGAAGATTGCCTTGGCGATTTCACTGAGCATGAAGATGTTCTTGGCGATTTCATGGTTGGCGATCTCGAATAAACCTTGGCGGTCTCGTTTCTTGCATTGGCGACCTCGAATAAGTGTTGGCGACTTCGTTTGTTTGGCGATCTCGACTGTCTTGGCGACCTCGAATAAGGATTGGCCACCTCGAGTGTCTTTGGCGATCTCGATCACGACATTTGGGTTTTCTTTCGAATAAGTTTCAGTGAGTTTTGATCGTTAAAATGTGTAGAGGACGGACACACGATCTCAACGAGCTAAAATTCATACAAAACGGTTGAGTTTTCACCGAGTTATGATCAAAATACGTTTTTCCGGCGTGGGTTATCGATTTTCCGGCGACTGGTTCTGTATTCCGACAGGATTAGGGTTACGGAGGTTGATGATCATGGAGGGGACATCAGGGTGACGTGGCATTTCATTATTCGCTGCATGAGAATGTCGTAATCCTGCAATCTCTCTCCTCTTTTGTCAATACCCGTTAATCCTTTTGTGTTGTTGTTTTTTAATTGGCTGTTTAATAAGCTCATGGGGCCCAGCAGTAAAAGGTTCCGTTGATGGCCTTTGTATTGTCGCCTGTTGATTGGCCAGAGAAAAGGCGTGGGACCCAGCGGTCTCAAGAGCCGTAGAAAATATTTTCCCAGTTGCCTCATGATTGGCTGATTTCATCACACACGGATCTACCCTCTGAGCCGTTAGATGCTCTTAATCAAGGCCGTTGATTGGGGAACCTTGGTTATTTCTGATTGGCTCTATGGCTTTCACCTGGATCGCAAGTTTCAGCCCTTAGATCATATTCTTTTTGGCCGTTGGATCTAATAAATGGGTAAATCTGATTGGCTAATAGCTCCTCACGTGGATTGTGGTTTTCTCATGCTGAATTCTGATTGGCTGGATTTTAAACACTTGGATCATGGTTTTTCTTGGAGATTTATTTCCATAATAAATTTTCTGCATTATTTTCATTAAATGCGGGGTATTTCTCATCAATTTTTCTACAAGAATAACGAGATAACACCGTAACGAAATTGTGAGAATATTTTATTGGTCATGGATTTATTCCGTTTATTCGACCGAGTTTCTAGTTTTTGTTGACGTCAAGACCACGTTAGCTAACGACCACTGACGGACTGGTTTCGCTTCTCGGTTAAGTTTGTGACTATTTCGTTATGTCTCACTCCAAGTTGTTTAGCTGATGCAGCGCTGATGTCATCTAACCGAATTAACTGGAATCTCAGTTAAATATTGGAATATTCCGTTAAATCTCTAACGGAAGGCCGTTACTTGAATAAAATTTACGGTCTTCTCAGATTCATTCCAAATTGCACCGTTTGACTCAGAATTCTTCACGGAATATTTTTCCGAGCTCGTTTTTCTTCGCCCTAAATTACGAAGACTCCGGTTATGAATAAATTTCTCGTTTACGCTCGGGATCTCAGTTTTTCACTGATTTGACACTTTATTTTCGCATCCAACCCAGTCACGCGGGACAAGTTCAGTATTTATGGATCATTCACAACTGTCAGCACCCGGCTTCCGGTTTTTCGCAAGATTGTCCGATTTCAGGATTTTTGTACCGTTTTCTCTTCGGAACTGAGCGGAACGGTTCCACTCTCTGCATCTGATTTTCCGCTTCCGCATCGGATGTTTTCAGAGGGATCTAGAGAAAAGGGGGAACTTCTATGGATTTGGATTATCGGGTCGATTATCTGATGTTGGAGCATTTTCAGTGTTTGATTGGTTTATCTGATTCGATTTGTTGCGATTTTCTCTCCAACGTTTAGCATTCTTAGTATTGTACCTGACCGTGTGAACCGAGTGAACTGCAACACTTGGATCTCAACTGGAGCAACAAGAACAGAAGAAGCTCATTCAAAGGGGGAATCTTTATAACAGAAAGATTCCGGTTTATCAGTTATTCTTTGAAGATGCACGACAAAGCGGTTCTTCACCTGTATGACAGATTTGACAGCGTCAGTCAAGGGGGAATTGTTGGAACTTTTAATAAGTGTGACTGACGCCATCAAATCTATTCTCGAATAATTCGCTTGAAGAATCCACTGTGTTTTGATTCAGAGACGCGGGTTGTGATGCTCGAGGCTTGCAAGTTTAGACCGAAGACGTTTTCTTGAAAAGTCAACCGTTCGGGTCAACGGTCAACGTAAAAGTCAACGGAAGATCGGTTCGAGCGAGTCAAGCTTCATATTAATTAAATCATCTTTGATTTAATTAATAATTTACTTTAGTTGTTTATTTGTAATAAGCTCATTTGTATGTGTGTTAGCTAGTTAGTGGGCTAGTGAGCACATGGGCTCTCTATATATAGGGTGAGTGTGCTCCATTAGAAAATGATGAATAAAGGATGTTCTAGAGAGATGTGAGCTATCAATTCTAGAGAGAGAGTCTCACATTGGGTTTGAGCTCAACCCAATGTGACCGTGGATTTCCTATGACGAGTTTGTAATCTTTCGGTTCGTTGTAATCATTCAGCAATAATCAATGAATCGTTTGATTTATTATTTCTTGTTATAGATGTTCTTAGATTCTCATCATCCCGTCTCCTCATCTAAGCTTTGTTCTTGCTCAAGATCGGGATTCTTGACGTGAAATCGGTCCTGACAATTACCTGTACATACATTCATACAATCATTCAATCACAGATTACCAATATGTGTGATCACATCAAACAACCAAACACACATTTTGTGTTACCTTGGGGTGGCCCTGCATTGCCCGCACCTTGGACATGTGCCGCTAAAGCATCAGCCACATGTTGGTTGATCAGTGCAGCCAACTCAGCCGGTGTCATGTTTGGTACATTTCCGTCTGCCATTATCTTCAATTCATAATTACCCAAAATGAGAATAAGATATAACATGAATCACAACAACCATCACATAAGTAATAAATTACTTCACAAGAGACAATCACATATTAAATAGTAAATCCAATTTCAAATAAAATGCAACTCGTTCACAAATTATCCAACAGAAATTCAAAATTCAAAATGCATAGTCTTGGGAACATCCTCCCGATAAAACAAACAACCAAACAAAACAAAAGTGAAAACAATGAACTCAAGTGCTATCATGGTCACTGGATGCATCAGGCATCTCCTCCTCTGGTTCCTCTTTAGGATCCTCTTCAGGTTCTTCCTCGGGATCCTCTTCAGGTTCTTCCTCAAGAGCCTCCTCAATAGGTTCATCAACAGGTTATGCCGGAGCCGGAGGTGCAGCCAGAGCCGGAGCCGGAGCCGCAGCCTCCCTGGCCAACTCAAGCTCAGCAACTCGAGCCGTGAGTGCCTGAACCAGCTCTGCGAGATGATCCACCTGATAATATGTGTCACTTAGTGTTACTTGATGCTCGGCTTGGCGCATATTAGTCCCTTCCAACTCTTCCTTAAGGATAGCAACTCTGAGACTGGTGTCGGCCCCATTATCCTGCAGTTCTCTGACCATATCAAATAGCTTCCTAATGTCCCTGAGCGCGCGGTCAAACATAGAGACCATTGCCGCGACGACCCTTTCAATAGCATACGGCAGTTCGGGTAGAAATAATCGAGTTGACGAAGGCTCTGTTGGAGTAGGTGGCACTTGCTCTCGATGAACCCAACTAGCCACAAGTGACTCGTACCAGTTCCAGTTGCCGTTGTCTCTTCCACGAACGATATTTGGTTCTCCATAAACGTGGCCCTCGGAAGTTATCCTCCGAACACCATGAGTCGGGGTAGTAGGACCCGAAGTAACCCACCTACTAGTGACGGATGGGGATGATGATGATGAGGATGATAGAGAAGCGGATATCCATCCAGCCATGTCTGCAAATATACCATATATATTTATAAGTACAAGTAACACATAGTCAAATAGTCACATGCTAGTGTGTGTGTTCGAGTGTATGACTAAGGTGTGTCTAAGGCTATAGTCGGTCCACTAAATGCAAACCTAGTTCACTATAACCAATGGCTCTGATACCAATCTGTCACACCCCCAAAAATCCCACGCGTGAAAACGCGCCGCAGGGAGCGTGACAAACCAGGATCGAACACATTAGCCATACGAACAGTCTATATGCAATGTAAAAGTAAAACCAGAGTAAATGCGTTTTTAAATGCGGAAGCGTAATCGACAAAGTTGTATTAATTGTTCAAGCGCCAAAACATGCGCAAACCAAAAGTTAATAAGTTCGATAAATAAATAAGTCTATGATGCATGTATGGTAATAGTAATCCTTATGTTGTGCATCCTAGCTCGTGGCAGACAATCCAGTTTAGCGACCTGAGATACAACATGCTAAAGTGTCAACACAAAGGTTGGTGAGTTCACAGGTTTATCAGTTCAATAACATTTCAAGTTCAGTTTAAGATTGACCGTTAAATAACGTCAAGTTGTAAGAGCATAATCACTAATATATATCAAATAGCTAGCTAGGCTATATACATGAAACTTCGCACGTTGATGGTCACCGAAGCTAACAGTTGTTCATAGTTTGCCTTGTTGTGTTTAGGACGAATATAACACCCGTTCGATATCCAATCGTGTCAGAGCGACTGACCCGGGTGGGGTTTGTCAGACCCAGTAGTACTACAATATATTTCCCGCTATCGTCATTAATACTAACGATACCATAAGAAGGACTTTGTTGTATAGTGTGCTACAGGTACTTCAAGTGATATATAAAAGTCTAATTATCTCAGTTGTGTAAATCATGCATGTTAATCTCCCCCAACAGGATTTAAAACAGTAAAATGGGGCCGTGAAACTCACCTTAGGTTGCTCAGCAAAGTTTCCAGATAAAACAGTTAATTCAAGTAGCAAGAACGAGTCTTGTGCAAGCAATCAATCACCTAACGAGCATTCAAGTATAAGTGTGTGTTCTATAAACTATCAAGTCTAACGTAAACGATAAAAACGAAGGATCGTGAAGTTCGAAATAAGTCGAGGATGGCACGTGTGCCAAATCCGAGCGATTATCGAAATAGTACGAGAAAATACAATATATATTAATATTATATATTTTCCAAGTTCAAAGATTCATTAAATAAATAAATCTATATATATATATATATAATATGTATTTACTAGACGTTCAAGAAGTGTTAATAACGAATTTGTGAGGACAATATACATTTATATATATATAAAAGGTTATCGTAAAATATTCGATTATTTCAATAAAGATCCAACGGCATAAGTTTATATATTAATCTATTCAAGATTTATATATTTATACCTTTTTGTAAAACTAGAATTTTTATATCAATATATATATATATAGGTATTAGAAATCTATTTTTAATTAAAAAATAACAAGTTAAACATATTTTATAAATCAAAATATGATTTACGAGTCTTAAGTATCATAATTATGTTTTTACAGGTTTAAGATATGACAAGGAACAATTTCGGTACAAGTTCTAGTGGTTAAAGGCTCAAAAGATTGCAAAAATAATAAATAAATAAAAAAACAGCAAACATGAAGGTCCCTGGGTTCGAACCCGCGACCTCCATGTTGCTACACAGTGGCCCAACCACTAGGCCAGCGCCCTGTTTCTGTCTTGAATCCGATGAAATATGTTTTGTTTAGAGGCGGGGACTGGAAATCAGATTAAGGAAAATATAGGATTAAAAAAAGGAGTGAGAACGGGACTCGAACTCGCGTCCCTCGGGTACAAGTCCAGAGCTCAAACCGTCCGTGCCAGGTTGGCGTCTGTTACTAAGGCCGTCTTTTATTTTATTTAACATGTACCCGACGCATGTCATATTCTTCTCTAGAATTCCGGTGGCCGGAGTTTTATTCCGGTCACCGGAAAATTGCAAAAATACAGAATAACATAAAAAAAGGTGCGATTAACACAGGGGATTAGTTACCTTGAGTAGGAGATGAGATACAACGAGTTTTAGACACCGAAACCGAGCCTGAAAGTTCCGACAACAACCCCGCTTGTTGCCCCGATTCCGAAATTGAGGACACCTTCGTGTTCAGTGTCGAAGGGCGATCCCAATGATGGTCAAATGGGATCCGATTACGCAGTGCTTGACCAGAAATGTTTTGAGTGGCGGTGGAGATGTGTTTGTGACGAACAAGGGCTAGAGGGAAAGAACGAGAGAGAGAAAGGGTGATGGCGAGGTTATGAGGATGACCAGGTGACAATTGATTGATGATTAAATGATCGGTTTCCTAACCGATGTTGAATCTTGAAATAAGTTTGTATGAAGAGGTCGGTTACGGTGCACGGAACGATCATCCGATTCAATTGCATTTAAAATTGGAGTTTTGGCTCTTGTCACAATTGGTCCCTCTTACAAATACCAAACAAACTATCAAGTTTTAAAAATGGCATGGTTGGCCCTCCCAAGTTTACAAGAGGTTAATTAAAGCTAACAAGATTAACGGAGGAACAATTAAACGATGAATATTTGAGGAACGTCAGAGTCTATAAATCGTATAACGTTAATAAGAAAATATAAAACTTGAACGACTACATAGGATCATATGTAACAATTTCCAATTCTCCACACAAGATCATAAGTTTTAAATTTATAACTTATATATATTTAAGTCACATAAAGCCATGAATAATAGCTTGTAATTAAATCATTAGGTTACATAAAATCATAAATATGATTGAAACCATATATACATATGTGTATGTATTACTTAAAAGGATATATATATAAATATATCACACGAGAGTGAAGGTTTAATTATAACATAGATTAACATAACGTCACATGAAATCATAATTTATGATTTACATAAAATCAAGAATATCAAACGTCTTGACTTAAGTGCATGCTCGTATAGTGATTGATCACACAAAACCCTAATTTGCTAAAGTCAACAAGTCCACACATAAATGTTCACACAACATTTAATACGATTTCACGTTCAGTTAATGCTAGAAAGTGACCTGAAAAGTCGGATTGTCACAAAACAGGTTAAAAGTATGGTGGTGGCCTTTAGTCTAGAAAAGAACATGAGAATCGACAGCCTTGCAATCAAATAATAAACCTGAATCATCTAATCCAAACCATGAAACCTAAACATATATAAGGATAAAGAATAAGAAATTCGAAATCCGGATCTAAACTTTTGAGGCAGCAGATTTCTGTGCACAGTCGTGTCTGAGAAAATGAAATGAAACGAAAAAGAAGAATAATCATCATCAAATTAGATGTCTTAAAAGACTATGCGTCCGCAGAACATGAACATTAACTGTATTACTTTAGTTCATTATAAAACCAAACAATTAGTTTTATTCTTACAACATTGCATACCATTGTGTAATCTTTACCTTACTCCTTATCAGATAAAAAGAAAAGGAGATTTTTTTACAACAGATGTAATCAAAAACCAAAATACAAACACAGAATATCCAGTCATGTATTATTAAAGCTTTTAGTAAGAAATCATAACTGTTAAACTATTGTAGTTCTATATGTACTGCAGATTATTTTGTAATGAATTTGAGGTTATAAGGTCTTATTAAGAATAACTAATAATAATATGGGCTCAAATAATGTTTTCTGATTCAAGAATGAAAAGAAGGGTCTTAGGTCTGCATCACTACTAAAAAAATTGGCATGCTGCTACTGTGGTAACTTATTATTTTTATTTTATTATATTTTTTATTTTATTATATTTTTTTTGAACTGCCTGTTGTCACGACCCGCCTAAATTTAAAATCACTATTCCAAGTATCCGGAAATTTCCAACACATTCTTGTGACATCATTGTCATCGGAAATTTCTAGAATGAGCTAGACGCTTCATTCACCATCCTTCCATGGATATTTTCATGGAATAATATAGATTTATCATGTACATGTACGATAATCTACATATGGAACAATCTAGAACTGGAAGAGTAGTATAAATAGGGGTTAGATGCATCATTTGTGTTGACCCAAACATTCTTACAAGTGTTGTACACAACCTTGTAAACACTATTGTAATTTTCTCTTCATAGTAATACAAAGTTATCTTTGTAACGAAAGCTTGCAACTTCCGCTACAGTCGCTTTGAATCGTTACTAGTTTGGGTCAAAGGCTGAACTAAGATCGAGTCTAAGTGCCGCACGTGAGTTAAGAAGGATAACTCCATGACAAGTGGTATCAGAGCCAACGATTCATTTAGGATGGCGACCGAAGCAAGCAACATTGCAGCTATCGAAGAGAAACATGGTCGAGATGAAACTCGACAAGGATCAAAGAAAGATCAAGTGATGTCTAATGACAAAACCTTGGAAAAGCGATTTGCTGGTATGGAGGCAACTATTGTCGGAGTTGGGACTCAAGTCGAGATGCGTCTCCAACGATTAGATGCTTTGGAAGAAAATCAAAGCAATGATACTTGCCAATGTTTGGATACATTGGAAGCTAATTTCAATGAACTACAAGATCGTGCTCGGGATGGAACTTTTCAGAAAATACACAGCCATCCTAGCAACATTGCTAAACACATTGTATATCATTGAAAGAGATCAGGTAAACACCACAACCACGAAGGTGGTTACAAGCCGACGGGGCAAGACCGTATCCGCAATACAACTCTAAGGCCAAGATGGGGAGGTCACACAAGAGACACGACGAGGACGTCGTGGATTAAGGTGGGGGAGAATGTCACGACCCGCCTAAATTTAAAATCACTATTCCAAGTATCCGGAAATTTCCAACACATTCTTGTGACATCATTGTCATCGGAAATTTCTAGAATGCGCTAGACGCTTCATTCACCATCCTTCCATGGATATTTCCATGGAATAATCTAGATTTGTTATGTACATGTACGATAATCTACATATGGAACAATCTAGAACTGGAAGAGTAGTATAAATAGGGGTTAGATGCATCATTTGTGTTGACCTAAACATTCTTACAAGTGTTGTACACAACCTTGTAAACACTATTGTAATTTTCTCTTCATAGTAATACAAAGTTATCTTTGTAACGAAAGCTTGCAACTTCCGCTATAGTCGCTTTGAATCGTTACTAGTTTGGGTCAAAGGCTGAACTTAGATCGAGTCTAAGTGCCGCACGTGAGTTAAGAAGGATAACTCCGTGACATTGTGATAACTTATTAAGAAAAAAAAAGAGAATAAAAGAAAAGTTAATGAGGCTGTTATATGTACCTGTTATTGAAAGAAAATCTCTATAATTTTTTTTCTCTTCTGACATAAAATAACACCTAACATCAGTAACATACCCACACTTCTTCATAAATTTGTTCTAATGTATATGTAAACTATAAAAGGGAAAAGGACCCTATCTAAAATAAAATCAACAATACACCAGAGGTTTTATAAATTCTTTTTCAGAGAACCATATAAAAACAGGATGAGTCAGTTACTCAAATCTATGAAAGGCTCCATTACCTTAATAGGTACTCAAAAACTTAACCCGATGACAAATTTCAGTTGAAGATTAAATTAGCAAACCCTACAAATCAAAAGCAAGCTAACATAAGATATATTTTCTGCATCTGAGTATGTTGCCACTAAGTCTCACACAAACGCTCTAGTCTAGATACAATACACGAGACACATCGTAGCATAGGAATATGCTCTAACAAACTCCCCATTAACGTGTAGTGTATCTATGTATCTATCTATTCAACTAAACTTAAGTCTTCATTCTTCAACATTGCTGCGTCAGATATTCAACTTGAAATCTTGTCAGAAATAGAGCTTGCATGGCTGGATCAATCTTGAACAATCTTTGAGCTTCAAGATCCACTTGTGAAAGATATTACATACTCCCCCTTTCACCATGCTCGAGTCTTGTCACACAGAAACCTGCAATTTCAGAAGACCGAAACGCGGCTTTCTTTTTCCTTTTTGAAATTTAATTTAATCTTGGCTCAAAACTTCTCTTCGAGAATCCAAGATATAGTTTTGACATCATAATTTTGTATCTTGTATCGATCGGTCGAAAACAAATAAAAAACAAAATCTTTTTGGCTTTTTGAAACTTTACATCAAAACATACTGAAAATCTTTTTGATTTTTCTAAGTCTATGCTAAAACACACCTAAAATCTTTTTAGATTTTTCAGATATGAAACATAAATGCAATACAAAAATGAAATACTGAATCACACACTATTTTTGTCTTTTGCGATAAAGATCACGACTTGGGATCATATTGATCATGACATGCTGAACTGCACTTCAATTTCAATTACTTCAGCACACAAGTCATGTCGATTGCTGGTATAATTTGTCCATCTTAAATTCAGGCACAATCATACACATAACATCTGGATATATTATTGTCTTGATTAAATTGCTTTAACCATTGTACCCCACACTATCAGACATACTCCGATATGTATTTGCTTATCACACTTTGTGATTTCATTTGTAATTTAATCACATAATGATTTGAATTCATGATATCATCAACTGTGTTCCATACCAAAAAAATAAGAACGTTAAATCCTCTACCTTAAGGTCGATCTTTTGATACGCAGATAAGGCATCGGATTTAACAAATAAGAAAATAAAACAAGTTGAAATTGTATAACCTAACAATAATCAGGTCGGTACTCCCGTACACGTAGAGAAAGTCCGATGAGTTATACGAAACACCAAATAAAATAAAGCAGAACGTCAAATGAACAACAATCACGTCGGTCTTGTGGACACACAGAGAATGTGACAACCGTCAAACTTCCAGGTCATTCTCGCTCCCGATATATCCTATAAGCATACATTACATATTTCATGAATTTATTTTGCATGAAATAACGAGTTGCATGACATAGCACATCCATTACATTCATATCATGCATCGGTACCTTAGTGAATTACCGGGTCATGCACGCGGTATAACCAGGACACGAACGTTGGTGACGTTTTCCATAATAGGCGAAATAAATATTTCGTTAAATATTAAATGCCTATCAATATATTTTAATCATTAAAGTATATTTATGTTTCATTTTATTTTTATGCGAATGTTTCGCGCGTTATTATTATTTGAGTGAGTCTAAACATACTCAACTATCACCAATGAACCATTTAATATCAAACACTATTTTTTTATTTATATAAAGTACTTTAGTAAAAGAATAATTTCTATCCATTTTGTTTTATACCCACTATACCTGAAAACTACCCAATTCTCACCAAACGACTAGATAAATTTACCCTCCAAAAGACTAGATAAATAAGTTTTGATTTTATTTTAACTTTCCTTCCAACATTTCCCCCTCTCCATGTCATGTTGCAGACACTTTTCTTTTATATGTACAAATTTGACTCACCTTTCATGCCATCTCTTTTGTCATATTTCACCAATTGAAGTAAGTGCTCCTTTCACACAAAAAAAAGTCATACGTTTTATGACAATATCACCCCCTCATTCTTGTGATTCACTAGTAAATTTACCGCCCGCGTTGCGGGGCGAAGATTATATGTTGAAACCGAAAACAAAAGTTTTATGATGAAGGCATCACTTGAAGAACCATGTTAAGCTGGTTTCTCAGCAGCACCTGTATTGAGGGCCAAGCAAAAAAGACAGCCACTATATTTTTAAAGACGTTACATACACTATAAATGTTACCTTGAAAAAAGTTAAACAATCATAACTGTATTAATATTTTTTGTATGATAATAAGAATTTCGATACTCAACTTTATATAGAGTAAAAGTTTTTAATCATATGATAGTAGCAGAATCGAAATGTACCCTGATTGAGTAGTTGTTCAAGTTTGAAAGCCATAGGCTTCGAGCGAGAATCTACCGTAATTGAGTACTTGTTCAAGTTTGAGAGATACAGGCTTTGTGCACCTATTCTTCACTCTTTTTATTAATTTAGGACTCCTTAGTTACCTCTTCCGTAAATATCAAAAGAGAAGATCCCTAGATCCCTGCAAAACCCAAACTATTTGTAAACAATAATGGCACAGAATATTACCGTCACAGCCATCCAACCTCACTTAAGCATACAGAGTACAGACAATGCAAGCAACACAGAAATAACCTTAAAAGCATACAGAAACGGAAATTTGTATTAAGCGGGCCTTAAAAGCATACAGAAATGGAATATTGTGTTAATCGCCATCCGGAACCAATAACAACATCAATTTTAGTCAGCATATAGAATATATATAGTCCTCCACGTCGGAAAATAAACATGAAAGCCAAATTTAATTTGACTGGGCATCCAAAGCATACCGAATGCACCGCTGGTGGCGACACACCGAGCATCGGTGGCCACCAAACACCATATCAGCCAAATACCCTGCATTTCTCCATTAGAAAAAGTTAGTTTAGAAGTTGGGTTACATCCAAATAGAAATAAAGAAATTTAAGTCAGAATCACAAAGGTAAAATCCAAATTTTGAAATACTAACACCTGAGAAACCGAGAAATCTAAATTAGAAAGGAACCACCATCAAACCAAAATCAAAGATAGCCTCTGATAGAAATCAGGGTAATGTTTGAGCCTACATGAACAAATTTGGAACCACCGTAAACGAAAATAGAAACCCATATGTACAGATTTGGTGATGGTGATTCAATATCTGGTGCTCGAAATCAGAAAGGTAAGCTTGCAATTACTTGTTAGTAGCTTCATTGCCTTCAAAGTATTGATTCTTTTCTATGCAAGATCTGTTGTAATTTTTGTGTATGTATATGAATATGATGTTTGCATATCTCAATTGATGAAATAATTAAGATTCATCAAAAAACATGATTATCTTACTGTTGAGTTCGATGGATGTTTAGTCATGTGACCAAAGTACTAAGCCAAACGATTCAGAAAAATTTCATCCAAACTGAAACCTAAAAATTCACAACCAACGCCACATAGTTGATCTAAAAAGATTAGGAACCAAAACAAAGCAATGCCAAAATGATGAATAACATCAAGAAGAACGTAATTAAACTCTGAACTCAAATTCAAGTGAAAGTAAAAGATTTTTGAGACTTGATGCATAATCTAAATTCAAATCAAACATAAAGATTTGACATAAATATGAATCAAATTCAAACCTAAAATGAAGAATATGAAACCGTAATTGAAGAAAATTCATTTCAATTGGAGGCTCAAATCAGTTAGAAATGTTATCATAGCCCCAAATCAGATCAATAAAAACAAACACAAAAGAGAAATCATGTTGAAGTAGAGAGTCAGATGATTAAAAAATCATCATTGTCATCATCAATGAAAGTGTAGGCTCGAATCAGTAAGTTATATTATATTAGCCACAATCAATCGAGTGATAAACAAACTTAAAATTCAGAGCAAAGCTCCAATATCAAGCGACTATATGAACATGCTCAAATCAGTAAGAAACATTATCATAGCAACCACGAAACCGGTCAGAAACAATCGAACGGACCCTGAATCGAACAATAACACGCGTAAAAGAGGATAGCTTGCTATGTACCGCCCAAGAGTCTTTATAGGGAAACAATGATAATGCATCATCGGAAAGCATCATCCTCATAGCAAAAAATAGTACACAAATTAAACCAAAACCAACCAAACCTTTGGCAAAATATTGAGAGCATCAGCGCGTCGCGTCTACGTCCGGCGGGTAAGCCGCCAACGGCGGCCTGCCTACGCTGGAATCAGAGCAACAGACTAAGAAATGACAGCAACACCGCCACTTCCCGTCAACGCCACTTGCCGTCATCGCCACTATCAGTCACCCATAATTTTTTCCAGATCTGGACAGTCGGTTGAAAGCCTCAACGTCGGAGACGTAGCAACCACATCATCGAATTCAACGATCTACGATGGAGGATCTGATTTACGGAAGTGGAACAACAGAGAGAGAAATGAGAGGTGAAAAAAGATGAAAGTATAGAGAAAAGAGATGTTTTTATCTTGGGCAAACAAAAGTGACTACAACTGTATAAACCAATGCTACGTGTCCTTAAGAAGAAAATGGCAGGTGGAGAGGTTAGTATACATGTGCATAGTCATAGTGCACCGTCTATAAAGCCAATCAGCTACTACCACCGACAAATAACCCAATTAGAGTCGCGTATGATGCCTACGTGTCTGTAATAGTAAAAATATGAGTACACCTCAACTATTTGAATTGTTATATAATTAATATACAAGAACACCAATTCCCCATACAAGATGTTACCCTCATTTAGCCTTCAATTAAAAAAAAGTTAGACATTACACACAAAAGCATTCTTGTCCCTTCCTCTATCTAAGGTCAATGACCATACACCCTACTCTCTTTCTTCCTAAATTAGCTCAACAAACATAATAAAAAAGGCACCATGTACAGCCTCTTATACACCTCAACACTACACAAGAAACCCCACCAAAGTCACTGAAATCGCAGCCCTCTCCTCACCATCAAACACCACCTCCAGCCCCTCTCTTCACCTTCATAAAATACCTACTGGGAATCCACATCGACCTGCCCTTCTTCAGCTTATAACAGCCCCAATGGTTCACGTTTCACATGCATAAAATCATGGAAAAAACCCTCACTTTTGTCATAGTTCTTGGCCCAGAATGAAACAGCAACCAAGCCACTCTTTCAGCCCGAATCACAGGTCTCTAACTCACTTTTTTTAGGTGTAATATCCACCCCTTTCACTCCTCAAACACTCGATATCACAGCAGCCCCTTACCTCATGTTTTTCACACATAAAATCATGAAGAAACCCATTTTTCGACCCACTTTCTGACCCAGTTCGCAGCAGTCTTTCAGCGGTGTTTCGGTTCCATTTTTCAGTCCCAGAACACTCATATTACAGGTATATAACTAACCTCTTAACCCCCTTTTGTTTCGGTTACAAAACAGCCCCGAAACTACAAGAATTGTTCACCGAAAACCCACATTTACTCACTGTTTTCACTGTTTCAACACAGCAGCAAATCTGCATATTTTCGACCTATATCTCAGACCCTAGACACTTGTATTTCAGGTATATAACTCACCCCTCGACCCCCCTTTCATTTGGTTACAAAACAGCCCCGAAAACACCTCCGTTCGGACCCGTCTAGACACCGAAAACTCACATTTTCATGTTGTTTTTCACTGTTTCTCACAGCAGCTCTTAACCACCCATTTCAAGCACTCTTCAAGCATCCACAAGTCGTTTGGAAAGTTCCCTAAGCGTTGGTTGAGTCTCTTGGCTCCTTCCTTCGACATCGTCGCTCGTTTACGTGAGAAAACACACTTTTTCCTTCATATTTTCATGACATTTTAAGTTGATTATTTACGTAGTTTATTAAGTATCTTGACGAGTCTAACACACTACACATGCTTTGGTTGCTTAAACATAAGGTTTTGATGCATGAAAAATTATTTTTAACAAGTTGAATAAAAGATGTTAAATGTGGTTCAAATGGTTCAAGAAATCTAAAGCTGGTGATATGTTGTATAGTATGTGTTTAGATATTAAAAAGTGTTTTTTTTAATATGTTAGTGAAACGTATAAAATATAAAAAGTTGGTTAAACAAGTTGAAACGAGTAGTTTGACTTTTGTTGACCTTGTCGGGTTACATAAAGTTCATAACATAAAATGATTTTTTGTGATATATGAAAACTTGATAAAATAGTATTTTATGATAATGGTTGAACTTACATAAATGTTTATGTAATAAAATTTATGTTACAAAATATACATAAGTGTTGGTTGACTTGGGTAAATTGGGGTTACATAAGTTAACGAGCATGGTTAAAAGAAAAACTGTATTTTAGAGTTATAATATTCAAATGTGATATTTTTGGGTATTTGACTAACTCTTGGAAAAATACACAAGTTTAAATATATTAAATATATTTATTTCATTACACGACGTAAGACAAGTCGGGTCATATCAAAGTGTTAATAAACTGCGTACATAGGAAATATAGTTTATATTTTTGAGCGTCTAAAATATATTTATATTTTGGTACACGTATACAAATCACCAACGTGTCGTCACCAAACTTTTTTCAATCACAGGCAACTTGGGTAGTGTTGGGTGAAAGGTTACATCACCTACTTACCTATATTCACATACTGAGACCATAGGTGTCTAAATACTGTTTTAGGGCACGCTAGGTCGACATACATTTCATTGCTACATACAGTTCGTCAGTCACAGTTCCAGGTGAGTTTCACGGCCCCTTTTCATTGTTTCCTTTGGGGGAGAATTACATGCATTTCAAATCACATTTACATCCGGACACAATATACTTAAATGATACGTACCGATTACCTGAGACCGTGTTTACATATCACGTTAAGTCCCTTCATAACGGGACCGTGTTTACATATCTGGTTCGGCCCAAGGTTCGGCCATGTCCGAACTCTAGGTTCGGCCTGAGTTCGGACCTCAGCAATCTTGTATGACTCGTCTTGTATTCGATAGTTCACATGACGATCAAGGACCATGTATCAACAAACTCCCCCTTGGCATGTGCAGTATCATCTCCTCTATTCAAACTTGTATCTTGTATCTTCAATCAAACTCTTCCTCGATCTTGACGATGAGTTCAATCTTGAATACTTGATATTGCATCATGTGTAATCTCTTTATCAACAATCTTCAGAAGACTTGAAGTTGTGATGTTCTCTTCTCACTTAGAAACCTGCCAACATAAATAATCTTGGTGCAAAATGTCTCTTCGAGACTCCAAGAGATTTTGATTTTGAAAATGATTTCGTATTCCGTGCTGATCAATCGAAAACAAATAAGAAACAAAATCTTTTTGGCTTTTAGAAACTTTATATTAAAACACACCTAATTTTTTTTTGGTATTTTCTACTAAGGAATGTAAATGCAAAACAAAATCAGACACTATTTTTGTCTTTTGTGAGAAAGATCACAACTTGGGATCATATTGATCATAACATGCTGAACTACATTTCAATTTCAATTATTAAAGCACATAAGCCATGCCGATTGCAGATATAATTTGTCCAACTTTAAACTTTGGCACGATCATACTCATAACATCTGAATATTTTAAAAAATTGATTAAATTTGCATTAACCAGTGTACCCCACACTATCAGACATACTCAGATATGTTTTTGCTTATCAAATTTTGTGATTTCATTTGTGATTTTAATCACATAATGATTGTAACCATGATATAGTCAACTGTGTTCCATGCAAAAAGAAATTAGAACGTTAAATCGTCTACCTTAAGGTCGATCTTTTGATACGCAGATAAGGCCTCGGATTTAACAAAATAAGAAAATAAAACAAGTTGAAATTGTATAACTCAACAACAATCAGGTCGGTACTCCCGTACACGCAAAGAAAGTCCGATGAGTTATACGAAACACCAAAGAAAATAAAGCAGAACGTCAAACGAACAACGATCAGGTCGGTCTTTCGACACGCAGAGAAAGTCCAATCATTTGACAAAATAAAGAAAATCAAACAAGTTTAAATCTTTGCAAAATGAACACATGTATACACAGTGACTTCTCATTTTATTTTTCACATATCTTTATCTTGATATATCATGAGATATGCATCAAGATGTTGTCCACAAGGTCAAACATCAGATTTAGTGTATATCACATTTGTATACTTTCTGATTTGCTGAGCCTACCTTGCACATCGATTAAATGGTCTTATGGCTTTTTCATTTACTTTATCCATGAGTCAGACACTGTCAGCCAATGTACCATCATTTCCCAATCATGTCGGATACAATTTCTCATTTTTCAATGTTTTTTGTCTTTTTCAAATTTCTCCCCCTAAAAATGACAACTCTATTTATATATTTTCATTTTTACTATTTGAAAAACAACACACTATTTTTGTATTTTTGCATGAACAAACTCCCCCTCAGAATGAGACGGAGTGAAAAACAAGAAAAATTGATCAACCAACACGAACACTAGCAGTTTAGCCTTTTGAAAACAAAATTGATTTTGAAATTCAAGTTAATTAGAACAGATATTTCACAATCAGCAATTTTCCAATCACCGAAAGGTCTTCCTGAAACACCTGCTTGACACCAAATAAAACATTAGTCGCGTTGGGATCGACCCGAATCAATAGCGTCGGGTCGCCCGGTGTCTTCCACAAAGTCCTTGTTGGCCTTGGAAACAACTTTTGGTTTCCAAATTTGTAAAAGTTTTAATTTTTGACCGGAACCCGAATCAGATTCAACCGACGTACTTGATGTAGACCAAGACGATTTACGAGTTGATTTAATCTTTAGGGACCACGGTTCATAAAAAATTTGACCTTTGTTATCCACATAGTTTGCAGTTTTGTGGATATATGCATTCGTTGGACAATCAGCAGCTAGATGTCCTGGTTGACGACATACATAACAAAGTCTTTCTCTAAAATTGTTTAAAAATTGTTTTGATTTATGAAAATCGGATGAATGTGCAGACTGAAAGTTATCGAAGAAATCATCAGAAGAATCATACCTAGGAGATGGACTCCTTGACGATGAAGATCTTCTAGAATAATAAGAAAATTCCTTCTGAGATGGTGATTTCTTTGTAACTTTTTCTTTAAGAATCTTCTCAGCCTTCACTGATTTCTTTGCTTGAACCGGTTCTTCCAACACTTTGTAACCTAAACCTTTGTGTTTAGATCCTTGAGTCTTTGAAGAATTGGACGAAGAACCTGAAGCAATTCTTGACTTAGCATCACTAGTAAATCTGGCTTTGATATCCTTCAGCTTGTTCTTTTCAATCAAAACCTTTTCTTCGTCTGTTGCAGATGAAGAACTTGAAGCAATCTTATCAAACACTTTCTCATTTTCCAGTAATACAGACGTTGAAACAAATTTTGGAGCTTCACCCAAAGACTTTTCCTTGTTTTTGGACTTGGACTTGTTCTTCTTGAGTGGAGTAATAAACTTGGAATAATCAATCCTTCAGCTTTAGAATCAAGCGGAGCAGAAGTAACTTCAATTAAATCCACTGGTTGAGGAACCAAGTGAATATCATCCTTCTTAGAACTCTCCGAACTATGATCCTGCTTGTACAAGAAATTTAGCAATGTTGGAGACAAATTGCAATTTTTCACTTGTCTTTTTAGCTCTAAAATTTCCAATTTCAAATCATTGATCTATTGTTGAGCCTCAAACACCTCCTTTTGTGACTTGATGAACTTTGCATTGAGATCATCATATTCATAAGTCTGTAACTTCCTGATCTCACATTCTGCAAACAGTTCTTGAAGAACACTTTCTCTCTTCTGTTTATAGATCTCAACATCTTTAGTTAATACTTCATTCTTGTCCCGGTACAAAACATTCTCATCTTGAAGCATAGAGATCTTATTTTGAAGCTTCTCAACGGTAACAACAGTTTTAGCAATAAGAGCAGTAGCTTCTTCATATTTTTGCTGAACCGGATAACTCTTCTCAAACAGATTCTTAAAATCTTGAGCGGCGTCTAACGCTTCAGCTTTGGCTTTCTCACACTCTTCAGCCAATTGAACCTTTTCCTTCAAAACATCTTCATGAATATGAACCAACTCATAATACTTCTTTTGAAAATCCTCCAACTCTGACTTTAACACCACAATTTCTTCAGTTGAAATTTGACGATGTTGTTCAAAACTTGCCATTTCCTTGAGCAACTTCTCACATTTATAACATATAAGTTCGTCATCTTTTAAATTCTCAGAAATCTTAGATAATTCTTCTTGAACCAAAGATACACTTGAAGAAGAATCAGACTTTGTTAAAAAACTTTCATCATCAGCATGTTGAACAGTTAAAGCAATTGAGATTGGAGTATGATTCTTTTTAATTGCTAAATCTGCATTCCAAGCAAATTCATTTGAATATACAAAAGTATCAGTCCAATCATGAGCAAGAGTAGCAGATTTCTGATCAACCTTTTCAGCTTTATCTGATGGATGGAAAACTAAATGTGCATGCTGACTAGTGTTCAATTTACTTTCAGCAGAACTTAGACATTCTCGAGCAAAGTGACCATAAACGGAACACTTATAATATTTCACCTTAGATTTGTCCAATCCAATCTTTCCTTCCTGATTCAGTATCTTCTTACCAGTTCTATTGAAAAATTTCTTTGTTCGACGAACCAACATAGCATATTGCCAATTCAGATCCATTTCCTCCAAATGATCATAATCAATATGATCGTAATCTTCATTTGCTAACTCAACATTACTCACAGAACCAGTGATAACACCAAAGTATGAAGATACTAATGCAGACATCAACGCATTATAATCATCGACAGTTTGAACATACATGTACTTTGAGTCGAAGAACTTGGAATTGACACAGTACAACCAGCAGAAGAATAACTTGGAATTTCAGATTTACCAGCCAGAAATGCTGTAGGAGGAGCAGAACTAAGAATATTAGACTTCCCAACATTCATTGTAGAGTCATTTTCATCATGATACACTGCAGGATTCTGAATTTGTGTAGGAAGTGATTTATTCACCATTAATTCCATATCCCGAGCCTGAATTCTTTGAACCAAATCATTGAAAGACAATCCTAAAAAATCCTTATCGTGAGTAATCATCATCACATAATTCTCCCATTATCAGGCAAAGCTTCCAAAATCTTTTCTTTCATATCAACCTCTTCTTTAGTAAGATTCACCAAACGCATTCACTCATCAGATGAGCGAATCTTGCAATCAGATTGGGAATCGTTTCATTTTGATAATGCTTAAAGCTATCAAACTCTTTCTTCAAAACCTTTTGTCGACTTTTCTTATATTGGTCATTGCCTTCACATCGTTTTTCCAACGCATCCCATAGACTTTTTGATGTGTAGTTACCAGCAAATTGATGCAGTAACTCTTTAGGCAATGCCATCGTTAACGTACCATATGCCTTTTTCTCAGCTTGATAAGCTTTCTTTTGTTCAGAAGACATTTTTCTTTGAAGAATAGGTTCACCAGTTTCATCTTTAGGGTAAACATATTGCTTAGTGAAAGCTAACCACATATCAATGTCATTTGTATCGACAAACACTTCAAATCGTTTAACCCAACTATGATAATCTTCCAATTTTAGCAATTTGGGAACTTTCTGACTTGTTCCGATTTCATTATCATAATTCATCATTGTTTGCATCGTAGCTTGAACCGAATTTGAATAGCCGCGAATGCTTGAAAATCGGACATTTTTGAAAGAAAAAAAACCGGTTACTGTTCACTCCGAACCTCGTCCGAACCTCCTCCGAGCTTAGTCCGAACCTAGTTACGCCGAACTCTCTTCGAACCTGGCCTTCGGAAGAACAAATCAACAATAACTCCGAACTTGCTCCGAAAGACCACCGAACTCTCTCCGAACCTAGACCGATCTCTCACTGAACCTAGATAAAGACCGAACTTCGTCCGAACCTCGAGTTCGGAGCGGTTACTCCGAAGTTGTCCAAACCTCATACGAGACAAATTTACTTGACGTCATTTTCTCGATTTTGAACGTTTTTGACTGGAATTTTCGCCAGGAATTCAAGCAAACTCGGTAGAAACGATCTAGAAACAGATTTTTGATGAAAAGCACACTCGAAACGATCAAACGAACTCAAAAATGATTGATATTTTCGCAAAAACGTGAATTCGAACTCAAAACTCCGAGAAACACTGATTTCCGACAAGTAGAACAAACCTAATGCTCTGATACCACTTGAAAGTGCATGAGCGTGCAGATCTTCTACTTAGTCGTAATGAAATCAATGTAAACGTGTAAAACACAGAGAGTAAATACAAAACACTTGTATTAAACACAGAGATAACCACAGAGTACACTCAGAGAATATGACACCAAAGCTCAGACCATTATCGTTTACAACACAAGACTCACATATTTATACTAGAGAAACCCACTGGTCCGAACCTCTGGTTCGGCCCAAAGTTCGGCCATGTCCGAACTCCAGGTTCGTGTAAGAACTTTGTAGGGTTGGTGGCAACTCAAACATAGCATCCTTTGCTTTTGTGCTCAATTGTATATCTTTCACTTTGCTTGTTTCTTGTACTTGGACAATTATCTTGATGTTTGTATTAATCACTCAAGTGTTTGATGTTTTGTATGCCATGTTTAATGTCTTAACTTGTGTTGATTATTGATATTGGAGAAACTGCCCTTGTACATTTCAATTGCAGTGTGAATGTCTGCATCCAAATTCTGGGTCATTTCTTGATAATCTACTTGGCAAATGTTAATAATTGATTGTGTCTTTGTAATAACAATCCTTAATGATTCAATAATGATAATTGATATTTCCGGTGCGTACTTAGTGATTTCTGAACTTTCTTGGCGATTTGGAGTTTGTCTTGGCGATTTGGACTTATCCCTTGGCGACCTCACCAAGCTGGCGACCTCACCAAGTTGTTCTTGGCGATCTGGGCAAGACTCCTTGGCGACCTCGCCAACCCTTGGCGACCTCACTAAGGTTGGCGACCTCACCAAGCCTTGGCGAGGTCACCAACCAGTCTTGGCGACTTCAGATTTGCTCTTGGCGACTTCGGAGTTGTTCTTGGCGATCTCGTCAGTCTGATGTCATAAATTTCACTAACTTCAATAACATTCTCTTGATTTCAGTGCAATCACGACCTGTGCTCTCTCCAGTATAAATAGCCACACTAGAATAACCCTAAATAACCTTCTGGACGGCTGTTTGAAGAAAAAGAGCACTTGTGTGTGAAAACCCTCAAGTTCTTGAGTTTCAGAGGCGAAATCTAAGGATTTCAACAAGCAAACACTATGATTTGATCATGGATTCATGATTTCCGCACTTGAATCTGTGTATTGGATGAGTAAAGGCTCAAATGGGGGAACTCATATTTTTCCTTGGAATTGAAGTTAAACAGAATAATGAAGGAATCCTAATAAGTCAAGGAAAGTACGTGAAGGAAATGCTGAAAAATTTTGGATACCACGACTCTAAAGGCTTTTCCACTCCTGTCGAGACTCGTGTCAAGCTTCATTCTGATCTTGAAGGTGAATGTGTCGATGAACACTTGTACAGATCTATGATCGGGTCACTTATGTACCGGACAACCAACCGCCCCGACATAATGTTTGCCGTGTGTCTCTGCTCAAGATTTCAATCCAAACCAAAACAGTCGCACTTGACGGCCGTGAAACGAATATTCAGATACCTGAAGTCCAATCCAAAGAGATGGCTGTGGTATCCCAATGATGAGCTTTTTGATCTAAGAGCTTTCTCTGATAGTGATTACGGGGGTTGCAACATGGACCGGAAGTCAACCACCGGCGGAGCTCAATTTTTGGGGAACAGATTGGTTTCATGGCAATGCAAGAAACAGTCAACGGTGTCTACCTCGCCAGCCGAAGCAGAATACATTGATGCTGCTTCCTGCTGTTCTCAAGTTCTCTGGATCCAGAATCAGCTTCTGGATTATGGTTTGAATTTCATGTCCACCCCTATTAACATTGATAATACTGCTGCCATGTTCATTGTTAAGAACCCTGTCCAACACTCTAAGACCAAACACATAGAGATTAGGCATCACTTTATTAGGGACTGTCATGAGAAAAAGCTGATTACCTTAGTTCATGTTTCCTTTGAGAATCAACTTGCAGATCTCTTCACCAAGGGATTTGATGTTTCTAGGTTTAACTTCCTAGTACAATCAATAGGAATGATTAACTTTGAGTAAGCTCTTCTTTAGGTTCCGTTAGAATAAGTGCCTTAGTCTTAGGTTGTGTCGTTTTAGAGGTATTGTCTTTGTTTGCTTTATGAACCCACAATAATCTGATCTTGGAAATCCAAAAAGATTTTATTTTGTTTCAATCTTTCTGACACCAAATTGAAAAGCCAAAAAGATTTTGTCTTTAAAATTTTGGATGAAAACACAAAAAGATTTTACCTTTAGTTTCTTTGAATCTTGTTAAGTTTTTGGTCATTTTTTCTTGACCATCAAATAAAACATTTCATTAAGTGTTAATCAATCTTCAGAAAATACCAAAAATATTTTATCTTATTTTAATTTATTTTATTTTTATGTTTTTGTCTCAGTCGGTCTGGCCTAAACCGACTTACGGTTGAAAAATTGAAGAAAATCACAAAAATTTTGAAAAATAAATAAAAATCACTAAAATATGAATCGGGTCATTTCAAACAACTTTTGTGAAGACACTTGTTGTTTACCTGATGAAAAAGTCAAAATCTTGAATATTTAATGATGCTTCAATAAATACTGAAAAATTGAAGAAAATTCCAAAAAAATTGCAAAAATAAATAAAAATCATGTAAATTAGAATCGAGTAATTCCCAACAACTTTTGTAAAGGAACTTGATGGGTACTTGAGTCTAAGCACAAGATTTTTGCAATTCTGCAATGCTTAAAATAAACTTTGAGAAAGAAAACCAGAAAATTTTTGTTTTGGTTGGGCAGACTATAAGGAACATGATATAATTCTGGTCTTGTGATCTGACCATAGGACATGATCCAATTGATTAGTAATTTTATCATTCGATGTGTCGGTAGGCTCAGCAAAATAAGAATTAGGCAAATCCCGTGATTAAACTCTTAAAACCATGAAATTGTGGACTTTAAGTCAAAACAGTTAGCAAAATCCTTTAAATTTGCTTAAGTCTGTGCTAAGTAAGTTAACCAACACACTCGAGTATTTCTTTTGCGGAAAGTGCTGATTTCAAACCTTAAAAGTGTGAAATATCACATATTCATCAAAATTAGTATGAATCATCACACATCCATCAATAAGTGAGAAATATCTCACATCCATCCATTGACCGTGACACATCTGCTGAGGAAACTCTGACCTTGTGTTCACGCGTCCCATCATTATCATTGAAAACATACCGTGACACATCTGCTGAGGAAACTCTGACCTTGTGTTCACGCGTACTATCATTATCATTGAAAACATTCCGTGACACATCTGCTGAGGAAACTCTGACCTTGTGTTCACGCGAACCAAAAATACACATCCATCTTGAAATCAGTACTTCCCTCTAAAGAAATAGGGGGAAGAAATTCCATATGTGTGTTGTGCATGACTGAAGTGCTAAATAGACAAAGCTAGGATAACTGTTTGACTTTGTGGAATAAGAAGTCAACACAATTGTCATTAAATCAAACTAAAACATGATAAATGACATCACAGTGATTTTGCTGAAAATTGCCTTGCTTGAGCTTAAGTGGATAACAATACCGACAATCTGACTTAGGTTACTGAATCTGAGAGGGAATTTGACTTCTAAGTGTCTGTGATCACGTAATTGACCGGTTTGATTCCTAACATAGTCCAACCATTACCGAGCAAAAATATGCAAATTAAGCAAATAACTGGAAATTGCCAGAAAATAAGGCTTAACGGTGCAAATGAAAGCACTACGCTTTAATATAACCAAATTTGTCATAAAACGTGAATTTGGGTGATTTGTGCTTAAAAACATCAAGTTTGGGAGAAATTTGTCAAATTTGAGGTCCATTTGCAATTCTAAGTCAAAATCAACCGTTTTGGTAAGTTTGGGCTGGCCTGACTCAAGTTAATTTGATTCAATAAGGTTTTTGGTCAAGTATGTGAATTTTAAAGTTTCTGAGTTAATTGGTGTTCTTTAACATTCTATGGGCTTAGAAAATTCATAAATTTTCCAAATTGCCCTTAATGAGTTCATTGAAGTATTTGCAAATTTACTGAGTTCAAAATTGAGTATTTTAGGGTTTTTGCTTCGCGTGTTCTCATTTTGGTTGAAAATTTGATCATAAACCAGAAAGCTTTCATATAAATTAACTTGCTGTCAATAAATCTTTAATTTTGCTGTTGGCGATCTCGCCTTAAGGCTTGGTACACCGAGATTTTGTACTTGGCGATCTCGGGGTTTAAGAGATTCCCCTTAGCGATTTCACCAAACTGGGCAAGTCTTATTGGCGACCTCACCTAATGGCTTTGGCGATCTCGCTATAACCAAGTGCTACTTGGCGATCTCGCTATAACCAAGTGCTACTTGGCGATCTCGCTATAACCAAGTGCTACTTGGCGATCTCGCTAATAGCACGTTTACTACTTGGCGATCTCGGTGGTACTACACTTGGCGACTTCGCCTATTTTCTATCTTTTGGCGATCTCGTTTAAACAAAATAAAAACCCTAAGTGTTAAACGACCTCGCCTTCATAAATATAAGAGGAGGTTTCTTTTTACATTCTCTCCTCTCATTCGAACTCTCACTACCCGCTCTCCTCACTCTCGACGAACCTCCGTCTACCGCCCCCTTGCCGCCGAACCTCCGATCTTCTTCCCTTCATCAACCGAAATCTGACATTCGTGCCTCTAGGGTTGGTTCGCACACCCTCTAAGCACCATCAGGTTAGTCACCAAGTCGATTTCTAGGTTAATTTAGTGGTTTGATTCCGGGTGTAGAAATTTTCGGCCGACGGTTCTTTAATTTGATTTGGGTTCTTATTGATTGCTTTTGTTTGATGGTTTCACAGTTTCTTTCATCTCATTTAGTGATTAAACCACACCTCCGAGCTTCTTTAAGGTAAATGTCTCTTCATTCCCACTCGATTATGAACCGAAAACAGGGGTTGGTTACGGTGAATGTTTGCGGGATTCTTGACATCTCAATAAAACATTTGTTACTTAGGATGATTCATTGTGAATGAATCAAGTCCATGTTTGTGTGGAATCTATACTGATTGAGAATGTTAACTTTGATACAAACTCGTAGATCAATTGAAAGTTATTAGTTGTTTTGTGCTATGTAGGTTGTATTGATCTTGAAGCTTTGAATAATTCACTGTTAACATCACAATTTGTTAAACCTCTGAACACTGAATGAGTTGTCTTGATTGTGGATGTTCTAAAAACTCCAATATGATGCATTAGGATGTCTCTACATGCATTTCAGGTCTTAAAAGCTTCAACATTGAAGCTAAACTAAACTTTGTTTTAGTATGACCCAATAAGGAAATAAATTGAATTTTTAGAACCATCCATGTCAAAATTTCAAATTTTTGAAAAGAAACAAAATTGATGAGTTTGGTTAACAGTTTAAGCTCTAAATGAGATGCATTTGATGTAAATCTCGTTATTTTGGTCCTAATGGTAAATTTCTATCAATGTTATCCGCATGACCAAAATTGGACTTTAACAGGTCTAAACTCATTCCAATAAGAGTCTCTTGACTCAAATAACTTGAGGAATGAAATCCTTGATGAGGAATGGTAACATTGGTCGCTTTCATGTTGTTTTAAATAAAATTGACCAAATAATGCAACATAAAGGCTACTTATGACCATCTTATTGGGTTTCTCATTCTCATTGGAAATTCACTGGATATGCAACCTAATTTGATAAAATAAGTCAAGTTCAGGACTTTAACTTGTATAACATAGGCTTGAACTTAATTTAGGTCAAATCTGCAATGTTTAACTTGTCTTGACTTGGTTTTTGATAAATGTTTGCATAGTTGACTTTTTAAGTCAAATCTTGTGAAATTCACTTTTGTTTAATGAATCTGACCCTTTTTAGGCTGTGTGTGGATTTCAATCAATTGTTTAACAAATTTTTGCCTGATTTAATAACAGATTCTGTCCAGAAACACTCTAAGATCCTATTATCTCTTTCATTGATCTTAGCTCAATTTTAGATCATTAAAGAGGTATGTTTCATGAATTCTCGGCAATGTTTGATATACAATTATTGAGCTACACAGGGGCAACTCATTAAACTCTTTCAATCAGCTTGAATAACCTTAGTCAAATTTCTAATCAGTGTATGATTGATCACAAACAGGATCAAGCTTTGAACCTGTTGATTTCTTGATATTTCTCAATTAGATCTTAGTAAAGTTTAGATCTTCTTTGAGGTATGTCTTCTGATCTAAAATAAATTATTGGATATTTGATTTTTTTGTCTATTCAAGTGAATTGTTCGGCTTACTGCTTATGCAATAAACTCAATAAATTTCACGAAATATGACTTAGCACGCTAAATTTCTGCAATTCTGAGTATGGTTTAAAACTATACTTGATTTAATGAAATGACATGCATATTAGTCATTGTTTTATGAGTCTTTATCTTTTATTATAAATAATTAGTTAGGTTAGGAACTATTGAAGCTCATATCACACTTATAAGAAAATAAATGCTAGCAAGGTTAGAATTTAGGGCTGATTGATCCTATTTGTCTCTGACCTTGATGTTGATGCTCATGGTAGATATTGAATGCTTCTTGTTCTTTTACTTGACTTTATTTGACTTTGGTTATGTGATTTAAGCATGTTAAAACTTCATGCATATATTCTGATTCATCATTTGACACCTTGTACAGGCTTAAGTGAAATCATTCATCTTGGTCCCGTATAAGTAGTTAAATAGAATATATGTGTTGGTAATTGTCTCAAATTGCTCAAATCATGTTGGATTTAAGAAAACTTGGTTCAAGAATCCTGTTTGACCCCAAATTCAATAAACCAAAATTGTGAAAAACTCAAGTTTAGGGGGAATCACTTCTTGATTCCGTCTAAAGCTTTTGAGTCATTTGAATCAAAATGGTGACCTTTTAACAAGGTATACTCATCTGAGTGAAAACTTTGCACAAATTTCTCAAATCCTATCATAATTTGCAAATTACTTGTGTTTTTCATCAAATAAAAGTCAAACGGCATTCTTGAGTCAAAATTTCTCCTTGTCCTTCGCCAAAGTCAACAACTACAATAAAAGTTACTATTTCAAGGGAAATTACAGGATTTTGGGTACATTCTCACTAATGAACCTGTTGAACAAAATTGATTGTATTTTGAAGAAATTTAAGCCTATGCCTTGAGTGAATTTCTTTTATATCTTTGTGGGTTAATTTAAAAAGCTCTGTCACTATCACGAATTTAGTGTGACATGACATTCATTTTAACTTATCAAATTTGATGTAATCATGTTATTTCTTATGTGCAGATGGCTCCCAGACTGGAAAGAGCAGCCAATGCCCCTCTGGATTTCTCAAAATCTCACAATCAATATTGTGAAATCAACAGAAGCTGGACTGATGCCGGTCGTTATGAACAAGCTTTCAGAATCCTAGAAAACTCAAATTGGATCACAAGTATCCGGTTGGAGCCTGTCATAAGCGTGGGTGTAATAAATGATTTCTTGAACAACGTACACACGTTTGTGGCTGATAATGGTTCCAAATCTATCAGATCATTGATTCAAGGGCAGTATGTTGAAATAAATGAAGAAAGAGTCAGAGAAGTGCTGCAACTAAATGATGCACTCTGCCCCATTTCCTTTCCTAAAGAAGAATGGCAAGATACTCTTCTCATGATGGGATATCAAGGAAATCTCTCCGTGCACTCGAACGAAAAGATAAAGTAGACACTGTTCCCAGATTATTGGAGGTGTATCATCACCTTTTTCATATCTGCTTTCGCTCCAAGAAAGTCGGGAACTGATGACTTTGTGGAAGAGACAGCGTGGGCACTACATGGTTTAGCTTCCGGTGCTGGATTCAATCTTTCAAGACAAATAATTGAATGGATGAACTACAACCTTCATCCCACAAGAAAGTATGAGAAATTTATGATGTATCCCAGATTCATACAGGCCATCCTTGATTACTACTACCCAAACTTACAGAAGTCAGAACCACACTTGGTTCCTAGGAGGATGATACCCGGTTCTTACACACGGTACCAGATTGGTCGTTATGATGGACTCGATGTTCCTTTTTTCCCAAATATGATTGAGGGAATTGATGTTGATGATGATATGGATGAAGATCAAGAAGATGCTGATGCCAATGCTGAAATGGCAGATGTCAATGCTGCTGAACCTGAAAATAATGCAGAAAATCTTCAAGATGATCCTGATGCTGAAATGGCAGATGTTAGTGCTGCTGAACCTAATAATGATGCAGAAAATCTCCATAATATTCAACAAATCAATTCTCCAATTCATAATGACCCTATGCCATCTGAGCCTGAAGACAGAGCCTCAACCAAAGGTGCATCCGAATCAGACAAATCAGAAGATGAAGATGATAGGTCTGATAGTGAAGATGTTGCTTCTGGAAATAATGAAGAAGGTAACTCAAATGCTTCTGTTTCCAAACCTGAATCAGGGTCAAGGTTCCAACCTGGATCAGAATTAGGTTCTGACTCAACTAGTTCAGATGCTAGGGGTCCCAAAAAGAAGAAACCGAAAACAAGAGAAATAACCAAAGTTAGTGACAAACCTGAAGCTTCAAGTCAAAAGAAGCAGAAGAAAATAAAGTCAAGGCCGACTCAAGATGATGTCTCTTCAAATGACTCAAAATCTGATTCACGAGAACCAGATTCAGCATCATTTATGTTTGATGGTCATATTAGACCAAACCACAGAAGAGAGTCAAGATCCAAGTATGCTCAGGAAAGAAAGAAACTTGAAATAAGAAGAGGGCCGATCTCTGGATCTGGAACTCGTGCTGCTCATCAATCTGCAGCACAACATGAACCAGTAGACATTGAGCAACAAAAGGCTCAATCTGCTCCTGTCACCACCACTGAAGCTACAGTTCAAGAAATTGACATCTTTGTTGAAATCAACATCACAAGCTTGGAACCGCTAACTCAAGTTTAGACTCAGCTCATTTTAACTGCTCCAGCTCAAGAAGTGTTCTTGGAGCGAAATCTTGACGTCTCTAACATTTCCTCTGACGACAAGCTTAAAGAAGCAAATGACAGAATAAAAGAACAAGATCAAGAGCTTCTTAAAGCCAATGAGAAAATAAGAGAGCAAGCAGAAGAAATTGAAAGACTGAAAAAGCTATTGGCTGAAGCTCTCCAAAATAATCAAACTACCAGAACCAATGATGATGAAGCTGGTGGTAGTGGAAGTGGTAATCAAGGTGACGATCGGATGTTGGATCAGCCTCCCTCAACTGAAGACACTCGGAAAAATAAAGAACCAAGTCCTAGCCTGCCTGGCAAAGCTTCTGATGCAATAACTCTTACCGTTGTCACATAACAAGATATAGATGACACTCATCTTTCTGATTTTCAATTTGATGACAACGAATCTTTCGAACCTGATGTTGACATTTCCTATGGAGACACCTTTCTGAATGATGAACTGAATGATGAAGAAGAAGATGAAATTTATCAATCCGTAATAAACTTAGTGCCTCCTCCTGAGAATATCAAACTTCCAAGATTCTCAAGGGTTGCATTTGAAGCAAACCAATCGTCTTCGGGAGAGGTACTTGCTTTAACCATGGGTGAACCTAATGAACCTCCTGTTATACCTGAAGTTTCATTGCAACTCCAGTTGGCTCCTCCAGTACAACAGCCAATAAGCATTGTTATGCTTGAAGCTGCTATATCTGAGATTTCTGAACAGCTGAAACACTTACACATTGAAAGTGAGTTCCTGGATCTTGGAAGAACTGCATTTAGATAATTCTATGCAAACACCTTGGCTACTGATCCAAGTAGCAGAAGTGGTGTGATTGTTACTGAGGAAACCATTGAAGCCGGAGAAGCCTTGGAAATTCAACCTCTCAGCATGATTCCAGATGAGATTTTCAATGATATAAGTTTGGCTGAGCGTCTAAATAACCTTATTTATGACTCCAGTGCAACAAATTTCATAAACATGGAATTCACTACTGACGATGAGTATGATGAGGAGATAATTTATGAGATCAAAGATGAACCGGTTGAGTTTACTTCTCCAATTCATCCTAGATCTGAGCCAGTGGAAAGCGAACCTCAAAATGTAGATGGTGCTATCGGATCATCAATTCCTTCACCAGTCCATCACTCAGAAGAATAAGTAAACCCTAAAGGAGTTCCAGCCCAATCTTTAATGCCAGTGTCTACTACAACCACCACTGGCACTGTCACTGAACCTATTCAGTCTCTTCCAATAACAAGTGCAAGTGGTGGTCAAGGTGCAAATAATCCAGTCGCATCACATGAAGCTGGTCCTTCAGTTAGACCTGACAAAGGCAAAAGAAAGCTAACTCCTGAAGAGGTATATGAACAGGAAATGGAGAAGCAAATGAAGAAGGAAGAATCCATCAGGGCTGCTAAGGAAGAAATACTTCTTGAAAGGACACTGGACGAGATTGCAAGGCAAGAGGCTATCAAACAATTGGAAGAATCCATCCGTCCTCCATAAAAAATTGGCCTTGGATCAGAATACTCTATGTGAAACCCGAGAATTTCAAGGTTAACTTCCGTTAGACAAATCCGTTAGTTACGTTATAAGTGTTAACTTAAGTAACTAATGCTTAACTAGGCCGAATACGTCCACGACCTTTGGTTGATCACCGAACCCGTCCATATGTGTTATGTGTTCATCATTGATTGTCTTTATGTGCAATGTGATTTAAATACATGACTTATTATTGTGAATAGCATGATTAATTGTAAATACTTGATTATGTGAAAATTGCCTAAATTTGGTAGTCAGCGAAACTACCGAGCGAAACTACAGATTCGCCCGGTAGCAGGCTAGACTGATCAAAGTACCCGAGACCAGAGCTAGTTTCGCCTGGCCAGCGAAACTGCCAGCGAAACTAGCCTCTGATATAAATAAACTTAATAAACCCTAGTAGCCTCATTTGCCTCATTTCACAACAAACACACACACACTCTTTTCTCCTGGAGATTCTGGTCAGTCGAGGTTCACACCGAGTTGTCGAGATCTCAGCCCCAAACCATCATCTACCAACCTAGGAGATCGAACCGTGAGTCCCAAAAACCTCCATTTTGTGTTTTATATGTGTTTTTCTCAAAAAGCATGACCAAACCTTCATGATATTGCTTGATCTTCTGTAAATATGCTTTAGGATGTTAGTTTTATCATAAAGTCAGCAACTTTACGTTTAAAAACAAACCATGATGATGATTTATGCAATTTTGGTCATTTTAGGGTTTAGAAGTGTTTTTAGAGATTTGATGATTAAAATGCATGTTAAACATGTTAAAGCTGCTTGATTTATGTTGGTAAATGCCTATGTATGCTAAATAATGAATTGCATGTAAGATCAGAAGCTGTTAGGTTGATTTTTAGGCAAATCCGTATGTTTTTCGCGACCAGCGAAACTGCGTGTTCTCTGGGCGAAACTAAGTAGCGAAACTATATCTCCTTCCAGCGACACTACCCAGCGAAACTATAGTGTCGCCGGGTAACCTGACCAGACCAGCTCGAACGAAACTACCGAGCGAAATACCTGAACGAAAGTTCAAACCAGTTTCCCTGCGAAACTAGGCTAGCGAAACTGCGTCAGCAGTTTCGGGCGAAACTAGCCTAGCGAAACTGTGTCACCGGGCATTGCCTAGCGAAAGTGCTGCCCGTGCACCTAGCGAAACTGCCTAGCGAAACTATGCTAGCGAAACTAAGACCTGACCTAAAAACCAAACTTGTGAAATTTGCTTAAGTGTTATGCCATGACTTACATGATTATGCCATGATGAAACATGTTTGATATCTGATTTATATGAACCCTTGTTTATGATCAACCATTGGTGTCGTGTGTCGGTATGTCGAGTCATAGTTGCAACGTGCTATGTTATGGGCCATAGCGACGTTAAGTAAAGATTAGACACGAAACTAATACTTAAGACCTAAACGTGTTCTAGGTCCTCGTTAAGCAAACATAATTTGGATTACTTGAAGTGTAGCAGTGCAACCAAAGGTGAGTGTCACTAACCCGTTTACCGTGAGTCCGTTTGGGCCACACCGAATAACTTAACGAAAAACAATGCTGATAAACTCTAGAGTGCTAGGCACCTACCAATGAACAAGAGAACTCGGGATGCTCGGCACCCACTTGATGAACTGAAGTGTTTTATGGGAAACACTTGTGAACTATGAACAAACTATTTTCTGAAACAAAACTGAAAACGTTTTAATATGGCTAGTGTAGGTTAAAGTCTGAACCATATGATATCACATGTTTTCTAAGGATGCCGTATAACTTAAAAGTCCTCACAAAATTGTGCCATTAATTGTAAAGCGAGGGGATGTTGGGTAGATCTACTGGAGTTTGACAAACTCCGCCCCGTGGCACGGGGAGTGCACGGAGGAACAATATCAGCCTATTTGACCGTAGTCCCGGGGAGGACACGGGGGAGGCAAAAACCGCGATGACGTAGGTCCGCACCGTACGGGATGGCTCGGCCCCCACAAAATAAGTCAGCTTTGGTACAAACTTCCTTAGAGCATGGAACAACGGATTAGCTACCCGCGATATCGGTTGAGTCCTTTAACTTTACGGAACTAGTACATACCCGATGACGTAGGTCACGGACAAACCATTTATAAACTGAGATTTAATTTCGAGCATTGCTTTTCACAAAGAAATAACTTGTAAGTATACCTTGATACGAATTATGTTTATGAGACCGGGCCAATGCATGACAAGCCCACTGTGAACTCACCAACCGTTAGGTTGACACTTGCGTGGTTTAAACTTTTGCAGATCGCTAAGGAGTATCCGCTGGAGGTTGGCATGGCACGAGAAGATATTCATTTCTGTCTAAACTAAACTTGGGAATTTTAAAACAATGTTTATGTAAAGCACGTGGTTAGTGCTAAGACAATATTTTATTTCCGCTGCGTTGTATTTGAGACTTTATTTATAACTTGTGTTTGAACTAACCCTGATTCGTTTAGTATTTGTAACTATGGTTGTGGATCCTGGTCTAGTCGCGCCCCTTAACGGTATAAATTCCGTTAGTGGTAAATTGGGGGTGTGACAGATTGGTGACTGCCAGCAACCCCGCGACCGTACAGCAAGCCATTCGTTTGGCTCACAAGCTCACTGATCAAGAGGTCGAGAAAGGTACTCTACCTGCGAAAGCCACCGAGAAGACTGCCCTTAGTGGCAAGAGAAAAGCTGATGATGAAGCTCCTGAGAACTCAATGAATGTTCAGAGTGTTGGGAACAGCACTGGGAGATCTTACAACTCCCAAGGCCAAAGCAAGAGGTCCGGGAATAACAGTGGTAACTACCGCCAGGGCGGCAATGGGCAAGGCAACTACAAAGGTAACCTGCCTTTGTGCAATAAGTGTGGAAAGCATCATGCTGGTAATTGTAGGAAGAATATGAGCTGCGAAAGGAGTGGCAAGGGGGGCCACGAAGCAAAAGACTGTTGGGCAACTTTGCCTGAGCAACAAAACCGCCCCAGGAGGAACAACAACTATGGGAACAATCGGGGTAATGGGAACAATAACGGTCAGAACCAGAACAACAACAATGGGGGAGCCCGTGGCTGTTTTGAGTGTGGTGCTCAAGGTCACATTAAAAGAGACTGCCCGCAACTGAGAAGACAAGGGAACGGAAATCAGGGAAATAACGGTGGGAATGATAATGGCGGAGGTAATGGGAATGGCAATGGTAATGGTGGAAACGGAAATGGTGGAAATGGTAGAGGTCGAGCTTTCGTCATGGGTCAGGGTGAAGCTCGCAATGACGCCAACGTGATTAATGGTAAATTTATTTTGAACGGTTTCTTTTCTACTGTTTTATTTGACTCTGGTGCTGAAAGAAGCTTTATTTCCACTAAATTTGCTAGACTAATTAATGCTAAACCGATCGACTTAGATGCTAAATATGTGGTAGAACTAGCAAATGGTAAACTTCATGATACGACTCAGATAGTTAAGGGCTGTAAGTTAGAACTAGCTGGCCATACCCTAGGAATTGACCTTATGCCTTTCCCGATTGGTAGTTTCGACGTCATAGTAGGAATGGATTGGTTATCCGAAAACCGTGCCGAAATTTTATGCCAAGAAAAAGTGGTTCGTATCCCACTCGAAGACGGTAAAGTATTAACGGTTCAAGGTGAGAAAGGTGGAACAGTCACCGGCATTATTTCATTCCTTAAAGCTCAGAAATGCCTCCGTAAGGGTCACTTCGCGATTCTTGCAAACGTCACTGACACGACACATCCCGAGCGCAAAATTGATGATTACCCGATAGTTCGCGACTTCCAAGATGTATTTCCTGAAGATCTGCCTGGTTTGCCTCCATTTCGACAAGTTGAGTTTGGGATTGATTTGGCTCCAGGTGCCGCTCCGATTGCACGCGCTCCGTATCGTTTGGCTGTAAGCGAACTCAACGAACTCTCCGCACAACTACAAGAGCTACTCGACAAGGGGTTTATTCGTCCAAGTTCGTCTCCATGGGGAGCTCCGGTACTGTTTGTTAAGAAGAAGGATGGAACATTCCGCATGTGCATTGAATACCGAGAGCTCAACAAAGTTACGATCAAGAATCGGTATCCACTTCCTCGAATCGACGATCTCTTCGATCAACTGCAAGGTTCAAGCTACTACTCAATGATCGATCTACGGTCTGGTTATCACCAACTTCGTGTTCGTGAGGAGGATGTTCCTAAGACTGCTTTTAGGACTCAGTATGGACACTACGAGTTCCTGGTTATGCCGTTTGGGCTAACCAATGCACCTGCTGTGTTTATGGACCTGATGAATCGAGTGTGCAAGCCGTACCTCGATAAATTTGTAATAGTCTTCATCGACGATATTTTGATCTACTCCAAGTCAAAGGAAGAACACGAGGAACATCTGCGACTTATATTGGAATTGCTCCGCAAGGAACAACTTTATGCCAAGTTTTCAAAGTGCGATTTTTGGATTCGCGAAGTCCAGTTTCTTGGACACATTGTCGATAAGAATGGGATTCATGTCGACCCTGCTAAAGTGGAAGCTATCAAGAATTGGTCTACCCCAAGAGCGCCGACTGAAATCCGACAATTTTTGGGACTTGCCGGATATTATCGAAGGTTTATTAAGGGTTTCTCTCAAATAGCTCAACCCTTAACAGCTTTAACGCACAAAGGAGTGCAATATAGATGGGGTGAAAAAGAAGAACACGCGTTCCAAACGCTTAAAGACATGTTATGTTCAGCTCCAATTCTCGCATTACCAGATGGGATTGACGACTTTGTGGTTTACTGCGATGCATCGATTCAAGGACTTGGTTGTGTGTTGATGCAACGGGACAAGGTAATTGCCTACGGGTCCAGGCAACTGAAGGATACGGAGAAGAATTACACGACTCATGATTTGGAATTAGGAGCCGTTGTCCACGCACTTAAGATTTGGAGACATTACCTCTATGGAACAAAGTGCACAATATTTACTGACCACAAGAGCTTACAACACATCTTTGATCAAAAGGATCTCAACATGCGACAACGACGGTGGGTCGAGTTACTAAATGACTATGATCTGGAAATTAAGTATCATCCTGGAAAAGCCAATGTTGTGGCTGATGCCTTGAGTCGAAAAGAGCACGAAAAGCCTCGAAGGGTACGAGCGCTACAACTTACTATTCACACGGGATTGCCGGATCGAATCCGCGACTGCCAACGAGAAGCTTTGAAAGCAGAAAACTTCGCAGCTGAAGCACTGCGTGGTGTAGATGGCCATTCTGAAGTTAAGTCCGATGGACTCACGTACTATAATGACAGAATCTGGATTCCCTTGTTTGGAAATCTCCGTGAGCTCGTGATGGACGAGGCTCACAAGTCAAGATACTCGGTACACCCCGGATCAGATAAAATGTATCAGGATTTGAAGAGTTTGTATTGGTGGCCGAACATGAAAGCCGACATTGCGCGATATGTGGCTAAGTGTCTTACCTGCTCAAGAGTCAAGATTGAATACCAAAAGCCTTCTGGTTTACTGCAACAACCAAAGATCCCAGAATGGAAATAGGAGGACATCTCCATGGATTTTGTAACGGGATTACCTCATCGATCAAATCAACCGGATGCGATTTGGGTTGTCATCGATCGGTTAACCAAATCTGCACATTTTATCCCGATGAAGGAAAGTGATAATATGGATAAATTGACAAAGCTATACATCGACAAAATTGTGAAGCTTCACGGTGTGCCTAAGACTATCATTTCCGATCGAGATCCTCGATTTACTTCCCGGTTATGGCAATCAATGCAGGAAGCATTGGGAACCCGACTAGACATGAGTACAGCTTATCACCCGCAGACTAACGGTCAGACGGAACGAACGATTCAAACCTTAGAAGATATGCTCCGAGCTTGCGTCCTTGACTTTGGGAAAGATTGGGAGACTCACCTTCCACTGGTGGAGTTCTCTTACAACAATAGTTATCATTCAAGTATAGGTGCTGCACCTTTTGAAGCACTTTATGGCAGAAAATGTAGATCGCCCGTGTGTTGGGCTGAAACGGGTGAGAAAGGACTCACTGGACCGGAAGTTATCCATGATATGACCGAGCGAATTATTCAAATCAGGCAACGGCTAGCTGCAGCACGTGATCGACAAAAGAGTTATGCCGACAAACGCCGAAAACCTCTAAAGTTTGAGGTGGGTGACAAAGTATTGTTGAAGGTATCTCCCTGGAAGGGAGTGATACGCTTCGGGAAGCGTGGAAAGTTAAATCCTCGCTACATCGGTCCGTTTGAAATCATTGGGGAAGTAGGCCCGGTGGCCTATCGATTGCAACTCCCTGCTGAACTCGATGGAGTTCACAACGTGTTTCACGTTTCCAATCTAAAGAAATGTCTGGCTGAAGACATCGAAATAATTCCTCTGGAGGAATTGGAAATCGACGAACATCTGAGATTTATTGAGCAACCAGTAGAAATCATGGGACGCGAGGAGAAAGCCCTCAAACGTAGCAAGATTCCGATCGTCAAGGTACGATGGAACTCAAAACGTGGACCTGAATATACTTGGGAACGTGAGGATCAGATGAAGAAAAAGTATCCTCACTTATTTGAGCAAACGTCCACGGAAACTCATGGTATGATTTAATTTTGGGGACCAAAATTCCTTAACAGGAGGAGGATGTGACAACCCTAAAACTTTTTGCTTTCTTTCCCCAGCGACGATAGCAACGACGACAGCTGATGCTGCGAACGCTACGACACAAGAATAATTTTCGGGACGAAAATTCCAATTTCAGGGGAATGATGTGACACCCGAGAATTTCAAGGTTAACTTCCGTTAGACAAATCCTTTAGTTACGTTATAAGTGTTAACTTAAGTAACTAATGCTTAACTAGGCCGAATACGTCCACGACCTTTGGTTGATCACCGAACCCGTCCATATGTGTTATGTGTTCATCATTGATTGTCTTTATGTGCAATGTGATTTAAATACATGACTTATTATTGTGAATAGCATGATTAATTGTAAATACTTGATTATGTGAAAATTGCCTAAATTTGGTAGTCAGCGAAACTACCGAGCGAAACTACAGATTCGCCCGGTAGCAGGCTAGACTGATCAAAGTACCCGAGACCAGAGCTAGTTTCGCCTGGCCAGCGAAACTGCCAGCGAAACTAGCCTCTGAAATAAATAAACTTAATAAACCCTAGTAGCCTCATTTGCCTCATTTCACAACAAACACACACACACTCTTTTCTCCTGGAGATTCTGGTCAGTCGAGGTTCACACCGAGTTGTCGAGATCTCAGCCCCAAACCATCATCTACCAACCTAGGAGATCGAACCGTGAGTCCCAAAAACCTCCATTTTGTGTTTTATATGTGTTTTTCTCAAAAAGCATGACCAAACCTTCATGATATTGCTTGATCTTCTGTAAATATGCTTTAGGATGCTAGTTTTATCATAAAGTCAGCAACTTTACGTTTAAAAACAAACCATGATGATGATTTATGCAATTTTGGTCATTTTAGGGTTTAGAAGTGTTTTTAGAGATTTGATGATTAAAATGCATGTTAAACATGTTAAAGCTGCTTGATTTATGTTGGTAAATGCCTATGTATGCTAAATAATGAATTGCATGTAAGATCAGAAGCTGTTAGGTTGATTTTTAGGCAAATCCGTATGTTTTTCGCGACCAGCGAAACTGCGTGTTCTCTGGGCGAAACTAAGTAGCGAAACTATATCTCCTTCCAGCGACACTACCCAGCGAAACTATAGTGTCGCCGGGTAACCTGACCAGACCAGCTCGAACGAAACTACCGAGCGAAATACCTGAACGAAAGTTCAAACCAGTTTCCCTGCGAAACTAGGCTAGCGAAACTGCGTTAGCAGTTTCGGGCGAAACTAGCCTAGCGAAACTGTGTCACCGGGCATTGCCTAGCGAAAGTGCTGCCCGTGCACCTAGCGAAACTGCCTAGCGAAACTATGCTAGCGAAACTAAGACCTGACCTAAAAACCAAACTTGTGAAATTTGCTTAAGTGTTATGCCATGACTTACATGATTATGCCATGATGAAACATGTTTGATATCTGATTTATATGAACCCTTGTTTATGATCAACCATTGGTGTCGTGTGTCGGTATGTCGAGTCATAGTTGCAACGTGCTATGTTATGGGCCATAGTGACGTTAAGTAAAGATTAGACACGAAACTAATACTTAAGACCTAAACGTGTTCTAGGTCCTCGTTAAGCAAACATAATTTGGATTACTTGAAGTGTAGCAGTGCAACCAAAGGTGAGTGTCACTAACCCGTTTACCGTGAGTCCGTTTGGGCCACACCGAATAACTTAACGAAAAACAATGCTGATAAACTCTAGAGTGCTAGGCACCTACCAATGAACAAGAGAACTCGGGATGCTCGGCACCCACTTGATGAACTGAAGTGTTTTATGGGAAACACTTGTGAACTATGAACAAACTATTTTCTGAAACAAAACTGAAAACGTTTTAATATGGCTAGTGTAGGTTAAAGTCTGAACCATATGATATCACATGTTTTCTAAGGATGCCGTATAACTTAAAAGTCCTCACAAAATTGTGCCATTAATTGTAAAGCGAGGGGATGTTGGGTAGATCTACTGGAGTTTGACAAACTCCGTCCCGTGGCACGGGGAGTGCACGGAGGAACAATATCAGCCTATTTGACCGTAGTCCCGGGGAGGACACGGGGGAGGCAAAAACCGCGATGACGTAGGTCCGCACCGTACGGGATGGCTCGGCCCCCACAAAATAAGTCAGCTTTGGTACAAACTTCCTTAGAGCATGGAACAATGGATTAGCTACCCGCGATATCGGTTGAGTCCTTTAACTTTACGGAACTAGTACATACCCGATGACGTAGGTCACGGACAAACCATTTATAAACTGAGATTTAATTTCGAGCATTGCTTTTCACAAAGAAATAACTTGTAAGTATACCTTGATACGAATTATGTTTATGAGACCGGGCCAATGCATGACAAGCCCACTGTGAACTCACCAACCGTTAGGTTGACACTTGCGTGGTTTAAACTTTTGAAGATCGCTAAGGAGTATCCGCTGGAGGTTGGCATGGCACGAGAAGATATTCATTTCTGTCTAAACTAAACTTGGGAATTTTAAAACAATGTTTATGTAAAGCACGTGGTTAGTGCTAAGACAATATTTTATTTCCGCTGCGTTGTATTTGAGACTTTATTTATAACTTGTGTTTGAACTAACCCTGATTCGTTTAGTATTTGTAACTATGGTTGTGGATCCTGGTCTAGTCGCGCCCCTTAACGGTATAAATTCCGTTAGTGGTAAATTGGGGGTGTGACACTCTAAGCCAGAAGTTCACAACTCTGAAGAGAGAGAACCCAGAATCAGAATAATCCCAAACCTAGCTGGAGATAATGTTGATCCATCTGACAAGACAGAAATTGCAAATTATGTCATAGAGTTAATCTCTCGTGGGATTCCCTTATCCTACCTGATGAATCTCACGGATACTCAGCTAGTTAAACTGTATACGGATGAGCTAGAAATGGATAAACATCTGTACAACTACAAACTTGCAGAAAAGCTTACTGATCCTCGTGCAAATCCATTTGCTGATACTGATAAGAAGTTTGAATATGTTCAGTTCAATGATAATCTGCGGGAGAAGATCCGAGAGATGCATGCACAATATATGCCTCCTCCTCCTGAGACTTTTGATCAGTTTTCACCTCCACCCAGTCCAGCTACAGCTACGCTTGAAGTTAATAAAATGAACAAGAGAGAATTACAAGACTTTCTGGACTTAAGGGGATATGCTCATAAAAGCTACAGCAGAAAGCAGATCCCCGGTCTACGAACTATGGTCAAAGAACATATTATTGAAGAAAATAAGAAAGTAAAGCGTCAGCAGGACGCTCCTACTTTGGTTGACGAATGGAAGGAGATGGAACCATATCGGAAAGCCTTACTGCAGTTTACTACTAAAAAGCTTAAAGACATGCCTCCAAACGTCGAATCAGATGATGGAATGAAGATCCTTGGGTGGAAATACGATCACGAATTCAAGGCATTCATTGTCAAGCGCAGAAACGGTTTCGTTTAATTCTTCGCCAAAATAAAGGATCTTCTAAATTTGTTTTCTTGAGAGTTGAAGCAGCTCAGATGGCGCCCACTGATAAATCACTCAAATGATCCTGTAGGCAGAGATGCTGAAGATCAAATAAGAGCTATCTACAATGTGAGCTCAACTCGTCCCATCAAGACTGAAAAGAAGAAATACAAGACATTCAGAAGGCGAAGAGCTGAAGTCCCTCACAAGGTTATGTATAAAAGTATCAGCAAAGATTTGGTCACAAAGAAAATAAAAGGGGATCAGAAAAGCAATCCTATAACTTGTTGGTACTACAGTGGGGATACTCATGAGCTGGTAATTGAAAGGGAATATGGCAGCACAATAAGACTCTTCGCAGCAATCGAACTGAGACTACTGCACAGAAGCTACCAAAAATGGTTATTCTACAGCCGCCTTGACACCATCCCTCGAAGGCTTAGGCCATACGAGATAGTGGATGCAAACTACTTTGGTTTGTTTCTAAGATAGTGGTGTTGGGAGTGTATAGCTACAAAGAAGATGAAGACAGAAAGCCTAAGTACCTTGAAATACTGGGCCATGGGTGGTCGTGGGATCTGCTATCTCTCTCGGGGTAGTGAAAGGGTGATTGAAATGTGGCACTATTCTGACTTGAAGAAGTTTGCACGAGAAGATCTATGGATTCTGTACGATGCACAGATTGTCTGCCTTGATGATCGTTACAGGAACCTTGCCCGAAAGTACTGGAGATTCTTGCTGAAGCTGCTTGGTCAAGAATTATTTTCTCAGAAAGGAAAGTTTTCAGATATTCAAGCAGAGTTTGTTGAGAAAGAATCAAAATTTCAAAGTGTTAAACAGGAGTTTGAACAGAAAGTTACAAAGTTATCTGAAGAAAAGGATGAATTAGTCCAAGAAGTGAAGAAATGGAAAGATGAAGCTGAGGATACTGCAAAAGATTTTCAAAATCTTTTTGATAAATCAAAGTCCAGACTTGATACTCTTACTCAACTTTCTGGTGATCAAGCTACTAAGATATAATCGTATCAGATTGATATGGAAAATTTACTTGATGAGAAGAGGGAGTTGGTTAGAGTGAACAAGTTGCAAAATGCAAATTTGGATATTCAGAAAAGAAATGAAGATAAACTCGAGAAGGAATTGTTGGCTGGATTAGATGAGTTAAGATTGCAAAAGTATGAAACTAATAAAGTGGCAAAGAAGCTCATTGCAACAGAAAAAGAGTTGAGTGAAGCTTATCAAAGAATTTCTGAATTAAAGATTGAAGTCATTGATTCAAAACGTCTTTTGAACAATGTTACTAACTCACAATCTTTTACAAGTTTTCTGGCCAAAGATGAGAATTTCGAGAAGATGTTTAACAAAACCGTGTCACCACCAGGAAGTCTTAAAGAAGGCGTTCATGATTTGAAAGAAAAGGTTGAGACTGATGATTATGCTAAGTTTGTTGGTTCCAAATCTGTTGAAGAAAGGAAAGAGAACAAAGGCAAGAGTGCTGCAACTTCTGAAGTTCCAAAGGAGTCTAGTTCTTCATCTGATGACAAAGAGAAATCTGCAAGTTCAACTAGTGACATTGATGAAACAATAGTTGATGCTCCAAACGATATCAACAAGGTTAAAGCAGAGTTTTCTCGTCTTGCAAAGAACGGACATGAACCGTCTGATTCAGAAGAGAAGGTTTCTAGAAAACATACAGGTTTGGGATTTCAAAAGAAGCAGGTTAAAGTGAATGTTTCAAAGGTACAACAGCAACAACATTTGAAGAAAGTCACCCTAAAGCAAGTTAAGAAGGATGTGTTTGAAGCTGACAAAGTTCAACCTGAGAGATTTTATAAACTCAAAGGTTCAGATCATATATTCTCTGATAAGGAGTTTCCACTTCACTGTGTGGATTCTCAGAAAGTTGCTAAGGTCTTTATCAAAATTGATGCTGCTCCAAAGACCAAGAAGAAACAAACAGCCAAATATTCTACTGGAAATTCAAATTCTACTCCAAAGAGCCCGACTTCGAAATGGGTTCATGATCATCGTTATCAGGTATTCGATTCTTTTTATGATCATTTTGGAGGTGTTAATGTTTGTGAAGCTTTGTAGATTCCCAAACGGCGAAATTTAAACAATCGCTTGTGTTATAATTGCCGACAAAAAGGGCATGTGGCACAAGATTGTCCGATTTCTGCTGCTTCTACATCAAGAAAAGGAAAGGTTCCATTTGTTGGTAAAGCTGCCAAACAACGATTCATTGATGAATATGGCAGAGTGTTTGATGAATCTCCACCGACATTTTTCAATTGTCCAAGAAAATTTTTACCAAAATTTCAAGAATGATTCATATGTCGGATGTTCATCACAGTCAACTGTGACTGGTTCATCAGATACCGATTTACCAAACCAACAAATTTGGAAACCTAAAGTGATTTTAAAGCAAAACCAGGACACTGGTCAACCAGAATCAATTCGCTTCGGGTCATTTATAAACTGATGTGTTTGACCAGTGTGCAGGTACTTTTAGAAGACCTATCGGTGATTGAAAAGTTGCTGATGGAGGAGTATTCTGCTGATTTAACTTAAATTACATGTGATATCAATTTCAAAATTGAAATTTTTCTGAAAGCTAAAACTGCAAGGTATCCATGTCGAAAGGTCAATTTTCTTTCTTTTACATTTCATATGTAGTTTAGGGGGAGAAAATTGAAAATACCAAAAATAGCGTCTTTGTGTTTTTGTTTGTGTTAAAATGAAAATCCAAAAATAGAGTTTTCATTTTAAGGGGGAGAAAAATGGAAAAATACAAGAACATTGAAAAAGGGAAAAATTCAATAACATTGAAAAATGAGAAATTGTATCCAACATGATTGGGAAATGATTTGGCTTACGTGTCTGACTCATGGATAAAATAGATGAAAAAGCCATAAGATCATTGTTCGATGTGCTTGGTAGGCTCGACATTGAATCAGAAAGTATTCAGATGTGATAAACACATTAAATACTAATGCTTGACCAAGTGGACAACATCTTGATGTATATTTCATGATATATCAAGAAAAGATATGTTAAAAAGAAAATGAGAAGTCACTGTGTATACATGTGTTCATTTTGCAAAGATTTAATCTTGTTTGATTTTCTTTATTTTGTCAAACGATCGGACTTTCTTTGCGTATCGAAAGATCGACCTGATTGTTGTTCGTTTGACGTTCTGCTTTATTTTCTTTGGTGTTTCGTATACTCATCGGACTTTCTCTGCGTGTACGGGAGTACTGACCTGATTGTTGTTGAGTTATACAACTTCAACTTGTTTTATTTTTTTTTTTGTTAAATCCGAGGCCTTATCTGCGTATCAAAAGATCGACCTTAAGGTAGACGATTTAACGTTCTTATTTCTTTTTACATGGAACACAGTTGACTATGTCATGAATACAATCATTATGTGATTAAATCACAAATGAAATCACAAAGTGTGATATAAAAGAAAATACATATCTGAGTATGTTTGATAGTGTGAGGTACACTGGTCAAAGCAAATATAATCAATACAATAACATATCCAGATGTTATGAGTATGATTGTGCCTGAGTTTAAGATGGACAAATTATACCAGTAATCGACATGACTTGTGTGCTGAAGTAATTGAAATTGAAGTGTAGTTCAGCATTTCATGTTCAATATGATCCCAAGTTGTGATCTTTCTCGCAAAAGACAAAAATAGTGTCTGATTCTGTATTGCATTTTATCTTTCATATCTGGAAAAATCCAAAAAGATTTTAGGTGTGTTTTAGCATTATCTTAGAAAAGTCAAAAAGAATTTATTTCTTATTTGTTTTCGACCGATCGACATGTGATACGAAATCAAATTTCAAATCTATATCTTGGTTTCTCGAAGAGAAGTTTTGCGCCAAGATTAAATTGCAGGTTATATGTGTCAAGACTCAAGCATGGTGAAAGGGGTAGTTTGTTATATCTTTCACAAGTGGATCTTGAAGATCAAAGATGATTCACGAGTGATCCAACCATGCAAGCTCTATTTCTGACAAGATTTCAAGTCAAAGATCGGATGCAGCAATGTTGAAGATTGAAGACTAGAGTTTAGTTAAAAAATAGATACACTACACGTTAGGGGGGAGTTTGTTAGAGCATATACCTATGCTATGATGTGTCTCATGTATTGTATCTATGTGAGCGTGTCTTAGTTTAAGTTTTGGTGACAATATCATTGGCACCAGACCAAATGGTCCGCCGGACCAAATGGTAAGCCCGTACCATTTGGTACGCAGCCTGTTTAGTCACTAAGTATAAATAGGTTGTGTTAGAATGATAGCTTAACACTCTGAGTCATTCTACACCTTCTGTGTGTGTGTGCTAGAGAGAGAAACTAGAGAGTCTTCTTTGTATCTTCAAGTGATCAATAAGAATTCTCTTATTTACATCCATGTTTACCATGATTGATTGATACACGCAGTAGTAAGATCGTATCTCGGTTTTACAATCATCATCGAGCGTACCAGACTGAAATCGACTAAATTTTGCGAATTTTGACAATTTAAACTGGAATTTGGATCAATGAGTTGCGAAAACACTCCAGGAACACTCAAAAATCATTTTTATCCTTTGAATCACTCAGAATTGAGAAAAATTGATGAAAAATGATTCAAACCCAAACTTTGTCTCACTAGGATTTCGAAATTTGCCAAATCACAGTAGTAGAGCAACCTTGATTGCTCTCATACCACTTGTAAAACCACGGAGGAATCTTACTACTGCATGATTCGGTTAATCGATGAACACGAATATAAATAAAACTTTGCTTTATTGATTCACAAAGATGATTACAAGGAATCTAGAGAGAGATAGAGAACACACTCAAATACACACATTTAAGAAGATGAAACTCTCAGAACTCCTAAACTCTCTCTAACACTAACTATTTATAATGCATAATAGCAGACCACCCAGCGTACCATTGATATGCCCGTACCAATGGTACAGCGGACCAAGTGGTATGACCACTTTGGTATGTTGCCACTAAGACTCACACAAACGCTCTAGTCTAGATACAATACACGAGATACATCATAGAATAGGAATATGCTCTAACACGATGCGCCGGAAAAAATCAACCAACACGATACTTTTCTGGTAGTTTATAAAGTCTCTCGTGATATATTACATTATATATTTGTTAGTAACCAAAAAAGAAATATAAAAAAAGTAACGAATGATTGAATTTTTTTAATATGATCCTAAGTGTTAGAAAAAGTAAATGTGTGGACTTTTTGAAGAATAATATTTAACGTACCGGTGATTAGTTTTGGCATCTCTTGTCATGCATAAGAGTTTTGATGGATGAAGCTAACGAAATCCTTCTAGAGTGACACTTTTAAATGGAAAAAGTTATGCGTTTTCATCAATAACAATTTAAAAATCGTCTGAATACACGAGATAGTTTTGATATTTCGGATACTTACAATACTTAAGTTATCAATTTTGAAATGATGGAGCACAAATAAATTGTCCATTAAATTCATGTCGTATATGAACATTAGGGCGCGTTTAGTTGTGGAAAACAGGGGGTGTTTTCCATTTCTGTTTTCCAAGAAAACAAGGAAAACAGAAAACGCGTTCAAATTGTATTTTTTAGAAAACGTTTTCTAGGAAAACAGAAAATAGTGTTTTCTAAATTTTAACTAAAAATGGAAAACACCTTTTTTACTGTTTTCTGTTTTCTGTTTTCTGTTTTCTGTTTTCTATTTTCTATTTTCGTTTTCAAAATATATACAAAAGAAAATGGGCGTTCATTTTCTAGGGTTTATACGCACAGCCGCTCGACCTCTCCTCCGTTACCTCTGTCGTCGTCTGCTCCACCGTATCGTCGACGGAAATCTAATGAAATGTAGAGATAGAAAACAAATAGAAAACAGTTGATTTGAACATGTTTTCTAGTTTTCTAATTTTGAAAATGAAAATTCCATCTTTCAAATTTGAACGCGTTTTCAAAAATTTTCATGTGTTTTCTAGAGATGGAAAACTTATTTCATTTTCTAGAAAACCAGAAATGAAAAACTAGAAAACATTTTCCACAACTAAACGGCCCCTTAGAATTTCTAGTACTCCTGCTACAAAGACATAAAAGGTAAGTTGAAAAACCAATAAAATTGGGTGCACCTTGTATACATTATCCTCTTTCATTGAACTAGTACTTAAATCTAAAAAATACTATAAGCTAATTAAACTCAAACTGCTTAAATCTAAACAAAACTACAAGCTAATTAAACTCACTATTCCCTTCACTTGGATAAATACATTTTTATTTCTACGATTGATATCATCATTACGTAAAATATACACAAATTAAACAAATCCCATATTTCATAGAATAGGGAACTACTTGATCGACACCGTTTCCAAGTCATTTGACTATTACCATTACAATTACTTGAAAACATAAGAATTACAAGAGAGAGAGAGAGAGTCTATAATTGTCTAAATAGAAACAATAACAGATTATATTAGCAACTAATTTGTTTATACCCAAAAAATTGATCCGGGTTTAAGAGATCTAAACACTTTACAGAAACATAACCCAAGATCATTACAACGAAGGAACCATAGCCGTAACAAAATGATAAGCATCATTGATGGAACCACATTGTCACTTTTCCCTTTGGGATCAAAATTACCTCTGCATGCTGCTCCTCCAAGTTGATAAAAGCAGATAATGCAACCGTTCATGTCTGCAATCAAAAGAGGGAAAACTCTAACTTTTTTGGCAGACAAATTTCATGAGAAAGACATCTGTTAATGTATAATCTGTGCGTCGTGTGAAGTATCGAGACAAGACGATGAAAAGTTCAAGACAAAGTTCAAGCTGCTAGGCGAACTGGGTCCGAACTGCAGTTCGGATTCAGGCGAACTGGCGGTTCGCCCAGGGTTCGCCCAGTCGTGTATATATAGAAAGTTTGGCTTTGTATTCGAGTGACTGAGAGGGTGAGATAAAGTGTTAAGTGTGTGTTTACCACAGTGTTTCTCTGAGTCTGTTTTCTGAGTGTAAACTGATTGTAATTGTTCGTTTGATCAATAAAACAATCGGTTAATTACGTTTCTCGTCCGATATAGCTAGATTGAGTAGACGATCCGTTGTTCACGAACTTTCAACATCCCATGATGGAAAAGGTAACAATAGTTGGGAAAATATGACATTTACTTAAAAGAAAATAAAAAGGTAAGGGATGGAAGCATGCCACCTGAAAACAAAGAAACTTGGCAAGACTTAATGGGTGAAAACGGAGGCCTCCCATACATGGCCCAAAGTCTGGTTAAAATGGAACCTAAACCCACGGTTGACGTGCATTTCACCTCTATCATCAAGCCATGAAACTTGGAAGATATTTTTCCGTTCAGGTTCTCACAACCGCACCTTGGAATTTACATAACTACAACAACAAAATTTAGAAAAGAAACATATTAGAGTTGATGAAATAATGTGGTAATGTTTAGTGTTGGTTGAAGTGGGTCGAGTGTAGTTACGTTGACTCACCAAAGCTCTTTTGTGATTTTGTAATAATTGGAAAAGTAGTGTGGTAGTTGTCACACCCCCAAAACTCCCACGCGTGGTAACGCACCGTAGAGAGCGTGACAAACCAGGATCGCCGTCCATTAGTTACACCAAACGACCAATAATTAATAAAAACGTTTCATATTTCATTAAAATATAAATTCAGAGTTTTACAAAGGCGGAAGCGTAAATACAAATAAAAATCTAAGTAAAAACATCGTCACCCAAGGTGACGTGACTTGTCCAAGGACACTAAATGTGTTTCAAAGACTCATGCATGCGTACTCATGATACTCGAACATCCGCAACCTGAGAAATAACATGCTAAAAAGTGTCAACACAAAGGTTGGTGAATTCACAGGTTTATCAGTTCAAAAACATTGTAAGTTCAGTTCAAGGTTGACTGTTCAGCAACAGTTCAAGTTTAAGTTCAAGGTTAACTATTCAACAATAGTTCAAGTTTAAGTTCAAGGTTAACTGTTCAAAAACAGTTCAAGTACAGTTTAAAATCCAGATAATATATCAATAGCTAGCTAGGCTATTTTCAAGAAATCAGTGCACGTTTGACTAGATAAACTAGCTATCCAGTTACTGAAGCTTGACAGTTCAATTGTGCCTCGTTAAGACTAAGAAGTATATTACACCCGTTCGATATCCAATCGAGTCAGCACGACTGACCCGGGTGGGGCTGTCAAACCCAGTAGATCTACCAAATAAGTTCCCGCTGATGTCACATTGACAGTAACTCTAAAAGTGAGGACTTTATCATAAGTGTGCCACTATCATTCAGGTGATATAATTATCTAACAGTTCAAGTGTTTGCATGTTAATCTCCCCCAACAGGATTAAAATAGGTAAAATGGGGCCGTGAAACTCACCTTCGGGTGCACAGTAAATTCCAGATAATATAATAACAGCAAGTAGCAACTAGCAGGTCTTGTGTACTCTACCAAACACCTAACGAGCATAAACGTATAAGTGTGTGTGTGTTCGACTAAAAACGACTAAGTCTAACATAAACGACGAAAACAAATTATAGCAACGTTCGGCACACGTCGAGGATGACGTGTTTCGCCGAATCCAAACGATTAGCGAAAGGACGTAGAAAATATAACAAATATATATATATATATATATATATATATATATATATATATATTTCTAAGTTCAAAGATCCAAAATAATTATATATATAATATATAATCCAAACGTGCAAATGATGCTAATAATGAGGTTACAAAACGAGATACATATTTATAAAATTCACATAAAATATCTAATCGTTTAAAGAAACCAACGATATACGTTTATATATTAAATTATGCATATATATATATATATATATATATATATATATATATATATTACCTTTTTACGTAAAACAATAATTTTTGAATAAATAAAAATACATACAGATTTATTAAAACTATATTTTGGTTCAAAACGTCAAAGTTTACGGGTTTAATAGTTAAATATATGTTTTACGGGTCTAAACCTTCCTATGAATCCATTTTAAACAAGTTTTGGTCGACCCAAAGCATAAAATTTAAAAAACAAAGAAGACTGAGGTCGCCGGGTTTCGAACCCGCGATCTCATTCTCACAAACGAAGGCCCTGACCACTGGGAAAGCCTTCTGATTTGGTTAATGTTTCGGAAATATTAATTTTATTCACACAGTGAGTAACGAATAGAGTTTTCAGGGGAAAAAAAAGGTTTGAGGTAACGGGTCTTGAACCCGCGACCTCTTTGGTATTACGCGGATGCTTTGACCACTAGACCAGCTTCCGTTTTGTTGATTTTGTCAGATGCGAAAACTATTTAACAAATACACGGAAGTTGTCATCTTCCCCACAATACAACCCTAATCCGTCGGACTTCCCTTAACCAACCTTAAAACTTTGCGAACTCAGATCAGGAGCATACGAAATCGTTAAAAAAAAACATAGACATACCTCATGTATAGATGAAGACAGAAGCTCAAAGGAAAATGATGGTGGCGTTTCGCATTCGCCGGTGACCGGAAACTCATACTCATGGACCATTCTTCGCCGGTGACATCCTTCACCGGCTGTTGACATCGAGCAGGTCTTCAAGCGATTCGAGTGGTGGCTGAAAGTGGCGCGATAGTGAGGAAAAACAAGCACGATGGTGAAACGATGGTGCGATGGGATTTGAGGTGCTTCGTCGCAGGGAAGAAGAATTGTAGGTTTTACGAGAGAGTGTATTTGAGAAAACTATTTGGTGTAAGTGACCAAGAAAGTGAGCTGATAATCAATTAAAGTTTGTAACCGACACCAAATTAAATCGGAAATTTAATCCGCTGGAACTCGTACTGTCGCAAGTGGTATAAATGAATTCTTCAAATCGACTATAGTGGATTGGCAAAAATTGCCCATTAGAATTTACATGATAAGGATGCCAAGTTTCTGTAAATACAAAAGTAGCCCTCCAGGCTGGCTTGCATTAAAATGACTTTTAGAAATGACAAGGTAAACCCCTCGAAGTTTATAAAAGGTTAACAAGCTCTACCAGAGTTGACGGAAGGAATGTAAACAATGATCAACGAGTATATATCAATACATCTCTAATCGTTTGACGTTTCATAAGAATATAAACCTTAGGTAACCACATAAAATCATAAATAATAGTCCATATTATTTACTTAAATTCACATAAAATCATAGGTTATCTTGTCACATAAAATGACAAAACGTTAACACGAAACTCTTGAATATCAAACGTCTAGACTTTAAGTACATGCTCGTGTAGTGATGGTTATACAAAACCATAGTTCGCTAAGGTCAATACGGTCAACACACAAATGTTCTAACATCATTTATAATAGTTAAAATATATTTAAATCAGGAAAAGATCTGAAAAGACGGATTGTCACAGTAGTCTAAACTAACTTGGAAGCAAGCATATTAAGGTATTTCTTAGCATTACAGCATCATGGATAATGACTAATGCTAGACTAAATTTAGAAAAGAAATAAGGTTCCTGATCGTCATGTGAAGTATCGAATACAAGAACAAGACATGCATGTTAGCTGCTGTTCGAACCCTTGGCGAATTCCAAGTTCGGACAGGTCCGAACTGGTCCGAACCTGAGGTCCAGCCAAGCAGGGTTAGCTCTAGTATATATAGTTTGTCTTGTGTTGTAATTGAAAGAACTTGAGCTTCTGGTCATATCTTGTATGTGGACTCTGTGGTGTTTCTTTGTGGTCTAATACAAGTCTCATTGTATTTACTCTCGTGTTCATCTCGTTTACATTGATTTCGTTACGACTAAGTAGACGATCTACCGCTCACGCATTTTCAAGTGGTATCAGAGCATTTGGTTTGCTCTACTGGTCGGAAATCTTTATTTTTCGGAGTTTTGAGTCAGAATTTCACGTTTTTGCGAAAATGAGTATCATTTTTGAGTTCGTTTGATCTTCTCAAGTGTGCTTTACGTCAAAAATCTTCTCCTAGATTGCTTCTTTTGAGTATATCTGAGTTCGTGTCGAAAATTTCATCCAAAATCTCTGAAAATCGCAAAAATGGTGTCGAGAGTGTTTTTGTTCGTTTAAGGTTCGGACAACTACGAAATAACCGCTCCGAACTCTAGGTTCGGACAGCGTTCAGTTGTTTTCTAGTTCGGTCAGAGTTTGAATTACTTTCGGTCAAGGTTCGGGTTAAGTTCGTACACTGTTCATAACAAGTTCGGCCTAAGTTATGTTTGATCATCCGAAGGTTCAGTTCGGAAGGGGTTCGGTCACATTTTGTTCGGATAAGGTTCGGCAGAAGTTCGGACGAGGTTCGAAACAGGTTCGGGTGAACAATAACCAGAATTTTTCAAAATGTCCGATTTTCAAGCGTTCACGGCTATTCAAAATTCAGTTCAAGCAACGATGCAAACAATGATGAATTATGATAATGAAATCGGAGCAAGTCAGAAAGTTCCCAAATTGCTTAAATTGGAAGATTATCATAGTTGGGTTAAAAGATTTGAAGCGTATGTTGATACTAATGACATTGATATGTGGTTGGCGTTTACTGAGCAATATGTGTATCCTAAGGATGAAACTGGTGAATCCATTCTTCAAAGAAAGATGTCCTCTGAACAAAAGAAAGCTTATCAAGCTGAAAAAAAGGCATATGGTACTTTGACGATGGCTTTTCCTAAAGGTTACTACATCAATTTTCAGGTAACTACACATCAAAGAGTTTGTGGGATGCGTTAGAAAAACGATGTGAAGACAATAATCAATATACGAAAAGCCCTCAGAAAGTTTTGAAGAAGGAATTTGATAGTTTCAAACATTATCAAAATGAATCAATTTCAAATCTTATTACAAGATTTGCTCATTTAATAAGTGAAATGCGTTTGGTGAGTCTTACAAAAGAAGAAGCTGATATGAAAGAAAAGATTTTGGAGGCTTTGCCAGAGAAATGGGAAAATTATGTGATGATGATTACTCATGATAAGGAATATTCGGGATTATCATTTAATGATTTGATTCAAAGAATTCAAGCCAGAGATATGGAGTTGATGGTGAATAAATCACTTCCTGCACAAGTTCAAAATCCTGCAGTGTATTTTGGTGATAATGATTCTACCATGAATGCCGAAAAATCTAATACTTTTTAGTTTTGCACCTCCTACAGCATTCCTTGCAGATTACGATCAGATAGATTATGATCATTTGGAAGAGATGGATTTGAACTGGCAATATGCTATGTTAGTACGAAAACGATTTTTTTTCAATAGAACCGGAAAGAAAAGATTAAATCAAGATGGAAAATTGATTTGGACAAGTCAAAGGTTAAGATTATAAGTGTTTCTGTTTATGGACACTTTGCACGAGAATGTCCAAGTTCAATTGACAACAAGCTGAAATCTGGTCAACATGCTCATTTGGTTGTTATTCACTAAAATGCAGCTCCCAAGATTGAAGAGAAATCTATTTCTGTTGATAAAAAAGTGTCAGAAGTGTTTTGGCATCCAAATGAATTTGCCTGGAATGCAGATTCTGAGGCAAAAATGAAACATGGTCCGTTTACGGTTGCTTTGACTGCTCGTCATGATGATGATGATAGCATTCTGACTAATTCTGATTCCAATTCGATAATATCAATGATCAAAGAAGTTAAAGTCGAAGAATCAAAATGTCTTGAATGTATAAGGCTGAGCAAGAAGATTGCAGGTCTTGAGAAAAATTCTCAATTATCAATTGAAGAGATTGTCGTGCTCAAGAAAGAATTGGATAAATTTCAAAAGAAATATTATGCATTGGTTCATGTTCATGAAGATGTTTTGCAAGAAAAGACTAGATTGGCTGAAGAATGTGAGAAAGCCAAAGCTGAAGCATTAGATGCGGCTCAAGATTTTGAGAATTTGTTTGAAAAGAGTTATCCGGTTCAACAAAAGTATGAAAAGGCTAATGCTCTTGTGATTGAATCGGCGACTACTATTGAGAAACTTCAGAACATGATATCTATGCTTCAAATTGAGAATGTTTTGTATCGTGATAAGAATGAAGTTTTGACAAAAGATGTTGAGATTTACAAGAAAAAGAGAGAAAGTGTTCTTGAAGAATTGTTTACTGAATGTGAGATCCAAAAATTACAAACGTATGAATATGATGATCTCAATGAAAAATTCATCAAGTCACAAAAAGAAATGTTTGATGCTCAACAAAAAATATCTGAATTGAAGTTGGAAATTTTGGAGTTGCAACGGCAAGTAAAGAATTGCAATTTGTCATCGACATTGCTGAATTTCTTATACAAGCAGGATAGGAGTGAGGATAGTTATAACAAGGATGACATTCACATGGTTCCTCAACCGGTGGATTTATCTGAGGTTACATCTGCTCCGCTTAATCCTAAAGCCGAATTGCATGATTATTCAAAGTTTGCCACTGAATCCAAGAAGAAGAAGTCAAAGTCTAAGAAGAAGGAAAAGTCTTTGAGTGAAGCTCCAAAGTTTAGCTCTAAGTCTATTTTTCTAGAAAATGAGCAAATTTTTGATAAAAGTGGTTCAAGTCCTTCATCTACAACTGAAGAAGACAAAGTTTTGGTTGAGAAGAACAAACTGAAAGACATAAAAACTAAATTCACTAGAGAAGCTAAGGGGAGAGAAGCTTCTGGTTCTTCTTCAAGTTCGGCAAAGACACAAGGTTTCAAACACAAAGGATTGGGTTATGAGATGAAGGAAGCACCTGTTCAAGCAAAGAAGCCAGTGAAAGTTGAAAAAGTTTCAAAAGTTAAAGTTCCAAAGAAATCACCTCCTCTGAAAGAACAATCTTATTATTCTGGAAGGTCATCATCTTCAAGGAGTCCATCTCCTAGGTATGATTCTTCTGATGGTTTCTTTGATACTTTTGATTCTGAACATTCATCTGGTTTTCAAATATTTTTCGAGAACGACTTTGTTATGCATGTCGTCACCCAGGACATCTTGCTGCTGATTGTCCGACGACTGCATATATTCACAATACTGCTAAGTATGTGAATAACAAAGGTCAAATTTTTTATGAACCATGGTCTCCAAAGATCAAATCAACTCGTAAGTCGTCATGGTCTAAACCAAGTACGCCGGTTGAATCTGATTCTGGTTCTGATAAAAAATCAAAATCTCTCAAAATATGGAAACCAAAAGTTGTTTCCTAGGCCGACAAAGACTATGTGGAAGACACCGGGCGATCCGATGCTGTTTATTCGGGTCGATCCCTGAGCGACAAATGTTTTATTTGGTGTCAGCAGGCATTTCATGAAGACCTTTCGGTGATTGGACAATTGCTGATTGTGAAATATCTGTGATAACTTAAAATGAATTTCCAAATCAATCTTTTTTTCAAAATTCTAAACGGCAAGTATTCGTGTTGGTTGATCAATTTCTGTTTTGTTTTTCATTCCGTCTCATTTTGAGGGGGAGTTTGTTTTTGCAAAAATACAAAATTAGTGTGTTGTTTTTCAAATGTTAAAAAAAATGAAAATTTTCAAATAGAATTTTCATTTTTAGGGGGAGAAATTTGAAAAGCCAAAAACATTGAAAAATGCTAAAAATTTGAAAAGACAAAAACATTGAAAAAATGAGAAATTGCATCCGACATGATTAAGAAATGATGGTACATTGGTTGACATCGTCTGACTCATGGATAAAATAGATGAAAAAGCCATAGGACCATTTGATCGATGTGTAAGGTAGGCTTGGCAAATCAGAAAGTATTCAAATGTGATATACACTAAATGTGATGTTTGACCAAGTGGACAACATCTTGATGCATATCTCACGATATATCAAGAAAAAGATATGTGAAAAATAAAATGAGAATTCACTGTCTATACATGTGTTCATTTTGCAAAGATTTAAACTTGTTTGATTTTCTTTATTTTGTCAAACGAATGGACTTTCTCTGCGTGCTCACAAGGCCGACCTGATCGTTGTTCGTTTAATGTTCTGCTTTATTTTTATTGGTGTTTCGTATAACTCATCAGACTTTCTCTGCGTGTACGGGAGTACCGACCTGATTATTGTTGGGTTATACAATTTCAACTTGTTTTTATTTTCTTATTTTGTTAAATCCGAGGCCTTATTTGTGTATCGAAAGATCGACCTTAAGGTAGACGATTTAACGTTCTTATTTCTTCTTGCATGGAACACAGTTGACGAAATCATGAATATAATCATTGTGTGATTAACTCACAAAAGAAATCACAAAAATGTGATAATCAAAGAATATCTGAGTAAGTCTGATAGTGTGGGGTACACTGGTCAATGCAAATATAATCAATACTTTAACATATCCAGATGTTATGAGTATGATTTTGCCTGAGTTTAAAGTTGGAAAAATTATATCTGCAATCGACATGGCTTATGTGCTACAATAATCGAATTTGAAGTGTAGTTCAGCATGTTATGTTCAATATGATCCCATGTTGTGATCTTTCTCGCAAAAGACAAAAATAGTGTCTGATTCTGCATTTATTTTTCATTATCAGAAAATACCAAAAAGATTTTCGGTGTGTTTTGATATAAAGTTTCTAAAAACCAAAAAGATTTTGTTTCTGATTTATTTTCGATTGATCAACACGGAATACGAAATCAATTTCAAAATCAAAATATCTTGGAGTCTCAAAGACGTTTTGCGCCAAGATTATTTATGTTGGCAGGGTCCTAAGTGGAAAGAGAACATCTCAACTTCAAGTCTTCTGAAGATTGTTGATAAAGAGATTACACACGATGCAATATCAAGTATTCAAGATTGAACTCATCGTAAAGTTGAGGGAGAGTTTGATTGAAGATACAAGATACAAGTTTTAAATGGAAGAGTTGATACTGCACATGCCGAGGGGGAGTTTGTTAGTACCTGGTTCCTGATCGTCATGTGAAGTATCGAATACAAGAACAAGACATGCATGTTAGCTGCTGTCCGAACCCTTGGCGAATGCAAAGTTTGGATAGGTCCGAACTGGTCCGAACAGGTCTGAACTGGTCCGAACCTAAGGTTCAGCCAAGCGGGGTTAGCTCTAGTATATATAGTTTGTCTGGTGTTGTAGTTGAAAGAACTTGAGCTTCTGGTCATATCTTGTATGTGGACTCTGTGGTGTTTCTTTATGGTCTAATACAAGTCTCATTGTATTTACTCCCGTGTTCATCTCGTTTACATTGATTTCGTTATGACTAAGTAGACGATCTACTACTCACACATTTTCATAACTGACCTAGAAGCAAGCAGATTATAAATTCAACCATTAGCAGAATTAATATATAAAGCAAAAGATAAATCAATCCGTGAAGTAAAGAACAACCTTCAAGCTAAAAACCAACACATTTGTAAGAATAGCAACTGCTTTTGTCATAATCAACGAAATGCAACACAGACATGTACTAATAGGGCAACAAAATGTTTCAAGGATGTTTAGGAATTTGGATTGTTAAAACACGTAATAGATTGTTTCCTGTTCATAACAAAGATAGAGACGGAGAATCTAGTCATTAATTGTTTCGAATGGTTACAACCGAAGAAGTATACATCAGTGAAGCTCTAAGAGAGGTTGGACAGACCTCTCCTCTCAACACAAGACCTAATGACCAGAAGTCTACATTGCTAAGCTAGACTCCACCTATTTATAGGTGACCTTGCCCAACGTACCACCATACCCAGCGTACCATTTGGTACGCTGCTAGCGTACCATTTGGTACGCTGCTAGCGTACCAATTGGTACGCTGCATGGTACGTTGGCAACCTAGCTTAATCCATAATCTAGACAATTCCATAATTCGCACAGTAACGACCACACCCGGAACATGATCTAACAAATTCCCCCTTGGATGTTACTGTCGAATGTAGGTCTTTATCTTCCAGCAATCGACAGGAGCCAGTTTGCTACATCTTGAAATCTTGATCTTCAGCAAACTCCCCTTAGACTGAACTTCAGGAACGCAATCGTTATCTTCAGACCACAACCAATAAAGTTCCCCCTCGGATAAAGCACATCCATCCTTTCGGAACTGGCATATGATAAAGGTTCACTTCATCAGTCATCCAACTTTATAAAGACATTCTAACGAAAATCAACTGCATATCGACAACAATTTATAATCTTTAGAAATTTGTAATTAGCTCTAATCTTTATGAAAACCAACATCTTCAAAATCTTTAATCACAGAAATACCCCTCAGCATTAAGTCTCTCCCAATGTATAACTCCGGTAAACGTATATCTTGTTGTAGATAGGAAGCTCACCAAGTGTTCACAACTCAAGAAAGTATTGGGCATATGAAAGAGAGTTCCAAGCTATAACTGAAAGCTTTGACATATCGGTTCGCACAAACACTAGAACACACTACCAATTCGCGAAGATCACAAATTACCATCATCCATGAACTGATTGCTTTGAATATTCACATTTTCCGTTTTTCATCAGATAAAACTTTGAAATTTTCAAGGGTCTTGTAAAGAAACGAGCCGATCTTACTACTGCATGATTCAATTTATATGATAAACAAGGATGTAAATAAAGCTTTCTTTGATTGATATCAATAACAAAGTACAGAGAGATCTAGAGAGAGAAACACCAGAGATTTCACACACTTAAGCTAACTGCTCTCACGCTTCTAACTCTGACTCAAAACATAAACCTATTTATAGTAAGCTGGCCGGTGTACCATTAAACTCAACGTACCATTTGGTACGCTACGGCGTGCCAACTGGTTCGCCCCGTGGTACTCTGGAACCAAATATACAAAAGTTACAATACGAACAACACACACCTAGACCTAGCATTAGACATGTGACAACTGAATATTTTATTTTTCTTTGTGTCTAGCAAACCAGCAACATCTTAATTTTCGGGACGAAAATTCGTTCAACTAGGGGATGATGTCACACCCGACAAATTCAGGTAATTCCTGGCGAACACGAACAAGTATTTATTCGAGCATACATGCATTCACACATCTTTTAGAGTTCTTAGATATGTCATTTGGTCCAAAGCATTCACACAATAGTCAATCCTGATCTTTGGTGGCTAATTAACAAAACGCTAATTGAACGAACGTTACTCATGCAACTTGTGATTTCATTATGATACGTGACATCGAATGTTGATTTACTTATGTGAGCCTAACTTCATAGCTTCTATGCGTTAGTAGAAACAATAATTTTTGCTTCGAACACATGTAAGCTTGCAAATTTATAAACTAGTTGAACTACGGTGTTTAAAAAAAAAGAAATTATAAATACTAAGGAAATAAATAATAAGAACTTGAGATCTTTGTAGTATTATAAAAACTCCCGTGGTTTTTTTTTATAAAGAATGAAAGGATTTATCACAATTCTTAAGTATGTTTTGGATAGGAGTTATCCTCAAATTTAAATACCAAGGAGGTTAGCTTCTCATATAAACCCTCATTTTTCCCTCACAAACGGGTGTAATGATTGTCCTAAACAGTTGGCCATTGCTTGGTAAGCGTGGCGCAAGGCATACAAACATACAAACAGTCAGCTTCGGTGACGAAACGTATAGTATCTGGTATATAGTCTAGCTAGCTATAGATATGATTGAGTTTACACTACTGTTTGAACGTACAAACAGTTTTATGTTTTCAAATATACAAACATTTTTATCGCTGCGAACAAACATTCAAACATGTACTTACATATCAAACCTGTGAACTCACCAACCATTGTGTTGACACGTTTTAGCATGTTTTCTCAGGTATCTAGTTACGGAGCACGATTAGGACGCATGCATCTCATCCGGGTCTGAAATTCGGTTTAAAACATTTTTGGGTTATTTATTTCTTATTAAAAGTTTTGGGCGCGGGTTTCGCGCAACGTATTTACTTATCTTTTTTTACGCTTCCGCATAAAAAAAATATTTTCTTGCATTGTTTAGTATGGCTAATGACTCAGGTCCTGGTTTGTCACATTCCTCGCAGTTATACTCTGCAGCTTGATTTTGAGGGTGTGACAGATTGGTATCATGTTACATGTTCTAAGAGTCATAGGAATCTAGATGAATAGCTACTTGATGTCCAAACACAAATTCGTCAATCGCAATGATCATATATGTGCGTCAGTTCTTGCAACATTATTGATCTAGAGAATAATTCTAGATATTCATAAGCTAGAAGGCAAACTGATATAAATATTAACAGGTGTTTGAAACAACCTCGTGGGTTTTAAGAATCACATAAATGGGTTTTTTAAGATGATGACACTGCGACTGGATTGCTATAATAATATCCAAACTAGATAAATATCAAAAACTAGAGTCTGGCATAGTGGTTAGGGCGCTTGTGTTTAGTCTGGCAGGTCTGGGGTTCGAACCCAGCGGCCATCAGTTTTTAACTTTTTTTTTACTTTCTGGTTCATTTCATATCTCATACTCCCTCCCTGTATTAATATAATACATATGTTACATGATATTTTCATAAAAAGTGTTACCTTTGATGTAAAGCATGACACACAAAATATATAACTACACTTTTAGATTTCTATAACTTGCGTATTTATTTTACTAAATGATCTAGTGGCACCGCAACGTATCTTACATGTTAGAAGAGTATGTAATTCGGTGATTTTAGAAATCGTGTTAATTAAGTCAGATCATTAAATATCACGTGAGTATCTAACACGTTTAAATGGGAAATCTTTGCATGGAACATGATTGTTGTGATTGAAATGGGTTAACGTGTGTGCTTGGTTCGCATGATTACTTTTGGAGACTTTCTTACCAAACATGTCTAAATGTGTAAACCTTACGTGCTTCTTTTTACCGCTTTGAAACGATTAGAATGCATGCTAGAAACAATTGTTATGTGCTTAGCTGTTACAATTGGAAACTTGCTAATTAAAGAAGCCATCCTAAAATAGAAATCTTCCACAATTTGAAAGTTTAATTAAACGAATAAACACAACGGTAATTAAGTCACCAACGTGTCGTCAGGATCGATTGAGTCAATCTTAGTGTTCTTACACTGTCGTCTCACACAGTTACATACATATAGGTGATTTGTAGGATAATCATCTGCATCATATGAAACTCTTGCCGAGCACTCTAAGGTGAGTTTCACGGCCCCTTTCTTTTACGTACTTTCCTGTTGGGGGAGAAGACATGCAAACACAAACAGTATGAGGTTTTGTATTTCTTTCATATCACCTGATTACTATAGCGCATGTACAAACATACCATGACAAGTCCTTACACATTCGTACCGTTAGTATATGGGGATAGCGAGGAATTATTGAGTAGTACTACTGGGTCTGACAAACCCCGCCCAAGTTAGTCGCTCTAACTTGACTGGATGTCAAACGGGTGTAATGATTGTCCTAAACAGTTGGCCATTGCTTGGTAAGCGTGGCGCAAGGCATACAAACATACAAACAGTCAACTTCGGTGACCAAACGTATAGTATTTGGTATATAGTCTAGCTAGCTATAGATATGATTGAGTTTACACTACTGTTTGAATGTACAAACAGTTTTATGTTTTCAAATATACAAACATTTTTATCGCTGTGAACAAACATTCAAACATGTACTTACATATCAAACCTGTGAACTCACCAACCATTGTGTTGACACGTTTTAGCATGTTTTCTCAGGTATCTAGTTACGGAGCACGATTAGGACGCATGCATCTCATCCGGGTCTGAAATTCGGTTTAAAACATTTTTGGGTTATTTATTTCTTATTAAAAGTTTTGGGCGCGTGTTTCGCGCAACGTATTTACTTATCTTTTTTTACGCTTCCGCATAAAAAAAATATTTTCTTGCATTGTTTAGTATGGCTAATGACTCAGGTCCTGGTTTGTCACATGCCTCGCAGTTATACTCTGCAGCTGGATTTTGAGGGTGTGACGGATTGGTATCAGAGCCATTGGTTGTAGTGAACTAGGTCTTGCATGTAGGCCAACTATAGCCTTAGAGTTGCATTAGTCATACACATATGCACACATATGTTTCTGTTGATCTAGCATTTCATCACATATACATATATGTATACATATTATATTACAAACATGTCGATATCCCTTGCATCATCCCGAGCGGGTAGGAGACCTGCTAGTCCATCAAACTTCTCAACTGAAGGAACGCCGAATGAAACTAAATATCCACACCGACGCTCATAAGGAGCATACTCACGTAACAAGTTCTTGTAGCAAGGTCGGGTAGACCACGAGCTATCGGACATGCGTAACACAGCTGGAAGGACCACAAGCTTACTGGAGATCGAGAGGAATCTTCGCAACCTTATGAGTAGGCGTATACACACAATCATAATTAAGTACACTAAGGCCCGAGAAGTCACAGTGAAAATCCAGACACATAACAAGGACTCGGGCAAGATAGTCGAGGCGCGAGCTGTGGTTGTCGTGTGTACAATAACCGAAACACTACATGCCGAGGAGGGTGATTAGGAGTCGAGGAAGAGGTCATGATGACAATAACACTAACCTGACTACAACCTAACGAAAACATTGAATGACCAACACTAAACGCCAGCATTAGCAACTCATGCCCAAGGGCAGGGACAAAGAGGATAAGAAACTTGGACTTCCAGAAAACTGTAGGGTTGTAAGCCTCATGCATTTTACAAAACAGGATGAGTGTTCGGTTCACTCAAATATATTAAAAAAGAATACCCAGGTGAACATTCAAGGGAACCGCACCCACGTAGTGGAATACCCAGGTGAAAACATTAGGTCCGAACACGATTAGCATACAACCTTGGAAGGAAATTCATTACATCACAGATAGAGGAGTACCGTTTCAAAAATGTTGTCTAGAAACTAGAGGGCAAGCTACGGAATCTCAGGATGGGGAATTCTGAAAATGAAACTTATATGACTCTATCCAATAAATGGGCTCTTTTTCGTCCTCACACAATGAAACCGGTTTACAGGCAATTAGAACATCACGTGGCTAGGTTGGCCATCAGACTTGGAGCATTGTAACATCTTCAAATCCCACCACCATTCAACAAGCACCTCAGCTAGCCTATGGGCTTACCGACAGGGATGTAGCTCAAAGTACCCCTTCTTGAGGAAGTTTGTTATGGGTACTTCTAACATAAGAAAAACTGGGAGAACACCAGTGGCAACAATTCAAGAATCGAGTTGCATATGCCAACCAACAGCAACAACAAAGTCACAAACTTAGTAACTCAACAAGTAACTTCTTCAACAAGCAGAGCAATTGTTGGGTGTCGAATCCAGCAAATAAAATAGTAATAAAGTGAACCTACTAAGACACACTAATAATAGTATGAGCGGAAGTAAGGTTCGTGTCCTCAGGGATACGGATTAACTTTTTATACCAAAAACCTCTGAGTGCAAATACGATGTAGTGAAAATTAATAAAAATGGGGGTTTGTGAACTTTTTATGAAATTATTGAAAAATCTAACAGAATGTCGAAACGGCCGTTTCAGAGTCCCTCGCGGCCGTTTTGGACTGTTGTGAAAAAAAAAATGAAATATTTTTGGATTTTCGTTTTAACTAATTACGAAAGCTAATAATTAAAGAAATTGTTAACTAAATATTAAAAGATAATTCAAATATGAAATAAAATAATTCCAACACAAGGGTGATTTCTTGTTTTCGACTCGACTTACGATCATTAACGGTTATGGTAGAATGATCCTTTTTATAAAACGGTTTGTATCAGTTCTAGACGTCGAGCCGTTCTGACATCCACTCCATCTAATGTCTAACCAAACGCAGTTCGTTGATTAGAGCCAACCCGCTACTCTAATCTCGAGCCGTTCTGATCTTAGCGTGCGGGTTGCAAGTGACAGAAGAACCGATTATAATTAACCACACACGCTGTTCGGTGTGTTCAACTAGATTATGTGCTTCTATAACGAATTTAAATTCATAGACAAACCTAAACCGTTATTTGTTCCTTTTATCAAGATTAAAAACTTCTTAGGGTTTTAATATTGATGAACTTTATTAGATTCATTAACAAAGTGGCCAGTTTCATTAACAAAACTAATGTATACCTAAAGAGAATCCGGGTTTAAGATCAAGAAACACATAGAAAAACATTCATAAATTAGATCTCATAAACGTTTCACATAAGATTGGAGTCAAACACCAAGAAATCAAACCCTAATGTCGAAATTGAAAGGTGATTAGCCGGACATGGCTACTAAATCAATCAAACAAAATAAACTAAACATGAATTAAAAAATACGAACAAGAAAATGAAACAAACTTAAAAGAAAAACCAGAACTTTCAAATTTTGAAGCCGCAGAAGTCCTCTCCCCCAAAATTGTTGCGCTTGTCGTCTAACTCCCTAATATACCCAAAAAAGATTCCCCTTTTAAACCTCCTCCTTATCCTTCCTTAAACCCTCTCGGTTTTTCTTTTTGCTGGCCCAACATAATCGCTTTCGGCCCATATTGCCCATTTAGGAACCCAATAGTTAATTAGCACATGATTGACAATTTTTTTCTTCTGTTTAACAACTTAACGCCAACATCAAATTTCCCAAAGATTATTTTATGTACTTTATCTTTTATAGTTCACTTCAAACAACAAACGTTGATTAGCTCATCTTAATTAGATGTCATCTTTGTGAGCTTCCTCTGCATTCATAATAACCCCTTCCAAGCTATTCTAATATCAATCATGATGAACCGGTAGCGCCTTTTGTTCGCTTTGCGCCTACAAATCAACAAAAACGCCCAAAGTAGATTCTATTCCACAAAAACTAATAATGACAAAATAGTACAATATGAATGGGAATAATGCATGAAATATGATTAAAATGAGCAATAAAAACAAGATAAAAGTATGCCTAAAAATGCAACTAACAGCAATCACGACGAAACAGTTAGGGCCGAGGCGGATGCACTAGAAAGTATCCTAAAGTGTAACGAGTGTAACTACTAACTCACCAGCACGAGTGGCAAGAATTGTTTCCAAAGTTGTAGAAGGATGAGCCAAATGTCTAGAGATTACGAGGATTAAAGGTCAGAACAACCAACTTAAGTGTATAGAAGTCGTCACTGAATGTTTAAGGAAAATAGGAGCACCTTAAGAGAAAATGACCATGGAACAAATGACTGTGCATTCGTGTGGGGTTCGGGCAACGCCAAGGATGATTTAAGCAATGCTAGCATTTTGCGAGCATTCACTGGAATTAACAAATGGAAAAATTGAGTGGAAACAAGAAAGGTTGTCAGGAGATGTAACTGAAGCCAACGGGCTGATGTGCTAATCACTCTAAGTAGATCTAACGAGATTTGTCGGAATGGATTGTTTGTCCAAGTGTCGAGCTGAGACTCTTTATCAGGTGAAGAATCGTCTGTATTCTCCTCCCTAGTGGGAAAGTCCTGTCAAGTTCAAGGGTAGAAGAATGGGTTTATCCCAGGCAACATGTCACATATAAGGACACGTAGCTGTCTGCGGAGGGATCACATCGCTATACTAGCTCATCTTGATGTGACGCTTTAGTAAGATAGGAAGATCAAGAATTTTCTTTTCATTCATAATCTTCGAGATATTTTCACAAAAGACCTACCCAGTCTTCCATCTCATTGTCAGGTCGAACCTCGGATTGACCTTGCACCCGGGGGTAGTGACTATTGCCTGAGCACCATACGAACTCGCACTAGACAAGCTACAATAGTCGTACACCCAAATTCATGAGTAACTAGATAGATGGTGTTTCAGGACAAGCTTACCGTCATTGGAAGCCCCAATTCGTTTTCCAGGAAAATGATGGGAATTTGTGTATGTGCACTGATTCTCATGAGAGGAACAAGGTTACCTTCCAATATCATTAATGCTACCTCGAGGGTATGATGTATTCAATCAACTATAGGGGTAAAATTACAGTTCTAAAGGTTAATGGAGAATCTACATAGCACCAGCTAAGAATTTAGGATGAAGAAGTCCCCGAAAACTACGGACAGAAAACATGTATGGCCATTATGAATTTTGGTCCTAACCGGTGGAGTGATGAACACACCCATGACGTTCATGGATCTCGTGAACTGCGTGGGTAAGCACTACCTCGATCAAATTGACATTGGACTATTAACGATATTCGGCTTACCCCAAAAATCAGGAAGAACATGAAGAAACACCTCCGTCTGAACCTACCATGCTTAGAAAGGGATACAGGGTGATCGGTCTACTATGGAAGCCCCCAATGATTGGCCAGCTTCAACAACACCAACAAGGATGACGAAAATTTCATATTTTAACAACTTGCTATTGACTATTCATTGAGAGAACCTTCTATGACTGGCAAAGGTACTACATGCACTAAGCTGACCACCACGACACGAGTTTTCAAATGTTGAAGCAGAAGCTTCGCAATGCACTGATTTTATCATATTTAATAGGACCAAAGACTTCATGGCATGCTGCAATACCTTCAAGCAAGGTCTCGGTTGTGTGTGGATAAAACGCGAGAAGATTATCATCTATGCCTCACGCCAACTGGAGACGCACGAGTAAGACTACGCCACTCATGACTTGGGATTGGGTGAAATGTCATTCACATCGACTCTTTGACATCAACTGTTTAGATAAGATTCACTATCAGGATGGAACAAGCATGGGTACCCTGGTACAAGAACCTAAGATAGCTAGTAAGGGATAAATTTCGCATTTCTTGATTTTCTGTTCATCTTGGTTCGGATCAGTTGTACAAACATTTGAGGGCACTCTACAAGTGACCAAACAAGAAAACCAAAATTAGAACCCATGTGAGTGAGTGCTGACTTGTTCTACGGTTAAGATCGTATATCAGAAGCCATCCGAACTTATTAAGTAATCAGAAAAATACTTATGTGAAATGGGGAAATCTCTATGGACTCTAGCACCAAACCACCTCGAACACAAGACAAACGTGGTACGATTTGTATGATCGCTAGTCAATTGACCAAAGTTGCACACGTTCCAACGATTGAAGAGACAGATAGAACAAAGAGGTTATCTAGGATCTACATGCATGAGATCGTCTCACTGCACGGGGTGCCACTTCAACCATGTCGGGTCAAGAGACTCTATTCATACCTCATTATGGAAATTGTTACATAAGGTGTTGGGAGCACACCCTGACACGAGAACTACATATCATTTTTTCAAATTGCTGAACGGAGTGAACGAATTACCCAAACCATTAGAAAACATGCCTAGGGCATGCGCGATGGATTTAGGCACTAGCTGAGAAACACTTTTTAACACTTGGTGGAGTCGTCTACAATAACAGTTAACACACTAACATTGAGATAACACTTTTGATGCATTTTGTGGACAAGATGTAGATCACCTATCTGCCTGGTAGAGGTTGGCGATAGGCAACTAACAAATCCTGAACAGTGCAGTAGGCACCATAAAGGATCATGAAAAGTCGAGACCTTAAGGCAGCATCTCGCAAATATCAGAAAATTTATGCCGACAAACATTCCCCTGGAAGTCTCACCTAGTTAGGTAATCCGTTTTGGAAAAACGGGGCAAACCAAACTCACGGCAAGTAGAACCATTCAAGGTCTTATATAGGATTGGTCATGTAGCATACGATCTGAATCTCCTGAGAGGATTTAACAATATACACAACGTCTCTCATGCATCTAATCTGAAGGGTGGCTAATTGTCACATGAAACACTCATTGTTTAACTCGAGGAGATGGAAATCGATGAACAATTACTTTCCACCAAGGAACCAGTGGAAGTGATGGAATGAGATGGGAAACAGAAACAACTCAAGCATATCAAGTTTCCGATCTTCAAGGTTCGTTGGAAACTTGAGGCGTGGATTGGAGTTCGTACGGAAAAGCGGTGATCAAATAATGCGAAGGTATCCTTAGTTATTCAAACAGACAAACGTCGGCCAGTGAAAATACCAGTTAAACTTCAGGGATGAAGTTTTATTCAGCAAGGGGACGATGTGACAACTGAAAATTTTATTTTTCTTTGTGTCTAGCAAACCAGCAATATCTTAATTTTCGGGACGAAAATTCGTTCAACTAGGGGATGATGTCACACCCGACAAATTCAGGTAATTCCTGGCGAACACGAACAAGTATTTATTCGAGCATACATGCATTCACACATCTTTTAGAGTTCTTAGATATGTCATTTGGTCCAAAGCATTCACACAATAGTCAATCCTGATCTTTGGTGGCTAATTAACAAAACGCTAATTGAACGAACGTTACTCATGCAACTTGTGATTTCATTATGATACGTGACATAGAATGTTGATTTACTTATGTGAGCCAAACTTCATAGCTTCTATGCGTTAGTAGAAATAATAATTTTTGCTTCGAACACATGTAAGCTTGCAAATTTATAAACTAGTTGAACTACGGTGTTTAAAAAAAAGAAATTATAAATACTAAGGAAATAAATAATAAGAACTTGAGATCTTTGTAGTATTATAAAAACTCCCGTGGTTTTTTTTATAAAGAATGAAAGGAATTATCACAATTCTTAAGTATGTTTTGGATAGGAGTTATCCTCAAATTTAAATACCAAGGAGGTTAGCTTCTCCTATAAACCCTCATTTTTCCCTCACAAACCTCCTCTTAAACGTGACTACCTCCCTATTTCCCCTCACTTTTCACGCCAACCTCTATTCCTACGTTTACAATTATAGCTGTCCCTCTCCATTTCTTCGATCAACAACCCTCCTATCCTACCTGCTGATCCACATAAAACCGAGGGCTACCAGAGGCTGCTACACCGTGGGCTACACCAAGTCGATCCCAGGGAACACCCGAAGCCATCACAACCGAAGGTAGTTCTTTCCCTTTTCTTGTCATCCTATCTTCGAAAAAAACCGTAGAGGGTTTTAGTCATTGATTTTCTTACATGTGTGGTAAGTGATAGTCTGTACGTTGGTGCCGATGAACATTACATGTGAATTAGTCGACTAAAAAGAAACCATTGGGGTGCATGCCGGATCATAATCTCTAAAACCTTAATGAGTTAACATGAATCATTTATGCTCACGATCATTGTTGTGTAATGATACAATATTGTATGAATAATAATATTTGTTACATGTTCTAAGAGTCATAGGAATCTAGATGAATAGCTACTTGATGTCCAAACACAAATTCGTCAATCGCAATGATCATATATGTGCGTGAGTTCTTGCAACATTATTGATCTAGAGAATAATTCTAGATATTCATAAGCTAGAAGGCAAACTGATATAAATATTAACAGGTGTTTGAAACAACCTCGTGGGTTTTAAGAATCACATAAATGGGTTTTTTAAGATGATGACACTGCGACTGGATTGCTATAATAATATCCAAACTGGATAAATATAAAAAACTAGAGTCTGGCATAGTGGTTAGGGCGCTTGTGTTTAGTCTGGCAGGTCTGGGGTTCGAACCCAGCGGCCAGCAATTTTTAACTTTTTTTTTTACTTTCTGGTTCATTTAATATCTCATACTCCCTCCCTGTATTAATATAATACATATGTTACATGATATTTTCATAAAAAGTGTTACCTTTGATGTAAAGCATGACACACAAAATATATAACTACACTTTTAGATTTCTATAACTTGCGTATTTATTTTACTAAATGATCTAGTGGCACCGCAACGTATCTTACATGTTAGAAGAGTATGTAATTCGGTGATTTTAGAAATCGTGTTAATTAAGTCAGATCATTAAATATCACGTGAGTATCTAACACGTTTAAATGAGAAATCTTTGCATGGAACATGATTGTCGTGATTGAAATGGGTTAACGTGTGTGCTTGGTTCGCATGATTACTTTAGGAGACTTTCTTACCAAACATGTCTAAATGTGTAAACCTTACGTGCTTCTTGTTACCGCTTTGAAACGATTAGAATGCATGCTAGAAACAATTGTTATGTGTTTACCTATTACAATTGGAAACTTGCTAATTAAAGAAGCCATCCTAAAATAGAAATCTTCCACAATTTGAAAGTTTAATTAAACGAATAAACACAACGGTAATTAAGTCACCAACGTGTCGTCAGGATCGATTGAGTCAATCTAAGTGTTCTTACACTGTCATCTCACACAGTTACATACATATAGGTGATTTGTAGGATAATCATCTGCATCATATGAAACTCTTGCCGAGCACTCTAAGGTGAGTTTCACGGCTCCTTTCTTTTACGTACTTTCCTGTTGGGGGAGAAGACATGCAAACACAAACAGTATGAGGTTTTGTATTTCTTTCATATCACCTGATTACTATAGCGCACGTACAAACATACCATGACAAGTCCTTACACATTCGTACCGTTAGTATATGGGGATAGCGAGGAATTATTGAGTAGTACTACTGGGTCTGACAAACCCCGCCCGAGTTAGTCGCTCTAACTTGACTGCATGTCAAACGGGTGTAATGATTGTCCTAAACAGTTGGCCATTGCTTGGTAAGCGTGGCGCAAGGTATACAAACATACAAACAGTCAGCTCCGGTGACGAAACGTATAGTATCTGGTATATAGTCTAGCTAGCTATAGATATGATTGAGTTTACACTACTGTTTGAACGTACAAACAGTTTTATGTTTTCAAATATACAAACATTTTTATCGCTGCGAACAAACATTCAAACATGTACTTACATATCAAACCTGTGAACTCACCAACCATTGTGTTGACACGTTTTAGCATGTTTTCTCAGGTATCTAGTTACGGAGCACGATTAGGACGCATGCATCTCATCCGGGTCTGAAATTCGGTTTAAAACATTTTTGGGTTATTTATTTCTTATTAAAAGTTTTGGGCGCGTGTTTCGCGCAACGTATTTACTTATCTTTTTTTACGCTTCCGCATAAAAAAAAATATTTTCTTGCATTGTTTAGTATGGCTAATGACTCAGGTCCTGGTTTGTCACATGCCTCGCAGTTATACTCTGTAGCTAGTTTTTGAGGGTGTGACAAGACATCCAAAATATGCTCTAACAAACTCCCCCTTGTCTCATGCTAGTCTTCAGAAGCTTTTGCTGCAGTCTTCTTCCAAAATATGTGTCTGTTGTTCCCAGAATGAGTCCCGAATGCATAACATACTCGTATCACTTTCTGGAATTGTAATGCTTGATCTGCATCTTCAACATGATACAAAATGTTGTTGTGATAGAGCTTGTCTATGTCAGCCTCAGACAAATTGATCAACCATATTGGATTAAAGATCCTAACCGCTTTATTATCTTCCTTGATCACAATAATCACTGTTTCTCTAGTTCTTTCATCATAATACCACCACTTCAATGTCTGAATGAAGTTCTGCTCTAGTTTCTTCAGTGGAATCTTCTTGAGCTGTACTGGCTATTTGTATTTTAACATAATCAGTGGCTTGCCAGTCTTTGAATGAACCTTAGTTGGATGCTTATCATACTTTGGACTTTGAGGCGTCAAGAATCTGAATCTCCCCTGACATTCTTCATATAACCTCTTCTTGAAGAATTCAGCAAGAGCGTTTTGACCATAATTCAGAAATGGTTTTCTGGTCAATTCTCTTACATCATATAGTGGCAAAGTATTAAACCTTATTGCATTCCTCAGTTAGATGTGTAGGGATATGATCATGTAATAGTAAGCGTATGTCCGGAAATTATTTAAGCCTACGGGGTCACACGTCTCGACACCAAATGTATTAATATTAATTAATAGTTAATTAATATTTATCACGAACATTTAACGAGGTTTCGTTAAAAACTAACCGTTAATTGTTAACAGAGGGGTGTTAGTTGTAATTAGAGAGAGTTGTAATTGGATTACAATTAGGAAAAGGCTTTGGGATAAGCCTTAAGGCCGAAATTCGGTTATGCCTATCCCAAGCCCTAACTTGCTTATCAAGTTCCTCTAAACCTATAAATAGACCATCTTGGTTTAAGGTTTAGGTGCTGGTTGCATTTATCTGATAGAGGTGCAAACCTAATTCTCTCTCTCTACTCTCTCGAATTCGGCAACAAGAAAACCCAAGGGGGGTTTCGATTCTTGTGTGGTTCGACCAAGCCTACATCAAGAGGAGTTTGTGATCGGTTGCTAGCACATAGCATTGGTGTGTCGTGTGTGCGATCGTAGAGGGATTTGTATCAAATCCTCCAAGAGATCAAGTATTGCCGAGCTAAAAAGGTACACGTTCTAAAACCGGTTAGTTAGATTAATTCATAGGATTCTTTCCGCTGCGTACTCGTGTTTTGATAAATAGTTATATAACCCATCAAGATGATCCCAAACTCTTTCTTGTTTACATAGCATTTGAGTTGTGAGTCATACATCCAACTGTGATTATTTTCCCAACAGCTTCACCTTTATTATCGAAGTAACACTTTTGCTTTACAGGTTTCACTGAAGGTACTCTATTCACTCTCTGCTCTTTCATCCATTCATCAAATAATCTTCTCTTTTCTTGTTCTTCTGAGAAGTTATCAGACTCATTTGTCTCAGTCTGTTTTTCAGCCTCTTTCTTTTTCAGCTCTTTTTCAATCTCCTCGTCATCGTCTTTCCCAAAGAAGTTGAACCCAATAGAAGTATCACCATCCATGAAATTTCCATACAACTTCGGATCATTCGGATATTCCTCGACAATCATGTCTTCTACTTCAACCTATTCCTCCTCAAACTCAACATCATCATTCGAATCAGTTTCTTTATACGGTTTAGCAACAGGGACGTTATCAACTTCTTCAACGTTCAGAGCATAGATTGCAGCTAGTTGTTCTTTCATATAAGCATGAATAAACTTTCCCTCTTCAATCACGCTCTTAGATATCGGAATAACATCATATTCATCTCCTCCCACAACTCTCCCCCCTGAGATGCACCAGCTGTAGAAGTACTAGCTGACGTGGAAGTGCCCGAAGTACCAAACCCACCAGTACCGGCACCACCTACACCTCCCTCCGGGTCTTCTTCATCATTTAAATATTCCAAACCGTCTCCTTTTCAAGTTTCTTCAGGATCTTGATTCATCTTCCCCTGAGCAGGTAAAGATTTTAACAGAAAGCTTAGCTGCTCACCCAGAGATTGAGAAATTTGTATTAAACGACCAATTTCCCGATCTTTAGATAGATCACTTTCTTTCAACACCTTCACAGTTTCTCGTAAATCTTTAATTTATAACGATCGTTAACGATCAGTCTCTTACAGTTTAGTAACTTGACTTGTAAGTAAAGCAAGCTGACGATCAACAGATACATTTGCAGATGAAGGTGTTGTGGTAGCAAGAGCCTTGAATATGATTTTTCTAGGCTAAGCAGGTGGATTTACAGAACTTGGAGTACTAGAAGCAGTGGTTGTTGTGGTTGTCTTTGGAACTGAAGACTGTGAGCTTGAAATATTTTGCTTCTTGCTAGGTGGGTTACCCAGCCAAGCTCTCCTTAAATCAGCAAGGAATGTACCGCGTTTAACTAACATCTTTGGCCTCAACACTGTCTTTAATCCAGTCTCTTGAACATGAGCTTTGCCTTTATCAGCAGGCACAGTCTTTGAACCTGATTCTTCCATAGTAGGAGTGTAAGATGGATTAGTATCAGTATCCGAATCAGCAGACTATTTGGAATGTTGTTCATACTTTTAAACCTTTTCTCACGGGAATTCCTTTGGCATTATGCATAATCGTCACATAATCTCCAGAGTCTGAATCAGTGTCGGATGAACTATCATCATCATCATCATGATATGAAACATCAGCCTCATCATCACCCATCAACTCATCATCCTAAGCATTAACAACTACACTCACCTCCCTCATCTTGAATAATCAGATCTTGAATGATTTGCTCTTGATGTTGTTGTTGTTGTTGGACAGGTTCTTGTACTACTGGTTCTTGCACAACAGGCTCTTGACTTTGCGGTTCTTGATTTTCTGCTTGATTCTGAACAACTTCACATGGCTCACCATTAACATCATATTCCAATTCATCATTTGAACTGTCATCATGACGTGGAGCACCATCTGCAAGAGCCACATAATCTAGCTTAGTAAGATGTCCAATTAGCTTCTTAACCGGTGGAGGTATGTTCGCCCCTTTACGTTTCTGATAAACCGGCAATTTGCTGACAACTATCTCATTTATATACTTCAACGTCATAGAAAATGCTTGATTCTTTGGAAGTGTCGGATATGAAGCATCAAGTATCATCTGAATAAATCGTGGATACATCAAACTTTTCTTCTACTTTACCAAGATGTTTTCCTTCATGTAAGCAAAAATCCAACTAGAAAAGTTGAATTCTCTGTTCACCACCAGGGCTGTAAAGAATGATAGACTCTTCATGTCAAACTCTTCATGACCTCTCAACCTATTCCCAAAACATCTGATAATGACATGCAACAAATACTTGTATGGTGGACTAACATTTGACTTGATGAACCATTTCGCAGTCAAATTTCCATCATATTTGATTCATCGTAGTAACATGATAAGATCCGCTTCGTCAAATTCTACAGGATATGCAGCTTGATCATTGAATCGAAGTACGCGACGAACATCATCCTCAGAGATAACAATATCCGTCTCGTTTATCCTAGATCTGATAACTAGTGGCACAATAGTACAATCCACCTGAGCCGCATTCTAAAAAGTGTTCGAAATATCCTTGTACGATGTACATTTGTGTATGCATAATAGATCCGCGATCTTTGCATTAACTCAAAAATATTACCGATTTGAGATCTCCATTTGGCAGATGCTCCAAGATACGCACAAATGTTGTGATCTAAATTTGATGGTAACATAACAGACATTTCAGAAAATTCACAAAAACAAGTAACGTTAAATTTATGTTGAATTAAAAAAAACGCTATCAGTTGACTCAAATTGGACTCAAAACGCTTGAACTTTTAACATTGTGAAAAATCAAGTCAACGTACCATCAAGTCAAACATACCATTGACTGTACCAAATTGGTCATCCATACCACATTGGTACGGGCGTACCATTAACTCAGAAAGACCATTGACCGTACCACTTGGTCAAACGTACCACACTGGTATGTGCCATCCTTCGTACATGGGCGAACCCTTATTAGCCCCAGGGGGTCCCCGTGGACCCCCTCAACGTCTTACGCAAAGTAAAAATAATGTGAACGTTTTTTATAAAAAAATTGTGAAGAGGAGTTAATAAATACCTAGTTTGTGAAAAAGAAATAAAACAAGTAACTAGCCTAGTGGTAAGATCCCTTGTTTGACTTTGAAGTGGTGCAAGTTCAAATCTTGTGCTCAACAATTTTTTTCCCAACTTTCTTTATTAATTTTAGTGCTATAAATGAGCAGAGAGTAAATGATGGTACTTCATTTTCCACTTCTTTTTTATTTACTTTTATTATAGACCCATTCTTTTTTAAATACATTCATCTTAAACCCCTTTTATAATAAAATATTACAAATATATAAAAATATAGACTTTTTTTAATAGGCAAACATTTTGTCATATCTTTTTTTCAAGCGTTACTTTGTCTTTTCTCTTCATTTATAGCCATTTACTATTATTTTTTACTATTATATCGTTGTCAATGTTACGGTATAGAATTTTTTTATCAAATCAGGTAGAGTTTTTTTAATCGGTTATTTTTTTCTTTACTCGCAATGTCGTGCCGCAACACGCGCCTGCATTAAAAGCTATTTAGAAAGTAATAGACCAAATTTCTTTATGTACGTTTATATTAAAACTGAAACATTTAAAACTAGTGACTCCGTAAAAAAAAAATTATGGACCCCCTCAAAAACTTTTCTAGTTCCGTCCCTGCCTTCGTACCACATTGGTCATGCGTACCATGTTGGTACGGGCGAGCGTACCAACTGATACGGCGGAAGAACAGCATTCGAACGGATTTTCGATTTTTAGCACAAATCTTGTAAGGTACATGAAATCGGTCAGCGTGGTTTGATTGTATACCAAAAACCGGCTCTAACGGTGTAAACAAAACTCATTAACATGTTCTAAAACTAGATTAACCAGAGATCGTCACAGCTTTACAAAAACCGAGCCTCATATCGTTCAAAAACATGAGATTTATGGAACCAATGACAAAATCGAAACCATCAACCTGTGTACAATTGAATTCCCTACCTGTAGCAACAAAAATCACGAGCGGAGGTTCGGTATTCAAAGATAAATCAAGAAAAAATGAATCGGGGGCTTAGGGTGTTCGCTCTGAGTGTTTTAGCTGTGGTACGGTGAAATGAGCAACCGTACCACTTCACCCTTTTTATATGCGTGATGGTGCGGCCCAGCGTACCACTTGGTACGGGCGTACCATTAAAAAATTACAATTTCAACCCCAAACTTTTCTGTTTTATCAGTTTTCACCCCAAAAGACAAATTTTTCAATTTAAATCACTTTGCTGTTGATGAGCTGATTTACGCTTCGATTATGGTTTAGAAAAGGAGAAATTTGCTATTTTCCGTACTCAGTTGATCGAAAATAATATAGAAACAAAATCTTTTTGTATTTTAGCAATTTTATATCAAAACACACCAAATTTTTTTTCCAAATTTTCTAAAATGCAATAAACCAAAAGAATCACAATTTATTGCGATAATTTATATTTATGTAAGAAAGATCGCAACGTGAGATCATATCAGTAATATGTACCATACTCACTTCAATTTCAGATTAATCAGCATGCAAGCCAAGTTGTGCACGAATACAACAGTTTCATGTTTATTTCAGCCAAAACGAATCAATTTCTATAGTGTACTGATATGACTCGGGTATTCATTTATCAAGCACGGAAATCATGGTACCCACACATTCAAGTAATTAATAACCTGACTTATTTTATTTTTGATTTTTCTCTTATTCATCTCAGAATTTATATACGGAGACAAACTGTTCATAGTGGTTCATGCAAAGAGAATTCAGAACATTAAATCGTCCACCTTAAGGTCGATCTTTCGATACGCAGATAAGGCCTCAGATTTAACAAAATAAACAAGTTGAAATTGTATAATTCAACAGCAAGCAGGTCGATACTCCCGTATACGCAGAGAAAGCCCCGATGAATTATACGAAACACCAAGAAAAATAAAGCAGAACCTCAAACGAACAACAATCAGGTCGGTCTTATGGACGCGCAGAGAAAGTATGATCGTTTGAGAAAATAAAGAAAATGAAACAAGTTTAAATCTTTCATAAGAAAGCATGCATACACTAGAACAATCTTTTATTCTATTTTTTGTATTTTCCATATAGGATCAGAATTACACAAAAACAAGAACAATGTATCACCACAGATTTCAGGCTAGCTTTATCTTTATATCATACTTGCATATATCAGATTTGATTAGCACATTCAATGACACAGACAAGTACCTATAGCCTTTCTTCTTACTCAATCCATGGTCAGTATCATACACTGATGTACTATCATTTCTCACAGGGGTTGGATCACATTTCTCAATTTTTGAATTTTTAATTTTTTTTATGCTTTTTCAATTTTTTACAACAAGAAATCACAATCTTTTTGTATTTTCCATATATTCTCCCCTAAAAAGCAGAAAAAAAGAAAAATAAAAGTAATATTGATCAACTGAATCAGATTACTTGGCAGGCAAGCAAGTAATACCATTGATTTGCAAAAGAAATTGAAAGCGAGTTTTATCAAAAGCTTTGGTAAACAAATATGCTTTTTGAAAATCTGTATGAATTTTCTACAAATGTCAGGATCGATTTCTAGCCAAAGATCATCATTTGATTCATCACACGAGTGCGGAAATCACGTGTGATGATCACTCTTGGTTGGATCAGCAACATTGCCTCTCCATCGCCTCTGAAACTCAAGAAAAACACCAAGAACACACACACAAACACACAGTGCTCCTCAGGAGGTTCTCTCAAGGCTTATTTAGGGTTTCCTAAGAATTCCCATTTACACCCAATGAGGAGCACAAGTGTCTATGCACAGAATACAAGGAGAATCACACATCACATCAAGGAATCATTAAATCCGTCTAAGTCAGAATGTCAGGTCGTTAGCTTGCCCAGGTCAGATCGTTAGCCACATGTGAGCACACAGCCAGATCATTAAGAACAAAGTCAGATCGTTAACCAACTTAGCCAGATCGTTAACCACATAGTCAGATCGTTAGCCAACTTAGCCAGATCGTTAACCACATAGTCAGATCGTTAGCCAACTTGGACAGATCGTTAACCACATAGTGTCTTACCGTTAAGGCTCCTGCAGACTAGCCAGGTCATTAAGGTTAAACGACCAGGTCAAGTCGTTAAGACATGTGAGGCAGATCGTTAAATAGACAAGAGGAGGCAGGTCGTTAAATAGAATACTGTCAGATCGTTAAGTATATTTCACATGCAAGTCGTTAAGGCCAATGTACTCAAGTCGTTAAGACCTTTGTCAGGCAGATCGTTAAGCACAACAAGGGTCAGATCGTTAAGAGTATTTCGGCCTGATCGTTAAGAGCAACTTAAGCATGAAAATATTCTAAGTGTTGAACAACCAAACAAACAAACAATCACAAGATCAACACAAAAGTAAATCAAGCTGAACCAACATATGATAACAAGTAAACATTCAAAGTAAGGATTCAAAGTTCAAATACATAAGTAGTAAAATACATGTTGGTTCTGCAGCTTTATCTGTGATCTTGTTCTTGGGTTCGTGTGTTCGTGTTATCACCAACCTCCAGGTTCCAACAATTCCCCCTTTGGTGGTAATGCGAACACCCTCCATCATCACCATCTTAACTATCCAAGAAGCTTCAATAGGAAATGCCAGTATCTCCTTGCCAACCTGTTATACTTGCGGTCATAGTAGTAGATCTGGGTTTGCCACAGCATCCACAGATCTTTTCTTGCAAATTTCTTCAGATCTGAGTAGTGCCACATTTCAAGCTTCCTGTCTGAGCCTCTACACAAATGACTTATTCCATGACTGTCTATTTCCCATCTTTCCAAGTTTGCCAGACTTTCAGTTTTCATCCTTCTGGCGTTAATGCATTCCCAGCTCCACCATTTAAGGAACAATAGGAAGTAGTTTGCATCAACAACCTCATAGGGCTTCAGTCTGGGTGGAACAGTTTCAAGGCAACCATAGAAGATCCAACGTAAGTAGCAGATGGTAACAGCCTGAGCTCTATGGCAGCAAAGAGTCTGATTGGTTCTGCATTTTCTCGTTCAATGACTAACTCATGCGTTTGAGCACTGTAGTACCAATCCTTGATGGGATTTTTCTTCATAGTACCCTTAATCTTCTTAGTCTTTGTGTTCTTGCCAATATTGGAGTAGATCTGCTTGTAAGGGACTTTAGCTCATTTCTTCTCAAACCGTTCATGTTCCTTCTTCTCTTACTCTCTGGTCTGCTTGTGATATCTGTTGAGGTAGGTGTTATGCACTAAACTCTGAGCTATCACAGCAATCTCAGCGTTTGAGTGACTGACAATGTCGAACCGTCTCAATTCTTTTAGTTCCCAGGAGAAGAGCTTCATGAGGTCTCTGATAGTTGCGAAGAATTGAACGAACCCATTTCTTCTTTTAATGATGAAGGCCCCTAAATCGTGATCGTACTTCCATCCCAGTATTTTCATTGCATCAGGATACTCGAAAGTAGAAGGCATCTCCTTTAGCTTACGCGCAGTGAACTGCATCATAGCTTTAGTGTGAGGGAGCATCTCCTTCCATTCGTTTACCAATGTGGGAGCATCATTGACACGATGGCTTTCTACCCTCTCCTGTTCCATCATATTGATTCTTCTGTTCCTGGTCTTCAATGTCATCATCCATGAATTGCTTGACCATCATTCTTAGTCCGGGCATTTGCTTGAAAATGTAGTCTTTTCTTGCAACATTCCTGACTCCTACGAAGTCTTGGAGCTCTCGTTTGGTCATGGAGTTGACCTTGACCTGGATAGACTTGGGACTAGGAGGGCTAGGTAGTTGACAATCTGGGTCGGCCGGAGGTGCCCGATATCTAGTATGCATTTGATGAAGTTTTTCCGACAAGCCGTCATTGAATTGGACGTAGTCTACATCTTGATCTATGTCAGCATACGGATTCGTAAATGCCTTCTTTGGGTCTCTCAGACTACATTGAGGGATCTCTTTTAGTAGCTTTTCCATATCCATTTCATCAGTATACATCTCAACAATTTGGTAGGTGTTGAAAGTCATGAGATATTGAAAGGATAAGCCACGCTCTACCAGTGCTCTAACGTATCTTGCAGCCTCAGAGTGATTATCAGGGTGTACACCATCACCAGTTTCATTGGGAATCACCTGGATCAAGGGGTCCGAGAGATTTGAGTTTGGCTCCATTGGCATTGAGTCGTTTCCCAATATAGTGGTATTCAGGTGTTAGGTTTGACGAAGTATTTCAGCTTCTCTATCATCAATCACCTTTAAAATTTCCTCTGCCCTTTCCTGTTGAGCTAATCTAAACTCTTCTTCTTTAGCTCTCCTCTTATTCTCTGCATCCTCAAACTCCTCTTGCGGTGTCCTCTTCTGTTTCCCCTTGTCTCTTCGACTCAGTGTTCGAGTGGTACCTGATTGAGTTGTTTCTATAGAAGTTCTCACAGTAGTAGGTTGTTCCAGAAGCTCGGGATCCACCACGTTTACATGTACGGTATCACCAACCAACGGTGATTCTGGTCGAGGAGGGAGACACATAGGACTATATCTTAACCGTTCCGGAGCGATTCGCCTTATCCCTGTCTTGTATTCATGTTCTTCAAGGGTTAATGGATAAAAGCCTCTGTTTTGATCAATCCTGCTTGCCATGTTCAACCAGTTTCTTCCAGGGTTTGCAGGACGATCATCAAGCTCTGGTCCAAAAATATCCTCGGGATATGGTCTTCTCTGGACAGCTTGAGTTGCCATCACAGATGAATCAATGGCAGCTTCAGCAGAGTCGGAGGGTAAAGTAGAGGTTTGCTCTTCAGTGACATGGTCTAATGGCTCATTCTGATCTCTTTCAGTGGAGGGTAATGCCAGAGCTAATTGATGTTCCTCCATCTCTACCTGTTCTCCCACAAATGGCACTGCATTGATTGGAGATATGGGATGAGGGTGTGCCATATCAGCCTCTGTTTCTTCTTCAAATTCTTCTTCCTTGACATTGTCCAGGATGTCATCATCATACTCATCACCAACAAACTCCAAATCTATGAAGTTTAAAGGGTTTGACCGGTTTACCAGTAGGTCAAGACGGTCACCCAACTCTTCAGCGTCATTCAAATCATCTGGATTTACTGAGATATCTTCCATTGCTTTGGGTTTTCAGGCGGTGGCACCAGATATTGTAAGCTGTTGTAGATCTACATTTGCGTTTCTTCATCTTCACATGGTTCACTATTCAAGAATGCGTCACCATATGATGCATCCACTTCAGAATTAGAATCATCATCATCAGAGTCATCGGACTCACTGTCTTTTGGGCCTTTTTCTTCAGAACTTGGGAATATCGATTCTTTGCCAGGAGCATGTGAACTCGGTTGAACAGATGGTTCAGTTATTGAGGGTTGTTCACCAGCCTGTGTGCTTGTACCTGTATCCCTATCTCCGTCTCTACCATCTTTTGGAACATTCTGTTGCCTATCATTATGCACTTTATCAAGCAACTCCCTGAGCTTTCTAATCTCAACTGCTTGTTCCAGAATTGTCTGATTTACAGCTCTTAATTCGGCCTCAAGGTGAGAGTTTTGGATAGTCAGGATCTCAATTTCTGAGTTCATCTCCTCATAGTCATAGACATCATAAGGGTTTGTTCCTGATGGCCCAGCTTCAGAAGTTCCTGTTTTGGCAACCAGGCTAGTTCTAACCTCAGGTTGGGTAGCAATGACAGCGGTTGGAGTTGCTGTCACTTGTACCATTTGACCTTTTTGAGGTGAAACAGCCGGTTCAATTGGGAGGGTGACAGGTTCTGTAACAGCTTCTGTTTCAGCTTCAACAGTCACAGGTTCAGTCTCTGCAGACTTGTTAACATCAGCCTCAACTGCTTCCATCGTCTTTTCAGATTCAGGTTCTGTTTGAGCAGCTATATCTGGCATCGGCTCATCTTGAACATTCTGACATTCTTGATCAACAGGTTCTTTAATGTCAGCTCTAGAGGAATGAGTAGTAGCGTCTGACTTAGCTTGCTCTGCCAGACGTTTCTTGTGTTCCACATAGAACATCTTCTTCCTAGCCGTTCTGGGATAAGAAGTGACAATCCAATGCTTTTCTTCGTAGACGACCTTATCTGACTCAACACTTGATGAATAAGGTTCTACTTGAGATTGTACGTCTCCCTGTGTTCTGGTACGAGAAGATCCGGCGGTGTCAGCTCCGGTCTTCTGTTTCTTTTTCGGTGGGACTCGAGCATCAACAGTTTCAGAATCAGATTGAGAAGGTTCAAATCTAGAACCGCTTGCTTCAGCTTCATGCTGGGATTCTTTAGGTAATTATTGTGCTGAAATATTTCCGGCGTCACCATTTGAATTGCCGTCTGAATCATTGTCAGAATCTCCTTCAGATCCACTAGCATCACTCTCATCTTCACCTTCTTCTGAATCAGTGTGCTCAGAGTCTTGATGACCAGGTGACAGGTTTTGGCCAACAGCCGCAAGTTCCAAGTGTGCAAAGGGATCTGCCTCTGCTGCGGGCTCATTTAAATTTGGCTGATCTTGAGCGGCAGCAGCACTCATTGAATTTTGATAGTACTGGGCGTGGCCTAGATCACCAATAGTATCCACCAAATTTTGAAAGTAAGGTGCATCTGGTCCTTCATTACCAGGTAACAGATATTTTCTGTAGGAATCATGATCTGTCCTTCGGGGAGCAAACTTTTCTCCTGCTTTCACCAAATTTGGGTAGTAGTGGTTCAAGATGGCTTGCAGAAACTTGGGATACATAATGAACTTCTCAGCACGACCTGCAGGAGTCAGGTTCCTAATCATACTTCTGAGGAGAAATCTTGACATGTTGTAGCCAGTTCCGGTAACAAAACCATGAATAGCATGAGCTAGCTCATCCTTGAAGTCATCAGTTCCTGTCTTCCTCGAGGAGAAGGTCAGAATGAAGAAGCCTAGCATTTTTCTCCAGTTGAGAGGAAACAAAGGTTTCTTGATCATGGGATTTGTATTAATTGGAAGTGGACCAGTATAACCCATGTTCCTCATGCTATCATGCCACTCTTGCTTAGTGTAAGAATCAGGGCAGTCAACATCATCTAGACGAAGGGCCGTTCTGATCATATTTTCAGTCATCACCACGTCAGTTTCCTGAATTCTGGAGCTCAAGTATTCTGACCCATCTTGATTTACCACCTTTTGAGCATTCATCCAGAAACTCTCCACTATTGATTTGTATATTGGAAGATCTAATAGCATACAATAACCCCAGTTGGAGTATTCCAGAATCTGAAAAGTTTGTTCGAAAGCATTAGCATATTTCCATTCTCTGTTGAAAATGCTTATTTGATTGTGGGCTACACCATAGCCTAATGGCTCATTCCCCGCTCGTCTAGGAGGCATCTGCACAAGTGAAACAACACAATTACAACCAATTAGTTTTACCTTGAAATGTCATGTCAACACTAAACCGGGATAATGAAAGAGCTGTTTAAAGTAAAATCAAGCTATATTTGGGTTCAACTAAGCAGGTTCCTAGAATAGCATAGCACATAGTCAATTAATATTTGCAACAAATATCTCGTGGAAACCCACAATTGAACCAGATATTCATACTTTCAATTAATCATAAAACATGAATAACTGAGAAAAGAAACATAGACTTTACCTAGACAAAGGCTAAATTGCACCAAATCAATATAATGCAACTTGAGGAGTAATTAACAAGATGTCACTTTGAGCATAGAAATTAATATTCGAGATAAATTGAAAAATTTAAACTTAACTTTTTAGATCATGAGAATAAAGCAAATAAATGATCAAGCTCAAATTATTCAGGTGGACCACATAATGTGTTTGTTCCCCCTAAACATGTGACTATCTGGTATATAAATCACCCAAATCACAACACACATTGTCATAGCAAGAAGCACTTGTCAGACTGGATCGTCATAATGAAATCACATGTTCTATACTCAACACACTAAAGACTCGACTAGCATGGACCTACAATGAATAGCTAAATAGGCCAGATCAAGTCCTAAGTATGGAATTATGAACCCTATGACATCAATTTGAGTGCAATCCAATATAGATAAAGCTTTTAACCTTGCATCATAACAATCAATCAATCAAGTGCATGAGACAATTCATGAGCCAAAGTTAGGAATAATGGATAAATCAATTCTACTAACTAGCATCAATGAATAACTATCAATCATATCAACGACAGATCATTATAACACATTGGTCAGACAAATATTCAAACAATGGTTCATTACTATTTTTGATGTAGATCACATAATTAGGTTATGCAGGTTAATTTGAAGAAATGCAATATCCAATTAACACACGTCATCCTAAGGACCTATCAAAACTGAGGCAACTTGAACCAAGAGTTTGATAATATAAAATACAAATGAGGCAAATGAGACCTCAGCATACTTAAAAAAAAGTTCACAGAAGCACATACCTCGAAGTAGATCTAGGTATTTCTATGATCTAAAAGAGATAAATGAATTCAGAGAGCTATTGCTTCCAAAATAATCTGTGTTTAATCAAGCAAAATTGAATTAATAAATTGACAAAATTAGAGATAAATAATATCAATAAGGTGAGAGTATGCCCCTGTTTAGCTTGTTTCTTGATTATGCAACAGTGCCTGAATAACAAGTAATGACATACCTTTTGTTGATCTAACAGTTTGTAAAGATCACACGGGAATGATATCACTCGTAATCACCGAATAATCTGTTTAGGATCAGGAAAATGTGCATTAGAACCAAGTAATTAAGACAAGTCAACTGTTAGCATGACAATCACATTATCAATACATGATTTATTAAAATTAAAAGATAAATGACAACCTGACTTACTACAAAGTTCAACAAAAAGTCATGCATATTTGAAGTTAGGATGACCTAATGAGAGTTTGTCTAATTTCATTTTTACAAGCTTTGGAACATTCTAAGTGAAGTCAAAGTTAACTAAACAAAATAAATCATAAAATTTAACTCTGAGTCTTATGCATTTCAATTGCTACATGTCAAACCTAATCACATCCATTTAGATAAATCAGGCACATATTAAGCAATTTCCAATACATTTTAACATCAAATTAATATATTAAAAGAAAACTTTCTATTATTTGACCAAAGAGTCATGTGTTGAATCAACAACTCAATTCGATCAAATTTACTTGAGATTATCATTACTTAAACTTTAAAGGTGACAAGAAAGAGACAGATTCTACAAACTAACACACATGAGTTGTAGGCTATGATGAGAAATCAACTTAATCTTATATCAAGCTAAACATTCATCTTAACTTGACAACCTCAATGGTTATTTAGTTTGGAACATAGTTCAATACAAAAATTAACCAAGTGCAATAACAAATTTCAAAAATTTCTATTTCCACATCCTCCTAATCTCACTTAACAGTGGGTAGGTTACAATTGAACAACTGAAAACAGTATTTGAAGTATCTAACCTTGATTTCTATTGAACTTAACCTAGATTTCACTAATATCTCACAAAACAAAAAAATACTAAGAACCCTAGTTTCTCTAAAACACGGCGTCGCTGACACCCCTGTACCCTAAACCAGACCTCAATTCGTTCAATATAATTCAAAATTACCTTGAATTGTGAGGGAAGATGAAGAATACGACCTCAACAGAAGATGAATCTGAGATTAATTTGAACCGAACAATAAGTATTAGACGATTTTGGTATAGATACAGTGCGATAGAAGAACCGAATCCAAAGCTCAAACGATTCTCAAGGAATACAGAGAGTAAAACTCACCGAACAGCTTAGTAGGGATTGAGCAAGCCAACCTCGAACAAAGCCACGATCGATTCAATTGATTGAGAGTTGGAGATTCGGGTTCGAAATTGCCGATGAAAGAGTGAAAGAGACAAGAGTAGTTCTTGTAGGTTTCGGATGCGAATACGAGTGACAAGGAAGGAGGAATGGAACTGGTATTTATAGGTTAAAAGAAAGATAAGAAAAACTGGATTAGGGAGGTCAGATCGGTAACTTAGCTCAGATCGTTAAGTTGAAACGAGAGCTTGGGCTGATCGTTACCAAATACCCCAGATCGTTAACGAGAAAACATATGGCTTCTTCGGGTCTGATCGTTAAGACCAATTAACCCCTAATCGTTAACACGAGATGACAGGGTCTGATTGTTAAGACCAATTAACCCCTAATCGTTAACACGAGACAACAGGGTCTGATCGTTAAGACCACTTGGGAGGTCAAATCATTAACAGGGTCTGATCGTTAAAACCACTTGGGAGGTCAAATCGTTAAGGCAAGTGTACCCTGGTCGTTAAGACCATTCCCTTGGTCAGATCGATAAGGAGAAAAAGGACCCTGATCGTTAAAGAGTAAAGCATAAAAAAGGACCTGATCGTTAAGACCAACTGGCTATCAGATCGTTAAGGCAACTTGTGCCAGATCGTTAAGACCTTTCTGAAGGCCAGATCGTTAAGGTCAAAATGATCAGATCGTTAGGAATCAATAAACATGAAAACTTCTAAGTGACATCAGATCGTTAAGGCCAAATTGTTTACCAGATCGTTAAGTCATAAAGACAAATCGTTAAGACCAATCTGGGGACCAAATCGTTAAGGCCAAAACTGTCTGATCGTTAAAGTTAATATTTCACCTCAAAAGTTTTGAAAAACTTCTAAGTGTTTAGCCACATCGTTAAGAGCACAAATTTAGCAAATTTTCCAAGTTGTACTCTAATTGTTATGACCCACAACTCTGAGTGTATTCCAATTTAAAATATTAACCTGAAAAAATTTAAATTTTCAAAATTTGAACATACCTACAACAAAACTTAAATTTACAAAATTTTAACGATAAACATAGTCATGCCCGCACGATGCCTACCAGAAAGATAAATTTTTATTCTTTATGCCATTAGCACTGGTGATTTCAACAAGTTTGATTTTAACTTCAACTTAACACCTAGTTTGACATTGTTGGACAAATTTTACATTCCAAAAATCCGTTTTCATTCGAGTCGGTCAATTTTTCACCAGACTCAAGAATTTACCAAGACTTTTAGGTTGATCAATTTTCCATCAACACAAGTTTGACTTTTGCATAAGTCGACCAAAGTTTCATCAAACTTGGAAGTATAAGCACTTTGGCTTACTTTTCACTTATTCGAGGTAAAAACCCGTAATGTACATATTTTTGTATGGTTGTGGTCAGACTATGCAGGAATCATACCGATCAATTACGTGATCAATGACACTTACAATTCAAATCACCTTTCGGATCCGATTCCCTAAATCAGATTGTCGGTATTGTTTATCCACTTAAGCTCAAACAAGATAATTTTCAACTTGTCTCATGTGATGTATTTATCATGTTTTCTGTCCAGTTCAGAGAAATAATTTGTGGGGTCCTTATTTGGTTGGAAGTTAACAGTATTCTACCAATCATCAAATAGCTTTTCAGATTCAATCACACATTTAAAAGTAATTTTTCCCCCTTTTCTTTAGTGTTAAGTGACTTATTTCATGGATATAGTCATGAAATCATGATAACCCTTCTTTCATGACTATAGATGAATGAATTTTGATGGGGTGAGAGCGTCAAGGTCAGAGTTTCCTCAGCAGATGACTTCTCACTTTATTTTATGGAATGATGGAGCGTAAGAACACAAGGTCAGTGATTTCTCACAGCAGATGTGTCTCAGCTTTATTTATGGATGAGACTCAAGGTCAGAGTTTCCTCAGCAGATGAGTCTCATGTATTGGTTTTGAAATAAGTCAACTTAATACTGAAGAAACAAAGGATGTGTGATTAGAGTTTTCTTACTAGTACTAATGAGAAGGGCAATTTTAAAGAATATGCCACTGTTTAAACTTCCAAGGTCCACATTTCTCAATGAAATTAATGTGTTATCACAGAGACTTGTTTACTTCTCAGTATGTTGAGCCTACCAACACATCAAATGATAGAGTTACCGGTCGATTGGATCATATCCTTTGGTTAGATCACAAGACCAGAATCATATCATGTTCCTTATATATTGTCCGACCACAGACCAAAAGGTTTTAACATTTTCAATTGTTTTTGGTATTTTTCTGCTATTTTCTCTGCACATGTGTATTAAACACTTACTGTAAATTACTGAATTGACACTATTTTTGGTTTTATCTTCCACAGGTGCAGGCACGGCAGACAGACTCAAAAACATACTAGTGAATGAAAAGAAATTCCTTTGGTCATAACACATTTTGACTCGAGACGCAAACATACTGAAATATTTTTCTCAACCAAAACAGGTCAAACAACACAGGAACAGACTCAAGTGAGTCAAATTAGCAATCTAAAGCAATAATCGTAAGATAAGATAAGCAAGACATCAGGGATAAGATAAACAGCAAAACAAGCAAGAAGTGAAAAATCTTTTTGGTGATTTTTGTGAGAGGAAAGCAAGAGTTAGGATATACACACAGATAACACACAAGAGAAAGCAACCTAGAGAGCAAGACACTAACGTATCAGGGAGCAAGAAGTTCTAGTCCTAGTCAAAGTTGATCATTCCTATAGAGGTAACCAAAAAATTGAACCTAGACATATCAAATGACTTAGTGAATAGGTCAGCTAACTGATTCTCTGAATCAATCTGAACTAAGGTGACTAGTTTCTTCTCAGCACAGTCCCTAATGAAATGGTGTCTAATCTCTATATGCTTAGTCTTAGAATGCTGAATCAGGATTTTTAACTATAAAAATTGCAGCAGTATTATCAATATGTATAGGGGTACTCATGAAATTCAAACCGTAGTCCAGCAATTGATTCTGGATCCAGAGAACTTGAGAGCAGCATGATGCAGCAGCGATGTACTCCGCCTCAGCAGTTGAAGTGGACACCGTAGTCTGCTTCTTGCATTGCCATGACACGAGTCGGTTTCCCAAAAACTGAGCTCCACCCGTTGTAGACTTCCGATCGAGTTGACAACCAGCATAGTCACTATCCGAGTAGGCTCTAAGATCGAAGGCCGAATCTTTTGGATACCATAGCCCTCGGTTGGGATTCGACTTCAAGTATCGAAAAATTCTCTTAACCGCAGTCAAATGTGATTCCTTTGGTTTGCTCTGAAATCTTGAACAGAGGCAGACTCCAAACATGATATCGGGACGACTTGCCGTCAAGTACATCAACGACCCGATCATTGAACGGTATAAGTGCTCATCCACCGAGACTCCTTGAGCATCTGTATTCAGTCTGTGACGAGTTTCCACTGGTGTAGAAAATCCCTTAGAGTCGTGAAAGCCGAACTTCTTCAGAATTTCTTTAACGTATTTCCCTTGGCTGATCAGTATACCATCTGGTGACTGTTTCACTTGAATTCCCAGGAAAAATGTTAATTCACCCATGGCACTCATCTCGAACTTTTTCTTCATCAAGTCCTCGAATGCATGACACAAATTCACGTTCGTTGACCCGAAAATGATATCGTCAACGTATACTTGAACCAAAAGCATATCCTTCCCGACGTGTCGAATGAAGAGAGTCTGATCAATAACACCCCTTTTATACCCATTTTCCAGCAGATATGTAGACAACGTCTCGTACCACTTCCTCGGGGCTTGGTGCAGACCATAAAGGGCCCTGTCAAGTTTGTAACATTTGTTTGGAAATGACTTGTTCACAAACCCGGGAGGTTGTTGTACGTACACGTCCTCATCCAGCTCGCCATAAAGAAATGCAGTCTTAACATCAAGTTGGTAAACCGTGATGTCCATAGACGCAGCATAAGCTAAGAAAATCCGAATGGCTTCTAGACGAGCGACAGGTGCATAAACTTCGTCATAATCAATGCCGTCTTCTTGCATGTACCCTTTCACTACTAATCGAGCTTTGTTTCTGATGATTATTCCACGGTCGTCTCGTTTGTTCTTGAAAATCCACTTGACCGGTATGGGCTCAACACCCTTTGGAGCTTCAACAAGATGCCAAACATTGAGCAATTTGAACTGAAGTAACTCTGCTTGCATGGCTTCAATCCAATTGTCATCTTTGAGAGCAGCAGCAACTGAAGTTGGTTCTTCTTGAGATATGAAGCATGAAAAGAGACACGAGTTAACATGTTCTATTTGACTTCGGGTGATCCTTTTGTCTACGGGGCCTATAATCTGGCTTGTTAGATGAATTTTATGAACCCTTGACTCTTCAACAACGGTGTCTTCGATGGTAGATTCAAGGTTCCCAATTTGCAGATCATTTCCCGGGACCTCACCGGTGTCAATTTCAGCTTCAACTTCTGATTCAGAATCATGATCTTCAGGAGCAGTTTCCGTGTTGGTTTCCCCCTGAACTGCTGCAGGTGCTGGTTCTGTTTCTACAATAACTGGATCTGGCACTGGAATTACTGTTTCATCAGGAGTTGCTGATGAAGTTGATTCTCCGGATCGATTCACTGACTCACTCGTCTGATTTCCCCATGTTAGATCAGGAGGGTCTGCTGAGTAAATAGTTCCCAAAATCGATGAAGAAACCGGAGCAAATGTGTCAAAGGTCGGAAAATCTCCCTCACGTGCATCATCATCTGAGATGGTATTTCCTGAAACACCAGAATCAACAATATTAAAAGTAGAAGAAAGAGTGTCAAGGTCATACATGCTATCTGAATCAGGTTCTCGAGTGATCCGAGTGTGCTCGTTAAAAGTAACATTGCACGACTCCATGATCACTTGAGTTCTTTTGTTGTATACTCGATACGCCGCTGAGGACATAGAATATCCAACAAAATAACCTTCATCTGCCCGAGGGGCAAACTTGGCTAACTGATCAGACTGTATAAGCACAGTGCAAGGACATCCGAACGGTTTAAGTCTTGTTAAAACAGGTTTTTGTTTAGAAAACAGTTCGAACGGCGTCTTGTTAGCATGCTTGACCAAGAGCGTTCTGTTCAGAACGTAGCACGCAGTATTCACTGCTTCTGCCCAAAAAGAGAGTTTAAGGTTAGAATCCGCAAGCATGGTTCTGGCAGACTCAATGATGGTTCTATTCTTCCGTTCCGCTACACCATTTTGCTGTGGCGTGTACGGTGAACTGAACTGTCGTGTGATGCCCTTCAAGTTGCAAAACGCGTCAAAAGTTTGATTCTTGAACTCCGTCCCATTATCTGATCTGATTATTCTGACCCGCTCTCTGCTGGCGTTTTCAATGCGAGTAACGAAATTCTTTAGTATCTCAGCTGTCTCAGATTTTTCTCTCAGGAAGAACACCCATGAGTATCTGGAGTAGTCGTCAGTGATAACGAGGCAATAAGACTTTCCCCCTAAGCTCGTGATGTTCACTGGCCCGAAAAGATCAAGATGGAGTTGCTGAAGAATTGTCGTTGTTCTACCAGGTGGCTTCGGCTTGTGAGACGTCTTGTGCTGTTTGCCTTTGGAACACGCAACACAGTTATCGACATGGACAAATTCTTTCTCCGGTAGCCCAATAACGTGTTTTCCTCTTACGAGTCGATTCATGTTCCTAAAGTTGACGTGACCCATTCGCCGGTGCCATATGGTTGAGTCTTCTTCCGATGCCTTTACTAGAAAACAAGCGATTGAATTTGCTGGCTTTGCTTCCGCCATATCCAAAGCATACAAGTTTCCTCTTCGATGTGCTCGAAACAAGATCTGATCTTCAGGTATCTTGAGACCAGGCTTCAGAATTAGACACTCGCGATCATTGAACACCATTGGCATTTGGTTATCGCAGATTTGCGACACACTGAGTAGGTTGAACTTCAGATTCGATACCAGGTTAACCTTGTCAAATGAAATTTCTCCGTTTGTTAAGAGACCGTTTCCTATTATTCTTCCGCCATACACATCTCCCCCAAAGGCAACAGAACTACCGTTAGATATTGTTTTGACATCATACAGCAAGTCCTTGTTCCCTGTCATGTGCCTGGAGCACCCGCTGTCCATGTACCATGTGTTTACAGCTTTCCGGGTACGTCCCTGCACAAGTAAAGAAATTGATTAGTTTGAGGAGGGACCCCGGTCATTTTGACCTTGGGTCTTCTTGATAACCGGTTTCTTCACAGTTGATGAAGATGGTGCGGATGAAGATGATGAAGCTGATGGAATAACTGAAGGTGGAATGAAGGTGGTTGCAGGCCTTGGAGCTATCATTGGCCTTTGAGACGGAAATGGCCTTGGTAGAAAGCCGGGTCTTGGCCTTGGGTTCCATGACCTGATTGGAGTCAGACTCGGTGCTTTCATCCTTGGTGGTTGTCTGATGTGAGGCTGACTTGAATACAAGCTTCCCCCTAAGCCTTGTGGTAGATACGGGGCTTGACTCGGAATGTACGGTTGGTTGGGATAAGACTGTTGGAACATAGAATCATCCCGCAAGTCCATGAAGTCTTCACTGCAATTACCATAGTTTCTCGAGTGGAGGTGTGTATTCTGACCAGCAGTTGCTTGTTGCTCATAATAGTGTACAGGTGGCATTGGTGCGTTGCCATAGGTGTTGTACCCTTGGTTGTAGATACACACCCTTGCATCGTGATGAGGATTGCCACAGATAGCACAACCATTTTGCACAGTTGGTGCATTTGGAACAACAAAAGCAGCAGTTTCAGTAACAGGAACCACAAATGTGGGTTCAACAGATGAAGCAACAGGAGTCTTCTCATCATCAGTAATAACCTTCTTCTTTCTTCTTCTTGTTCTTTTCTTCTTTTCAACAACAACAGCTTCAACACTTTCTGTCATTGGAACAGAAGGCTCCACCACTATCAGTGCAGACTCATCAGTTGTTGAAGAGGTTGCTTCAGTTACTTTTGGAACACTCTTCATCTTTGGTTTGACAATCTTTACCAGTTCAACTTTAGAGTCAACAACTCCAGTGGGAGTAGAACTTTCAACAACAGCCTTTGATTTGCTTGATTGAGGAGATTGCACAGCTTGTGGTGTTGATGTAGAGGGAGTTCCAGATGAAGCTCTTGGAATAGTCTTCACCTTACCATCGGTGATCACAAGACCAGCTTGTGTGTGCATGACAGTCTTACCATGTTTGAGTGCCATTTCAGCAAATGCACGATTGAACTCATCCTCATTCACATCAGACTGATCCAGTGAATCCCTTGGTGGCATTCTGCTTAGGCTTTCGCCTTCGTGTGGTCTTAGCTCGTTTTGGAGCATCAGGAGTTTTGAAAATCTCGTAGTTGTCGTCAAACAAAAACGATTGACCATCCACGGCAGATGTTTTGACCAAATCAAGGAATTCATGTTCAGCTGCCTCTTTGGTTAGAGTCTCAGAAAGACTAGTATCAACATCTTTTAAAACATCAGAATTGACTTCATCAAAGTGAAGTGCGACATCGGTTGGTGGGAGATCAGATCCACTCGTGTGGGTAGAGAGCTGATCTTCCATCTTTTGGATTTCGGAAGCACTTGGAACCAACTCAGGATTAATGAATTTTAAGTGACTTTTTGAGTTAATCTTGGTTAACTCGGGAATTTTATAATAGTTATGGTTAAGCGGATGCTCTGTCGCACTATCATCAATTTCCCGTGTCAAGCCAAGTCCAGTTTTAAGTCTAGCAAAAATATCACGAGCAACGGCATTGCCAAGAGTTGCCGGATTGAGTTTTAACAAATCAATGGTTTCTCGAGCCTGAGCATAGCTCGTCCTCAGAGAAGTTAGTTTTTCCAAAAGATCAGTTATTTGAATTGTTAGAGTTGTTTCCGTATGCTTCATGACCTCAATGTCATCTTGTAAGGACTTGATTTTAATCAAAAAGTCCTTCTCATTTTCTTTTAACTTCTCAACTTGACTCTCACTCTCTTTCGCCTTACTGACCAACTCAATGTTGTAAGCGCGATAGCGAGCTACAGCCTCAACACATTTATCAGAACATAAAGCAAGTTTTACCTCATCAGGGATGGTTTCACGTTGAAGTTCTACAAGCCTCTTACTTGCCTCAGATTCAACTTCGGATGAGCTCACCTCAGTAACAGTTCCAGTGTCTTGAGCATTGTCTTCAGTCAGATCATCAATTCCAGCCATTAAACAGAAGTTAGTTGGAAAGAGAGGGTCAATTGTGTTAGACACGTCTATCTCTCCATCATTTGCCTTCACTACAAGAGCATAGTTGGACTGGCTAGAAGACGGATTCTGAGACGAGGAGGTCCAGTTGTAGTTTGAGTCTTCAAGTGATACCAAAACTTTATTGCTATCATCCGATCTTTGTGGTTGTTGAGAAGATGACGATACTCGTTGAGAGACATTTGAGCTGGTGCCTTGTGGCTTCTGGTATGACGAGCTGCCTTGTTTCTGATAAGATTGGGTAACACCACCACCCTGCTTTTGATGAGTCTGGTTACTTCCACCAGAATTGGATTGCCCGTTCCATGTCCTCGGCTTAGGACATTCACGTGCAAAGTGCCCCATTTCTTGACAGTTGTAACATTGCACTTTTGACTTGTCAAAGCCGATGTTGGTGTTTGAGGGAGCTTGAAAAAGCTTTCTTCCAGTCTTCTTGAAGAACTTCCGAGTTCGGGCAGCTATCATACCCATTTGCCATTTGATATCGATCTCTTCGAGATCATCAGCAGAAACTTGGTCAAGGTCTTCTTGACAGACGGTCATGGACTCAAGACTTCCGGACATCTGAGAATTCATGCAAGCTAGAAAAGCATTGCATAAGTCGGAATCCATGCTTGTGTTCGGTTGGGATGCAGGAGATGATTGCTGAACGAAGTAACCAGTTGGAGATTGTTGCACAAAAGTCACATTTGGAGTCTGACCGGTGACGGGAGCAATGACAGTTTCAGTTGGAGGAGCAGCTGGAATAGAAGTAGTGGCAGGTGGGCTTTGACTTGCAGGAACAGAGAATTGGAACTCATCATCTAGGTCGGGAGCAATGAACGCAGCATTGGGAGCAGTTGAAGAACTCCTAACAGTCACAACACCCATGAGAGACTTTCCGTTGCGCTCAACGGCTCGAACTTCATACTCACGAACCTTGTCGATCAAATCCATATAGTCGGCAGTAGAAAGATCATTACTGTCGAGCAAGTAAGTCACATATGAAGCGAACTCTTGAGGAAAGGAGTGAAGGACCTTCTTGATGATGGCACTATTTTCAGGCCGGACGTTCTTTGTCGTCATCTCAGTGATAATGCGGCAGAATCGATTGACATGAGTTTCAAACGATTCGCCTTGCTTATGAGAGAACGTGTTGAACGCCAACTTGATCTTATCCAATCTTCTTTCCTTAGTAGCCGGGTTGCCTTCATATTTCTTTTCCAAGCCTTCCCAGATTTCATGAGCCGATGTGGCAGCACGAAATTGGTATTGCAACTCATCATTGATAGCCATCTTAATGCACCCAAGTGCACGCATGTCAGTTTTCAATTGGACTTTTTCAGCAGCATCCAACTTGTTTCTTGGTTTGGGAATCATCTTCTTAGGTGGAGGATCAGCACCAGTAGCGACTGCAGCAGTTCCAGCAATGGTGGCCTCTTCCACTTCAAACACAGCAGGACCTTCGACTACAGAAGTCAACAGGTCAAAGTCAACGAATTCCAAGTAAGACAGGAATTTCGCCTTCCAATCATCGAAGTCACTTGCCCCCATGAGTTTGGGAGGCCTATTGTTGCCTTGTGTGGCAGGAGTGAAGTGATCCGACATGTTGAAATGATCAACACTAGTCAATTTCGAGACAAAAAGAGGCTAACGGGTCAACCGGGTTGAAAATTGGTTCACTTGCTTGAAAAGTTGTAGAATGCTTGAAATCACCCAAATCCTACAAAATAATCAATAAGGAACACAATTAGTCACATACAACTGATAATTAGTCACAAAATTGAAAAAGTCAATTTTCAACACTTAGTCAAAATTTCATCAGGATGTTCTTGGGGGTTCAAGATCAAGAAAAAATCAAAGTTTGTAGAAATCAAAATTGATTGTGCAACTAGTTTAGAAATCAGTAGAGAAACCAAAAACATAACTGGATCAAGCTCCAAAAATCACTCTAAGTAGCTCAAATCCAAGGATTTTCGTGTATATGACAAGAACACTAAAGACTTAGAAATTTGCCTCTAAAATCCTCAAAACATGATGTTTTTGAGTGAAATCAGTTGCAACAGCTTTAGTTTTACTAGTCTAACACAATTTTAGAATCAATTTGATGAAAGAAACACCCCAAAAACAACTTTGATTTTCAAAGAATACAACAGTGGTTACGTAAAGCGTAACCCTGTTTTGACTAAAATCAGAAATTTGACCCTAAAATGGAGTTATTTCAGAGATTCAAGCATGGAAATGGAATCATTGAGTGATTTCTACCAAGAATCAACTCAAAGTTCTAGCAAAACAACCAAGATTGATAACTCAAATGATGGATTTCTTCATTTTGAGTCAAGAACTCAAACTTGAAGATTTGGCTATGATACCATTTGTCAGGATCGATTTCTCGCCAAAGATCATCATTTGATTCATCACACGAGTGCGGAAATCACGTGTGATGATCACTCTTGGTTGGATCAGCAACATTGCCTCTCCATCGCCTCTGAAACTCAAGAAAAACACCAAGAACACACACACAAACACACAGTGCTCCTCAGGAGGTTCTCTCAAGGCTTATTTAGGGTTTCCTAAGAATTCCTATTTATACCCAATGAGGAGCACAAGTGTCTATGCACAGAATACAAGGAGAATCACACATCACATCAAGGAATCATTAAATTCGTCTAAGTTAGAATGTCAGGTCGTTAGTTTCCCCATGTCTGATCGTTAGCCACATGTGAGCACACAGCCAGATCGTTAAGAACAAATTCAGATCGTTAGCCAACTTAGCCAGATCGTTAACCACATAGTCAGATCGTTAGCCAACTTAGCCAGATCGTTAACCACATAGTCAGATCGTTAGCCAACTTGGACAAATCCTTAACCACATAGTGTCTTACCGTTAAGGCTCCTGCAGACTAGCCAGGTCGTTAAGGTTAAACGACCAGGTCAAGTCGTTAAGACATGTGAGGTAGATCGTTAAATAGACAAGAGGAGGCAGGTCGTTAAATAGAATACTGTCAGATCGTTAAGTATATTTCACATGCAAGTCGTTAAGGCCAATGCACTCAAGTCGTTAAGACCTTTGTCAGGCAGATCGTTAAGCACAACAAGGGTCAGATCGTTAAGAGTATTTCTGCCTGATCGTTAAGAGCAACTTAAGCATGAAAATATTATAAGTGTTGAACAACTAAACAAACAAACAATCACAAGATCAACACAAAAGTAAATCAAGCTGAACCAACATATGATAACAAGTAAACATTCAAAGTAAGGATTCAAAGTTCAACATTAACTAAGTTATTACAAACCAAAATGTTCAAATACATAAGTAGCAAAATACATGTTGGTTCTGCAGCTTTACCTGTGATCTTGTTCTTGGGTTCGTGTGTTCGTGTTATCACCAACCTCCAGGTTCCAACAACAAATCAATTAACTTCTTCTCATAGCAGTCACAAATAAAATGCTATCGAATGTCAATGTGCTTAGTCTTTGAATGTTGCACGGGGTTTTTTGTGATGCATATAGCAGCTGAGTTATCAATAAAGATAGGAGTGGTCAGAAATTTCAAACCGTAATCGCGCAACTGCTGTTGGATCCACAAAACCTGTGAACAACAACTGGAAGCAACAACATATTCCTCCTCCGCAGTAGACGTTGCGACTGAAGTCTATTTCTTGCATTGCCATGATACAAGACTGTCCCCCAGAAATTGACAACCGGCGGTAGTGGATTCAAAATTAATTTTGCACCCGCCGTAATCTGAATCTGAGTAGGCTGATAACTCGAACTTATTATCATTAGGATACTAGATGCCAAGATCCGGATGACCTTTCAAATAAGCAAACATCCTTTTCACTGCTAGTAAATGAGAAGCCTTGGGGTGTGCTTGATACCTAGCACAAATACAAACAACAAACATTATACCAGGTCTAGAAGCAGTAAGATACATAAGCGACCCAACCATGGCTCGATACAGTGTTGAGTCAACACTGTCACCAGACTCGTCTGGTGCAAGATCATGATTAACCTGTATGGGAGTATTGGGAATGCGGACATCTCCGATCTTGAATCGGGCCAGGACATCATGAACGTATTTTGTCTGATGCAAACAGATGCCTTTCGCTGACTGATTCACTTAAAGACCTAAAAAGAAATTCATCTCTCCCATGGAACTCATCTCAAACTATGTTTGCATCACCAGCTCAAATTCGTTGCAGAGCTTATCGTTTGTACTTCCAAAAATAATGTCATCGACATAAACTTGTACTAGAACCAGATCTTTGTTGGAAACAGGGTGTCCTGACCCGACGAATTAACGGACCCGATCGATATTGACCCATAAGAGTTACACCCGGGTCAACGGACTATAAATCTAATTACCTGTTAATTAGTATAAAAACGAACTATATGGTTAATTAAATAAATACTTGATTATTATTTAATTAAATGACAAAACATATACGGCTTAAAATGCTCGCAAATAAATTAAATGGACTGATCAGTTGTTACTCGATTAACAGACTAGTGAGTTTGGTGGACTAGAAGAAATCGCGACCGGGTCCAGTCTGTCAGAGCCCCGGTCCACGATTTTATTATTGAAATAGGGATTAGAGGAGTGGAGAACAAGCAATCAAAAAGAAACCTAATCTCGACTCTCTTTCTCTTGCGTCGATCGCAAATCGATGCCACCACCAAGCCGCCGCCGATCACCAACCAACGCCACCACCACCATTCATCGCCCGTCTGATGGATTCCCATTTAGCGAGTGTCTGTTCCCGACGCGAGAGATAGCTGCAGCCGCCCGAGCCGAAGCCGCACCCCCGAATTTCCACTAACGGAGTATAACCGTGTGGGGTGTGATCCAGAACATGATCCCAGTCATTAGTTACAACCAAGCCATAGTTAAAGGGTAAATCAGTCATGTATTACATTTAATAAATCAGAGTTTTCGTTTTTGCAATTCAGCCGAGTCATTAAAAGTTTACAAGGTTGTTGTTTGGTAAAAGTAATTACTAAAGTATCTGTAATACAATTTCCAAAAGGGTTTTACAAAAGACAAGTATTGTCAACGCTCGTGCCATCCATGATCCTCCTAGCAACCTGAAAGAGTTCAACAATCAAGTGTCAGCAAAAGCTGGTGAGTTCACCAAAGCAGTCTACACTACACCATGTAGACCAACAATGCATACGAAGAGTATAAGATCAATTCGTAATTAAATTAAACAATTTACAAGTAATATCCATATTAATAGGGAGCTAGCCTATGCTTATGTTCACCTGAACCTTCGAAACCAAGCTGACATTGTGTCACTGGCATAACCTATGCAATTTGCCTTCCCCGTGTCTTTCCCGATCACGGTAGTTCTAGGCTAACATTGGTCTCAGTCCGACCGCCGGTCGAGAGTGTGCATCCTTTGCACCGCTGAGCGGGGGTGTCAATACCCAGTAGTACTACTCAATATTACCTCACTATTCTATATTAATGGCCCGATAAAGTAAGGACTTTTGATATTAAAAGCAATTCAGTGAAAAATGTGATATTTAACGGATATTCATATAAACGGACAAACTACCTTTGTCATAGCATTGCCATCCCTTACCGGATGCAACTAGTTGTGTGTTATCATCCTCAACCGGATATAACTAAAAGAAGTAGTGAAACTCACCTTAGGGTGCACTGGTACGCGGCACTTGACTTTACGGTTGGGTTAGAATCGACCTATTTGGGTGAATACGGTCTAACCAAATAAGAAGTTGTCACCAGGACACAATATAGCTTATCTCACTCAAACATGTTTCATACACTCATCTAAGTCATAACACTTACACATAAGTCCTTTTCTAGGAGAAAAATATAGATTCACTTCCCAAGTCAAAATGCATACATACAAGCCTTGAAAGTCAAACATAAGACACACATTTGGTGGCACGCCTAATTTACTCACTTCTTGGAGTTAACTCTTAAAAATTTGTAGGCACAAACTATTCAATATTTAGGGAATGTTGAAAAAATAATAAACTCAAAAAGTTAAGTATTGTGAAAGTTACGCGCGTCGGAAGTTGACAAAATCAGCTTTTTACCAAATAGTCAAAGTATGCTTAATAATTGCATAACTTGATCAAAACTTAGAATTTGTTTAATAAAAAATTCCAGATCTTAGTTTTAATATATAAACAACATTTTCATTCAATAATCCCTTCATTAGAACACAATAATCATGTCCAAACAAAATGCAAAGTTTACTTTTAGCTGAAAATTACAGCCCTGCACACCTAACTTGCAGCAGCCTTTTGGGTGACCAAATGAATGTTTTAAAAAACGTGCGAGTAGCCCAGTTAAAGATAAGACATGGAACTTTACTAGGGAAAAACAATCAACTGATTTCGATAAAAATTGAGCAAGTTATGACCTGTTCAAGTTGACCCAAATTTTGGACAGAATCTGCCCAAAAACGGTGTTTTGCAATAATTTTGGTTTGAAAGTTTTGAGTAATAATTTGGTCATCACTCCTCTCGTACAGATTTGTAACATCATAAACAACCCTTTAACATACATTTTCAGTTCTAAACATATTCATACCAAGATCATAGCAAAAATCGAGCATAGCACTTGCACATAGTGATTTCACCTAATATTTATGCTCATCCACATAAAGGAACTTCAAGAACATTTCATGGCAGAAATTTACCTCAAAATACAGCCCCTAAATCAACCCATAATCAGCCCCTACTTATCATTTAACTTATCTCAACATAAAACATGTTTCATGAGCATTTTTACACATCAAATTGCACATAATCACAAGATTAACACATGCATTCAACAAATTTCAACATTAAATTTTCTAGGGCTTACTAGGTGAAGTGAAGATGGATGATTTGGTGAAGATGAGATGAAATGAGAGTTTCTCTTAGTCTTCTTGAAGCTTAAGCAAGCTTAGAAACTCAAATCCTTGCTTGTTTGATGGTGGATTCTGAAAATTTGCAAGTATGTGTGTGTGTGTATGAAGCCGTAGGTTGAGAGGGGGAGAGGAAGAAGAATGCGTGAATGAGGGAGGAGGGGGAGGTTTTGGCTGCATTTTGTTTTAGAGGAAATTACATGTTTAGCCCCTCAAGTTCCATTTTAAATGAAAATGTCCAAAACTCCAATAAATAGGGTTTTAACACCAAAGCTTGTAAAATAAAATTACTAGAAATGTTTCTAAATGTTTTTAAACTTATTTAACATGAAATGTTTAGTCGGGACAAGTATAAATATCATTTACACATATAAAACCCAAATTGCGTTAGTGTTAACAGTTACAAGGTTTGGCTATGAAAGCATCACTATGAGAGAATCTAAGTTGTTCGTTCCACGGAGAGTGATGGACGGTATATGATTAAATAGTATCGAATGAACAATTCGCATGAGCGTATAGAGGGTGATTCACACAGTTTGCAAAAGCGTATGGGGGAATAACGTTATGATGTATCCTAGAGCTAATAGAATGGAGAGTAAATGTAGTAAGCTCATAGCAAGTCGCCCTGTTTCACAAATTCGGTGCGACTGGGGTAATTTGCTTAACTACTTTTAAATGTAGACGTCCTCGATGTCGATAAGTAACGAAAAGTTAGGAATGCAATAACTGGAGGACCAATTTGAAATATTTCACTAATTCCCATGGTGAACCAAGACGAGCATGTATCTTTGACAAGTAAACGTCGATAAGAGTCTTGAAAAAGTCACATGGTTGTTCAGAAAGAACATGTAATTTGTCTTTTGTAATGCAAAACTTGAGTTGTTAATATGTTGTTGTTCATCTAGGTCATAACCTATATTTGACCCTTAGTAGGAAATTTATATCAGGATGTTTCCTATCAATCTAGAGGGTTGGAGAACAATAAGTTTGTTTGACTAAACTGTGTATGTCCCTCCTAGTGAAAAATATGCATGAGGGACATATGGGCACTATCCCATTAGATGAAGTTTCTCAAAACAAGGTATTTGTCTATGATTTTAAGGTAATTCTGCGGTTCAGCACTGATCCCACCTTCCACATGCCGATAGTGCTTATGTATAGGGTGCACCGCAGCTAAACCACCACACTACCAGCACGTTGAGGGTATACCAGTTACCTTGCCATTCCTGGCTATTTGACAAATCTTGTTAAATAATATAATTGAAAATAGTGTATATTATGTTTTTCCTCAATACTTTTGAGTTGAATGGGAGTGAAAAATTTGAATCTTGTGGAAAAAGACTTTTCCATGTTTTCGGTCTGTGGGGTCTTCACCCATGGTGAGGATTATTAAGAGCTTAGCGTACGCAACATGAACATCAATACTAATTGAGTTTCTGAAGTGGATTCAATGGATAAGGTAGTCTTTCACGTTTAGGTTTAAGATGAGGTTTGGCAACATGAGATATATCGTTACGCATATTACTCTCCGGTAAAGATTCAAAATAAGGGTGACGTTCCAATGTTCGATTGGTTCTCCATAGAAACATGAATAATGTTGATACATGGTTCCTGATCATCATGTGAAGTATCAAATACAAGACGAGGACATGCATCCCCCTCGGCATGTGTAGTATTATCTTTCATTTAAAACTTGTATCTTGTATCTTTAATTAAACTCTTCCTCGATCTTGACGATGAGTTCAATCTTAAATACTTGATATTGCATCGTGTGTAATCTCTTTATCAACAATCTTCAGAAGACTTGAAGTTGTTATGTTCTCTTTCCACTTAGAAACCTGCCAACATAAATAATCTTGGTGCAAAATGTCTCTTCGAGACTCCAAGATATTTTGATTTTGAACTTGATTTTGTATTTCGTGTTGATCAATCGAAAACAAATCAAAAACAAAAACTTTTTGGCTTTTTAGAAACTTTATATCAAAACACACCTAAAATCTTTTTGGTTTTTTTTCTGATATAAAATGTAAATGCAATACAGAATCAGACACTATTTTTGTCTTTTGCGAGAAAGATCACAACTTGGGATCATATTGGACATAAGATGCTGAACTACACTTCAATTTCGATTATTGTAACACATAAGCCATGTCCATTGCAGATATAATTTGTCCAACTTTAAACTCAGGCAAAATCATACTCATAACATCTGAATATATTAAGGTATTGATTAGATTTGGATTGACCAGTGTACCCCACACTATCAGTCATACTCAGATATGTTTTCGCTTATCATATTTTTATGATTTCATTTGTGATTTATCACATAATGATTATATTCATGATATAGTCAACTGTGTTCCATGCAAAATAAAATAAGAACGTTAAATCGTCTACCTTAAGGTCGATCTTTCGATGCGCAGATAAGGCATCGGATTTAACAAAATAAGAAAATAAAACAAGTTGAAATTGTATAACTTAACAACAATCAGGTCGGTCTTGTGGACACGCAGAGAAAGTCCGATGAGTTATACGAAACACCAAAGAAAATAAAGCAGAATGTCAAACGAACAACAATCAGGTCGGCCTTGTGAGCACGCAGAGAAAGTCCGATCGTTTGACAAACTAAAGAAAATCAAACAAGTTTAAATCTTTGCAAAATGAACACATGTATACACAGTGACTTCTCATTTTATTTTCACATATCTTTTTCTTGATATATCATGAGATATGCATCAAGATGTTGTCAACTAGGTCAAGCATCAGATTTTAGTATATATCACATTCGAATACTTTCTGATTTTCCGAGCCTACCTTACACATCGATCAAATGGTCTTATGGCTTTTTCACCTACTTTATCCATGAGCCAGAGGATGTCAGCCAATGTACCATCATTTCCCATTCATGTCGGATACAATTTCTCATTTTTCCATGTTTTTGGCTTTTTGCATTTTTCAGTGTTTTTGTCTTTTTCAAATCTCCCCCCCCCCCCTAAAAATGACAACTCTATGTATAGATTTTCATTTTTACGATTTGAAAAACAAGACACTATTTATGGATTTTGCAATAAAAAACTCCCCCTCAAACTGAGACGGAGTGAAAAACAAGAAAAATTGATCAACCAACACGAATACTTGCAGAATAGCTTTTTGAAAACAAAATTTGATTGTGAAATTCAGTTTAAGTTAGTACAGATATTCCACAATCAGCAATTTTCCAATCACCGAAAGGTCTTCCTGAAATACCTGCTTGACACCAAATAAACCATTAGTAGCTTTGGGATCGACCCGATTCAACAGCGTCGGGTCGTCTGGTGTCTTCCACATAGTCATTTTCGGCCTTGGAAACAACTTTTGGTTTCCAAATTTGTAAAATTTTTAATTTTTGATCAGAACCGGAATCAAATTCAACCGACGTACTTGGTTTAGACCAAAACGATTTACAAGTTGATTTAATCTTTGGAGACCACGGTTCATAAAAAATTTGACCTTTGTTATCCACATATTTGGCAGTGTTGTGTATATATGCAGTCGTCGGATAATCAGCAGCAAGATGTCCCGATTGACGACATGCATAACAAAGTCTTTCTCTAAAAATGTTTGAAAATTGTTTTGATTTTTAAAAACCAGATGAATGCTCAGAATCAAAATTATCAAAGAAATCATCAGAAGAGTCATACCTAGGAGATGGAATTCGTGAAGATGATAACCTTCCAGAATAATAAGAAAATTCCTTCTGAGGAGGTGATTTCTTTGCAACTTTTGCGTTCAGAACCGTTGCAGCTTTCACTGGTTTCTTTGCTTGAATCAGTTCTTCCTTCACTTCATAACCCAAACCATTATGTTTGAAGCCTTGATTCTTTGAAGAATTTGAAGAAGAACCCGAAACTGCTCTTGGCATAGCTTCCTTAGTGAATTGGCTTTGATATCCTCCAGTTTGTTATTTTCAATCAAAACTTTTTCTTCGTCGGTTGCAGATGAAGAACTTGAAGCAACCTTATCAAAGACATTTTCATTTTCTAGCAAAACAAACTTTGAGATAAATTTTAGAGCATCACCCAAAGGCTTGTCTTTCTCTTAGACTTTGACCTCTTTTTCTTGGGTGAATTGGCAAATTTTGAATAATCATGTAATTCAGCTTTTGGATAAATCGGAGCAGAAGTCACTTCAAGTAGATCCACTGATTGAGGAACCAAGTGAACATCACCTTTCTTTGAATTATCCTCACTTTTATCCTGCTTGTATAAGAAATTTAGCAATGTTGGTGACAAATTACAATTCTTAACTTGCCGCTTTAACTCTAAAATCTCCAAACTACAAATCATTAATCTTCTGTTGAGCATCAAACACCTCCTTTTGTGACTTGATGAACTTTGCATTAAGATCATCATATTCATAAGCTTGCAGTTTTCTGATCTCACATTCAGCAAATAACTCTTCAAGAACACTTTCTCTCTTTTTCTTATAAATCTCAACATCTTTAGTCAACACTTCATTCTTATCTCTATAAAGAACATTCTCATCTTGAAGCATAGAGATCTTGTTTTGAAGCTTCTCAACAGTAGCAGCAGTTCCAACAATAAGAGCATTAGCCTTTTCATATTTTTTGCTGAACTGGATAACTTTTCTCAAATAAATTCTCAAAATCTTGAATTGCATCTAAAGCTTCAGCTTTGGCTTTCTCACACTCTTAAGCCAAGTGTGTCTTCTCTTTCACAACATCTTCATGAATATGGACCAATTCATAATATTTCTTATGAAAATCATCCAACTCTTTCTTAAGCACAACAATCTCTTCAGTTGACGTTTTTGAACGTTGATCAAAACTTGCAATCTTCTTGTGCAATTTTTCACATTCCAGACACTTGACTTTTTCAGCTTTTGGGTTTTCAATAACCTTTGGTAATACTTCTTGAACTAATGATTTACTTTAATAAGATTCACCAGACTCATTTCACTAATCAAATGTGCAAATCTTGCAATTAGATATGAAATTGATTCATCCTGATAATGCTTGAAACTATCAAACTCTTTTCTCAAAACCTTTTGACGACTTTTCTTATATTGGTCTTTGCCCTCACATATTTTCTGCAAAGCATTCCATAAGCTGTATGATGTAAAATTAGCAGAAAATTGATGAAGTAATTCTTTGGGCAATGCCATTGTCAAAGTACCATACGCCTTCTTTTCAGCTTGATACGCTTTCTTTTCATCGTTATTGAATTTCATTTGAAGAATTGGTTCACTAGACGCATCTTTGGGATAAACATATGGTTCATGATATGACAACCACATATCAATATCATTTGTGTTAACATGTGCTTCAAATAGTGTAGCCCAACTATGATAATCTTCCAATCGCAATAATTTGGGAACTTTCTGACTTGTTCCAATTTCATTATCATAATTCATCATTGTTTGCATCGTTGCTTCAACTGAATTTTGAATAGCCGCAAATGCTTGAAAATCGGACATTTTGAAAAACACAGGTTACTGTTCTCTCCGAACCTCGTCCGAACTATGTCCGAACTTAAACTCGCGGAACTCCCTCCGAACCCGACCTTCGGACAATCAAACAGAACCTGGACCGAACTTGTGCCAAAAGGTGACCGAACTCTGTCCGAACTCGGACCGAACTCTTTCCGAACCTCACCGAACTCTCACCGAACTTGAATATCGCTGAACTCCATCCGAACCTCGAGTTCGGAGCGGTTACTTCGAAGTTGTCCGAACCTCAGACAAACACAAGCTCACTCGACACCATTTTCTCGATTTTCAGTGTTTTTGACTGGAATTTTCGACAAGAATTCAAGCAAACTCGATTGAAACAATCTAGAAATAGATTTTTGACATGAAGCACACTCGAGATGATCAAACGAACTCAAAAACAATACTAAAAATGTGAATTTCGACTCAAAACTCTGAAAAACAATGATTTCCGACCAGTAGAGCAAACCAAATGCTCTGATACCACTTGAAGATGCGTTAGCGTGTGAATCGTCTACTTAATCGTAACGAAATCAATGTAATACGAGTAACACATGATGAGTAAATACAAATCAGACTTGTATTAACCACAGAGAGTTTACACAGAGACACTTAGAAGATATAACTAGGAAAGTCGTTTTCAAAAAGCTATTCTGCAAGTATTCGTGTTGGTTGATCAATTTTTCTTGTTTTTCACCCCCGTCTTAGTTTGAGGGGGAGTTTGTTATTGCAAAATTCAAAAATAGTGTCTTGGTTTTCAAATCGTAAAAATGATAATCTATACATAGAGTTGTTATTTTTAGGGGGAAAATTTTGAAAAAGACAAAAACACTGAAAAATGCAAGAAGCCAAAAACATGGAAAAATGAGAAATTGTATCCGACATGAATGGAAAATAATGGTACAATGGCTGACATCGTCTGGCTCATGGATAAAGTAGGTGAAAAAGCCATAAGACCATTTGATCGATGTGTATATAGAGTCTAGAATTTTGTAAGGCTTTTGCATTAGAATTACTTGTGGGCTAGTTATATGTAATTGGGTTATGATTATGTAAATGGGTTGTGAGGGTTGTAGGTTGGTCGAATTGTTGTGGGCCTAGTCCGAATTTTGTAGCTTGTTTAACAAGCATAAGCATCCCTATATAAGGATAGCTTATTTAGGAGATTAGGGTTGGTTGCTTCTAAGGTGTTTGCGTATTTCAGTGTTCACGAAATTCTCCCAGAGAATTTCGATCAGTGTGTAAGCAATCAAGGTCAATAGTAAAGTGCTTTTCTTCAATCGGTTTGTTTTCTTATTCGTATCGTTATTGATTTTTCATATTATTCTCGATTAATCTTGAATCATTCTAGTGTTTGGATTCCGCACACTAACTAGAGATCGTGATATCGTGTTTGGGTTCTTTTCGATCCTTACAATTGGTATCAGAGCCAAGAAACGCAAGTTTCGAGGCTCTCGCGATATCCGATTCAAGTTTTTGGCAACTAACAGTTTGAGTTTTGTGGTGTTTTTTAGCCTTTAGCACGATACGGAAGTATTTTTGCAGGTTTTAAGTCAAGACAGGAGCTTTCGAGGTGCTTAATTAGTGATTTGGAGACTTCTCGACCCTTCTGATCGAGAAGCCCTTTCTGTCGCGCTATTTCGATCGAGAAAGTCCCTTTGAGACTTTTCGATCTGCCCTAACTCAATCGAGAAGTCCCCTTTGTGACTTCTCGATCAGCCATTTTGATCGGAAAGTCCCCTTGTGACTTTTCGATCAGCCATCTGTCGATCGAAAAGTCCCCCTTGTGACTCTTCGATCAGCCCATTTCGATCGGAAAGTCCCTTTGTGACTTTTCGATCAGCCATCTGTCGATCAAAAAGTCCCCCTTGTGACTTTTCGATCAGCCCATTTCGATCGGAAAGTCCCCTTGTGAATTTTTGATCAGCCATCTGTCGATCTAAAAGTCCCCCTTGTGACTTTTCGATCAGCCCATTTCGATAAGAAAGTCCCTATTGAGACTTTTCGATCCGCTGATACTTTTCGATCGAGAACCCTGCTTTTCGACTGACCCCCTGTGTGATCGAAAAGTACTTTTCGACCCAACACCCTGCTGATCGAAAACCCCTTTTCGATCAAACCCACTTTTGGATCGAAAACCCACTTTTCGATCGAAAACCCACTTTTCGGTCTAAATCCTTATTGCGGCAAAAACACTATTTCGCACAGTTTCACTAAAACGGGCGTAACTTGGGCCTCGTTTGGAGTTAGAAGCTCCAATTTTAACACGACGTCCGTGAGAACGAGCCCCAGAATTACCCCTGACTAACGTCTAAGGGAGCTCTTTTGGACCTCCAAATTCCACTCCAAAGGCCTCCATTTTTCAGTTTTAAGTTTTTGACACTATTCTTTGAATAATGATTTTGCCGTTTTACCTGATTTGCTCTAAAAGTTCATCCAAGAGAACTTCATGGCATCCATTATACCAGGTACCACTTCATGCACCAACAGCAATGAGGTATGTTCTAACCCTATATGCCAAATTACATTTAATGAATCTCAAGACTGGCAACGTAAGTTCTTTAATGAAACGTTAAATCGTGAACTATCTAATAGAGACCTGCGAGAGTACAAAGGTAGGAGTAAAACATTAAGTGAAAAACTAGAAGCTGCCAAAGTCGATATTAAGAATCTTCAAAGGCAATTGAGTGATAAAACTACATATCTTAGAATTGCTAATGAAGAAATTGACACATTAAAATCTGAAGTTGAACAACTTAAATCCAAATTAGAAACATCACAAACCAAAGTTGAACAAAATGATAAAATTGTGTCAGAAATGAGGAAGGCTAGTTCTCTTTTCTATAACACAGATGCTCAAATGCGACATCTAAAAGCCAACTCTGGTTTGGGTCTCGGTACTGAGGTAAAAGATGAAAAATCCACTCATACAGTACCGATGCCTTTGATGCATGAAATGATCTCAGACTATGAGTGTCCAAAGACCTCCTTAGAAGCTAAGGCTGAAATAGAAAAGAAACTTGTTGCATGTCCCATTAAAATTTCTGCTCCTGTTTCTAACACTACTAACAGTTCCACTTGTTGTGCAGATAAAGGTAATAAAGAAGCAGGGGTAGTGGATATCAAGGAGTCTTCTGTGAGTTCTGGTTCTAATGATTTTCACAAAAAATTTAATTTTGAAAAACTTGAATCGTCTGTTCAGTCTGAGTCCACAACTTCTGAGTCTATTTTGTTTGCAAAATCGTCTGATTGTGGTGTGTTTACTTTTGTTAAATGTGATGCTAAAGCTGTGAAACCCTTAAGAACTGTTAAAGTTTTAAGAAGGGATAAGGGACCACAGGTTGCTGCTCCCAAACTCATAAATGGTGGGGTGTTGGGTGTGAAACCTACTGAAAATAAGAATGACAGTCATGACCAAAATGTGCAGAAACTGCGGGACCTTAGACCTCATGATTTTGTCCCGTACCCAGAAATCAATTCTGCATATGAATAGTTTAAGCCGGTTCAGCGGGAGTACATTTTAACCACAAAGCCCCACGGTAAAACCCATTGGATCCACAAAAATTGTTCAAAACCAACTTGGATTTCCACTGGGCGTAACCAACCACAGGCTCCCGCATACCCAAAGAAACAATCTTGTCATGTCTGTGGTAGACCAGGACATGTGGCAAGCAACTGTTTATACCGGCCTTAAGAACCCTATTATCCCAAAAGGGTTCATCAGAGACCTAGTCCAAGGACCCAAAAACAAAGTGACCCAACTCCAAGGCCCGGTCCATCAAAACCCAAGGTGCAGGAACAAGCACCTCAGAGTCACAAAGTACAGCAGAAACCCAAGGCTCCTAAGCAACGGCCAAAGACCATTTTTAAAGAAAACAAAGCATCTCAGAAATCTATCAAAACAGCTTGGAGACCAAAATCTGTTGAATCCCCAAAACCAGTTTTCAAATCTGTTTCAAAATCACCCATCCATCCAAATCCAGTTGGTTCAGCTAAATCAAATGGTTGGAGGAAGGATGACAGGTGGAATGTTTCAAAGGTGGTAAACCTGTCTTTCAAGCCTACTGGAGTGTATAGAAAACACTCCAAACAGTTTCAAGAGGTAAAAATTCTAAAGAAAAATGAAACTAAAAATTCACCACCGAGAAAACCACAGGTTTTTGGGAAAGAAAATCACCAACCCAAAGATGTCAACAAAAAGGACATTCTCAGTCCAACCAAGGCAGCCACACCCCCAATCCCTGATGTTACCAAGGGAATGTTTTTAAAAGAAATCTCTTTCACCAACTCTTCAGGTATACCCAGAACCACAATGGCCTGGGTTTTAATGGCTAACTAATCTCTCACAGTGTGCAGGAACAGTCAAGGAGGACTTCCATTAACTTATTTGTTTTTGAAAGTGATTCTTCCAGGCACAGGATAGGAGGCATCTCTTCACTTCATGACATGCAGATTTTAATAGGGAGTATGTTCTCCTTGTGAGAGGTAAATCTGAAAACATCAGCAGAAAAAGGTAACACTGTCTTAATTTTCTGTTTCTTGGCTAATTTGATGTGAAGTCTGGTAGTGCATTAAACAAACCCATTTCCTGAAAATTTTCAAAAGAAAAAAACTTTGAAGGTTAGCTTGGTCAGTTTTAGTAGTTATGTGTTTAAGTTAAAAAAAATAAAAAATAAAAAAAAATAAAAAAAATAAAAAAAATCTAAAACTAAAAAAAAATATAGAGCTTTAGTTGGTGTGTGGTGTTATTAAAAAATCAAAAAGAAAGGGGAAGAATAGATAATATGAAATAGTTGACCCCTTAAAAATTGTGCTTTTTAATTTTTAATCTTTTGTTTGTTTGCTTGAGAAGGAGGGAAGTGAAATAAACTTCCGTTTTGGAGATGGCTGACACGCGTAAGGCAGATGTGAAAGACATGATCTATGGTGATATGCTGGTAGGCTCGGCTCTTAAATCTGAAAAGGTATGCGTTACACACTTAAAGATAACGTATGGCAGTTTGTTGGGTAACAACACTTAGGTTAATTGCATTTCTATTTGACTGCATGTTCAAATTCCTGATACACACGCTTGTCTCCAAGAGTGTGAAATTGAGCTCAAAAAGTCGGTGTCCCCTCTGCTTTGCGTGAGCAATGACCTGGGGATGCTTCGCGTGTATGTAAGGCTCTCCTCTGATTTGTGTGAGCAATGACCTGGAGTTGTTCATACATACGTGCTTCCAGATCACCTTAAATAATATTGAAAAAAAAGGATGTATACACCCAAAAGATGCCAAAAAGCACATCAAAAGAGACCCTCAAGAGTCCAAAACCCTCAGCCTTTGTTACTGATGAGAGCATTATCAAAAATGTTTCAAAAATTCAGTTGACTTGTATATTGTACCAAAAAAAATCTATGTGATCTATTCTTTCTCTTCTCAACGAAGTCTCGAGCTCAGTTTCAAACTTCTGGATCAAGTTGTGAAAATATGTGGTAGGGAATTTATGTGCTTGATAGTGTGTAATAGCATGTACCTAGGATTTGTTGAAACCCACTTGCTGTTCATAAATGAATGCACCTTAAAAGATAATAAAGTGACAAACAACCTGATTAAGAAAAGGGTTTGAGTTTAAAGTGGATCAGTATATTGGCAATCACCTGGACGTGTTCGAGTAACAGAAGCTAAAAAGGGTTCCTCAGTCAGATTCATATGGTTTGATCCTATAGAAACCTTCTCGTTTAGAAATTTGGTATGTTTGTTTTATTTTTATTTTTCTTTTGTGTTATCTTAAGTTTATGAATTAGCCAGGTTGATTTGAGAAGTTTAAATAAAATTTTTATGGGTTTTATGCAAGAAAGTTTGACCCTCCCTCAGAACCTCAGGGGGAGATAATAAAAAAGAGTCCTCGGGTTCAGGGAAAGTTGTTTGGTTAAGTAATGCTAACCTGATAACCAGTCATCATTGTCTGGTTAGTGTTTGTTCCATGTTGTGCTTGACAGGTTAAGTGAAAAAAAAAAACAACTCATGGAAAAACATCAAGGACTCAGTTGATCAAAGCAAGAACTCTGCTGCTGATCAAGTTGAAGAACCAGCCGGAAAAGGACTTACCTTATGCTTAGGGGAAGTTTGTTGGTTGTTCAAGAAAAGCTTCCAAAGACTCAAAAGACATTGTTCACGAGTTGAGGGGAATCTAAATGCCGTCAGTTCAAAGGTCTACAATCAATATTTTGTTTTCAAAAAGCTATTCTACAAGTATTCGTGTTGGTTAATTAATATTTCTTGTTTTTCACTCCGTCTCAGTTTGAGGGGGAGTTTGTTATTGCAAAATTCAAAAATAGTGTCTTGTTTTTCAAATCGCAAAAATGAAAATCTATACATAGAGTTGTCATTTTGTAGAGACCTAGAAAATGAGGCTTTTGCATTAGATGAATTTTGGGTTTATATTAATACTGTGGGCTAGTAAATACTTGTAATTGGGCTAACTTTTGTAGGATTAGTGTGGGTTTGAGTCCGATCGGTTTAAGGGTGGGCTTAGGGTTCGAATCATGTAAAAAGATTGACTTGTTTACCAAGTCAATCTCTCGTATATATAGACCCTCCTTATATCGATTTAGGGTTGTTGGTGCTAAGGAGTTGCGTGTTTTCAAGGTGTAACCGAATCCTCTTTAGGTTCGGACTTGGTGATTAATCGAAGTGGTCTTTCCTGTTTACAATTGGTTTGTGTTATTGTTTCTTATACTTTTCGATTATTACATATATTGGTTATTCTTGAATCACCTAGTAAAACTGGATTCCGCACGGTGTTACTAGTCTTTGATATCGCGTGAGGGTTAGATTAATCCTTATAATTGGTATCAGACCAAAGAAACGCAAGTTTCGAGGCTCTCGCAATATCCGATTCAAGTTTTTAGTAACTAATCGTTTGAGTTTTGTGGTGTTTTCGCAGTAGCAAGGTTGGAAGATTGTTTGATTTTGCAGGTTTCGGACTGAACAATAGTGATCGTGATCATCAGCTCGTGTTTTAGAGGCTCTTCGACCCTGATAAGCACCTTTCGATCAGCCAGACTGATCGAAAACCCCTTTTCTTCCGCACTTTTCGATCGAGAAAGCCCTCTTGTGGCTTTTCGATCAGGCAATTACAGTCGAAAAGTCCCCTCCTGTGACTTTTCGACCAGCAGCACTCAATCGAGAAGTCCCCTTGTGACTTCTCGATCAGCATCCTCAATCGAAAAGTCCCTCTGAGACTTTTTGATCCGTTTCATCTCAGTCGAGAAGTCCCCTCGAGACTTCTCGATCTGCCCTCTTGATCGAAAAGTCCCCTGTGACTTTTCGATCCTCTGAACTTATCGATCGAAAAGTCCCCCCAGTGAATTTTCGATCCACTCCATACTTTTCGATCGCCTAAAACTTTTCGACCAGCAGCTTTCTGATCGAAAAGTACTTGTCGATCCAGCAGTTTTCGACCAAAAAAAAAACCCTTTTCGATCCATTTGTTTAAAGAAAATCTTGCTGTAATGGCGTTTGACATGTCTACCTTGTCGAGTGCCACTCTTGAAATGGACGCCAAAATCGGAACAAATGCCAGACCACCCCGTCTGTTGTCTGGCAAGGATTTCATGAGCTGGAAATATCGTTTTGTCAACTACATCAATTACCATGATGCCAAGATCATGCGTTCGGTCGAGGTGGGAGACTTTGTCCCATCAACTGCTAGGGCCCAGGGTCAGCCACCTATTCCTAAAGCTAAAACTGAATGGCTTGATGAAGACTGGGAAAAGGTGGAAAGAGATAGAAAGGCACTGGCCGCTCTAACCATGGCCCTTTCTCCTGAAGTTGCTGAAGCTTTCAAAGAATACACCTCTGCTAAGACTCTTTGTGATGCTCTTGTGGCTGCTTACGAGGGAAATGATGATATGAAGGAATCACGAAAAGAAAATCTAAGGGAATAATTTAATGAGTTCAGCTACATTCCGGGTGAGAATATTGAGACTCAGCTTCAACGCTTCATCAAGATAGTCACTGGAATGAAAGATGCTAGAGTCACATATACACAAGTGGAGGTCAACAGAAAGCTGGTAAACTCACTGCCGCCAAATTGGGACAGCACCATTGAACTGATTGAAAAGACGGTGCAAATGTCCACATCACCCCTAAGTGAGCTCATGTCTACCATTAGAGCTTATGAGGAGAAGAAACAGAAGAGGGCAAGAAAACTTGGCAACGGGGCATCAATGAATCAAATGAATCAAGCTTTCATTTCTCAGCCTGCTGTCGCTCCAAACAATCCACCATCCACTCCACTGGGATTCATTGCTCAAGACACTGGGTCGAGTTCATCTGGAACATCAAATGATGTTTCACTAGATGTTAACGCTTTAACTAAAGATCCCGGCTTTGCCCTTGGGGTAGGAATTATGAGTTGCTATCAGGCACTCGTAGCAGGCTCACTTCTTCCCACGGATCTATCGCCTGATGATGTGAATCAAGTAAACCCTGATGATCTGGAGCACATGGATGATGTGTTGCAAACACATTTGCTTTTCCTGTGTGTTTTGTATAGTAATTGAGTCGGTTTTGAGTAATTTTTATTTGATATTTTATATATTTTAGTTATTTGAGTCTTATTGTGGTATTGAGTCGTCTTTATATATTTGGTGTGAGTTTAGATAATTATTTGAGTCGTGAGTTTAACTTTGTCAATGTGCTTAAAATTGTTTACTTATATTTGTTGTAGGTTGGTATAATTGATCAACGGGATGGTGTGACATTTCATTAAAGTTCAAGGTTTTAAAGAAATAATTATAAAGCATGGAGGGGTTGCATGGTAGTTTGTCAAAGAAGAAGGATCGTCGTCAAATTTGTAAGGAGTTCAGGGGGCTGAATGTAACATATATGAAACTTTACGTGAATTCTATTTTGAATTTGAAAGTGAATGGAAAAGTCGGTTTCACCGACTTAAAGAATTAATTCGTGTACGAGACAAGCGGCAGACCTAATTTATTGATATATATATTTTTGAGTCACAATTATTCAAAGGGGGACGGAGACTAAAAAAAACGGCAGAGGGGTTCCGCCAACAATTCGAATGGCTGCGGACGAGAATAGAGATTTCAGAGGCGATTTTCAGAGATACGAAAGGGGCTGGAATCAAAGAGGAGTCAACCAGGGTCTATCTTTCATCGTCAAATAATTAACCCGGTTTATCCGATTTTTTCATATTTCTTGTTAAACTCTAGTTTTTATTATGTTTCTTGTTCAAGACTTAATCTCTATTAGGTTTTCTACATTAGACATGATTGTAGGCTAGGCGTTTATCACCGTCTAGACCATTATGATGAACAACTAGTATTTACGACTTTATTTGGCTTTTGATAACTTGATTGATGTTATGTTCTTATTAAATTCCATTGTTGACATGATTGTATGCATATAACCACTAGAATTAGGGTTTGAGTTAACTTACTAAACTGCTTAGCCTGCGAATGTCTTTCGGTTTGGGTTGGGTAATCGATTGCGTGACTGTGTGTTTGTGATTGATTTGATTATCTGTCTTGATTATCATAGTCTAGTATTTTAATAATTTCCTTGAATCTAGTGTGCTGCTCTAGTTAGACAAGCCGGGAGGTGATAGCTAGGTCAGGTAGTTGGGTTGACTAGTGGAATAGGATCACATCACCATCGGGAGAGGGATGCCCTAGGATATTAGTTAATTCGTTATTCCGTGTCAGTTGTGTTGATTAGCGGTAGTTCCTGCTAGCCTAGGGTGCCAGGTGGGTGTACCCATAAGGTGAACTCCTGTCCGAACCTTAGGAACATTAGCTAAGAAGGACTTAAAAGGTGAATTAGCTCCCATCAGAGTTGTCATAGCCAGATTAAGTTGTAGGTATTGGTTGGGACTCTAGGTCTAGGTGGTGACTTTCTCGTATCTGATTGTTTCCAAAGTTTCTCGCTTTTCGGTTGTTAGTTGAGTTAGTCAGTTAATTTAATTCCTAAAACAATTCCAAAAACCCAAATTTAATTCTCAGTATTTCTATTTCTTAGGTCTAGGTTTATTCTTGTTTTCGTAGTGTCCTAGGTTCGATATTCCCGGTCTTACCTTAGCTTTACTATAATCCGACAGGTTCACTGCCTTAGGGTTCGGTTCGGTTTTAGGTAGTTTCGGTAAAATTTAGGTGTGTCTAGGTCTAGGTTTAGGTCTAGGTTTTAATATTATTTTTAGGTACGTTCCGAGCACATCAAGTTTTTGGCGCCGTTGCCGGGGACACTTGGCAATAGCAAGATTAACTAGGTCGTCTAGGAATTTTGAGTCTTTTTGGTTTTTGCGTCTAGATTTCCTTTAGGTTTATTTTTTCTTGAGTCTAGTTTTTTTTTATTTTCATATTTTTTATTTTTCGTAGTCATTTTTTTTTTCTTAGATATTTATTTTTCTTTTCATGGCTGAACGACGCACTGTCCACCAGCAGGCTAGTGTCGGCTTCGACGATGCTAGCTTCGCTATCACACCCACCACCATCACCGCTACTGCCAACTGGCAGATTCCATCTCACGTCATCAACGCGCTATCTAACACTGTTCAATTCAGCGGACGTGAAGATGAAGACGCACCAGCTCACCTTTCGAGGTTTGTGCGTGTCTGTAACACATTCGGGCTCACCGGAGTTACGGATGATGTTATATACCTACGGTTGTTCCCATTCTCGCTCACATCTAAAGCGGCCGTTTGGTTGGAGACGCTTCCTCCTAATTCGATTTCCACCTGGGCAGATTTGAAGCAAAAATTCTTAAAGAAATATCACCCTCCAGCGAAGGCTTCGCGTACTCGGGAGGAAATTCACAGCTTTCGCATGGATCCCGACGAGCCTTATTTTGTAGCGTATGAGCGTTTCAACACTCTTCTCAGCAGGTGTCCGCAACACGGGTTGACGGAATGGGCGATCATCGAAAAATTCTATAACGGTTTGACATACGCCGTGCAGAGAGAGTTCAACATTTCAGCTGGAGGGCATATGATGGAGAAATTCACAGTCGAAGAATGCAAAAATCGTTTGGAGAGTTTCGCAGTGGCTGAGCAGCAAACCCTAGGAGACCGTAGGATCGTCACGTTAGCACCCATTAGGTCATCTTCTTCACTTAGGGGAGTCCATCAGGTAAGTCTAGATACCTCTGCTCAAGCCCGAATCGATGCACTAGAGAAGCAGGTCCGCAATATGCAACTCAAACAGCAGGCCAAATGTGAGCTATGTCATGGAGCTCACGACACCCGCGACTGCCCTCTCGCTTCCGCTGAGCAGGTGGAGTACATCGAAAACTGAAACCAGTTCGGTAATTCTTTTCAGTTCGGGTGGAGGAGTAGTCAGAATTCGGGATGGAGAGATGGAAGCAACCCACCTGGCCTTCAATCGAGATATAATCAGAGCAATGGAGGAAACGAGGGACCGACTACAACGGAGCTTACGGAGCTGATCATGAATCAAACCCAGATTTTACAGCAGTTAGTCGCGAGAGATGAGGGAACCCAGAAAAAGCTGATGGAGCATGATACACTTTTGAGAAACCAACAGGCAGCTTTTCTGGATCTACAGAGGACCGTGGGTGACATAGCTAAGCAAGTGAAGGAGTTAGCTAACCGAGGAGGTCAATTTTATGGTAGTACCTATAAAAACCCCAACGCGTCGGTTAATGCGGTTACCACACGAAGTGGTCGAGTTATGGAGAGTCCATCACTGATAGTTGAGGAGGAACCGGTTGATGAGGAGATAGAGTTGGAGACTCCCGACGGGAGGGTGCACGAGAGCGTAATGTCAGCAAGTACAGCACCGAACATCGAGGTCGAGGGAGTTAAAGAACCACCAGCTGGAGAGAAGCCGATGAAGTGGGAGGCGGCTAAGGAAAAGAAGAGAGTTAGATTTGCACCTCAACCGATTACAGAGGAGGACCTCAAGCGTGTACCATACCCTGAACGATTGATTCAACAAAAGAACGCGCAAGAATATGGTCAATTCTTAGAACTTCTTAGGTCACTTAGGATCTCATTACCTTTCACCGAAGTATTACAAAAGATGCCTAAGTACGCCAAATTTTTGAAGGAAATGTTATCTAATAAAAAGAAGTTAGAGGCTTTATCTAAAATTCAACTTGATGCTCAATGTTCTGTAATTGTCCAGAATAGGCTACCCGAGAAATTAACTGATCCGGGAACATTCACCATTCCTTGTGTTTTTGGTAGCTCTTCTGTGACCCATGCTTTGGCGGATCTCGGTGCTTCAATTAATGTCATGCCATATTCTATTTTTCAGCACCTAGGATTAGGAGATCCTGCCCCGACCCGAATGACCATTTCATTAGCTGATAGATCTGTGGTGACACCTAGGGGAATTGTAGAAAATGTGCTTGTTAAAGTTGACAAATTTTTGTTCCCTGTTGATTTTGTGCTTGTTGATACTGATTATGATGCAAAATGCCCTTTAATTCTAGGTAGACCTTTCCTTAGGACTGCCCGTGCCTTAGTTGATGCTTTTGAGGGTACAATTACTTTGAGAGTTGATAGGGAGAGTGTGAGTTTTCAGGTTGGTAGATCGAGGGAGAAGGACAACGAGTCTGCGTGCTTATTAGAATCTTTTAGGTCATGTGTCGATCGTTGTGTCAATTTAGTTACTAGGAAGGAGGTGATGATAGGTAATCGGTTAGGTGAAGATGAGAGGGTAGTAGAACCCACCACTTGGGAGGTTAGAGATGATGAGAAAAATCTAGATGATTGGGTAGTGATAGACCCCAAGTGTGGGGAGGATCCTGGGGGGTTAGTTGATAAAGGAGAGATTTTTGACCCATTAGGTGAACCCGGGAGTGATTTGGTGAATGAGGAGGCTTTGATAGTTAAGCTTGATTCTAGAAAGGCCACACTTGGTGATTTAGGTAAGTTAGATGAGGAGATTGTGCATAGACCAAGTGTGGGGAGGTTGTTGGTAGTTATAGGTGAAAATGACCCGAAAATGAGTTTCATAGGTAGAACTAGGTTTCTACCGGGTCGTTTTAAGCATTGGAAAGTTAAAAAGTCATTGGCTTTGGCGCGATTTAGTGGTTGGTTAGTTGGTAGTTGTGTGGCTAGAAAACGGTTAGTTACCGGTGGTTGTTTGGTGAGAGATGTGAAATCAAAGCCTCCCGACTGTGGTTTGGGAGGTTGTTATATAGTTCTGAGCTGAAAAGATAAGTGTCCGGGTTGTGTAGTTTGTAAATTAATCTTTAATTTCTGCAATTTTTTTATTTTATTTTTTTTTTATTTTTTTAAATTTTTCGTGATTAACTGTTTTTGTGTCGAGTCTTTTTGTTTCGTGTTGGTCTTGCAGGTTCAATTATATTTGCGCTTAGATTATCATGAAGTTTAATGGAGGACCTGCTGGTACAACCTCGCATGTCATTCATCCACATTAAAAATCAGGGGAGTGTGTTCCAATTACCTTTTTATTTTTCGTTGCATTTTTATTTTTATTTTTATTTTTATTTTTTTTAGTATGTTTATTTTTCTTTCTATTTTATTTTATCTCATCTCACATTGGGGACAATGTGTCGTTTAAGTGTGGGGATGGGAGACTTGTGTCTTGAGTTTGTTTATTTATTTTTTTATTTTTTTAGTGTGTCTTTGAATTTTTTTTTTTGAAAAAATTGTTCAAAAATGTCCAAGATTTTGGCTGCAACATATTGAAAAATGATAGGTAAAACTGAGAATTGGTTATCTAAATTTTGTGCTTAAATGTTAAAATAATGAACAAAAGTCAATAATATGGTAATGTGGTAAAGTATGGTGAGAATGGAAAGCATTACTAAACTATGATGTGTCGGTAGGCCCAGCTGATCTAGGAGTAGCTTAAATAGCCTGTGTGTTTATTGTTGTATAAATATGTTAATCAGTCTGTTAGTGGGTTCCCATTTTAGGAGTGATAGGAATACTGAACCTGATGATTAGGAGGAAAGAGACCGTTTTAGGCTAGATACTCTTATGTCCTTAGAATATTCAATGAGCATATTAGGTAATAATCTGGTTAATGAATTAGAGTGAAGGGGCAAAATACTCATGTACGAACTAAGGATGGTATCACGTGGTAAGTGCCTCTGATGATGTCCTGGATCTCGCGGGCAAAATACTCACGTATGATTTTAGGGATAGCATCTCGAAAAGAATGCCTCTGATGATGTCCGTTGGTAATTTTAGGTAAAAGTGACCAATTAGAGTGATATATATAGAAAAAAAAAAGAAAAAAAAAAGAAGAAAAATGAAAAAAAGAGATAAAGAAAAAAATGTCAATTTAGAGAATAAATGCTCAAAAATTCGCATTCCATCAATTCATTATTCTTTGGACATCCTAGTATCTAGTTTAAGGAGGGTGAGAAAAATATAAAACATTAATCTTTATACCCTTTACTTTGACTGAATATGATTCGGTAGTAGGTTGAACTTGAGCTTTCTTTAGTGGGACCCATAGGTAGACTGAGCTTATATTCGGTAATTTCATAAACACATGGGAGCGAAACAAAAGGTTAGTGGTTGGGTTTAGTCGGATCGAAATATCGGCAATTGTAGTTAGTGTGTTATTACGTTTTGGATTGTAGAATAGTATGGTGGATTGATAAATTTGAATGTTGAATACTTAGAAGTCAATCACCTGGTTATGATTCTATTGCAGTATTTTTCGAGGACGAAAAAAGAGTAAGTGTGGGGATGTTTGATGTGTTGCAAACACATCTGCTTTTCATGTGTGTTTTGTATAGTAATTGAGTCGGTTTTGAGTAATTTTTATTTGATATTTTATATATTTTAGTTATTTGAGTCTTATTGTGGTATTGAGTCGTCTTTGTATATTTGGTGTGAGTTTAGATAATTATTTGAGTCGTGAGTTTAATTTTGTCAATGTGCTTAAAATTGTTTACTTATATTTGTTGTAGGTTGGTATAATTGATCAAGGGGATGATGTGACATTTCATCAAAGTTCAAGGTTTTAAAGAATCAATTATAAAGCATGGAGGGGTTGCATGGTAGTTTGTCAAAGAAGAAGGATCGTCGTCAAATTTGTAAGGAGTTCAGGGGGCCGAATGTAACATATATGAAACTTTACGTGAATTCTATTTTGAATTTGAAAGTGAATGGAAAAGTCGGTTTCACCGACTTAAAGAATTAATTCGTGTACAAGACAAGCGGCAAACCTAATTTATTGATATATATATTTTTGAGTCACAATTATTCAAAGGGGGCGGAGACTAAAAAAAACGGCAGAGGGGTTCCGCCAACAATTCGAACGGCTGCGGACGAGAATAGAGATTTCAGAGGCGATTTTCAGAGATACGAAAGGGGCTGGAATCAAAGAGGAGTCAACCAGGGTCTATCTTTCATCGTCAAATAATTAACCCGGTTTATCCGATTTTTTCATATTTCTTGTTAAACTCTAGTTTTTATTATGTTTCTTGTTCAAGACTTAATCTCTATTAGGTTTTCTACATTAGACATGATTGTAGGCTAGGCGTTTATCACCGTCTAGACCGTTATGATGAACAACTAGTATTTACGACTTTATTTGGCTTTTCATAACTTGATTGATGTTATGTTTTTATTAAATTCCATTGTTGACATGATTGTATGCATATAACCACTAGAATTAGGGTTTGAGTTAACTTACTAAACTACTTAGCCTGCGAATGTCTTTCGGTTTGGGTTGGGTAATCGATTGCGTGACTGTGTGTTTGTGATTGGTTTGATTATCTGTCTTGATTATCATAGTCTAGTATTTTAATAATTTCCTTGAATCTAGTGTGCTGCTCTAGTTAGACAAGCCGGGAGGTGATAGCTAGGTCGGGTAGTTGGGTTGACTAGTGGAATAGGATCACATCACTATCGGGAGAGGGATGCTCTAGGATATTAGTTAATTCATTATTCCGTGTCAGTTGTGTTGATTAGTGGTAGTTCCTGCTAGCCTAGGGTACCTTAGATTGTTTTGAGGGTGGTTAGGTCTAGTTGAGGTTGGATATACCCATAAGGTGAACTCCTGTCCGAACGTTAGGAACATTAGCTAAGAAGGACTTAAAAGGTGAATTAGCTCCCATCAGAGTTGTCATAGCCAGATTAAGTTGTAGGTATTGGTTGGGACTCTAGGTTTTACAGGGTGGTGACTTTCTCGTATCTGATTGTTTCCAAAGTTTCTCGCTTTGCGGTTGTTAGTTGAGTTAGTCAGTTAATTTAATTCCTAAAACAATTCCAAAAACCCAAATTTAATTCTCAGTATTTCTATTTCTTAGGTCTAGGTTTATTCTTGTTTTCGTAGTGTCCTAGGTTCGATATTCCCGGTCTTACCTTAGCTTTACTATAATCCGACAGGTTCACTGCCTTAGGGTTCGGTTCGGTTTTAGGCAGTTTCGGTAAAATTTAGGTGTGTCTAGGTCTAGGTTTAGGTCTAGGTTTTAATATTATTTTTAGGTACGTTCCGAGCACATCAATGAATATATCTTACCAGATGGGAATGTCTGCCCTGCGTGCTAGGCAATTCATGGCAAAGACGGGACAGAAGGACTGGAATGGTGGCAAAGGAATAAAGCTGAGTTTCAATAAAGCAAATCTGAGGTGCTACAATTGCAACGAGTATGGGCATTATGCAAGGGAATGCACCAAACCAAGGGTTGATAGAGAAAGGAAGATCGATAACAGAGGTGAAGGCATGAAGAAGGAGTCTGGAAAGAATGACAAGGCACTGGTAGTTCAGCACACGCCAGGATATGACTGGACACCTCAGGTGGAGGACTTAAGTCTGTCACTCGATCATGTAGCCCTGTTAGCTGAAGAAGATGTTCAGAAAGAAGCTGCTGCAGCGCTCCATCATGCATTCATGGCAGACATAACTACAGGACCCTCAACCAGCAGCTCCGAGGTATGTCATAATCCTAAATGTCAAACTATACTTAATGAATCTCAAGAATGGCAACGTAAGTTTTCCAGTGAAACATTAAATCGTGAGCTATCTGATAAAGACTTGAGAGAATACAAAGGTAGAACTAAATTCTTAAATGAGAAACTAGAAGCTGCCAAAGTCGACATAAAAAACCTTCAAAGGGATTTGAGTGACAAAACCACATATCTTAAAATTGCTAATGAAGAAATTGTCACATTAAAATCTGAACTTGAACAACTCAAAGGTAAATTAGAAACATCACAAACCAAAGTTGAGCGCAATGATAAAATTGTGTCTGAAATGATGAAGGCTAGCTCTCTGTTTTATAACACAGATGTTCGAATGAGACATCTAAAAGCCAACTCTGGTTTGGGTCTCGGTACGGAGGTTAAAGATGAAAAATCCACTCATACAGTACCGATGCCATTGATGCATGAAATGATCTCAGATTATGAGTGTTCTAAGACCTCCTTAGATAGCAGGGGTAGTAAATTCCAAGGAGTCCACTAAGAGTCCCATGAAGTCTGAAGTTGATTTTTGCTTTTAAAAATTGTGATTTTGAGAAACCTGAAACTTTTGTTAAGTTAGAGTAAAAAACTGCAGAGTCTGATGTGTGTGATAAACTTTCTGAATGTGGTGTGTTTAATGTTGGTAAATGTGATTTAAAACCTGTGAAACCCCTTAGAACTGTTAAAATTTTGAGAAGGGGTAAAGGACCGCAGGTTAATGGTCCCAAACCCACAGGAGATGTGAAAACTTCGGAAGATAAGGTTAATTATCCTACTCCCAATGTGCAGAAAGTACGGGACACAAAACCTCATGACTTTGTCCCGTACCCAGAAGTTAACTCTGCATATGATCATGTCCAGCCGATACAACGGGAGTATACTCTGACCACAAAGCCCCATGGTAAAGCCCTTTGGATCCATAAAAACGCTTCAAAGCCAACTTGGATTTCCACTAGGCGTAACCAACAACAGGCTCCCGTGTATCCAAAGAAACAATCCTGCTATGTGTGTGGCCAGCCAGGACACGTGGCAAGAAACTGTTTGCACCGTCCCTATGAGCCTTACTATCCGAAGAAGTTCCAACAAAAGACTGTCCCATTGGGCCAAACACATGTTGGCCCAAAACCCAAGTTTGGACCTTCAAATTCCAAGGTGCAAAAGTCCACATCACCACCCTCACAGACAAAGATACATGCTAGGTCGGCAGCAAAGACTGTACCTTCAAACCAAAAGGTGCAGCAGGGTAAACCACAGCCAAATGTCCCCAAATGGGGCCCAAAGCCCAAGTCACCACCAATTGTGAAAAGTAAGGGGAATAAAAATGCTAAGAAGCCTTCAAAGATTTTCACTAAACCTGCCAGGGTGTACAAAGATGTTAAACACTCAGAATCTGTTTCTCACCCAAAGCAGGATATTCCTTTAAAATCACCTGTTCACCCAAAACCTGTTTTCAAATCCATTTTTAAATCTTTTTCAAAACAACCGTTTCACCCACAACCCTTGCGGCCTACAAGATAAAAAAATCAAGGGGATGCTGACAGGTGGAATGTCCCAAAAGTGGTCAATTTGTCCTTTAAACCTACCGGAGTGTATAAGAAGCACTCCATGTCTTTTCAAGAGGTTAAAAGTTTCAAAATAAACAAAAATAATCAATAGGGACTTGGGAAGGAATATCACCCCCGTGATGTCAACATAAAAGACATCCTCAGTCCAAACAAGGACAGACCAGTCTCACCCAGACCAATTAAGGCCTGGGTACCAAAATCTAACTGATCTCCTTTGAATGCAGGAACAGCCAAGGAGGACTGTCAGCAACCTATGGTACGTTGACAGTGGTTGTTCCAGGCATATGACGGGCGACATATCTCTACTACAAGACTTGGAGAAATTTGATGGAGGATATGTGTCGTTCGCCGGAGGAGTTGGTGGTTATATCAGTCAGAAAGGAACAGTTCGCAACGGTTGTCTCAGCTTCCACGATGTCAATTATGTGGAGCAGTTAAAACACAGTTTGTTAAGTGTTTCACAGATATGTGATCGAGAGTATCCAGTTCTATTCAACAATAAAGAGTGTCTCATTCTTAAACCTGGATACTCCATCCCCGATGATTGGGTGTTAATGAGAACACCCAGATTTGGTAACTCCTATGTGCTGAACATGCAGAAAACCCCCACATCTGAGGTGGCCTGTCTCCTTTCTAAAACAGCTGAGAACCATGCTCAGCTGTGGCACCGAAGATTGGGGCACATGAATCTGAAGAACCTGAATCGACTTGCCAGAGGAGGACTTGTTAAAGATCTCCCAATCAAAGAATTTGTTCTAAAGGAGAAATGTGTGGCTTGTGCTAAGGGGAAGCAGCACAAACGGCCACATAAACCGAAGGTCTTCAACAGAATCTCGTCTCCACTGGAATTGCTTCACATGGACCTATTCGGTCCCGTCAGTATGTTAAGTCTTAATCGATGTGCATTTTGTTTAGTTATTACTGATGATTTTTCCCGTTTCACTTGGGTGTTTTTCTTGTCCAAGAAAAGTGATGTTGCAGGTATACTGATCGCTTTCATCAAGCTCATCGAAAATAAATTAAAGCTGCAAGTGAAGGCCATCGGGAGTGATAATGGGACGGAGTTTAAGAACCAAACTGTTGACAATTTCTGTGCCGACAAGGGAATTGAGCATCAATTCAGTGCTCCCTACACCCCCCAGCAGAATGGTGTCGCAGAACGAAAGAACAGGACCCTGATTGAAGCTGCTCGCACCATGTTGTGTGATTCAAAGCTACCAACCATGTTTTGGGCAGAAGCAGTCAACACTGCATATTATGTCCAGAATCGGGTGCTCATCAACAAGCGGCAGCAGAAAACTCCATATGAGCTTGACAGAAAATCCACATCTGCTGGAGCTCAATTTTTAGGTGACAGGCTGGTATCTTGGCAAAGCAAGAAGCAGCACACGGTGTCTCAGTCGACAGCCAAAGCAGAATATGTGGCTGCATCCGCTTGTTGTTCACAAGTGGTATGGTTGCAGCATCAGCTGGGAGATTACGGTTTGAATTTTTTCGATACTCCCATTTTTTGTGATAATAATGCTGCATTGCAAATCGTGAAAAATCCTGTGCAGCACTCTAAAACCAAACACATAGATATCAAAACACACTTCATTCGGGATTGCTATGACCGCATGCTCATTCATCTGGAAAGGGTGGCATCGGAGGAGAATGTGGCGGATATGTTCACCAAACCCCTTCCAAGTGCAAATTTTGAAATGTGTCTCAAAGAACTTCGAATGATAGCCTTTGATAAGTAGTCTGGCAACTTGTTTTATTTAAAAAAATAAAGAATTCAAAAAAATACAAAAAAATTGAAAAAAATAAAAAAAATAAAAAAAATTTGAAATAAAATTCAAAAATACAAAAGTAGTGTCTTTTTGGTAGTTTAAAAAATCTAAAAGCAAGGGGAAGATAAAAGATTTCATTTCCTCAAATGTGTGTGCTTTTAAATTTTTTACTGGTTTGGTTGACCAGGCTGGGAAGTGATATAAATTTCCAGGTGTTTGCTGACTGACACGTGTAAAGTGGATGTGAAAAGCAGTGATTCATGGTCGATATGCGTGGTAGGCTCTGCTGACAATCAATCAAAAGGTATGTTTTATCACAGCACTTGAAGATAACGTATGATGCTTGATAGGGAGCACACACTTAGGTTAGTACAATTTCTATTTGACTGTGCATCAGGTATCCTGAGACACACGCCCGGTTCTGAGTATTAATGTCATGCTCAAAAATCCCATTCCCTATGCTTTGCGTAAGAAATGACCTGGGAATGTTGTACGTGAGTCAGGACTCCTCCGTTCTGCGAAAGCGGAGACCTGGAACCGCCCTGATCCACGTACGATTTAAGATCACATTGTATATATATGATAAACCAAAAGATGCCAAGTGCACAATCAAAAGAGACCCTCAAGCGTCCAAAACCCTCAGCCTTTGTCACTGATGAGAACATTGTTAAAAATGTTTCAAAAATTCAGCTGACTCTGTATATTATCCAACAAAACCCCCGTGATCTATTCTTTTCTTTTCTCAACCCCTCTGGAGCATGATGTTGGGCTTAAGAAAAGGTGTCGTGAAAAAATGTTGTATGGAAACCAGGTGTGCTTGATAGAATGTGCAACTTATACCTAGGACTTATGTGTGTGACCTGGATAGATTGTCATAATTAATAAACCTGAAAAAATATAAGTTAAGGTGATGAAACTGCTTAAGTAAGCGAAAGCAACATGAGTTTAAAAAAATTGGACCAAAATACCAGCAATCGCCTGAACACGCGAAGTAACTGAAGCTGAAAAAGGTTCCTCAGTCACAGACTATCTGGTATGATCCCTAACAGTTCCTCTTCACTCAAAGTTCAGTTGGTTAAGATTTTTTTTTGTGTTTATGTTTTTTATTTTATTTTAATTGTGTTTATTTTATTTTCTTAACTTCTGATTTTGTTTGTTTTGTTTTTTATTCAGTTTATTTATTTTAGTATAAGTTGCCAGATTGTAAAACTCTCAGGCTTGACTTCAGGGGAAGCTTTTTGAATAAACAAGATTGAAGTTGGGGTTTGTGTGTTTTTTTTTAAAAAATATAACCTTGTTAAGAGAAAATGAGGTTGAAGTTAAAGGTTTGGGTCTCTATTGATCTTTTTTAAATCTTGAGGGGCCAAAATGAATTTTTTTTTAAATGCTTTGAAACAAAAAGGGGGAGAGTCGGCGACCCCTCACTCTCCCAGTCTCCCTCTCCTCACTCAAAACCCTAACCACCCACCTGCTACCTCCGCCGATCAACACCACCACCACTGCCTTCTCCATCGAACACCACCACATCCATCGCCTCTCCCCTACGACCTCACGACCACCATTCCCGTCATCATCCGACCACCACAGCACCTCCATTCCCTCGCAGCGCCGCCGCCACTGTCCCCTCCAAATCCGCCGCTATCCGCCACCGTCGACACCATCCAACACCTCCCTCTTGGTCGGAATTTTCTCGTGAACACATCCCCTGTGTCAATTTGGAGCTATGGCGCCCCGTTTGAAGCGCGTTGCCCGACCCCCCAAAGACCGAATGGAGTATGTTTGTTTTTATGAATTTTCTCGGTAATATTGATTGGGACGGGTGAAAAACTCAAAATGCAAGGGTTTGGGACTGTGTTTAAGAGTTAAATCATCAAACATGTGTGAAATTGATGAAGTTGTAGATGAAGAGGCTTTTCGATCGATTCAGGGACTTTTCGATCAGCCCCTGGTGCTTTTCGATCAGCCCCTAGAGCTTTTCGATCGCTGGAGACTTCTCGATCAGAAGCTAAGGCTTCTCGATCGGGACTGGTACTTGTCGACCACTGGTTGACGATGACCAGAGTCTTATCGATCAAGGTCCTAGGCTTTCCGATCAAAAGCTATGCTTTTCGATCGGAGCCTGGACTTCTCTATCGCCGCCAGCACCTTTTCGATTAGGCCTCTCGGTGACAAATGACTTTCCGATCGGACGGATGCTTTCCGATCGAAAACCCTGTTTTTCGATCGGAAAGGTACCAGATGACGTTTTCAATGGTTTTTCGGTCAATTTTAAGCCGTTATGCTGTCCGTTTTTCGAGAAATCCCTAAAAAGTAATGAACTTTTGTGTGTTTTGGATGTTTATCTGTGTCTGTGAGTGCAGGGATTTAGAGTTTGTCAAAGATCACAATCAGGTGGCTTATTTGCTGGACCCGCCTGCTGAATACAAAGAGAAGTATCTGTCAATGATAGCAGGATTGAAGAAGTGCTGTCTACACTATGCACTAACAGCAAACCCGGTTATATGCAAACGTATGCAGCAAGAGTTTTGGAAGACAGCATATGTATCTGAAGATGGAAAGCAGATAATTGCCAAGATTCAAGCTACTGAGGTGATGTTAACTGAAGAGAATTTCAGACAGGCACTCAGACTTAAAGATGTAGCTGCTGATCCCACTGTGCTTGACAAAGAAATGGTGTCACAGTGTCTGAAGGAAATGGGCTACCTCACAATATCTCCTCCTACCATGAAGGCTCTTATTCCACCATATTGGAGGATGTTGGCACATTACCTGCAAAAATGTGTCATTGCCAAAAAGAGCTCTACAGATCAGTTGAACCAAGTGCACACCCATGCAATGGTGTCACTGGTCAGAGGTGTTAGGTACAACTGGTCCAGAATGATATTTGAAGATGTGAAGGTTGTTGTGTCCAGAGATAAGAAGTTTGCTGTTGTTCCAAGATTCATCCAGTTAGTTCTGGATTCAAGATATCCAGCACTGAGGAAGACAAATGACACACATGATACCAAGCCAATGGGCATTGAGGTTTTTCCAATGATAAACCCAAAGAAGAAATTGTCTGATAAGATGTCGTTTGGTGATAAGTTTGGAGAATTTGGAGACATAGTGAGAGAAGAAGTTCCAGTGAACAGAAATGCTTCGGTTGAAGAAGAACATAGTCGACCTTCTCATCCGAAGAAAGTTGTTAACCTTCCCGATGACTCTGACTGGGAAGAGTTTGACTTAGAAGATGTGCGGATTGGTGCACTGAATTTTGAAGGTGAAGATAATATCAACTATGACACGTATCTTGATGGCATCACTATAGAAGAAGTTGAGACTGAAACTGCTGAGACGCCACTGATTAGAAAACGGAAAGCCACGGAGGATCCTCCCCTCAATGCTTCTGTTACTGAAGAAATGACTGAGACTGAGCCGATTGCTACAAAACACCCTGTGGAAGGCCCAAGTGACCCAAGAAGAAGAAGATTAGACCCTCGTGTACCACCAGTCACAAGCTCAAGTGCTGGTCAATCATCCACTCAACCCACAGCCCAAGAAAAGGGGAAAGCAGTAGAAACCCCTGAATTCAGACTGGAAAAGGAACTGAGAAAAGAAATAAAAGTTCTGAAAGCCCAGAATACAGTCCAAAGTGAGGTAATTGAAGATCTGATTGATATTCAGAAAATTCATAACACTGAGTTGGAGAATCAAAAGAAGATAAACCGAGAGTTTGCAAGACAATTCAGAGATCTCCATAAGCTCATCAAGCAGCTTAGCTTGGATAGATCAAGCAGATCCAACTCTGGTCAAGGTGATAAGGGAGATCCAGGTAACACAGAAGGAAGTTCAGGTGCAGGTGATTCCTCACAGTCACCAGTATTTGACTTTGAAGCTGATATCCCTGAAGAAACTCAGAATGTATTACCCGAAGCTTCCACTGAAGATAAAGATACTCGGGATAGAGATTATATGACTGTACTAGCTTCAGAATTTGACGGAGGTTGGGAAGCTCAGACATTTGCCTATCCTCCTGAAAGGTACCTAATCCAGTTGGGAGAACATTATCATGATAAGCAAGGAATCAATGCAGATATTAAAGACTGGATGTTTGATGGAGAGAAGAATATGTTCGTAGTAAGAAGAAAGGGTCAGTATCCACTAGAATACTACAAGAGCTGGACCCAGTTTTACTCCTGGACGAATGTAGATCTCACGATGTTGTACCATGCACCGTTTTCAAATCCTTCAAACAATGATCAAGCCAAGTACTTCTACAGGAAACTAGAAAATGCTGTAAGAAGCAAGTTCAAGAGGTTTGAAGATTTTCCTCACAAGAAATCGTACGTGAAGAAGTACAGGAGTGTCTTCAAATGGGATGGAAAGAAGAGTATCCCAGGAATGCAGAGTGTAAAAGCCAAGAAGTTTACAAATGTTCTGTATCCACCTACAGACAAGACAAAGACAATACCTCTGCCGATGAGACATCCTGAAGATTGCTTGCATGACTTTCAAACATGGGCTTATAGTGATTATTCTGGTGAAGCCAAAATTCTCTGCAAATCAAAGACAATCGATGTCATGGAAGTTCATGATTTGATGAGGTTTCACAAGACGGATATAATGGTACTTGCAAAGCATCAGATTGAGAGTAATCCAGACACTGAAGAATATGCAAAGTGTTACACTCGGGCCGTAGCTGAGATTGTAGCAAAGGAACTATGGTATGATCCAGCAACGGTGAATCTATCAAAGAAATTCAGAATGTGAAGACAGTCTAATGCTAAAGCCTAGGGGAAGATTGTAGAGACCTAGAAATGAGGCTTTTGCATTAGATGAATTTTGGGTTTATATTAATACTGTGGGCTAGTAAATACTTGTAATTGGGCTAACTTTTGTAGGATTAATGTGGGTTTGAGTCCGATCGGTTTAAGGGTGGGCTTAGGGTTCGAATCATGTAAAAAGATTGACTTGTTTACCAAGTCAATCTCTCCTATATATAGACCCTCCTTATATCGATTAGGGTTGTTGGTACTAAGGAGTTGCGTGTTTTCAAGGTGTAACCGAATCCTCTTTAGGTTCGGACTGTTGGGTTTTAAGAACTTTATCAAAGCCATTTTAACTCCTTAAAATGTAAAACGCAGCGGAAAAATCAAAAGAATAGTTTGATTAGTTGATGTTAAAACCGATTTTAACACTTGATTATAAAACCCAAAACCAAGGATCCAAATATGTATGCATGCTATCAAAACTAAAACCAACCATAGGGGGTTTTAGATATACCTTCTTCCAAGCTCAAGATTGTGAAGAAGATGATGTGGATGAACCGGCTTGCTATCTAACTTGAAAGCCTCAAGTGATGATACCCACGAGCTCAAGCAACAACCACCCTTGTTGCTAGGATTTCTTGAAGACTAACTCCTCCTTCCTCTCTTGTTGAATCCGAAACCAACAAGATCTTGGAATCAATTTCCAGATTTTCTTACAAGAAAAGTGTTCTTGCAATGGAAGAAGAGAGAGAAAGAACTTGAGTATTAGAGAAGGCAAAGTGCTATCAATGACTAGTCCCAATCTCAAGACCATATGTCTTGTTTAAATAAAAAGGCTCAACCACCCTCATAAAGAGGGTGGGAGGCCGGCTCTAGAGGGGGAAAAAGGAGGGGGAAAATGGTTTTTGAAATCTTTTAAAACCCTCCAATGAACCTAGTCCATTTTCTAGTCTTTGTTCATTTAGACACTATGCTTAAGTCATGTAACACATTACATGTTGTGTACTAAAATGAAGTATAACATATAACCTTTTATATGTTGTGTAACATGCTATTTAACCAATTAAATAACATTTTTATCTTGCTTCTATAATTTAAATCATCCACATGATTTAATACAAGTTCAATTAATTAGAAACCGATTTCTAATTATCTTCTATAAGTGACATTTATTTAATTGATCATATCTAAATAAATATCCATTGGGTGTTTGTCTAGCTCGTTATTGGGTATGACCCGTCTTGGATCATAACGTACTAGCCACATCAATCTAGTATGTGTCTTGGGCAGACCGAGTCCAACAATCTCCCACTTGCACAAGATTCATAGAAGATTGATGCAAGCAACAAATACCGCCTAACAACGGTTTGTTACCCCTAATACGTATGACTTAGTGCCATTCAATAACATCATCTCCTTCAAGTCACCACTTGAAATGTTTTAGGTGAAACGATCATTTATCCTTTTGTCACAAATGTCATGTTAAATCCTAGAGACATAGAGTGATCACTCTCTATTAGATTTAACTTAATTCAGGCCTTAGACATTTAACTCTCAACGAATAAGAGGGACAAATTCCATCTTGACTACCTACGTCTCTCACAAACACCTAGTATCATGCTTGAGCTTAGCCTTATGTACTGCCATGTTTCAGAACAGCGAAGAACTAAGTCAAAGCATAATGCTTGGTGAATATCAAGACCCAATATGTATCTCAGGTCAGAGGATACAAATGATATTCTCCTTTACTCAAGCTTACTTATGATCAATCAATTAAGATTCCATGGGGTAAGACTTGAGAGCGGGTCGTCCAATATTTGTCTCCCACAAATATCTATGAACCTTGGTAGCAACCCATTGCTCCATATTCATACCTTATGAATATCCACCAATCCAAGTTCATAATAGTCTTACCTTCATATTCGTTCCCACAAATATGATCGACTACGGACATTTAGAATAAGTAACTTATTCACGGATTTAAACATGCAAAAATGGAACACTACACAATTTAAATGAAATCCCACATTCATATAAAAGTGTCAAAATAAACATTGTTCCGATATCGAAATACAAAATATAAATCATATCCAATCACTAGAATGTCGAAGTCCCATAGCACAAACATGACCCTCATGCTTTGGGCGTTCTAGGAGCTTCGTGAGTGGATCAGCGACATTGTCATTGGTGTGAACTTTGCGAATACATATCTTTCCCTTTGCAACTTCATCCCTTATGTAGTTGAATCTCCGCTCGATGTGCCTTACCTTTTGATGATCACGAGGTTCCTTGATTTGAGCAATCGCTCCCTCGTTATCACAAAGGATCTCTAGGGGTCCTTGAATGGTAGGAACAACCCCTAGTTCGGCAATAAATTTCTTCAACCATGCGGCTTCTTGCGCGGCCAAAGATGCGGCGATGTATTCTGATTCCGTAGTGGACAACGCAACCACATCTTGCTTTGAGCTCTTCCAAGAGACCGCCCCTCCATTCATAATGAAGATATACCCCGATTGTGAACGAGAATCATCTCGATCCGTTTGGAAACTCGCATCCGTGTAACCCCTTACAACGAGTTCCTTCTCATCGGATCCATATATTAAGAACATATCCTTAGACCTTCTAAGATATTTTAATATACTTTTGACAGCCATCCAATGGCTATTTCCTGGATTCTGTTGGTATCTACTTGTCATGCTTAAGGCGCATGACACGTCCGGTCTAGTGCATATCATAGCATACATAATCGATCCAATAGCAGACGCATATGGGATTCCTTTCATTTTGTCTTGCTCAACCTTTGAGCTTGGACATTGAGTCCTACTCAATATAGTCCCCTTTTGAATAGGTACCAAACCTTTCTTAGAGTTCTCCATCTTGAACCTTTTCAAGACTTTGTCAATGTATGCACTTTGATTCAAACCTATCAGGCGCCTTGATCTATCTCTATAGATCTTTATTCCCAAAATATAGGTGGCTTCACCAAGATCCTTGATGGAAAAGCAACTTCCAAGCCAGGCTTTTACACCTTCCAAGGTTGGAATGTCATTCCCAAATAGTAGTATGTCATCTACATACAATACTAGAAAAGTTATTATACTCCCACTAGCCTTCTTATACACACAAGCCTCATCCTCGTTCTTGATGAAGCCAAATTTCTTTATTTCTTCATCAAAACGCTGATTCCAACTCCTTGATGCTTGTTTCAATCCATAGATTGATTTCTTTAACTTACACACTTTGTTAGGATGTTTTGGATCGACAAAACCCTCGGGCTGAGCCATATAGACATCTTCCTCAAGATATCCATTTAGGAAAGCCGTTTTGACATCCAATTGCCATATCTCATAATCATAATGGGCGGCTATGGCAAATAATATCCTTATCGACTTTAGCATTGCTACAGGCGAGAAAGTTTCATCATAATCAACCCCTTGAGTTTGAGTGAAACCTTTTGCTACAAGTCGAGCTTTAAATGTGTCTAAGTTTCCATGCATGTCGGTTTTCTTCTTGAAAACCCACTTACTTCCAACTACCTTGGAGTTAGGAGGTCGCTCTACCAAGTCCCATACTTGGTTATCATGCATGGATTGCATCTCAACGTTCATGGCTTCCAACCATTTTTCCGATTCGGAATCGGACATTGCATCACGATAAGTGGTTGGTTCATCCGAATCTACCACATAGCATCCCTCCATGAAAAATCCATATCTTTCGGGTGGACTACTAGTTCTACCGGATCTACGAACGTTGTTTGTGTTTTGATCAACCATTTGATCATCTTCAACAATTTCTTGTTGAGGGCTAGTTTCAACCAAACGTGTATCGGCTTGTGGTTCTTGATCCTCCTCAAGTTCCACCGTTCTTGCACTAGTTCCTTCCATAAGAAACTTAGTTTCCAAAAACTCGGCCTTTCTAGCTATAAATACCTTTTGCTCTGTTGGATTGTAGAAGTAATATCCTATAGAATCTCTAGGATATCCTACAAATATACACTTAGTGGATCGGGGATCTAGCTTGTTTGAAGCATCATGCTTTACATAAGCTTCACAACCCCACACCTTTAGATAAGATAAGGATGGAACCCTTCCATGCCATAACTCAAAAGGTGTCCCTTCCACTTTCTTGGTTGGGGCCATATTCAAAATACGGGCCGCTGAGAGTAGGGCATAACCCCAAAATGATAGAGGTAAGGAACTTCTACTCATCATAGATCGAACCATATCCAATAGGGTTCGATTCCTCCTCTCCGATACACCATTATGTTGTGGTGTTCGAGGTGGACTAAGTTGTGAGACAATCCCACAACTCCGAAGATAGTTTTGAAATTCATTGCTTAGGTATTCACCTCCTCTATCCGAACGAAGGATCTTTATTGTCTTGTTGAGTTGATTTTCTACTTCATTCTTGAAGATTTTGAACATTTCAAAAGCTTCATCCTTGTGTGCTAACAAGTACACATACCCATAGCGACTATAGTCGTCGGTAAAGGTGATGAAGTATCTTTCACCATTCCTAGATGTTGGCTTAAAAGGTCCACATACATCCGAATGTATGATCCCTAGAAAATCTTTTGCTCTTTCGGTGGTGCCACTAAAAGGTGCCTTAGTCATCTTGCCTTGTAGGCAAGATTCGCATACTTCATAGGAATCATTATCATTTGTTTTCAAAAGACCACTCTTTTGTAACGCTAGTATGCGGTTCTTATTTATGTGACCAAGGCGGCAATGCCAAATGTAGGTGTCACTCAAATCTCTTTTGAGTCTCTTGGTGTTAGTTTGATACATTGAGCTATTGTATGATGTGTTTTCATGAACCAATTCATAAATACCATTTAAAGGGCTAGCTTTAAAATAAAACACGTCATTCATTGAAACATGGATATCATTGTTAACAAATTTAAAATCATATCCAAAATGTCTTAAACGGGAAACGGAAATTATGTTCCTAGTCAAACTAGGAGCATATAATACATTATTCAAAATTACTTCCAAACCACTTGGAAGTTCCAAAATGTAGTCTCCTTGGGCTTCAACTTGAACTTTCGCTCCATTGCCCATGAAGAGACTAACTTCTCCCGCCTTCAATTGCCTATTTCTTTTGAACCCCTGCAACATATTACATATATGAGTTCCACATCCGGTATCCAATACCCATGTGTTAGAAGAAATGGCATTAAGCTCAATATAAATCATAAAGGTCTTACCCGAGGTTTGACCTTCATTTTTCTTTTCTTTCAACCCTTTGAGATAGGTTGGACAATTCCTCTTCCAATGTCCTACCTCACCACACTCAAAGCATGGATCATTTGAAGCAATCTTTTGCTTCTTCTCCTTCGGTTTGGGGTTTTCTTTCTTGCCCTTCCCCTTGACGAATCCCTTTCCTTTGGCAACCTTTGCCTTTGAGGAACTAGAGGTAGAGCGAGACCTTTTCTTGCTACTACCTTCATTGATCGTTAGAACGGGCACAACACTTTTGCCCATCCCTTGCTCGGCCGTTTTGAGCATCCCATGAAGCTCGGGAATGGTCTTCTCCCAACCATTCATATTGTAATTCAATACAAAAGTGTCAAACTTCTTTGACAAAGAGTTGAGGATCAAATCCGTAGCCAACTCTTTTGAAACAGGACAATTGAGCCTTTCAAGACGATCAATGAGGCTCTTCATCTTAAGAACATAGGATGAAACCGTTTGTGACTCGTCCATACGACATGCATGGAGTGCTCGAACCGTTTCGAAGCGCTCGGTTCTTGCCTTTTGTTGGAACATTTCCTTCAATTGGCATATCATGTCGTATGCCCCATGATTCTCTAAATCCTTTTGTAGCTCGGGGATCATACTTGCTAGCATGAGGCATGAAACTTGGACGGAGTCCTCGGTGTACTTCACCCAATCGGCATAAGCCTCGACGTCTTCGACATCGGGTTCGTCGGGGATAGGATCGTCCAACACATAAGACTTCTTTTCTTGTTTGAGAACAATTCTCAAGTTGCGGTACCAATCCACAAAGTTGTCTTGGTTGAGACGATTCTTGTCTAAGATGGATCTTAGCGATAGGTTATGGACGTTTGTGGCGGGGATGATTTCGTTATTATTGGCCATCTACAAAATTTAACAAAGTTCTATTAAGTATCTTTGATATCAATATTAACCTTTTAATTTATTTAATACCCTTTTATGTCTCATAGACAATTAATAAATTAAAACCTAGAATCCAACGTTACATTTAAGTTGTGGTTAGGTGACCTTTATCCCATGACTTAAATTAACAAGGTAGTCAACGTTTGACAATTGCAACTCTTTGCAACTTCTAGTAGTATGGGATCGATTAAACATCTTATGTTTAGTTGGCATGTTTAATCCCATCAATGCCTTTGGTTCCCCATGCTTCGGTGACCCTATTCACATGGTCCCCAAATCAAGTTGTCCTACTTATACACACGTGTAAATTTACATATGTAAGTGGTTAGGTGACCTTTATCCCACATACATGGTAAACCTACCTCAAATATACAAGTTCCCTCAAATACGGTTAGGTGACCTTTATCCCATAAAGAGTTTACAAGCAAATTGAGTGTTGTACAAAAGGATGGCGTTTAAACTTGTTTTCAAAAGGGTCGTTTTTAGTTTTCATAATTCTAGTGTAGAAAACTCTATGTACCATACAATTCACATGCATTCAAATGTATGGTACCCTAGTGTTGTTTGAAATCCATATTTCATGGTTCTTTTAATAAAACCCATTTTATTGATAAATCATCATCAACTTAATAAAACCCATTTTATTAGTCTTTGTTAATGATATTTTAAGAACCGGTTTTAGCTTGTTAATGTTTATTAGTTTGTTTTAGCATGCATATCCAAATATCATCCAAACATGAAAATAAACAACCACACAAGCATAATAAAATAGGTGCATAGCCATAGCCAACTATTGACAACACCTGCTAGCCGTAACAGGAGTGTGTCATGGACAACACCTTTTAGCAGTAACAGGGGTGTTTCTGGGACAACACCTGTTACCTGTAGCAGGGGTGCAGAAGCACTCCTGCTATTTAAAAGGAGTGTCTCGGTCTCTCCTAAGGGACAAAACACAAGTGATGTGTTGTGAACTCCCACTTGACCCCGCATCCAAATGCTTGAAGTGACCTCCTTTGGTTGTGTTTTGCTTGACTCCTTTGGGCATCCAAGATCCTCCATCTTGTGCATTCTTCCTTTTTACAAAATATGGATCCTAATACATTTTTCTAGTAAAACAAAATGCACCTAATCTATTACATTACATACCAAATGAAATAAATAGATTACATGCCCAAAATGAGGAACTTGAAATTATTACAACTTTTGAATAATTACAACAAGCACAAACATTCACCACAAACAATCACAAGGTCTTTTGGCTAGGCTTTATGCACCAAACATATATCTAAAAATACATCCATATGTACAAATGGTTCCCTTTTAACCCATTTCCCTTTTCGGTCCAACACAAAACCGAAAACGTGGGTTTGTTGTCCAAACAACAAAAACAACAAAATGATAAAATGCTTTAATCTTTCAAGATAACCACATGCATGTTAGTGAAGCATCTTGAAAGACAAAGGGAAACCATGAACAAAACTTTCGGTTTGTGGTATGAGGAACCAAAACCAAGAGTTTTGTGGAGCTAACCAACTAGCTCTTTGAAGCATGCATCCATATAAGCGGCTCTAGATGCCATTGTTGGGTTTTAAGAACTTTATCAAAGCCATTTTAACTCCTTAAAATGTAAAACGCAGCGGAAAAATCAAAAGAATAGTTTGATTAGTTGATGTTAAAACCGATTTTAACACTTGATTATAAAACCCAAAACCAAGGATCCAAATATGTATGCATGCTATCAAAACTAAAACCAACCATAGGGGGTTTTAGATATACCTTCTTCCAAGCTCAAGATTGTGAAGAAGATGATGTGGATGAACCGGCTTGCTATCTAACTTGAAAGCCTCAAGTGATGATACCCACGAGCTCAAGCAACAACCACCCTTGTTGCTAGGATTTCTTGAAGACTAACTCCTCCTTCCTCTCTTGTTGAATCCGAAACCAACAAGATCTTGGAATCAATTTCCAGATTTTCTTACAAGAAAAGTGTTCTTGCAATGGAAGAAGAGAGAGAAAGAACTTGAGTATTAGAGAAGGCAAAGTGCTATCAATGACTAGTCCCAATCTCAAGACCATATGTCTTGTTTAAATAAAAAGGCTCAACCACCCTCATAAAGAGGGTGGGAGGCCGGCTCTAGAGGGGGAAAAAGGAGGGGGAAAATGGTTTTTGAAATCTTTTAAAACCCTCCAATGAACCTAGTCCATTTTCTAGTCTTTGTTCATTTAGACACTATGCTTAAGTCATGTAACACATTACATGTTGTGTACTAAAATGAAGTATAACATATAACCTTTTATATGTTGTGTAACATGCTATTTAACCAATTAAATAACATTTTTATCTTGCTTCTATAATTTAAATCATCCACATGATTTAATACAAGTTCAATTAATTAGAAACCGATTTCTAATTATCTTCTATAAGTGACATTTATTTAATTGATCATATCTAAATAAATATCCATTGGGTGTTTGTCTAGCTCGTTATTGGGTATGACCCGTCTTGGATCATAACGTACTAGCCACATCAATCTAGTATGTGTCTTGGGCAGACCGAGTCCAACACGGACTTGGTGATTAATCGAAGTGGTCTTTCCTGTTTACAATTGGTTTGTGTTATTGCTTCTTATACTTTTCGATTATTACATATATTGGTTATTCTTGAATCACCTAGTAAAACCGGATTCCGCACGGTGTTACTAGTCTTTGATATCGCGTGAGGGTTAGATTGATCCTTACAATGAACACATGTATACACAGTGACTTCTCATTTTCTTTTTCACATATCTTTTCCTTGATATCATGAGACATGCATCAAGATGTTGTCCACATGGTCAAGCGTTATTATTTAATGTGTTTATCACATCTGAATACTTTCTGATTTAATGCCTAGCCTACCAAGCACATCGAGCAATGATCTTATGGCTTTTTCATCTAGTTTATCCATGAGCCAGACACGTAAGCCAATGTACCATCATTTCCCAATCATGTTGGATACAATTTCTCATTTTTCAATGTTTTTGTATTTTTCCATTTATCTCCCCCTTAAAATGAAAACTCTATTTTTGGATTTTCATTTTAATGCAAACAAAAACACAAATACGCTATTTTTGGTTTTTCAATTTTCTCCCCTTAAACTACATACAGAATGACCCGAAGCGAATCGCTTCTGATCGACCAGTATCTTGGTTTCCTTTAGAAACCACTTTAGGTTTCTAAATTTGTTGTTTTGGGAAATCAGTATTCGATGAACCAGTCACAGTTGACTGTGACGAACATCCGACACATGAATCATTTTAAAATTTTGGTAAAACTTTTCTTGGACGTTTGAAAAATGTCAGTGGAGATTCATCAAATACTCTGCCATATTCATCAACAAACTTGTATTTGGCAGATTTACCAACATATGGAACCTTTCCTTTTCTTGAACTAGAAGCAGCAGAAACCGGAAAATCTTGTGCCATATGCCCTTTTTGTCGGCAATTGTAACACAAGCGATTATTGACATTTCGGCGTTTCGGAATCTGCAAAGCTTCACAAAAATATTTATCTCCAAAATGATCATAAAAGGAATCGAATACCTGATATTGATGATCATGAACCCATTTCGAAGTCAGACTTTTTGGAGGAGAATTTGATCCTCCAGAAGAATATGTAGCACCGTGTGGCTTCTTGCTCTTCAGATCAACATTCTTGACAAAAACTTCGGCAATTTTCTGGAGTGGGAATTCTTTATCAGAAAATATTTGTTCCGAACCCTTGAGTTTGTAAAACCTCTCGGGTTGAACCTTGTCAACTTTAAAAACATCTTTCTTGACTTGTTTCATCTTGACTTGCTTCAGACTTTGTTGTTTTGAACCTTGAGACCCATCAACTTTACCATTCTTGGTCTTGTAACCCAACTCAACATGTTTACCCGAAACCTTTTCATCAGAACCAGAAGATTTATGTCCGTTCTTTGCAAGACGCGAAAACTCAGCTTTCACAGCTTTAACATTATTTTGGTCATAGAAAATCCTTTCATCAATAGCAGTCTTCTCAATTGAACTTGCCGATTTCTCTTCTTCAGTAGACGTAGAAACAGACACAACCATTTCATCTTTCTGATCTTTCGGTGACTTCACAACCTTTTCCCCATCAGATTTCTTATCAACAAATTCAGAATAATCACCAGTTTCTTCCTTTTCCTTCAGATCATTAACACCTTCTTTGAGACTACCTGGTGGTGAAACTGTTTTGGTAAACAATTTCTCAAAATTTCCATCTTTGGCTAGAAAACTTGTAAAAGATGTAGAAAAAGACATTTTGAATCAATGACTTCAATCTTTAGTTCAGAAATCTGTTGTTGAGCCTTAGCCAATTCTGTTTCCGTAGCAATCAACTTCTTAGTCACTTTATGAGTTTCATACTTTTGCAATCGCAACTCATCTAATCCAGCCCACAATTCCTTCGTCAGCTTATCTTCATTTCTTTTCTGAATATCCAAATTTGAAGTTTGCAACTTATTTACTCTTGCCAGTTCCCGCTTCTCATCTAACAACTTCTCCATATCAAGCTAATATGCTTCAATTTTAGCAACCGAGTCATCAGAAGCCTTGGTAAGTAAATCTAGTTTAATCTTGGATTTTTCAAAGAAATTATTAAAATAATTAGCAGCATCCTCAGCTTTTGTCTTCCATTTCGCAACCTCCTTCACTAAGTCATCTTTTTCTTCAGATAACTTTGTAACTTTCTGTTCAAACTCCTGTTTAACACTATGAAATTTTGATTCTTTCTCAACAAACTCTGCTTGAAAATCTGAAAACTTTGCTTTTTGAGAAGAAAATTCTTGAATTAGATCTTCTAACTTTTGTTGTTCATTAGCCAGTTCTTCTATCTTTCTTTTATTTTCATCAACCAACAACCCACGTTCCTTTATCAATCCTTCTATCTTCTTGTCTTTCTGAGAACAAAACTCACAAATTGATTCATAGCCACTATTTCCAGAATCACTTATTTCAGATTCAGAATCAGAATTAGTTAATTCTTCTTCATCATCATTATGAACAATTTGAGCAATCATTGCAGATGTGGGAATCCATGTAGACTCATCATCAGAATCGGGAGTGCAATAATTACCTTTATCCGATTTTTGGGCGCTTGACTCAGAAATAATAGCAGTTAAAGCAATTGGATCAGAAGTGTGTCCCCAATCATATTGTTTATCTGCTTGAGACACCAAAGCTGTTGGAGACTTTGATGAAGAAATATTTGATTTTGAACACTCACGAGCAAAATGAGCAAAATTAGAACATTTGAAACATTTTACCTTTGATTTGTCTATGCCAACCTTGCCATTTGGATTAAGACTTTGAAATCCGGTCTTTTTCTTGAATCGTTTAAGTCTTTGGGCTAACATTGCAAGTTGCCAATTAATGTGCATTTGTTCAAGGTTATCTGGATCAATCTAATCAAAATCTTCTCCAATCAAATTAGATGTTGTCAAACCACCATTCAGCAATCCATAATATGAAGATAACAAAGTTGAAATTATTGCTACATGTTCATCTGGTGTATTTGCAGAAAATGAAGTCGGACTTGAATGATTTGGAATAGTGAAGTTACACCCTCTTGATGAATTTGCAGAGTTTCCTGAATCATGACCAGCAACAAAAGTTGTTTGAGGTGGATTTGATGAATCAACACCAAAAGATTTAGATTTTGCACTGATACTTGCATAATTTTGACCATGATACACTTCAGGATTTTGGAATTGAGCAGTTGACTTGTTTGATGTCATCATTTCCATTTCTCTAGCATGAAGCTTTCCGGTCAAATCATGAAATGATAATGCAGAATATTATTTATCATGAGTAAGCAATAATACATAGTTTTCCCACTTTTCCGGTAATGCTTCCATCAATTTCTCTTTCAATTCCTCCTCTGTCTTTTCAATTTTAACCACTTTCATCTCACTAATCAGATGTGAAAACCTTGAAACAAGAGCAAAAATATTTTCTTTTTCATAATGTTGAAAAATTTTAGATTCCTTGTTCAACACTTTTCGTCTACTCTTCTTATATTGATCATTACCTTCACATCGAGCAGATAAAGCATCCCACAACTGTTTAGCTTTCTTGCAAGTGCTGAATTGATGCAACAACTCGGTAGGTAAAGCCATGGTAAGATAACCATAAACTTTTTGTTCAAGCTCATAGCTTTTTCTTTCATCCTTATCAAAATCTTGAATTTCTTTATACCCTACATCTGCAGTTGGACGTACATACAACTTTTGAATTGGAATCCATAAATCAATATCGTTTGTGCTGATGTATGCAGAAAAACGTTGCTTCCAATTTTGATAATCTTCCAACTTTAACAGCTTAGGAACTTTCTAACTTGTTCCTATTTCATTATCAAAATTGAGCATAGCTTGTACCGTGCTTTGCATAGCCGCAAACGCTTTAAAATCAGACATTTATCACCGAAAATAATACTCCAAAAACTTCGAACTAAAAAACGGAGGTCTTCCAAGCGGATTTTGGGGGTCAAAACTAGACGGTATCGGCCATAGGCCAGTACAAGTCCTAGATCTCGTCGAGACGAATGTTTTGGCTGGTATTGGGTTCCGTAACTCTTTACGGTTTTCAAGTTACGTCAGTTTTAGTGAAGGTCGCTTTTCTGCCAGCGGACCAAACCAAATTCAGCGGACCAAATTTGCACTCAACGGACCAGTTCCGGATCAATTTAACTAGCGGACCAGATTTGTACCTGTGGACCACTTCCGGATCAAATTCACCAGCGGACCAGATATCCTCAACGGATCAAATTTGGTACGGCGGGCCAAATGGTACGGCGTAACTGCCAGCGGACCAGAAAGTAACCGCCACAGACCAAACTTTGAAGATTGCCTGGGCGGACCAGTTGCGGACCAAGTTGTTCTATCAGCGGACCAGACGTAGATGAAGCTGAAATCGACTGATTTTCACAAATTTTGACAATTGAAGCTAGAAACTAGATCAGTATGATGCAAAAACACTCCAGGAACATATAGAAATCATTTTTATCCTCGGAATCACTCAGAATTGGAAGAAATTGTAGAAAAACTTACCAAACCCAAGCTTGCTCTCTCTAAAGTTCCGAAAATTGATCAAAAAAACCAGCAGTAGAGCAACCAAAAGCTCTAATACCACTTGTAAAACCGAGATATGATCTTACTACTGCGTGTATCAATCAATCATAGTAAACACGGATGTAAATAAGAGATCTTGTATTGAATCACTTGAAGATACAATGAAAGCTCTCTAGTTTCTCTCTCTAGAAACACACACACAGAAGGTGAAGAATGACAGAAGTGTTAAAATTCATTCTAACACAAACCTATTTATACTAAGTGACTAACTACTCAGCGTACCACATGGTACGCCGGACCATATGGTCCGCCGGACCATATGATACGCCACCTATGATATAGTCACTACAACACATTCTAAGACACACTCACATAGATACAATACACGAGACACTCATAGCATAGGGATATGCTCTAACAACAATCTGAAAATAAACAAAACTTCTACAACTCATGAATTAAAATGACCCTAATCAGAAATTGAGAATCGGTTTAAGTACAGTCAACATAAAATCGAATTTGAATATAACAATCATTCAATCAAAAGAGTGAATGGTGAAGGATTAAGATATCAACAAAGCCTAGAATCAAAAATCAAATAACTTAAAACAAAGGAAACCCTAAAACATAAAATTGATTTTACATATAACTTTAATGAAAGATAGCAAAGCAGATCTATAACCATTCAGCAGAGATCAGAAAATATTGAAACTAGGAAACCTATAATCGAAAATAAAATCTTGCTCCGTAAACGTCAGCATGTAAAATACTGCTCAGAGATCTGTGTGAGTTGAGCATAAAACAGGAAAAGTGACAAAAAGAGGAAAATGGAGTAACCTAGATTACGGCAACCTGAAAATTGACAACACTTTGAAGGGAAAAGACGGGGTGCAGCGACGATGTAGAAATCGATGAAGGGAGCACTCCTATTGGGTTTATAATGAAGCCATTGCACAATCACACCCTTTAATATGTCAGGTTAAAAAAAGGAGCCGGATCCTTGCTTCGGGTTATAGGATCCGCGAGATTCTGAGGAACTTTATCAAAAAAATTTAATTCAAAACTCTGAGAATTTGACACATAAGCATAAGCTTAGGTGGCTTAATTTTAAAAGAAGACCAATCCTAGGTGGCACACCTTAAAATGTGCCACCTAAACAGCAAAAACTAATGTTTATTATATTTATAGGGGAAAGTTATTGTACAAAGGGGCTTTTGCGTGCGAAGCGTGCGAAAGGGATCTCCGCCGTTCATCTACGCGTGTTTTTGGATCTGACGGAGCTAAATTGTTTCACGCTTTAAGTTCAGCTTTTGCATGGAGAATTAATTTAAAAAAAGGGACACGAAGTCTTTAAAAGGGGTAGTAGCATCTTTTTACAATTAAATGAAAATACGCAAAAAAAAAATTAATTACGCATCAACAAAAACAACGTAAACCATAACTTGTCAAAAAAAAAATCACGCATAAGTTCAGGTTTTTCACGCAAACGAATAAAAATCACTAATCAACGAACTTTAAATACGAATAAACCAAAACAACGCAAAAGCAAAACTTTTCATAAAAAATCACGCATAAGTCCCTTTTTAACGCAATGGTAAAAAAATACCTCCTAAAAGTTTTTTTTGTTAGCGAACCATGATCTACATAACACGCAAGGCTTATTAAACACAACAAAATAAGAACGCATTAATATAATTAGGTTCTTTAAACGTAATGTATTAAAACCATGCGGGGCTCTAGACTTATTCCTTTCGATTCCTTATAAAAACAACATCATAATCACGCATTAGCAGAATTAGTTTGTTCTCGGCATAAAGTTGTAACTAAGAGACAATTAACTAAATAACGCACGTTCAGTATAATAATAACGCAAATATAAAATAGAAAATCAAATACATTAAAACCAAAATATTCATCATCATATATAATCCATCAAAATAAACACAAAATAAAATTAAAAATCATAGACCTAGTCAAAAGAAGCAAGGAAATCCATCTTCAATTCAACAGACATGTTAATCAGCTTCAGAATCTTCCGAATAGCTTGAACCTGTTCCTCATCAGCTACCCCCAAGTCTGTCAAAATGTCACACCCCCCTCCGCCGCCCCCTGCCAGGTGCGGGGGAGGGTGTGGGACCGGCTGTCCGAATCAGTTCCCGAGGTACTAACTAAACAACAACACACAAGCATACATAACGGACATCGAGTCCTCACAGTGAAACTCTAGGCCTACTCTAAATGAGGATGCACAGAGCACCTCTTAGCCGACCTGATAAAATCGATAGCCACCGGATATGGCCCAGGACAACAACCATCATAATATTCCAAGTTCAGATTAGGTCCACACCTACACTTGCTTACCTGCAACATAAGTCAATCACAAAGTCAACAAAAAACGTTGTTGGTGAGTCGTAACTACCATCATCACATTAACAGTTTTAACACATACAGATTATGAACTTATCATGCCGCACCCAAGGTCAACACTCAGATACTCTACGGGCACGTTGCGCGTAGCCATACGCCCTCTACGAGTAGTTTTTAAGTTCAACATATAAGTACATATTCCCCCTAGTAAATTAATACTAGAGGATCCGGGTGAATATGGATCGTTCAACTATATCGGCCGCTATAATCCCTTATATGTCTAGTGGTCTCAACCTTAATGACCAGAAAGTCTCTAATGACCCTTACTGGGCATTCTGACTCACAGTGTTCGACAAGATAAGCACAACAGATATAACAGATACATCAGAGCAACCATGTGATCTCAAATAGTTAACTAATGAAGGAAGTCAGAGGACTCACAGTAATGAAGTCAGAAACAGAGTTCAGTAAAGGTTGCAATCCAAGATTCACTAGAATATCCTATCTTCGGTTTCTAGCAACCTATTAGAATTATCATGTATATCCAAGTCATATACAATGCTAACATGTCCATAAACCATCTTAGGTTCAAAGTACCATGAATTACAGTCACTAGATCAACCGGTTCAGTTTTTGGTTCATCTAAAAATCGACTAAACATTCTGTCATTTTCCTTCATAGGCGTACCGCCTGGAAATTTACATTTCTGGGCGGTACGCTATAATTTGTTGGTCCCGCCTCCTGTTTTATTTTTCTGGGCGTACTGCTCTGCATGTAGAGAGTTTGGGCGGTACGCCCCTGTCTAGCCCGACTATTTTGTCTTTTAGTGCCATTTTTAAATATTGTCGTTTTGGGCTAGAATCATTTGGGGAATCAGTAGTATACCATATTGGGGTTGTTCAGCAGTTCATTTGTGGTCTATATACCTTATTAAAACATAACCCCAACTTCCCGAGCTTTCCATTTATGGTAAATTTCATCAATTCAACTCCCGATTCATAAAAAGATCATTAGGGACAAAACTCTTGTGACTCAATAACTTATTTCCACATTAGGATCAATGATCAAATCTGGGTTTGTTCATCCATTCATTAAATGTTTCCAATTATAGGAAAAATTAACATGTATGTTTAGAAGGGTTGTACCTTGTGAAGAAATCCTTGTACAACCGAGCTTTTCTGTTTTCCTTGTTCTCTCAAGCCCCCAAATCAACTTCCAGGAGCAAGTCTTTGATTGATGCATGATCCATAACCATTTCATGAGTGTGTGATCATAAGGAAAACCCTAAATCACATTATTAAGCAAAACTCAAGACATCCTTACCTTGATTGCTCTTGGATTCAATTCCTACCCTCTTTAATCCTTCCCAGTAGCACAAGTACAGATGAATTCATGAGGGTTAAAGCTTAGAATGGGGGTTTACTTCAAATATCCATGTGATTAATGATGAAAAGGATTGGAATGGACTTACCTTTGAAAATAAACCCTTCCTTTGGCTTGGATTGCAGGTGAGCACGTCTCTGGAACTCCAGCAGGTGAGTCTTGGCCGAGAGTGAGCAGATTTCACAAGAGAGATTGGTTATAAAGGCCAGAATCCTTGTTTTTAACGAATTGGAATCGAGGCGTACCGCCACAAAATACTCAATTTGGGGCGTACCGCCCGGATTTTGAGGTAGCGGGTATGCGGGGATC
>JBCNJP010000010.1:18672871-18924653 GCA_039602395.1 Deinandra increscens subsp. villosa
TGGCCCGACTATTTTGTCTTTTAGTGCCATTTTTACATATTGTCATTTTGGGCCAAAATCATTTGGGGAATCAGTAGTATACCATATTGGGGTTGTTCAGCAGTTCATTTGTGGTCTATATACCTTATTAAAACATAACCCCAACTTCCCGAGCTTTCCATTTATGGTAAATTTCATCAATTCAACTCCCGATTCATAAAAATATCATTAGGGACAAAACTCTTGTGACTCAATAACTTATTTCCACATTAGGATCACTGATCAAATCTGGGTTTGTTCATCCATTCATTAAATGTTTCCAATTATAGGAAAAATTAACATGCATGTTTAGAAGGGTTGTACCTTGTGAAGAAATCCTTGTACAACCGAGCTTTTCTGTTTTCCTTGTTCTCTCAAGCCCCCAAATCAACTTCCAGGAGCAAGTCTTTGATTGCATGCATGATCCATAACCATTTCATGAGTGTGTGATCATAAAGAAAACCCTAAATCACATTATTAAGCAAAACTCAAGACATCCTTACCTTGATTGCTCTTGGATTCAATTCCTACCCTCTTTAATCCTTCCCAGTAGCACAAGTACAGCTGAATTCATGAGGGTTAAGGCTTAGAATGGGGGTTTACTTCAAATATCTATGTGATTAATGATGAAAAGGATTGGAATGGACTTACCTTTGAAGATAAACCCTTCCTTTGGCTTGGATTGCAGGTGAGCAGGTCTCTGGAACTCCAGCAGGTGAGTCTTGGCCGAGAGTGAGCAGAGTTCACAAGAGAGATTGGTTATAAAGGCCAGAATCCTTGTTTTTAACGAACTGGAATCGAGGCGTACCGCCCGAAAATACTCAATTTGGGGTGTACCGCCCGGATTTTGAGGTAGCGGGTATGTGGGGGTCCGATGGGTGCCGCAACCCGACCCGTTTGTCAAACGGGTTGCGTACCGCCTGGGAATTCCTATTCCTAGGCGTACCGCCTCAAATTATGATCTTGAATCTTTTGAATATTTTCCATTTATTATTTCCAGCTCGGATCACGGTTTAAGCACAAGGGTTACACAAAAAAAAAAAGACAGAAATATCACGCAACGACGAGAAGGAGACATTGCAAGCAACACGTCCATGATTTTGTCACGATCGGTTATGTTGATACATGAAATGGCAGAATGCTGGATCAGATTGAAGAAAAACAAAAGAAGAAACAAGACCTAATCATGTTTAGCCAAACTAATCCGAACCGGTACGAACTGGCAGCCGAACTGCCAGTTCAGACAATGTCCAGTTCAGAGAGTCGGGTATTTCTATAAATAGTTGTTATGTTTAGAATAACGGAGTCTCTTATGTGTGTGTTTTTCATAGTGTATTCAGCCTAAACGCTCTGTCCAGTTCAGACAATCTCCAGTTCAGAGAGTCGGGTATTTCTATAAATAGTTGTTATGTTTAGAATAACGGAGTCTCTTATGTGTGTGTTTTTCATAGTGTATTCAGCCTAAACGCTCTGAATCCTTGTAAGATCCAATCTCTTCAGTTTATAAAGGATTGAGTTTATATTTACACCGATTGTTCTCGTTCTCATATAAAAAAATACATGAGTCAGCAATATCCGATCGTTCCCGCTCATTTTCAATTCGTATCAGAGCTGTGGTTGGTTTCTCAACTTGATTCTGTGTAGTTTTATTGAAAAACAAAGTGTCTTTTGGGTTTTTTCTCTAGTTTTTCACGTTTTTCAATCTAAAAATCTTGTTTTTTTTTTTTGAAAATTAATCATCTCTGAGTGTTCTAAACGTAAAATTGGAAATTCTGGAGTGATTCTAGTCCACCCAAGTTGATTTGAAAATAACCGTCATCCAAAGTCTGAGTTCGGCTGAATAACTGCTCCAAAGTCGTGGTTCATCTGAGTTTGTGTAACTTCAAGTACTAGTTCGCTTTCAGTTCGGATAAGTTCTCTAGTTCGGATAAGTTCTCTAGTTCGGATAGAGTTCGTTTGAGTTCGGATTGAGTTCGGATCCAGTTTGGTCACCAGTTACTACGCTTATAGTTCGGACAACTTCGGTTAGTTTGGTCAGTTCGGATAGAGTTCGGATAGGTTTGGTCACTTCGCTTCAGTTCGGTTGAGTTCGCTTACCTTTGATAAGTTGTGTTCTAGTTTGGACAAACATCTTTCAGTGCGTCTGAGTTCGGATAATCAGAAAATTTCAATCGTTAAGATGTCCGAATATCAAGCTTTTGCAACGATTCAAACTCAAATGCAAACTTTACTCAATTACGATAATGAGATAGGAACGAGTCAGAAGGTTCCTGTAGATACCTAGGAAATGAGGCTTTGACATTAGATGTATTTTGGGTTTATTCTAGTACTTGTGGGCTTGTAAATACTTGTAATTGGGCCAACTTTTGTGGTTTTGATGGGTTGATTAGGTCCGATCGGTTGTGTGGGTATGTGGGCCACAATTTAGTAGGGTTAAATGATAGTGTGTTTTGCGAGTTTGTTATCTCCATGTATATAGACGCCTTTTAATGATAGGAATAGGTGGTTGATTCAAGGGAAAAGGTGCAAGGTGTAATCGAAATTCTCATTGAGAATTTCCAACCGTTCAAGTGTATTGCAACCGTGATCAATGAAGTGTTCTCCTTTGCTTTCGGTTTGTGTTTTCATTGTTTCAATTATTATTTAGTTCTATTTATCGATTGTTCTTAAATCACCTCTAATCACCGGATTCCGCACGGTGATTATAGGATTTGATATCGCGTGAGGAATTGATTTGATCCTTACAGTTCCTAAATTGTTCAAACTCGAAGACTATCATAATTAGAGGAAGAGGTTTGAGTCATACATCGGTACTTCCGATTGCGACCTCTGGATTGCGATCGATGATGGATATACTTATCCGGTTGACATCAGCAATGTTCCAGTTATGCAAAGAAACTTGAATATTGAACAAAAAGCTGATTATACCCGAGAGTAGAAATCTTACGGTGCGCTTACCCAAGCGTTACCAAAAGAGTTATTACATCAATTCAAGACATGTAAAAATTCGAAAGAACTCTGGAATGCTTTGAAAGAAAGGTGTGAATGAAACAAACAGTATAAGAAGAGTAAGAAAAAGGTTTTGTGAAAAGAAATCGACAACTTTAAATATTCTGATGGTGAGGAAGTGCCTGCTTTGATTTCGTGATTATGCCATCTACAATCTGAAATGGATATAGTTAGCATTAAGAAAGATGATGAAGAGTTAAATGAGAAATTTCTTGAAGCACTACCAGCAAAGTGGGAATCGTATGTTCTGATGATCACCAATGACATAGAATTTTCAAAAAGTTGACTTTTTTACAGTTGTTGGAAAATTACAAGCGAGAGATCTGGAGATGAAAAATGTGAATACTACGCCTGCAGAAGTGCAAAATACAGAAGTTTATTATGGTCAGAATGCAGCGAAAATTTGTGGCACATATGGTAAGCATGTCAATTCAGCACCGGCAACAACTTTCATAGCTGGAGGTGTATCAAATGTTGGGAATATGTCTAATTCTGAAAGTTATGAATCAAGAGGATGCAATGTCTCTATACCTGCAAGCAACACGATGACTGCAAACAAAATGGCTTTATCTATTACTACAACTAAAGATTACATGGCCTTAGTATCTGCTTTAGTATCATTGTATTACGGGGTTATCACTGGTAAAGTTAGCAATGCTGAACTAATAGAAGAAGATTATGACCAGGTGGACCCTGATGATATAGAGTTGCTGGATATTAATTGGCAGTTTGCTATGTTGGCCAGAAGGGTGATGAGATTTCTAAAGAAGACCGGAAGGAAAGACTTGAATTTTGGTGGATGAATAGAATTTGATAAGTCAAAAGTTTGATGCTACAATTGCTCAAACTTCGGTCACTTTGCAAGGGAATGTTCACAACCGAAGAAACAGGAATATCATAAGTTTATCCAAAAGCTGACTCTTCATCTAACAACACTAAGTTCAATACCACGAGTTCAGGGAGTAATTCTAACCCAAAAACTGATTCCGCAAAAGTACTTGTTTTTCAAGAAGATAAAACATATAATTGGGGTAATCAGTTTGTTAATTCCTCAACTTTACTTGTGACACATGTGCAGGATGATGATACATTGACTGAATCAACTTCTAAAGATGGTGAAGCATTTGATTGCTCAAAATCAGTTGAAGAAGTTCAGACATTTTCTGAAGATCAAATTGCTTTTATGGCAAATATAATGCCTGAATCTGCTGATTCTAATGAAGTTTTAGTGCTAAAGAAGGAGTTGGAATTGTTAATGAAGGAGATAGACGCTTTGATTAAAGATTGTGGAGCTGCCAAAGTAGAAGCCCAAGATGCAGCAAATGATTTTGAGGCTTTATTTCAAAAAAGATATCCAGTACATCAAATGTATGAAAATGCTCATAAAAGTGCTTTGGAGGCAAATGAAAAGCTGATTGCATTGCAAGAGGAACTGCAAAAATTGGCAGATGAGAATAATAGTCTGAAATTAGAGAATGGAGCTTTGAAAAGAAACAATCTCAAAGAATCAATTATTGCCTTGATGACTGATACTCCAAAGGTATCTACTCCTCTTCAATGTGATTTGTGTAACCAATTTGCTAAGAAAAATGGGGAACTCTTAGATGAGAAAAATAAAATGGTTGATCAAATATCTGTAGCTAAGGCAGATATTGACATTTATAAGAAAAGATTGGAGGGCACAACAAAAGAGTTAATGGCTCTACATGAGCAGTTGCAAATTCGAAAATATGAGTTCAGCAAGCAATCTGACATGCTCGGTCGGCCCAAAAGGAGCTGGTTAACACTCAAAAGACCGTTTCAGGTTTTAAAAATTGAAATTCATGAGTTAACAAACAAAATTGACACTTTCAAAATACCCTTGTCATTACTAATTTTCTATATAATTATGATAATGGGTTGGGTAATCGAGTGCAAAAATCAGTTAAGAAACTCAATTTAATGATGATGTGTTTTATGATCATTTTGGCTATGGACCGAATCCACCAATATATGGTAGGGGTCTAAGTTGGTTTGGGAATGGATCAAGGGATAGTGTTGTTCCATCGGGATATGGTGGTAGATGGGGTGGTTATCAAAATTATCAGAATTTTGATAATGGGTATTATGAGAGAAATGCATATTGTGATGATTTTTACTCTGAAAATGCAAGCGGTTATGACTCAGGTTTTTACGATGATTTTAGTGATCATCAGGTTTCTCATTCACAAAAGAAATTTTCAAAATCTAGGAAACCAAAACCTGTCATTGAAACCATTCTTGATGAAAACACGGTCGAGGAGGTCGTTACCGACCGACGTTGTTGCTTTAAATGCAAGAAACAGGGGCATATATACAACAGTTTTCCTTTGAAGAAAGAAAAGTCTGATAAATCTGGTTTTGTATCAGATGGTTATCAATCAGATAAACCTGCCTCTGTTGGACCTAAAAAACAGGATAATTTTTTTGATGAAAAAGGGTGCTTCATAATGAGTTAAACTTAAAACCATCTTTTTTTGTTTACAAAAATTCAAAACATGATAAGAAACAAAAGGGTGAATCTCAAAAGATAAAATCGATCTTAAATAATTTTGAAGCATCATCGTCCAATCAACAGAGAGATAAGTGGATACCAAAAGGCACTTCCAATGTAGGAAATGATTTCGTTGAAGATGACTGACGACCCAAAGCTTCAAGCTTGGGTCATTCCCGAACTAATTAATGTTTCTGAAGTGTGTAGGGAGCTTTGCGATAGCCCATGAAAAATCTATGGGTCGTTGATAGCGGAACTTCTAGGAATATGACTGGTGACCATTCAACGAAGGAAATGTTACTTTTGCTAGAGATAAAGGTGGAAAAATAACGGGTATTGGTAAATTGAGCAATGGTGCGATAACATTCGACCAGGTTGAATATGTTCAAGACTTGGAGTATAACCAGTTGAGTGTTTCTTAGATATGTGATAAGAAATTTACAACTCCTTTCACTAGAACTGAATGCTTAATCTTGAAACCTGGTTATGTGATTCCTGGTGATTGTATAGTGATGCGTGTAGCAAGATTTAAAGAAGTACCATTCAATAGATGTTCCGCTTGAAAGAAGTACCATTCAATAGATCCTTTAAAGAAGCAACAACGAAAGACACATCCTTTAAAGAAGTACCATTCAATAGATGTTCCGCTTGAATTGCTTCACATGGAATTGTTTGGTCCTGTTAACAAATAAAGCATTTCCCGACATTGGTATTGTTTGGTTGTTACGGATGAATATTCTCGATTTTCTTGGGTGGACTTTCTTGTGACAAAATCTGAAACATCAAGAATTCTTATCAACTTGATCAATATGTTGGAGTCTTACTACAAGTTGTAGGATCGATATTACTTAGCACCCAATTAAGTTACAAGATTTACTTGCAAGATTAACCTTACGGAATTAAGTTAACTTTCACTTTACTCAAACGACTAACACTTGTGAATAATAGTTGTTTGCTGAATATAGTAACACACGAAGTACATTATACTCGGCACTATTTGCATTAACTCAACAATATTACACAGTGATAAGGATCAAGCATCCATGTTCAAAGTTGAATACGAGCTATGTTATATATAGTGCTAAGGGAAATCAATGATAGCCATTGATTTCCATACGACCATCTAGACCGTTGATTACAAAAGTCAAATACTACTACCAAAAGAATAATCTTCGACAGATGGGATATCTTGCGTATGATCAGCAACTATCTACTTTGGGAGAGTGGCTTTGATAGATGTAGAAGCAACCGGGAAGCTTTTGTAGGATTTAGACTACTGAAAAGACTTCTTAGGAAAAGTCTGGTTGAACTCATTATCTGGTGGATAATCGAGTTAACCCGGAATATTCACTATAAGACAAAACTGCTTCTTTCCGTTTGAAAGTCTTTTCCGCTTGAAAGTCTTTTCCGCTTGAACTATAGAATTCCGCTTGGACCATGTTCAGCCGGACTTTCTCCAAAATAAGACTTCAGCCTAAATCATCAAAGTGATATTCTTTACAATCTCCCCATAAGCTTATGCTGTCAAATTATTCTCCATCTTCGAAGCTATCTTCAAAAATTAACTTGTACAAAACTTCTTCTCCTTGACCTACTTGTCCCGACCCCTGATGCTTGCATCCAAATCTTTAGATAGCTCATTAGTGTTTGTTTTGGTCACCTTCACAAATTTAAGTGTTTCCCAATCTCTTTCATTCCACTGATCTTGAACAAAGATGGATTCATGAATGGTGAAGGTGCCATCAGCTCTATGAACATAGAATAGCTTCTCTTCTTCTTCTCAAATGATGAATTTTATCTCACTGACAGGATCTTCTTCATTGTTAGTGTCACCCTGAGATCTGAAGAGCATCCCACATTTGTGCACTGTTGGTTCAATACAAATTCTCAACAAATGCTCTGCTCTTGTTGGGCTCAGAATATCTCTCAGCTTCACATATATCTTAGTTAATTGAAGTGCAAGGAGTATTCTAGTGGCTTTGTGATCATTGATCACTAAGGTTGTGCCATCTTCAAGTTGGAGAGTGAAATGAAAAGTATCTTCATTGGTTGTCCACCCAATAACTTTGTTCTTTCTGGGTGGGCCTTCTCTTCTTTGCTTCTGATCTCGTTTTTTCTTTGCATGCATCAGTCTCCTCTTTCTCATCGTTTTCTCCTCATCAGAATCATCTTCTGATTCTTCATCAACTGGAGCTTTTCCCTTTGATGAGGGAGAAGAGGGACCAGGTGGTAAATCACTGGGTTTGGTTGGAAGTATGGGAGCAATGGTGGATGAAGGTTCTCTTATGGTAAGAGGTGGTAGAGATTTAGGTTTTTGAGTGGGTGATTTAATGGCTTCTGGTGCAGGGCTATAAGGAGGTTATATTGGTGGCCCAATATGAAAGCTGACATCGTTAGATATGTTAGCAAGTGCTGGACGTGCGCAATGGTCAAAATGGAACATCAAAAGCCAGCAGGATTACTGCAACAACCTAAAATTCCTGAATGGAAATGAGAAGTAATCTTGATGCATTTCATAACGGGATTGCCCCGTTCTTCTGGCGGTAACAATATGATTTGGGTTATCGTTGACCGATTAACAAAATCCACTCATTTCCTAGCTATCAAGAAAAGTGACAAAACAGAGAAACTTGCAAAGATATACCTCTAGAAGATTGTCAAGCTTCACGGAGTGCCTTTATCTATTATCTCTGACCGAGACCCTAGGTTCGCTCCAAGCTTTTCCCTTTGATATGTACCTTGTATCATCCTCAAACAGATGGACAGACTGAACGTACCATCCAGACTCTCGAGGATATGCCTAGAGCATGTGTGCTCAACTTCGGAAAAAATTGGGAAACTCATTTACCACTGGTAGAATTCTGCTATAACAACAGCTACCATACCAGTATTGGAGCCGCTCCATTTGAGGCTCTTTACGGACGAAAATGCAGATCGCCGGTCTGTTGGGCCGAGGTCGGTGAGAGCCAACTCACTGGACCTGAATTAGTGCACGAGACCAAGGAGAGAATCGTGCAAATCAGAAACCGCATGAAAGCGCGGGAAAGGCGTAGTACTTTTTGGCAAGGCGTAGTACGCTTTGGCAAGCGCAGGAAGTTGAATCCCCTTTATGTAGGACCATTCGAGATCACCGAGAGTATTGGTCTGGTGGCTTACCGTTTAAATTTATCTCCTGAATTGGTTGGAGTGCACAACGTATTTCACGTTTCAAACTTGAGGAAGTGTTTAGCATATGACACTCTCATAGTTCCATTAGAAGAACTGAAAATCGATGAACAATTGCGATTCATCGAGCAACCTGTGGAAATCATGGGACCTGAGGAGAAAACATTGAAACGAAGTAAAATTCCTATCGTCAAAGTGAGATGGCAATCTAAGCGTGGACCGGAGTTCACGTGGGAACGAGAGGATCAAATGAGAAAGAAATATTCTCACCTATTTGATCAAGCGTCAACATCTAATTAAGGTATGAGTTAAATTTTGGGACAAAATTTCCTTAACAAGGGGATTTTGTAGCAACCCTAATTTTTTTTTTGGTTTCCTTCCACAGAAACCGTAACAACTTAAGGCAATTTTCAGGACGAAAATTCCTTAACAAGGGGATGATGCGACAACCGGCAATTTCCCAGGTTAACCCCATTAATAACTTGTGTTATCTTTAGTAAACGTCCGTTACATCAGTTAACTACACGAACATTGCACATGAGTCTAGACGTCGGTTAACTTACTTGAATAATTATATTTTATGATTTTATGTAAATCATATTTTATGGTTTCACGAAAATGTTTTGTCATTTAATGTGGTAATTATATTTATTATTTTTACGTGGTATATATGTATATATATACGCACGTCATTTTATGAAATTATGTGACGATGTGTCGCGCAATAATACGAAGCGTTTCAATATTTTTATAGGAATTTAAAATGTATAGTTATTGAGTTATAACTATGATTTTATGCGAAGCTGTAGGTCCGAGATCAAACCGACAACACGATATCTAATCACAAATGAGTGCGGAAACCTCAAATGTGATTGATTCAAGAAACAAGTAGAAGAAATATACTAGATCTAATGAAAAGATCAAGTCTTGAATGAATATCACTACTTGATGAAGCTGATCGTAAACAGGTTAGAGCACAGAAATCGTAAATGGTAAATTGTATTAGAAAAGCTTGTGTTGATCATAAACACATGAGGTATTTATACTACCTCTTACAAAAGACCTAGCCCAATAGTAAACATAATAAGCCCAATCATAAACTAAGAAGTTTCGGCCCACATGGCCCATTACATTCACTAAACAAGCCCAAAACTAAATAAAACTAGTCCAATAACTAATGTTCATGCCTTCTATAAAATATAGCCCAACAATCTTCCCCTAGGCATGAACCATTAGCGAGTCTAAGGAAGATGCAAATCAAATCTGAATGTATACACCTCTTTCCTTGACCACCATTCTTTCTCCACGATCAGACCTGTTGTGCCATGAAACAATCCCACCCGTAAAGCATTCTCCATGTCATGCTCGTCACCAAGAATTGGACGGGATGCCAGGAGCTTGATGTCATTCTCTCCGAACCTTAGCAAGTCTACGGGATCATACATTCGGAACTCTCTCATTCTCTTGCAAACAATCACCACCTCATACGTTGTGGGATCAAAGAACCAGCTGTCAAAATTCTTCACAAGCGTATGGTCTTTAATTTCATCGAGCATGTTGATGACACGGGTTCGTTTGGTGGGATGGCACCTCATTTCACCGATTGGTTCATTGGTGACAGGATCAGTTCCGGTTTCGACCCACCTTGCAGCCTTCAGATCAAAGTTTTCAAAGTTCTGCTCCATCTGTGCTACTAAGCTGTTGCGAACCAGATTTCCATGATTAGCATTCCACCTGTTAATGAATGGTGCCCTCAGCAAGTTCCTCAATTCTGGCTCGGTCCAGGAGTGGAATTGACCCCTTGATTTGTAGTATTCGACTGGACCAAATCCATCTCTCACCACAGTAAATAACTCCTTTTCTGCATCATAATGCCAACACAGAATTGGTTGTCGGCTTCCTTTCTTGTCTATCTCACTTTCACCCACATCTATGCTATATTTCACAGGAGTAGGTCCTCTGAAAAACTCCTTGAACCAATTCACTTGACCTTCTGGAGCCATAGAAATGTATCTTCCACCACGAACATATTCAGGCATTTCAATCGTGTCGTCTCCTTCATCTTCTTGTACTGCACCTGTACTCTGAACTCCTTGAGATGAGCTTTGCCCTTGATCACCAGAAGATTTTGCCTCCACAACTCCTTTCAATTCATTAAACTTCTTCTTTAGGTCCATCAAAGACTCATAGAGCCACTTCATTCTATTTTTGTCTGCCACCTCCTTTTCTCTCATCCTTCTGTTCTCATCCTTAAGTGCCTTTATCTCATTTTCTCTGATTCTATTCTGAGACATCAGATAGTTAATATGAGGATCAGTGCTTATCCTCATCTCTATTGGTAGCTCAGCAGCTTGAAGTGGGCGGAAACTTGGCATAACAGTAGGCGGCAGGCTTGTTCCACTAGGGACACTTAATCTGACTGGGCTGGGTGTAACAACAGAGTTATCAACCTCCATAGATTGCCTTTCTTCATGAACAGGGCTACGTTCATTCAGAAGAGGACTTTTAGTTTGCAACTGGGCAGGCTGAACTTCAACATTATCAGCAGCTGTTACTTCTTGAACACTGGGACCTTCAGAACTGGCCCCTGCTGGTTGTACTATCATTATGCTTGAGCTTGTCTTTGTAAATCTGAACCTTACGCTCCTTGGATCAGACCTCTTCCTTGGAGATGGTTCACGTGCAGGAATTGGTTCTTCATGAACATCCTCAACATTCAGATTCAGCTCGGGAGGGGTTGTATCACTGCTTGATGATCCGATCATGTCATCCCTTGACCTTTTAAGGTTAAGGGGCCCCAAATTCCCATAGATATCATCATCTGTCATCTATTTACCAGCAAGAATGTCATCCATCACGTTCTTTTCATCGGAGGGTATTATCACATCTTCTTCTTGCACATTAACAGCTGGAGTTACTGTCATGTCTTGATCTTCAGCAATTGATGCATTGACAGTTGGCACATCGGCTTTTGGCTCTTGCTCATCAAACTCTTGTTCCCTGGCCACCTCGCGAAATCCACCACTCTTTACCCATTCAAGTCTTCCTTGAAAACTGTTTTTACCTTTTCTATCTTGGGTTTGTAGACCAAATACCCCACAATCCATCACTTTTATATCCAACTTTTCTACCCTTTCTTCAATCATTGGGTATTTCTTCATGACCACCATTTGCACAAACCGTGGTGTCATCAGGAACTGTTCTCTGGCGCTTAGGTCATCATTGCCTATCCAATCTAGTAACATCATCTTGGAGAAATTGAAGTTCCAATCTAAGGCCAATGCGACGAAGGCACTTCCATGAAGCTTGTTTAGCTGATCAAAGCTTGTTCTTTTACCCAGAAAGGATTTCTGCATGTAGTGCGCCAGGCATCTCCAGTAATGCGGCAACAACTTCTTAAAGATAGGCGGGAATTTTTCTTCATAGCCCATGGATTGAGCTCCGCCAAAACAGCTTCCTTCGAATATTAAATCGGATCGATGGCACGATCATTGATGTTCAGCCCTTTTCTGATGTCATCCTCCTTGATCACAATCTCCCTGTTCTGAATCCTTGCAGTAATTGTTGTTTTATCTGCATCAGCTCTAGCAGTACCCCAGAACTCCCTCACCAGCATCTCATCAATAAGTACATTCATCCTCAGGGCATGGTTTATCTTGCAAGTATTCATCCCGGCTACCAGAGAGTAAAATAGTTCCATATGCTTCTCCGGAGGATCTTCAAGATATGCTGGAATGCAATGATCCGGTTCGAACTTAATCTCTTTGTCTAGCATCTCGTCTGCCATCTGAGAAAGATAAGACACATGCATCAGACTTGTTCATTAAAGAGCAAATATGTTTATTAACCCTTGACGTTGTCCAAATGAAGTTCAAATTTTACTTTTGAAGATCACAAAGTTTCAATTTAAACTTTAGGGAAAATATTTGAATTAAGTACATGCTCACAACCCACTATCAAATTTATCTCAGAAATGATCAATTTTAATGAGATTCCAAAAATTATTAGGTGTTTATGATTTTTAAAACACATTTAAGTGTGTTTACGATTTACATTATGGGTTTACGATACAAAAAACGGGTTCACGACTGGGTTTCATTTAGGTTTAATCGAAAACGCATAATCCAGTCGTAAACACCAAAAACTCGCCAAGGCCCAATCGTAAATTCCTTTTTTCGTTAGCTAGAATCGTAAACACCCATCGGGAACAAACAATCGTAAACGTCGATCGTAAACGAAAGTCGTAAACATCAACAGTCGTCTTCTTCATACTGCGAATCGTAAACACCAATTTTCTCCATTTTCAAACCTGCAACAAACTCGTAAACAGATTAAACACCTTAAAAACATGAAACTTAACAGTTTATCACTACCTTTTATGAGATTCTAACACAAAAATGACTTCAAAACTTCGAGAAATCAACTTGAACACCAAGAAAACGAAAGATGGACACGGGTTAGGGCTCGAAACACAAAAACTGTCAATGGATGGCCGAAACGGTTGATTGTGAAGAAGTTCTTGGTCGGAAGTGGAAGACGAAGGCTTCTGTGTGCTCGGATTACACAGACGTCGGTCGGAGATGAGTGTAATGGCTTTTCCGGCGAGAGTGGTGCGGTGGTTAGGGTTTCAGGGAGAGAGATCATAAACACAGAAGAGAGAGAAATGAGTTGATCGTAAACCAGATTAGGGTTTTATACCCTTTTTACAAAATTTCATTTAGTCCCCCTCAAAATTAAAAACTTTCAAAACCTTCCAAACCTCTTAAAAGATGTTAATTCTCTTAAAAAATGTTTAACTTTGAGAAATATTTGAGAATTTTACGAAGCTTCCCCTCAGACTTAACCCCGAGTATCTGATCTTGATCATAAAATTAAAATTTAAATTTTAAACACATAAAGACTTAAAAAAAAATTAATAATTTAAAACAGATAAAATGCCTCAAAATCAAATATTTACAAACTTACCACAGAAATTTTAAATATTTATATGCCTGGTGCTGATAATTGATATTGATATTATCTGACGAGTCTTTGACTGAAGAACCCTTTTCAGCTTCCGTTACTTGACGCTCTAGACAATTGCCAGGTGATTTGAACACATAAACTCACATCCAGTAAAGTGCTTAAATATGGTACAATTTTACCGATATGTTTAACCGTCCCCACACCCAATTTTTCATAGCAAAACCTACCCAACCTCAGAGTTTATTGAGGATTCACAAACCCCCAACTTGAGGAACCATGCAACACTGCTTTGACTACCACTTATTTCTATTTTCATGAATTATCGATTGGTGATCAGGTCGGCCGCATAAGCACGCAGAGAAGACCAACAGAATAATTTTATTTTCTTTTCTTTTTCCTTTTCTTTTTCACAATTTTCATTTTTGAATTCTTTTTCTTTTTCTTTTTCTGTGGTGTTGTCATTTACAGTATAAACATGGCGTGTGAGAGAGTGAATACTAGGTAAATACCACTCTCAACCCATTTTTGCCGGGTCTCAGTTTTTTAAACCATGTAGACTAGGATGGGAAACTAAACATTTATAGAGTTTAAGATTACTGCACTTACATAGATGGTCATAGTTTTGGTTGAGCTTACCGACATATCATCTTTGAGTAGTCTTTCACATCAGCCTTACACGTGTCAGTCTCCGACCGTCTTTGAACATTTTAGCACGTCCTATCAAAAGACATCATAAAAACTTTTTAGTTCAACCAGCACCATTTCTTCCCCTGTTTTTGTGAGACTTTTGAAATAAGACTCAGTTTTTCAGTCAATTTCCATTTTTTTTAAATAAAAAAATAAATAAAATAAAAAAAAGACTTTGTACAAAAACAAAATGATCAGATCATTCCTCGAAGGCAATCATCTTTAGGCCTTCAACACATGATTCAAACTTTTGACGAGGAAGGGGTTTTGTAAAAATGTCCGACACATTCTGATCGGAGCTTACCTTTTGAAGCTGAATTAACTCCCGGTCATAGCAATCACGAATGAAATGTACCTTTATGTCTATATGCTTGGTTTTGGAATGTTGGACAGGGTTTTTTACAATTTCCAGAGCAGCAGCGTTATCACAAAAGATAGGAGTGTTAACGAATTCCATACCGTAATCTGTGAACTGATTTTGGATCCATACTACCTGTGAAGTACCGGCAGATGCTGCCACGTATTCAGCTTCGGCAGTTGATTTTGATACGGTATGCTGGTTTTTACTCTGCCAAGAGATGAGCCTATCTCCCAGGTACTGACATCCTCCAGTAGTAGATTTCCTGTCAAGGTCACTACCCCCATAGTCACTGTCAGTAAAAGCATATAATTGAAAATCAGTGTTCTTTGGGTACCAAAGACCAAGCCTAGGCTTGCCCTTCAGATACCTAAAGATACGCTTAACATCAGATAAATGTGAAAGTTTAGGGTTAGCCTGATAGCGTGCACACACACAAACTGCATGCATGATGCCTGGCCTGCTGGCTGTCAAGTACATAAGTGATCCAATCATCGACCGATACTGGAATTCACTCACTGGTTCCCCATTAAGATCAGCTGACAAAAGTGGTCTGGATGCCATGGGAGTGGAAATGGGCTTGCAATCCTGCATCTTGAATTTCTACAGAATCTCATTCACATACTTTGCCTGATGAATAAGAATTCCAGATTCATCCTGTTTTACTTGTAATGCAAGAAAGAAGCTCATCTCCCCTTGGTCACTCATTTCATACTTCTTCCTCATAAACTCTTCAAATTCAGTGCACAATTCCTCGTTTGTTGATCCGTAGATAATGTCATCTACATAAACTTGCACCATGATTATGTCCACCTTCACCCTCTTCCTAAACAGCATTTGATCAACCACTCCTCTTGTGTATCCATTCTCCACCAAGTGATTGGACAGAGTTTCATACCAGGTGCGCGGAGCTTGATGCAAACCATACAAGGCTTTATCCAGCAGATAAACATGGTCTGGATTTTCTTCATCTATGAACCCTGGTGGTTGAGTTACATAAACCTCTTCATTCATCTCTGCATAAAGGAAGGCAGTCTTCACATCCATCTGATGTACTGTAAAATTGAGATACGTTGCCACAACCAAAAATATCCGAATTGCTTCCAATCTTGCCACCGGAGCGTATACCTCATCATAGTCAATCCCATGAACTTGCATGTGCCCTTGTACTATCAATCTCGCCTTGTTTCTGACAATTATTCCGGTGTCATCCTTTTTTTTTATATAACCACCTCGTAGGAATAACCTTCTTGTCTTCTGGCCTCTTCACAAGTCGCCACACTCCCAGCTTTGAGAACTGATTCAATTCATTGTGCATGGCCTCCATCCAATTTGGATCTTTGAGAGCAACCATCACATTTGGAGGCTCAATCTGGGAAATGAAACAGGAAAACATGCAGAAGTTAATGTTTCCCGTGCGGCTTCTAGTGGTGACTCATGCTGTCACTGGCCTAACCACGTTACTGAGTGGATGATCTCTGTTTAATCTACTCTCTTGGACATCAGGCACTGAAGCAGTAACAGGCAGGTTAGAATTAATAATATTATCAGACATACCTGGGCCTTGAGAATCCACTGGAGCATCGCGTGTTCCTGAACATTCTGGAACATTTGCATTAGAATTTCGTGAAGTCTCTGCTGATGCTCTTTCCACATGTGGCCTCACTTCAGGACTAGGACCAATAATATCTTCTTCTTCTCCCAGATTGTGGAAAAAATTGGAGAAGTTGAAACCTTCAAACAGTGATCCGTAGTCAAAAACCCAATCTGGTCCAGTACCCGCATTAGTTGGATTATCCTCCATCCAATCCACATCAAAGGTCTCAATAATCAATTTGGTGGTTTTGTTGTACACGCGATAAGCACTATTTGCTGAGTAACCGACAAAATAGCACTCATCAGCTTTGGCTTCGAATTTCCCTACATCGGACTGAATTAGCACCGTACATGGACATCCGAAGGTCTTGAAGTACCCCACCCTTGGTTTTTCACCATAAACAATCTGATATGGAGTCTTCTCGTGTCGCTTGTTCAGAAGTACTCTATTTTGCACATAACAAGCTGTATTCACCGCTTCTGCCCAAAAGAAGATTGGTAGTTTCGCTTCACACATCATTGTTCTCGCTGCCTCAATGAGTGTCCTATTCCTTCTTTCTGCAACTCCATTCTGTTGTGGTGTACAGGGAGCACTGAACTGCCTTTCAATACCCTTCTCACCACAAAACATGTTCAACTCTGCATTCTTGAATTCTGTTCCATTGTCAGTTCTTATGCCCTTCACCCTCTTGTTCAGCTGGTTTTCTAAAAGTGTAACGAACTGTTTACAAGGGTCGGAGTTTCGTGCTTGTTTGATAAAAAGAAGACCCAAGTAAAACGCGAATAGTCATCCACTATTACGAGACAATAAGAAAACTTGCTGATGCTTTATACCTGCATGGGACCAAAAAGATCCATATGTAAGAGTTGAAGTACAGAAGAGACAGAGTTTATAACCTTTGGACGGTGTGGCAACTTGTGCTGCTTCCCCTTAGCACAAGCCACACATTTCTCCACAGAAGAGAAATCTTTGATTGGTAAATTTCTAACGTGCTCTCCTTTAGCCAGCTTAGACAGATTCTTCATATTGGCATGCCCCAGGCGACGATGCCATAATAACGCTAAATTCTCATTCTGCTTTGAGATAAGACAGGCTTCTTTAGTGGTTGGAGGTTTGCCCAAATTCAACTGATAGGAATTTCCTCTTCTTGGAGTACGCATTAAGATGCACTCCTCTGGAATTTCGAAGCCTGGCTTGAGGATTATGCATTCCTTCTTGATGAACAGGACTGAAAAGTCTTTATCACACATTTGCAACACACTGAGCAAACTGTGAGACAGTTCCTCTACATAGTGTACGTCAGAAAAAGTCAAGCTTCCACTCTTTACAACCCCTTTCTTACTGATTCTTCCACCTATCCCACCTGCAAAAGATACTCCTCCGCCATTGAAGACTTGTACCTCTTCCAAAAGGGATAAGTCTCCGGTCATGTGTCGGGAGCAACCACTATCAACGTACCAGAGATTGTTGATAGATCTACTTGGCTGTCCCTACAAAATCGGAAATCAGTTAGAGTCAGGTACCCAGGTCATAACCGATCTGGGCACTCCTTTGGAGTCAATGTAGTTAACCAATTTGAAAGACATTCTTGCTTTAGATTCAGGTTCACTCAAAATTTGAGCATTGACTTTAGGTTTCCAAGTAGGTTGTTTCTATGGTTTAGAACTGCTAGCAGAGTTCTTTGCTGGTGACGGTTTCTTTGTTGGAGATGTGACCTTTTTACCTTTTGACTTAACAATAGGTGTCCACTCAAGTTTCAATTTAGTATAAACCATCTGTTTTGTTTGAGTGACCACTTTTGGTTTTTCAATAACTGCTTTGCCCTTAGGTTTAGCAACATGGTTGACTTTAGGCACTTGTTTCTCAAAAGGTTTTGTTTTCATTTTGTCTTTTCTTTGATAAACTCCCTTAGGTTTGTAAGATGAGTTTGGAGGTCTAGTCACATTCCACTTTTCTTCAACATGCTTTGTCATTGGAGCTTTTGTGTTCAAAACCTTAGACTGTTCAGTCTTTATTGGTTCTAAAATCTGCTTCCCCTTAGACAAAGCTTGTTGTTTTTGGTTTTTGTTTTCTCCTGCCATCATTTTCTACAACATACTGGTCCGTGGGTTTTGCGGACAGTATGGTTGATAAGGTCTATTTAAGCAATTTGCAGCAAAATGTCCTGGCTTTCCACATTGAAAACAATTCATAGGTCTAGGCCCATTTACATGGCTACACAATTATGAACGTCTTGGGTACGATGATTTCCACTCTGGCTTATCATCCCATTTGTGTATCACATGTTTTGTATCCCTTTCAGGTTGTGTGATCAGACAAAATTGTTCCAATTTAGATTTGTTTGTCCTATTAAAAGCAGACACAACCTGAGGATAAGCCACAAAATCTTTGGGTTTGGTCTCACGTCCTACTTTAGTGTTAGGCACACGCATTTTAAAACCATGAATTTCATTACTAGAATTTGAAACATGTTTTAAGGACTTGGACACAACTAATTTCATAGACCTAGACTCATTCAATTCAGACACTGATGCAAGTACATCATCTTTAGGTAAATCAGAAACTACACTACTTGACACATGACACTGTTTAACTCTCAAACATTCTGCATCCTTCCCAGATACATCTTCAATACCTACTTCATCTGCACATGAAACAAAACTATCAGCAGGTCCAACATCATTGTTTAATGACTCCTGGGAAGTACTTGATTCACAAGTGTCAGTCATAATTTTATCCTGATTACCCAACCCATAAGACATGTGTTTCTCATTTTCTATTTCTTGAGGGGTCAAGGGTGTCACTCCTACCAGAACACTATCTAAGGGAGGTCCTATCTCATGTGTTCCTGATTCAAATCTGTCTATCTGGTCCTCCTCAAAGATTATTCCTATGATATCTCTAGAGTTATCTTGAAGAATATTGTTCTTACTTGTGTCTGGGAAACTAATTCCTATTCCACCCTTGTCCTTTCCCATTCTAACATCAGTTATACAGGAGTTCAACGATTTTCTAGCCTCAAACATTCTTTTGCTTTTTGTTTGATTCAAATCAAATTTAACCTGCAACTCATTGTACTTATGTGTGATCTCATCTACCTGATTCCTAAGCTCAGCTATTTCTAACTTAGCATTGTCATACAGGAGAGTTTTCTCAGTTGCCAGTTTTTGATATTTTACTATATCTAGCTTTTGTGCTTTAACCTTCTCCTCATTTTTATGCCATCTACCCTTAAATGAACTCCTTTCACACTTGATCTCAAACAATTCTATTTGATAATTTTTACAGATTTGTCTAAGACCAGGAATTATACGAGCACAACTGGGATCAGAACATACCTTGAGGTTTTCAGCTTCAGCAACGAAGGCTTCCTTATCTTCCACAGGACTTTCATTAGTAACAACAAAAGCGTGCTCTTCCTCTTCATCCCTTTCCATGGCAGCAATCATAGCATGAGACATACTAAACTCTTTCAATTGAGGTGTCCAATCATAACCACCTCCTTCTTGAACAACCAAAGCCTTTGCTTCAACCTTACCTTTGACCTCAGCAGAATTCTTCTCTTCGACCTTCTCTCTCTTAGGCTTAGTGCACTCCCTAGCAAAATGCACGTATTCATCACAATTGTAGCACCTCAGCTTGCTTTTGTCAAACCCCATCCTTATCTTGTCTTGATCTTTCCAGACGTTTCTCCCAGTCTTTGCCATGAACTTCTTTGCTCTGAAGACTGCCATAGCCATCTGCCATGAGACATCCAACATCTCAACATCTTCAGGATTTATCTGGTTTAGCTCACCAGACAACATATCAGTAGGCACAAGAGTTCCGGCCATGAGAGCATGGTAGCTGTTCATAAAACCCATGCCAAGAGCAAAATTGGGATCATTCGTATCATCAGGGTTTACACCTTCACTTGAACTTCCTTAAGGTTGAGCTACAAAAGCAGTTGACTTTGCGACTGAGCTTGATCCATTTCCAGTTGACTTCACCTCATGCTTAGCCTCCACATCTTGTGACAACAAAGCTTGATTTAGTTTCCCCGCCAAACTAAGAGAGCTTATATGGTTCAACTCTCTCTGCTTGTCATCAATTAGCTTGGACTTGAGTGTGTTGATTAATTCATCAAGGGATAGTTCACTCAGTTTGTTGTTGTCCTTGATAATAGAGATATTGGTGTTCCATGATTTGGGTAAACTATTCAGCAGTTTCAGATTCTTGTCTTCCTTGTCTGGTTCAACATTATAGCTGGACATTTCAGCCATCAGAAACACAAACCTCTGCACCTGAGCTTCAAAGGATTCACCTTGTACATGGTTGAACATATTAAACTTTTGCTTCAGCGCGCATTTGCTTACGGCTTGCCTTTATGTCAGGATTCCCTTCATAAGCCACAACCAAAGCGTTCCAGAGTTCCTTAGCGGTCTTGCAGTGTTTAAATCCTTGAGCAATATCTGGTGTTAATGCCATAGTCATGATGGCAAAAGCTCTTTCTGCTTTGTTGCATCTTTCCCAATCATCATCGTCATACTCATCTTCTGTCTTGACCTTCACTGCATTAACTCCTTCTGCGTGAGTAGGTGTGAAGGGTCCATGAATAACTGCCCTCCAGAGTCTTAGGTCAACACTCTTCAAGTGATTTTCAAATCGATATTTCCATTCCAAAAAGTTATCCGCCGAGGTGAGTCTAGGTGGGCGAGTGATGGATCCAATCTCAAAATCCAACTTCTGATACATACTTGGTTCGAAATCCATCACGATAGCTTAGGGAACAAAAACTTAAAGTCCAAAAGTCCAACACAAATGAGATTACGATCAAACACACTGAATACGATCGGAAACACACGATTACGATCGGAAATACTGATTACGATCCAAGCAACAACCGTAAACACTGAATTCGATTAAAAATATCGTAAACCTGATTACGATCAACGATTACGACTCCGATTATCGTAAACACCTGATTCCGATTAAACCAATCGTAAACGCCAATTACGATCCGAAGAAATCGTAAACTTCGATTACGACTCCGAGATTTCGATGATGCAAAATCGTAAATGCCATTTACGACCAAGAAAAGTCGTAAACACCAAACACCGGATCGGAAACTCGATAAAAAAGCAGTCTTGATATCGGAAACTCAAATCTGATGAAGATCTTCAAACAATACAGTCGTAAACACTAAAAAACCCAGAAAACTTGATCAAGAACCCGAAGAACAGCAGCAGCAGATGTCGTAAACTCCAAATACCCTTTGAATCTTCAAAAACTCGAACTATAACCCAGAAAACAACTTGAATCAATATCGTGTGAGCCTCGAATCACTGATTCTTGGCTCTGATACCAATTGTAGGTCCGAGATCAAACCGACAACACGATATCTAATCACAAATGAGTGCGGAAACCTCAAATGTGATTGATTCAAGAAACAAGTAGAAGAAATAGACTAGATCTAATGAAAAGATCAAGTCTTGAATGAATATCACTACTTGATGAAGCTGATCGTAAACAGGTGAGAGCACAAAAATCGTAAATGGTAAATTGTATTAGAAAAGCTTTTGTTGATCATAAACACATGAGGTATTTATACTACCTCTTACAAAAGACCTAGCCTAATAGTAAACATAATAAGCCCAATCATAAACTAAGAAGATTCGGCCCACATGGCCCATTACATTCACTAAACAAGCCCAAAACTAAATAAAACTAGTCCAATAACTAATGTTCATGCCTTCTATAAAATATAGCCCAACAGAAGCATATATAGATTATATTTTTATAAAACTTCGTTCGTTAAATATGTTTTGACGTACACTCGAATAATCATCACCAGGTTACCTCCGTTAACCCCGTTAGAGAGTTCGTTAATATTCTTAAATGTGAGGGACCTAACTTGTAATTTTCTGAACTTGTATTATATTTATTAGTTGGAGAAACCAATGGTGTAATTTCTAAAACCCCATATCCTTCTATGCAAATTGATGAAGGACTAATCTGGTAATTGACCAAAGTCAATTTGAAATTTACCAACCGTCGATGTGAAGTAAAGAGTCGGTAACTCCTACATAATGTCGACCGATAAAATCCATCGGTTACAACCAAAACCATAATTTGTTTTATTCAATCATCAGGAATTCCAGTCCCATTCGATTTCCCCCATTGTTTTACTCATTCTCTCTCGCTCTCGTTTTCTTTTCTTTTTTTTTGAGTTTTCCGGCGAACTCAAATTCCGGTGAACCACCGTTGTTTTACCACCTGTTTCAATCATCACCGAGGTTGCTTCTCTCTGCCGATCAGCCCAGTAGCAACGGATTTGGAAACGGGGCACCATCAGGAGATCCGTGTCGAGACTTTCGGTTTCATTTCGGCTTCAAAAACGTGTCAAAACTCATCTCTGATTCGAGGTAAGAACATCTTTATGTTAGTCGCACGTTTCTCTTCAGTTTGGTTCTAGATTCATGATTTTCCGGTGACCGGAATTGAACTCCGGCCACCGGAGTCTTGGGGAAGAAAGGAATGACGGGTGGGAGTTGGTTATATATCCACTGTGCTGGGTTGAAACACAATTGTGTGTGTAGCACAACTGGTAGCGCCTCCACTAGACACCGAGGGGTCTCGAAGTCGAACCCCCAGCCGCCCAGAATTCATTTATTTTACCTATTTCTCTTAATCCATGCGAACCAGTCTATGATATGTTGATTTATCATAATATTTCTCAGTGAGACATTGTCACAAACGAGCCACAGTTCCAGTGGCTAGGGTGCTACATTGTTGAGTTTGAGGTCACAGGTTCGAGTCCCGTGACCACAGTTTTTGACTGTTTTATTTATTTTTATAATTTTTTAAACATTACTTGATTTATAAACCTAACTACCATACATTCCCTATGAAATCCTGACCGTAAATGCCTCGTACACTCTGCTAGAGTACTCGTAAAAATTTTATTCTATGAAAACCATTATGATTTAAATGAATTAAAATTTTATAGTCTCGTTACTAATAAAAAAGAGAATTTAAACTAGTTTTAGATATCGACATATATATAAGTATATATGTATATTTGATTTATTGTCATGCAAACGTTTTAAAGATTTTCTTTACACTCTTAAATTTGACACGACATATAAATATATATTTAAGACGTTTATTTTCCACACTTTTAACTACGTCCGTATATTTATACATATAAATTTAAGCACACATATACGTTTACCCGATCATCTCTACATTTATTATTTGGAATAAATTCACACAATTGCTTTTGTAAATCTTGCTGTCCTTGAATTAACGTCATCTCTGACTGCTTTGGAACAAATGATTTCTATCACGTATTGAAATTGTCACCTATGTCATACTTGAAATTACTTGATATAATACCGTCGTCTAGGCTATGTTACTCATGTGCGGACACACACTTACGTATGTAAAATCGATAGGTGCTCGGTAGTTACGCAAGACTCGGAGTCTTTCTAAATTGTAGCAGCGCACCCTAAGGTGAGTTACACAAACCTTTTACGTTACGTCTGGGTTTGGATGATAACACACGCAAACACGTTACACCCAGGTTAGGGTGATAACACGACAAAATTGATGTATGATTAAAGTAGAAATCCAGTATATATCACATGTTCACGTAAAATGCTTTATCTTTGAAAGTCCTTACTTATCGAACCGTTAATAGCAAAAAGCGAGGGGATATTGGGTAGTACTACGAGGGTCTGACAAACCCCACTCAGCGGGCACGAGATGCACCACCCGACTGGCGGTCGGACTGAGGACAATGTCAGCCTAACTTACCGTGATTGAGTAGACACGGGGAAGGCAAACCACGTAAGGATTATTCCTACAACTAATTGGTCAGCTTCGGTTGCGAACGTTTTAGTGACATGAACTTAGGCTCGCTACCTACGATATGGATTATACTTGGAATATACATACTTATATACGAATAAAGACTGTTGTATTCATACTGCATATTTATACTAGCTATAATTATGTGCTTATGTGAACTCACCAACATTAGTTGACACTTGCTCTTATGCATGCTTTGCAGGACGCTAGGAGTATCGGATTTTTGGGCACGTACGTTGGTTAAAACTTTTATTTTTGGGAACTTGCTCTTAAAACCTTTAACTCGAACTATTATTTACTTATCAGGCGCTTGTTTTGCGCAACATAACTTTAATGAGCTTCCGCTAAACTTTAACTCTGGTTTTAATATTTCCCGTTTGGAAATTTATTTACATTTTGAACCCTTAACTTATGTTTGATGTAACTAATGACTCGGGTCCTGGTCTGGATCACACCCCACACGGTAAAACTCCGTTAGTGGAAATTGGGGGTGTGACATTGAGGAAGATCATGTCAACACGTTAGACGAAACTATTACTATTCCGGCTCATCAGACGCTCCGTATCAATACTTATAACACTCAAGATAATATCATTGGTGATCTGGATAAAGGAGTGCGTACCAGAAGACAAATTGATACAATCATGGAATCAGGGATTCAAGACGAAGTGTTTCACTCCTGCTTTCTGTCCCAGATCGAACCAATCGATGTTAAGCAAGCACTAAAAGATGGTTCATGGGTTGAAGCAATGCAGGAAGAACTTCAACAATTCCAAAAGATCGGTGTTTGGCACTTTTTTGACTTACCTCCAAATAGCAAAGAGCCATGTGGTACCCGTTAGGTATTTAAATGCATAAGAGATGATCGCGGAGTCATTGTTCGAAACAAGGCGCGTTTGGTCATCCAGAGGTTTTCTCAAGAGGAAGGTATAGATTTTAACGAGGTGTACGCGGCAGTCGCATGAATTAAAGTTATTTGAATTTTCTTGGCGTTTGCGGCACACCGGGGTTTTAAAGTATACCATATGGATGTCAAGAGTACGTTCTTGTATGGAAAGGTGCAGGAAGAAGTCTATGTTAAACAACCTTCGGGATTCTATGATCTTGATTATCCGGATAAGGTTTATAAACTCGACAAAGCACTATATGGTTTACACCAAGCTCCTTAAGCATGGTATGAGACATAGTCAAGATATTTACTTCAAAACGCATTCAAGCGCGGGTTGGTAGATTGCACCTTGTTCTGCAAGAAGACGGGAGACGATTTGCTATTGGTACAAATTTACATCGATGACATAATTTTTGGTAGCTCAAACGACCAACTTTCAAAAGATTTTGAAAAGTTGATGCAAACAGGGTTTGAAATGAGTTCCATGGGCGAAATGGCGTTCTTTCTTGGTCTACAAGTTCAACAGTCTGAAAATGGGATCTTCATTCATCAGTATGTGAATGACGTTCTCAACAGATTCAAGATTGGCGATGTTCGTGTTCTGGGAACTCCGATACAAGTTTCTCATGGTCTCTCACCGGATGAGAATGGTGAAGAAGTTGATGCGACTCTTTACCGGGCTATGATTGGTTCATTAATGTACTTAACTACTAGTAGACCTGATATCATGTTTATTGTGTGTTTGTGTGCTAGGTACCAGGCAACTCCAAAGCAATCACATCTAGATGCGGTCAAACGAATTTTGGCTAATCCGAATCTCGGGATCTAGTATCCTCATGATGATAAGCTTGAATTGTATGCCTATTCTAACTTAGACTATGGAGGCTGTAAGATTAATTTTAAATCCACAACAGCCGATTGTCAATGTCTGGGAGAAAGGTTGGTGTCTTAGCAGTGTAAGAAGCAGACTTCTGTAGCAACATCCACTGTTGAAGCCAAGTACATTGCAGCTGCTAGCTGCTGCTCTCAGGTTTTGTAGATACAACAACAAATGCCAAACTATAGTTTGCAATTTCTTACTACTCCCATTCACATAGACAATTATGCCGCCATCTGTATTACTAAGAATCCCATCCATCACTCTAAGACCAAACATATTGACATCCCATATCACTTTATACGTGATTCTTACGAGAAACACCTCATTGATTTGCAAAAGATCCACATTGATTTTCAAAGAGCGGATCTTTTTACAAAGGCTTTTGATAAAATCCGCTTCAAATATCTTTTGCAAATCAACGGCATACAAAAATATCAAGTTGAGTAGTTATTGGTTGATCAATTTTTACTTTTTGTTGCATTTTAATTTCTCTTTGCTTTTATTCATGAAAACAAATCCAAAAATAGTATTTTGTATTGTTTTGGGGGAGAAAAAAATCAGAAAAGCATAAAAAAATTTGAAAAATGCAAAAATTAAAAAAATAGAAAAATCAAAATGAGAAATTGATCCAACCTAGCGAGGAATGATATTACATCAGCATACGTTATCAACTATGGATAAAGTAGGAATAAAGGATGTAGGTGCTTGTTTGGCTAGTTGAATGCGTTAAGGAAAATCTGGTATATGCTAGTATGATATAAACATAAATCCTACTTGATAATTGTGATGTTACAACATGAAGATACTGTGTGCCTTTGGCAATTAAAAATTGTAAACATAAAAAACAGAATAAGAGATACTCTGGTGTACGTATGTTTTCATTTTGCAAAGATTCAAACTTGTTTGATTTTCTTTATTTTCTCAAGTGATCAGCCTTTCTCTGCGTATCGTAAGATCGACCTGATTGGTGTTCACTGGAGGTTATGCTTTATTTTCCTTGGTGTTTCGTATAATCCATCGGACTTTCTCTGAGTGTACGGAAGTACCGACCTGATTGTTGTTGGGTTATACAATTTCTACTTTATTTTCTATTTTTTGTTTTCCTAAACAATCAGAATTTCTCTGTGTGCTCACAAGGCCGACTAGATTGTTGTTTGTTTAGGGTTCTGCATTGTTATTGCATGAAACACCATGAATGATAAATCTCTGTTGAAAATCAGATTCTATGTAAAAATACAATAATAGAATTAGTCATGTTGCTAGTATTCTGGATTTTGTGGGCTTTCACATTATCTATGCTTGATAAAACATACTGATAGCATATCAGAAAGCTATAAAAAATGATTCGCTTAAACTGAAATAAACTTAAAAGTTGTATTCCCGGCCGACTTGGCTTGCATGCTGATTAATTTTGAAATTGAAGTGTGTCTGATACGTATTGTCTGATACGATCTCGTGTCAGTATCTTTCTCGCAAAATGTTTAAGCTATTCGCATTTCAATTCTCTTTGGTTAATTTCTTGTTAGTTGAAAAATGCAAAAAGATTTTAGGTGTGTTTTAGCATAACCTTGTGAAAATTCAAAAAGATTTTCGGTGTGTTTGAAAATTTTATAAAAATAAAAAAATTTTGTTACTGATTTATTTTTGATCAACCAATAATGAAATTTATCACATATATGCCGGGAAAACCAAACGGTCTTGAAATCATCAAGTCACAGTTCATGTAAACTGAAGTGACAGTTCGGATGGGTTCAGTTTATTTCATAGTGAGACGAAACTTGAGTTCGGGCCACTTCGTTTGACCCGAAGTCACAATTCGGACAACTGAAATGGGCTACCTATAAATGGCGGAAATGCCAGTTCGGACTTAATATTCACTTCGCCTCTTTTCCTTAAAACACTAGCCGAACTATACCATTTTGAGACCAGATTTCGTTTTAATGAGTTTTAGCGACTTTTGTGATCAAATACTGGTAGCTATTAATATCACAAGTGTAATGGTGTGTTGTGTGGTCGTTTTTGTTTATTAAATCTGTCAATTTTTACCAAATTGTTGTCGAGTGAGTGGGTTTTAAGAAAAACAAAAAATTCAAACACTTTTAATCTGTTTCTGGTGATAAAAATTACATCATTGTGTTTGTATGGTCAAACCGTGTCTAGGGTTATATGGTTTTGATCAAAATCGGCCTGGATCGACAGTTGGATTGAAGAAACCCTTCGGTTTCTGCACAAAGCCGAAGTGGTTGTTCTTCATCCGAACTGGGAGTTCGGATCGCAGTTCGTGTCCACTTCGGGTAATCGAAATTTAGTTCGGTTCACTTCGGTCAAAAGAGTCAAGTTCGTGTCCACTTCGGGTGTTGACTAAGTCAACTTTGGATGTTGGCCAAAATAATCCAGTTCGGACCACTTCGTATGAACTTTCTCAGTTCGGATCTAGTTCATGTAAACTTAGTATTTGATAAAATAAAAAAAAAGTTAATCGTTTACACGAATAGATAATAATTTACGAATTTGGTGAACGTTTTTTATTATCGCATTGAATTTAATGAACTTTTCATTTTATGTATCTTCAGAAATGGCGATCGAATTGACAGTTAGAGATAAACATAACTTGTGCACTCATCTCAGTGTCAGCCGATCCAAACTTGTCAAGTTCGGCGGTGCAGGAATATTCGATTTCTAAGGCGGTCACGGATTCACTACGCAATTACACATGATTGTGATCCGTATTGTGACATTCTCACCAAGTTCTGGACAATTGCTCGTACAACAACGGATGGTCCTATTATAATTTCTGCCATAGTGCAAAACACAACGGTGGAATTTACCGAGGCTGATGTCAGACGGGTACTGAAGTTTGATGGTGATGATACGACAGCTTCTTTAGAGTTTGATAAAGCTGACAATGTAGCGTTACTGAAAAGAATCTAGTATTGTTGAAGATCCACACAAAGACTGGATATACAAGTCTGAGTTCTGTGTCCCATACAAGTTCTTGATCCACGTGCTACTTCATTGCTTGGGGAACAGAATCTCAGGACACGATAAGATTGGTCCGTTGATTTTATCCCTGATGAAGGCTCTTATTTTGAATTGTCCTTACAACTGTGCTGGACTGATATTCTATTACATGAGGGATAATTTGACAACAAGACACAAGAGGGCATTGTTGTATCCGAGATTTACTCAGATGATTATGGATAATTTGTATCCGAATCTAATTAAGTCTGAAACACAGAAGATGGTTTTGACGCATATGAGTGAATCTAGTGTTGGTACCTTGACTACTTATCAGAAGAAAAAGCCCAATAACTATCCAAATATGAAAAGGCTGATTGGTCACTTGGCGAATGCTAACTATGTAGCACCAGCCAATGGTGCACCTCGTCATGATGAAGATAGTTCTTCAGATGAATTGGATTATTCCTGGATAGAAAAACGAAATCAACAACCACAACAACCGAAACAAAAGAGATAGAGACGACAAAAAGCACCCACACCTCCAGTTGTAAATGAACCGGTAGTATCTGCACCTGTAGTCACAGAACCAGCAGTCTCAGAACCAGAAGTTCAAGCGAATGTAAATATGTCTGAAACACCCGATGTAAACACTCTGATTGATGAAGATGAGTCTTATGATGAGCTAGATGAGATGACAGTGAATTCCAAAGATGATTCTGATCCAAACAATTCGATTGCTTTTATATCGATTGGATCACAACAGATTCGAGTGAAGAAAGGTAGCAAAGAGCATCTTGAGTACCGGCCAGGAAGAACAAAAGTAATGAACGTTACATTGGTTGCGTGCATGAAGATAAAGCTCCATCAGATACCAATTAAGACTATGACCCTAAAGCTGATGCCGAAAAAGGCAAGGGTAAACAGCCAGATACCTCCTCGTCTACATTGACGCCATCAATAAGGAGGAAGTCGGTTGCTTCTGGTGGTAAAAGTCGTAGAAAGATGTTGAAACGCACAAAAGTGTCTTCATCAGGTGGCACCGATATGTCTTTTCCAGTGTCGACTTCAACCCCAGCAACTATAATTTCTTCAAGTGCTGCAGTAGCCACAATTCTCACTGGATTGACTCAGTCTGGCATTCTGAGGAAGTATTTTGGAACAACAAAGTCTACTTCTAGTAGCACAACACCTTCAGCAAGTGTTGGTGCTCAATTTATAAATCAGTTAATTGGAATTTCATCAATTCCAACCGTCTCAACTTCTATAACAACTTCCACACCAGCCTCAACTGATGTCAACATTAATATTTTTCAAGGTTCAATCTCATTTTCTCAAATGGATTTGCTTAATAGTGCACTTATAGAGTGTCAAGCTCAAATAAATGAATTAAAAGCAAAAGATGAGGAAAAGTCCAAGTTGATTCAGGAATTAAAGGCTAAAGATGAAGATCAGTCAAAACAGATTGTTAAATTAAGACGAGATTTTCAACAACTGAAAAATGGAAATGAGGCCAAGACTCAAGAGATTTGTCAGGGCCAGATTTGAGCACAATGTTCTCATATGATTCACCACACAAGTGTGGAAATCATGTGTGATGGTCGATTCCGATTGAATCTGCATCAATGCTCACCCATTGATGATTTCTAAAGCTCAAGAACACACACTACACCAAGAACACACACACAAAGCTGCTCTCTGTAGAAAAACCCTTAAGCACCGTATCCCAAAAGGGTTTTACAATGGGTATTTATACTACTAGAGAGCATGAGACTAAAAGAATGTTTGACACAACAATCATTACATTGATTTCAGCAGAGAATGTTCCATCAGACAAACAAGTTCGCTAAGCTTTAAACAAGTCCGCTAACATGTTCGCTAAGAGCAATCTAGTCCACTAACAAGTTCGCCAAGCATTAACTAGTCCGCTAACAAGTTCGCTAAGAGCAAATTAGTCTGCTAACAAGTTCGCTAAGCATTACCAAGTCCGCTAAGAAGTTCGCTAAGAGCAAACTAGTCCGCTAACAAGTTCGCTAAGCATTAACAAGTTCGCTAGGAACAAGTTAAGTTTGCTAAGAGTATTGAAAACTCAACAAGTACGCTAAGTGTAAAACAAGTCCGCTAAGTTCAATATCAGAAGTTCGTTATGAAGAAATACAAGTCTCCTAAATCAGAAATAGAGTGTTACAAAGTATAAACCCAAAATCTATTATAAAATCAAAGTATCTATTCTAGATAAGTAATCAGGAGGTCTTCATCAGCAATGCTCAGCAGTGAACTGTTTGTGTTGCCAACAACCAAAATGGGTTCCAACAATTACCTCCCTTGTTGGCAATGCAAACACCTTGAGCTTTAAGCTACCTGACCGAGTAGCTTGAGTAGAAATCTCCAAGTTTCTCTTGCGGCTTCCTTGTCTTTATCTGAAAATACAGTTATTCCAAGGTCGTACAGCCTCCAGAGATCTTGCCACACTAGCTTCTTTATGTCATTGTAATTGTTTAGATCTATCAACCTCCTTGACCTATCTGGGACTACACTTGACCCGTTATCTTCCATTAACTAGCAGTTTGCTGTTCTTATGACCTCTACATCAATTGGAAGTTTACCCATACCTGCCAGTCTAGTACACCACCAATTTAAAAACATTAATAAGTAGTTGGCATCATAGCATTCATATGGTCTCAGTTGAACAGGTATGGTCCGCATCTTCTCATAGTACATAAGCTTTAAATAGGATCTTGAAAATAGTCTGAGTTCTATTGTTGCAAAGATTCTAATATATTCTGCACCGACTCTTTCAATCACCAATTCATGACTCTTTCCGTTGTAGTACCAGCTAATAATTGGAGCATTTTTCTTATTCCCATATATCGTCTTTGCTTTCACCTCCTTCCCAATATCCTTGAACATTCCGCGATGAGGGGCACGGAGACGCTTTTTCTCAGCAAGTACCTAAGATTTCTTCTCCTCTTCAGGATTTTGTTTGTTCTTCTTAAACTCATAAGTAGCGTTGATCAGAGAAACAACTTTCACACCCTTTTCATGGTTGGTGTGGTTCACCAGATCCAAGTATTTAAGCTTCTTGAGTTCCCATCAGAGTAGACTACGCAGAGCTCTGAAGTCTCCGAAGATTTGAACATATCCATTCCGCCTCTTCACTAGGAATGCGTAAAAGGCCTCATCATACTTCCATCCTAGGATTTTCATCCCAAAATTGACATTTGGGTTGTTTGGCATCTTTCTAAGGTTTTTGGCAAAAAATTGTTGCATAGCCTTCAGATTTGGAGCTACCTTTTCCCATTTGTCATAGATAGGAGGGTTATCTTTCCTCTTGAGAGCCTCAGCTCGTTCCTACTCTCTGAGTCTGATATGTTCCAACTTTGCCAAATGTTCAGTCTTTCGGTGCTCGCATACAAACTCTCGTAGACCTTTAATTCTCTTCTTTTTGTAGGACTTTTTATCCACGTTCTTAAATCTACAATAGTTGAGGAGTTCCACGAAAGTCATCCTGTTGGTAGAGGAATTGATATATTCTTCAGAATCAGGAACCTCATCAGAAGGAGTTTCAGGAGGAGGAAGATATGTGTTGCTGATGTCAAGTACAAGGTCAGAAAGATGGCCACGGATAGGAAGAATTTCGACCGTCTTGGTGGTGTCAGCAAAGATATCTTCAATGGAATCAGTTTCAGCTTCAATGTTTTGATTATGAGGAAGGTGTGAGTATTCTTTCCTCATTGGTGTAAAGCTTGGTTAACTTCGTGTCAGTAAGACTCATCATATATTCTAATGAGAAGTTGTCACTCATTAAAGACCTCACAATATGAGCTGTTTCAGAAGTATCATCTTCATCTACATCGGTGCCCTGTAAATTTGTGATGATGCAGATCCTTGGTTCATCGGTTCTTGCTGACTTAGAACGATCCGGCAAAGTACTCAAGCCCTTACCATATATGACAGCAGGAGGATGTCCTGACTCATATCTCTTCAGTGCATTGGCCTTCTCTTCTATCAGTCGGTTCTCATCACTGTGTGTTTCTGCAATGAGTGCACGACGAGACTTATCTTTTCCAGCTTCCCTTCTTTGCTGCTCCTCTGCTATTTCCTCTGCTCCTCTGCTATTTCCTCAGGTGTCAACTTCCTCCTTTTCAGAGTCGGAGGAGAAGTTCATAAAAGAGGCTTCAAAGATCTGTTCATGTAGGTCTTGCTTAGCAGATTCATTAGGATCATTTTGCCTTTGAGATTCTAGACCAGCACTTGTTTCAAGATTGATAATTTCAGCATCTGTTGGAATGGACCCAGGAACATGAGGGGTTATGTCCAAGGCAAGAGTTTCTCCTGCAGACATGACAGTTGAGAGAGGTATATTTACATATTCATCATCTACCTCCATCTTAACTTGAATTGGAGTAGGACATAGATGTTCCTCTTCATCATCATCTTCACTATCGATCGTATCCAGATCAATGTAGTTCAAAGGATTAGCTTCATTCATGAGCACGTTCATTCTCTGACCTAGCTCATTCATGTCATCTTTGTCTTCGAAGTCTACAAGGTACGGATGTTCTTCATAGGCTGTTTCATCACCATCATCAAGATTCCCAATTAGAATTCCACATAAGTTTCCTCTTGAGAAGATTTTCTCCGCATAGTACTCCCGGAAGTTTGACATTTCAAATTCTAAGAAGGCTGAGTCGACGTACATTTGACGGACACCTTCAGTCACGGGAACTATGGCAGTAGAGATTGGGATTTCAGCATGAATGGTGGGAACAATTGATAGTGGAATAGAGTTGTCAGGTTATGATTCAGACTCTGCTCTTGTCGATCCCTCAATAGCAAGAGCTTTCAGTGCCGGTGCAAATCTCGGAAGTTTCAGATTTTCTGGAACTGGGGCAAGCTTCTTGATTGAGTCTAATGTTTCATCAACAGGTTCGTCATGAAGGAGACTGTTGATGAAAGATTCTTCGTCATCTGATAGGTTTAGCTCATCTCCTTCAATAACGTTGCCTACATCAACCTCAAAATCACTATCATTCAATGGACTTGAAGTATCTTGAACTCCATTGTAGTCTTTGCCAGCAGGAATAATTGTGGAAGATATAGGATCTTGAGAATTTCCTCCTTCACTTCGTTGATTAGATTGTGGTTGGTTTTCTGGTTGCTCAGTCTCTTGATCACCAGCATCATCATCTGGTTTGCCGCTTGATTGTTTGTCTTCATTAGATTTGGCTAGCAAATTTTTTAGTCTTTAAAATTCTGTTGCTTGTTCAGCAATTACTTGTGACTGATCATTTATCTTCTGATTTTCCACTTCTAGAGAACAATTTAGGTGATCATTCTGACTATGAAGATTGACAATTTCAGCTTGAAGTTCCATTACCTTTTCAGATTCTGAAACTGTTGGGCTGGTATTAACAATGCCAGTAGTGTCGGTGGTGGTAACAACAGCCTCAGCTAGCTTCTCTAGTGGCCTAAAATCCATATCAAACCTCTCAATTTGTTCAACAGGTGATGGAGAGACAGTTATTGTAGCTAAGGTTGTATCAGATTGAGTGCCAGATGAATCCACAACCTCATAATCATTCAGTGAACCGGGCTTTCTCCTGACTTTGAGCTTTTCTTCACAAGACTTGCTTCTCTGAGCTCTAATCATTATGAACTCGGAGGATAAATCTCTGTCTTCAGCAGTTCTTGTTAAGTTTTCTAGACTTGTCTTAGGAGGGAACTGAGGAGGACTGTCAGGCTCATCAAGATCATAAGTGAGATCGACTTGATCGAGAGACACTGAAGTCTCATCATCTCCTTGTTCATCCTGCGATGGACTGTAACTTTCATCGGAAGATGATTGTTGTATATGTAATGTAGATGCCCTTGAAGATTCTCTAGTCCTCTGTCTCTTCCGAGGATGAATCCCTTCTGGTTGTGTAGGACTATCATCAGAGTATGAGGAGGCAGACTCTTCATCATCAGTTTTATCGTCTCCTTCCTCTGTTTCTGATAAAGTCACATTCACAGGAATGGAAGTGAGTTCAAAATGTTCAGAAGCTTCAACACTAATACCTTGGAGATTCCCAAGGTCTTGAGCAGCATCAGAGTCAACAGGTGCATTCAAATCCAACTCAGGGTGGACTTGAGCAGCTTCAGCTTGTTCTACTTATTCTTCGACAGCTACTTCACCCATTTGGACATCTCCTTCAGCATTAGCGAGAGCAATCCGAGCAATCATCTCGGGAAAGAAAGGTACAACATTCCCTTAATATTTACCCTTGTGGTACTTACTGTATGAACCAGTGTTTATTGAGCTTGTGGAGAAAGTTTCTCCCTGCTTAATCAAGTTAGGGTAATAATGATCCAAAATTGCTTGAATAAATCGAGGGTACATCAAAAACTTCTTTGCCCTTCCAGTAGGATGCAGGTTAACAATCATCCATTTTAGAAGTTGGTGAGACAGATTGAAACCCTCACCGGTGACAAACCCATGTAAAGCACACGCGGTTTCTTCAACAAAGTCATCTAGAGCTGCTTTTATGTGTCCGAAGGCTATAATGAAGAAGCTGATTATAAACCTCCAGTTAATTGGAAATAAGGTCTTTTGAATCTTGTTGCTAACATCTGGGAGAAAAACACCAGAATATCCCATCCTCATGATTGTTGATTGCCACTGAGCCTTTGAGAAAGTCTTGGGCATGCCAGCATCTTGTAAGTTCAGGACAGTTCTGATATTTTCTTCAGTAATTTCAACATCAGTGTTCTGGATCCTAGACCTTATAACACTTGTACCATCATCAAGCTCTGCAGATTGAGCATTTATCCAGAAGGCTTCAATGATACCCTTGTAGATGACAGGGTTGATATGCATTGTCGTTACCCATGTTGATTGTTGCAAAAGGTCAATGGCCTGCTCATCAGCACCTTCCCAGTTTTTGTTAAACACGCACCTTCCGTTATGCACGAGACCATATTCTAAAGCTTTAACAGCTTGTCTGGGAGGCATCTGCACATATAAAATTACAGGATTATATCTGAGTTGACACTAAATGAATGTTATGTCACACTAGACTCGTGATAGTGATAGAGCTTTTCATATGAGTGTCAATGACATAAACTAAATCACATAGTGCATATACTCCAAAATGATCACAAGCAACCAAAATAACATGATTAACAATTGTAAGTATCTTAGGAAGTAAGCATGATGTGTGTGATAAATTAAAATCTGGAAAATAAGGAGCCAGATCTAAATCTCCATTTAAATTTTTGACTTAAAGGGAAGTTTTGCATGGGAACTATAAATGACCTAGTAATCTTGTCTTAAACAACCAAGTTTTGACTAGTTGTAGAGTCAAGGAGAAATTTATGAGAATTTCTATAACTTAGGCTCACCAAAAGTCAGAAACATTAAATCTAGGGAGTTTTGACAATCTAGGATAAAAAACCAAAAGACTTTAAGTTTAATTAGCATAAAATGAGGTTTTATGATCCCAGTCGATCAAATCAGTTCAGGGAAAGTAACTTTGGGACGTGGTTCCACCCGAGCTTGTGAATCCCTTGATTTGGTGTCTTATAATTGAGACAATCGAACAACTTAGTCAAAATCAGCACTTTTAGATATAGGACAGGGAAGTTAGGATATAACTGGTCTATCCTATTTCAAAGGCCAGTTAGATGCATGTTATAAGTGTAACATCTGCTTGTCAGACTATCAGAACAATCCTAGTATATCAGAAACTCAAATACTGATCTAATCAGAATAGACTCAAGTCCGCTAAACAGAAAACAAGTCGCTAGAACTTATCAAGTTCGCTAAGTAGAGAACAAGTCCGCTAGGAACAGATCAAGTTCGCTAAGTTAAGAACAAGTCTGCTAGGAACAGATCAAGTTCGCTAAGCAGAAAACAAGTCCGCTAAGAACAGATCAAGTTCGCTAAGCAGAAAACAAGTCCGTTAAGAACAAAACAAGTTCGCTAGGTATACTTGAAGTCCGCTAAGGACTGAATCAAGTCCGCTAAGATCAGCAGGAATTCACATGCAGATTAACAACACTTTAATGTTACAATGAAGTGTATAACTCACATTTCAACATCAAATGAGATTGACTAAAAGCAAGGGAGTCAGGTTAACACATATGAACATGCCAGAGGTCCTATTGGGTCAAAAAGTTCAAATTTGAACATTAAAGGATAGAATGTGGGGTAATTTATGCTTACCAGATTATATGGTGTCTTTATCATGTCAAATTCAATCCTAACACACAAATTTATGCACATAGGGATCAAGAAGCACATAACTAAGTCACCGTGACAATCCGTCTTTTCAGGTCCTTTCTTGACTTTAACTGAACTTAAACCGTATTAAATATTATGTGAACATTTATGTATTTGACTAGTGTTGACCTTAGCAACAAGGGTTTGTGTAACCATCACTATACGAGCATGCACTTGAGTCTAGACGTTTTATATATTTTTTATTTTATGTAAATCATATTCTATAATTTTATGAGAAAACACTTTGTTATTTCATTTTAGGTGACAATGATATTTATGATTTTATAGGATATGTATATATACGTGTTATATCCTATGTAGTTACACATAACGTTTCTATTATTTTATGTGAGTTTACACGTATCGCTATGATTTTCAATTCCTCATTTAATGTGAATTCAGAATATATATTTATGGAATTGTATTCATGATATTATGTGACGATGTGTCAGGTAATTATATGTGACGTTTCTATCATTTTATGCGAGTATAAATACGTAACATTAAGATTTTATGTCCATGACCCGATGTGAATCTAGGGTAATAATTATAGAGTATTATTTATGATTTCAAGAGATTATCTAAGGTTTATAATTTCATAATCGACGCATGTTAATATATGTTTTGGCATGTTCTCGTTTAGTCATCATTTACGTTTCTCCGTTAGCTCTATTAGCTCGAATTACCTAACATGAGCATTGAAGGGTTAACCTTGTCACTCTCTAAACTTTCTCCTAGTTAAATCTAACTGTAGGGGCTCGTCATGCAAACACCCCGAATTCCCTAGCACATTATGTAATTGTATGAGGGACCTATTGCGCCAAAGAGTGAAAGTTGATTTGAGAGTTTGTAACTCTCGATCGTCTGATCGTCGGCACCCTTTTCAAATTCGTGTAACCGAACATAATCACTCCAGCGCCTCCAATCGATTAAACCTGTGGTTTACTCATTTGATCACCACAATTATCACTCATCTCTTTCTCGTTCTCTCTAATCAGCGAAAAAAAAAACCCCCACCGGAGCCAAGATTTTCGTCCAACTCAACCACCATTCTGCCATCATTCGATAGCTCTGTGGTGACCATCAACCACTGTTGAAGTAGCAGAGACAAAGCAACACCAAACGGAGACGCTCGTTCGGCGTTGTTGGTTCGCATTCGAGCTCGTTTCGGTTTGGTGTCGTCATCAAACACCCCTCATCTATCATCACCGGCTCAAGGTAATACTTAAACTAAGTTTTAGTTCCGTTCCATAGTCTCTGCTCACGTTTAAATTCCGACGACCGGATTAGGGTTCCAGCGAGTTGGGTGGGTATGGGGAGGAAGATGACCCGACGGGTGTCGGGTTATAATAATACGGTTCCGGGCTATAACACGAACTTATTGAATGGCTGGGTGGTTAGGTCGCACATACTCGTCCCTGAGGTCGTGGGTTCTAAACTCGGTGTCCACATTTTATTCTGTTTTTTTTCGTCCCTGTAACCCGATCCTACCTGGTGCTACTGCATATAACTATTTCGGTTGGATTATGAACCAAATAGAAGACATAGCCCAGCAAGCAAAGCGTTCGTTTGTGTGTTGGAGGTATCTAGTTCAAACCTTGTCGACCTCAGTTTCATCTATTTTCTTTAATTTTTGTAATTTTGATGTATTGGATCAACTTAAACTTGTTTAAAACGATTCTTGAGAATGTTTAAACCCGTAAAGAATATAATTTAGGCTATTATATCTCGTAACCTATATTTTGAATTTTAAACACGTTAACTTGTCATTTTAAATTGAAATATAATTCTAATAATATATATATATATATATATATATATATATATATATATATACATACATACATGTGTATATTGATTTAAAAATTATGGGTTTTACATAAAAGGTAAAATATATATATATTTTGCGTGGATTAATATATATATAAACATATATCCTTGGTTTGTTGAAACTATTAGATAATTTTATGTGAACTTTCGAATATATGTATCTTGTTTTCTGAACTCGTTATTCACGTCACTACACGTTGGGTTTATATAAATTATGTAAATACTCATTTTGGATATTTGAACGTAGGAAATATATATTTGATGTATGTATTACATTTTTCTTATCTTTTCGATAAATGCTCGGATTTGACAAACGCGCCATCCTCGATTTGTTCTAGACTTCACGATCATACGTTTTCGTCGTTTACGTAGACTTAGTCGTTTCAATTGGACACACACTTATACATTTATGCTCGTTAGGTGATTGATTGCTTTCGCAAGACCGATTCTTACTACGTGATTAACTGTTTATCTGGAAGTTTGTTGTGAAACCAAAGGTGAGTTTCACGGCCCCATTTTACGATTTTAAATTCTGTTGGGGGAGATTAACATGCATAAATTACAAAACTGAGAGAATTAGACTTTTATATATCACACGACTATTGATTACTGAGGCACACTAGACAACAAAGTCCTTCTCATGGTACCGTTAGTATTTGGTGATGATAGCGGGAAATGTAATGTAGTACTACTGGGTTTGACAAACCCCACCCGGGCCAGTCGCGTTGGTACGATTAGATATCGAACGGGTGTTATATTCATCCTCAACGTAACAAGGAAAACTATAAACAACTGTCAGCTTCGGTGACCATCACGTGCAAAGTTTCATATATATAGCCTAGCTAGCTATCTGATATATATTAGTGATTATGCTCTTACAACTTAACTATTGTTGAACATTCAATCTTAAACTCAACTTGAACTGTTTTTTAACTGATAAACCTGTGAACTCACCAACCTTTGTGTTGACACTTTTTAGCATGTTATTATCAGGTTGCAGATGTTCGAGTATCACGAGTACGCATGCATGAGACTTCAAAACCCTTTTAGCGTCTTTGAACTAGCCACGTCACCTTCGATGACGATGTATTTAAATAAATTCTTTAATTGTATTTACGCTTCCGCATTTGTAAAACTCTGAATTTACATTTTAATGAAATATGAAACGTTTTTATTAATTACTGGTCGTTTGGTGTAACTAATGGACGGCGATCCTGGTTTGTCACGCTCCCTGCAGTGGGATTCCGCGCGTGGATTTATGAGGGTGTGACAGATTGGTATCAGAGCCATTGGTTACAGCGAACTAATATTCGCCTTAGACTGTAACTGTTTTGCATTAGTTACACACCTAAACATTTTTCTCATGCATCGTGATACTCACTCTTGCACGCACCTGGTTTACGATATGTCGTTTACATCATCCAATCCCCTTATACTCATGGCGAGGAGCCGGTTGTTCTTGAGCCATTTTTTTCCTCTCTGATTCGTGTACCTATTGGTTAACATCCATGGACGACGAGACGTCGAATCAGATCAGAGAATCATGCCTCCACTTTTGATGAGTCGTTTGCTGCTCGAGGTTATTCTAGACTGAAAGACTGGGCGTAGTACCCATACATTGGGCGAGTGCTTACTTAGGAAGGTGGTGTGATACCTCTTCCTGTTTTTAAACCTTTTTATCCTAGTGTGTGAGATTCTTGTTAACCTGACCTACCTTCATCGCTAAACTCTCAGGTTCAAGGAACGTAATCATGAAGTGCTAATAGTGCGTTCATTCAGCTTTCTATGGTAGCAACATTGTGTGAATTCAAGAGTCTGCCCATGGGGAACTTATATCTGCCTCTGCTACCCTGACCGTTTTCACATTTGTCTTGATCTTTTAAGATCCCCCTCTTCCCGTTTCTATGACGTTGTGCGTTGAGATAACACAACTTGGGAACAACTCTTGTAACCTCAACGGTACCTGATGTGGGCCAACTAAAGATTCTTTTTATGAACCGGATTGTGATCAAGTCGGTATGCGTGATAAACTCTATTAAAATCCTGATGAGCTAAAATTCTGGCTGACTCGCTTCGGGTGGGTCATTCCAATTTAACCAACATTTTACTCTCGGAACTTGTCTCTTTAACAAATTCTGGTCAAGATAACTGTTGATATCTGAAATGTGCGTCGTGTGAAGTATCAAATGAAGACCAAGTTCAAGCCAATATAGGGTTGGCCGAACTAGGTCCGAACCTGAAGTTCGGACCGGCCGAACCTGGGGTTCGGAGGGAGTTCGGCCAGTCGTGTATATATAGTTGTTTGGTCGTTGTGTTTAGTACTTCTGAGCGTGCGAGATCTGTTAAGTGTGTGTTTCTGAGTGTGTTTCTCTGAGTCTGATTCTGAGTGTTTACTGATTGTAATTGTTCTTGTTTGATCAATAAAACAATCGGTTAATTACGTTTCGATGTCCGATTAGCTAGATCGAGTAGACGATCCTATGCTCACGCATTTTCAAGTGGTATCAGAGCTTTCTGGTTCACTCTACTGATCTGTGGTTGCTATTCTCGGATTATTGAACGTTTTTGAAGTTTTCTCGAGTTTCGTTACGTGTTTTCGATCATTTCTGACGTGTGTTTTGTGCAAAAATTGTTCCTAAACCGTTTTCTATCGAATTTCCTGATCCACCATATCGAGTTTCGTCAAAATCAGACCGTTTTTGCGAGTTTTCGAAAAATGTCTTCGAAGTTCGGAGGTAACTGGGCGAGAGTTCGGTGGCAGATCGGTCTAGGTTCGGAGTTTTATTGAAGTTCGGAGATAGTTTGAGGTTCGGTGAGAGATCGGAGGTAGTTCGGTGAAGTTCGGACTAGTTCGGAGGAAGCTCGGAGGGTACAGTAGGTTCGGACCAGTTCGGACAGATCAGAATTTTTCAATTTTTTCAACGATGTCGGAATTTCAAGCTTTTGCTTCAATGCAAAGTGCTATGCAGACCATGATGAATTATGACAATGAAATCGGAACAAGTCAGAAAGTTCCCAAATTGTTGAAACTAGAAGATTATCAGAATTGGAAGAAACGATTTTCAGCGTATATCAGCACAAATAATATTGACTTATGGATTCCAATTAGGAAATTGTATGAAAAACCAAAAGAGGATGGAGAATCTAAGGAAATTGAAGATTTTGATGATGCTGAAAGAAAAAGTTATGAGCTTGAAAAGAAAGTTTATGGTTATCTTACTATGGCTTTACCTACTGAATTGCTTCATCAATTTAGTACTTGCAAGAAATCTAAGCAATTATGGGATGCTCTATCCGCAGGATGTGAAGGGAATGCTGATTATAAGAAGAGTCGAAAGAAAGTTTTAAACAAAGAATTCGATAATTTTCAGAATTATGACAATGAAAACATCACTGCTCTAGTTTCAAGATTTTCACATTTGATTAGTGAATTGAAGGTTGTTGGAATTGAAAAATCTGATGCGGATTTAAAGGAAAAGATCATGGAAGCTTTACCTGAAAAGTGGGAAAATTATGTTTTGCTACTCACTCATGACAAGGATTATCCTGCTTTAACATTTCACGAGCTTACTGGAAAACTTCATGCTCGGGAAATGGAAATGTTAAACAACAAAAAGTCAAGTGTTACTTTACAGAATCCGGAATTGTATCATGGTGAAAATTCAGCAAGCATGAATGCTAAAGCTAAACCAAATTTAAATTCTGCACCAAGTGTTGCTTTTCTAGCTGGAGTTTCAGGAAATTCTGATAATAATTCTTCAAGAGGTTGCAATTTCACAATTCCGAATATTTCAACTCAAAGTGCTTTCTCGGCTGAATCAACGGAGGATTGTGCCAAAATGATTTCTGCATTGATTTCATCATCTTTTGGTTTGATTCTCAAAAATGTTGCTGATGCAAAGTTAACTAGTGAGGATCTTGATGAACTTGATGATGATCAATTGACTGAATTGGATGTTTCTTGGCAATATGCTATGTTATGTCAACGGTCAAAGAGGTTTTTTAAGAAATATGGAAGACGTATTTCTGGTGACAAATTGGGTTTCGACAAGTCAACGTTAAAGTGTTATAAATGTCAACAACTTGGACATTTTGCCAAAGAATGTCAACAGAAATCTGCTACTTCACAATCATCCAAACCTGGTTTTACTCAACCATCTACAAGTAACACAGGCAAGACAACAGCTTTGACAGTTCAAAAAGATGGTGCTATTGATTGGGGTAAACATTTTGGATATGATTCATCAGCCTTAATAGTTACTCATGATTTACAAGAAGATTATTGTTCGGATACTAGTTCTGATACTAGTTCAATTCCAAATTCTTATGAATCTGCTGAAAACTTGGAAAGTCTGATGAAGGAAAATGATTTGTTGATGAAGAAGGTTCAACAATTGTCTGAGGCATTTGATGTGATTAATTCTGAATTGAAAATTTCTAAAGAACATGAAACAGAGTTGGTTTTGAAGAATGAGGGTTTGATTACTGAAATCAAAATGTTGAATGAAGTTATAGATGTTTTGAAGCAAGATAAAAAAAATGTTGAATCTTCAAAAGCTGAGATTTGTGAAGAAAAGGATGAATTGATGCAAGAAGTGAAGAAATGGAAGGAAGAGGCAGAAGATGCAGCGAATGATTTCCAGAACTTGTTTGACAAATCCAAGGTCAAGCTTGATCTGCTTACTAAGGGAGTTGAAGAATCTGAGGCTAAAATTAAAGCATATCAAGTTGATATGGAAAAGTTGTTGGATGAGAAGCGGGAGTTGATTAGAGTTAATAAGGTGCAAACTGCAAATCTGGAAATTCAAAAGAGAAATGAAGCTAAACTGAAGAAGGAGTTACATGAAGGACTTGATAATCTTCGCTTACAAAAATTTGAAACTCACAAAGTTGCCAAGCGTTTGATTGCTAAAGAAAAGGAATTTGCAGAAGCTCAACAGCAAATTTCTGATCTCAAAATTCAAGTTCTTGATGCTAAAAGACTTCTTAACAATGTTTCAAATTCTCAAGTTTTCACAAGCTTCTTAGCAAATGATGCAAATTTTGAAAGAATGTTTGATAAAACTGCATCACCTCCTGCTCATATCAAGGAAGCCTTCAAAGAAGTGAAGGAACATGTTGAGGATGTTGACTATTCAAAGACTTCATCTGCTACTTCTGAAGAAGCAAAAGTTGTCAAGAAGAAGAAAAACAAGAAGAACAAGCAAAAGGTTTTGAAATCTGAGATTCCTCCAGCACCAAAATTTGTTTCGGGTTCATTCTCTGCTGATAATGAGAAATCGGCTACATCAAGTGAAAAGATTCAGTCTCAACCTGAAATTGATGAGACTATTTTCTATGCTCAGAAGAAAATCACTGATATGAAAGCTGAATTCACAAGATTGGCTAAGAATGGACATCAGAGTTCAAATTCTGAGGAGAAGATATCTGGTAAACAAGTTGGTCTGGGATTTCATGAAAAGAAGGTTCGAGTTGAGAAGGTTCCAGCATCTGAAGCACAGAGTTTGAAGAAACTTAAAATGAAGCAAGTAAAGAAGAATGTCTTTAAAGCAGACAAGGTTCAACCCGAGCGGTTTTATAAACTCAAGGGTTCTGATCAATTGTTTTCTGACAAAGAATTTCCTCTTCATTGCGTTGATGCTCGGAAGATTTCAGAAGTTTTTGTGAAAGCTGATATTTCATCTGCAAGTTCTCAATCTCGTAGCCCAACTTCTAAATGGGTGCATGATCATCGTCATCAGGTATATGATTCTCTTTCTGATCATGTTAGAGATATTCATGTGTGTTCGTCACAGGTACATCAAAAGTGGGACAAATCCACACGTTTATGTTATGTTTGCCGTCAAAGAGGGCACATGGCAAAAGATTGTCCACTTCCTGTTGAATCCAATTCAAGGTTTCAAAAGAAATCAGTTTTTGGTAAATCTGCCCAACAAACGTTCTTCGATGAACAAGGTAGAGTTTTTGATGAAGTTGAACCTACATTCTTTCACAAACAAAATCGTTTTGTTTCAAAATTTTCAAAGAATCAAAATGTAGGTTCATCATCACAGTCACCTGTGACTGTTTCATCGAAAACTGAATTACCAAAACACCAAGAATGGAAACCTAAAGTGGTTTCAAAGCAAAACCAGGACACTGGTCGACCAGAAGCGATCCGCTTCGGGTCATTTGTGAACTAATCAGTTTGACCAGTGTGCAGGTACTTCTAGAAGACCTATCGACGATTGAAAAGTTGTTGATGGAGGAGTATTCTGCTTAATTTAAATTTCATGCTATATTTTTCTAACATGCAAAATTTTCTGAATTTTAACACTGCAAAATATCCGTGTTGATTGATCACTTTTGTTTGTTTACAAGTTTTTCTCCAAAAAAAACCAAAAATAGAGTCTTGTTTTTGTGTAAAATGAAAATCCACAAATAGAGTTTTCATTTTAAGGGGGAGAATTGTAAGTAAGGGGGAGTAATTGAGAAAATGCATGGTATGGAAAGAAGGTGAATACATGCAAAATATATAAGTAAGGAAGGTGAATACATGCATAATATAAAATGGTGAGAAATTGATCATTGGGAGATGATGGTACATTGGCATACGTATCTGACTCATGGATAGAGTAGATGAAAGAGCCATAAGATCATTGTTTGATGTGCTTGGTAGGCTCGACAAATCAGAAAGTATTCAGATGTGATATACACTAAATACTAATGCTTGACCATGTGGATAACATCTTGATGCGTATTTCATGACACAAAAAGAAAAATAAGTGTGAAAAGAGTAATGAGAAGTCACTGTGTACACATGCGTTCATTTTGCAAAGATTTAAACTTGTTTGATTTTCTTTATTTTGTCAAACGATCGGACTTTCTCTGCGTGTCGAAAGACCGACCTGATTGTTGTTCGTTTGACGTTCTGCTTTATTTTCTTTGGTGTTTCGTATAACTCATCGGACTTTCTCTGCGTGTACGGGAGTACCGACCTGATTGTTGTTGAGTTATACAACTTCAACTTGTTTTATTTTTCTTATTTTGTTAAATCCGAGGCCTTATCTGCGTATCGAAAGATCGACCTTAAGGTAGACGATTTAACGTTCTTATTTCTTTTTGCATGGAACACAGTTGACTGTATCATGAAAAATGTTATGCGTTGTGAAATTTCACAAATGCTATCACACAAAAGGAAAAGAAAGAAAAACAGAAAATGTCAGAATATGTCTGATAGTGTGGGGTACACTGGTCAAAGCAAATCTAATCAATACCTTAACATATCCAGATGTTATGAGTATGATTCTGTTTGAGCTTAAGATGGACAAATTATACCGGCAATCGACATGACTTGTGTGCTTCAATTAATTGAAATTGAAGTGTAGTTCAGTGCGTTATGATCAATATGATCCCGTATAGTGATCTTTCTCATACCAAAAATAGTGTCTGATTCTGTATTGCAATTTCACTTCATATCAAGAAAAGTACAAAAAGATTTTTGGTGTGTTTTAGCATAACTTTGAAAACTCAAAAAGATTTTAGGTTTGTTTTGATATAAACTTTTCAAAAAGCCAAAAAGATTTTATTTCTATTTTATTTTCGATCCGATCAACACGTGATATAAAATTCATTTTCAAAAATCATATCTTGGAGTCTCAAAGAGACGTTTTGCGCCAAGATTATTTAAGTTTTGATACAGAATGCTTAAGTGTAAGTGATCACAACTTCAAGTCTTCTGAAGCTGTTGATAAAGACCAGAGATAAACTGAATGTCATCAAGTATTCAAGACTGAGCTACGATCGAGTTGAGGAGGAGTTTGTTCGAAGATTCATCTCATTGGACGAACGAGATCTTAACTTGAGGGGGAGCTTGATTGAAGATACAGATTTGATGATGTTCAAAAGATGAGAAAGATACTGCACACGACGAGGGGGAGTTTGTTGATACCTGAAATGTGCGTCGTGTGAAGTATCAAATGAAGACCAAGTTCAAGCCAATATAGGGTTGGCCGAACTAGGTCCGAACCTGAAGTTCGGACCGGCCGAACCTGGGGTTCGGAGGGAGTTCGGCCAGTCGTGTATATATAGTTGTTTGGTCGTTGTGTTTAGTACTTCTGAGCGTGCGAGATCTGTTAAGTGTGTGTTTCTGAGTGTGTTTCTCTGAGTCTGATTCTGAGTGTTTACTGATTGTAATTGTTCTTGTTTGATCAATAAAACAATCGGTTAATTACGTTTCGATGTCCGATTAGCTAGATCGAGTAGACGATCCTATGCTCACGCATTTTCAATAACCACTAGTTAGTGACCACACCATACCTGGTAGCCGAAGTAAGAGGAACTAGGGTGATCATATACAGTAATTCACAGTTACGGGTGCACACGTAAATGTATTTTGCAGTATATGGGAATTCTAGAGAATCCTACTAGGCAAGCTAATGGTCGTAATTGGGAGAAAATTTCTGTAATTTTTTTTTCGTAGGGCTGAATATTGAGCATGTTCAAATTTGACTGGATGATCAAATTCATCTACCTTGTAAATGCTATCGCCCATGACCTCATCTCTTATATATGGGGATTTTCATCCATTCGTGAACCTCTTGACACCAATTACGAATGCTAGTCCTGAAGGGGCACCGTTTAACTCGTGTATTTAAATGGCAAGTCTTTCTTAACTGTGAACACTCTCGACGAAACCTTCGACTGGTTTGAACTCATCTTGAATCATAATCCTACCCTCGTAACTTTACCTACCATATCAATCCCTAAAACTTTATGATTGTGAGACAACTTGTATATACATTCACCGGACGTATACCAAGACAACATTGGATAAACGAACTGGATCAAGCACATACCGCGAGCATGGAGCATATTTCTTGGCTAAAAACTATTGTGAACTTTCCCTCTAAATATTCATATTTTCTTGTGCGAACCAAAACTTGTTGCCAACAACATCGACACGGTTGTACAAACTGCCTACCACACCGCAAGCATATTTATCTCTAATGGGGCTAATGTTAGTGAGAAGCCTTCCTGAATTTCGAACTAATGACTCCCAGTTTTAACGTAAGGACTATTTCGATTGATCTCCTGAGTCTGTACTATCGGATTTTGTCTGCATAATTAAACCCTTTCATGATTTAGCAACCGGCAATTTCCGATTTTCGTGCTTTTGTAATCTTTTATGTCGTGGATAAGTTTCTAAGCTTTAAACCGGAAGGTGTTACAGAATTGGTTAACGTTTCTATTAGTTAACAGCATTGATGGTGAGACTACCTTATGCCCCAATCGCAGTAACAATACAAAGTTTTCTTTATGAAAACCCCAATTACACCCATCGAGCATGAACTTCTTTTTATCAACAACTAATTACCACCGACCTTCATTTTCCCTTCTTACACCTTGAGTACACCAGGTTATCTACACAATTGTATATTTATTAACGCTCTTGTCATAGAAACTATGGACGAATTTTTGGCACACGAATCCTCATCGTCCTTTTCAGAAAACTTTCATCGATGAAACCCCAGCTTGAACTTAAACCTTATGGTCTGTTTAAAAATTTTGATTATCTTGAAATCTGAAGTTTTATGATATTCGCACTGTGCGTGCCAAACTCCCGACGACCTTCATTAGAACGACAAGTAGTACGCATTTTACTGGTATTATGAATGGAAACCGTTACACCTTGTAGAGACCATAATTGTTTGAGGCTTTTGCATTAGAAAACTTTTTGGGCTAGTTATGATTGTATTTGGGTTAATTAGTTCTTGGGTTAGTATTGGGCTTGAGTCCGGTCGATTATAGGCCATGTGGGCCAAAATCTTTTTGTTTGGTTAACAAGTTAAGCTTTCGTATATAAGGTTAGCTAATCTAGTTGTTTTAGGTTGTTGGTTCACTAGGGTTTTGCAAGTGTGGTTGGCGGATTCAATTGTGTACCGAATTCACTTTGTGAATTCGTAACTCTCAAGTGTAGTAATCGGATCTTCATCAAGCGTTGCAAATCGGTTTGTGTTTCTTTAAGTATTTTCTTGTGTTTGTTATATTCCTTTCGATTTCTACTTGAATCACTTGTTAATCTCGGATTCCACACGAGATTAATAAGCATTGATATCGCGTGAGGGTTGATTCGATCCTTACAATTGGTATTAGAGCCAAGAAACACTGTTTCGAGGCTCTCACGATATCAGATTCAAGTATGTTTCTGTGATTTTCGATGTTTTTGGTTAAGTTTTAGGTGTCGGCTTTGAAGAACAATTTATGGTTCATCGTAATTTTCTTGTTTGGTATCATTATTTGGTGTTGATTTTTCTAAATCTTGTTAAAATCAATTTAATTATTAAAAAAATAAAATCTGATTTTGAGGAATCCGGAAAATTGATTGAGATTTGAAATTTGTGTTTTGTAATCTGCTTGTCATTGGAAATTATATTTGATCAAATCGTGTTCTTCAAAATTGATAATTCTCCATATTTTGAGTATTCTTGTTAGTGAACTTTCCGTATTTGAGTTTTGGACCGGTCTTTATTCAAGTTTTTGTACGTATTGAGGTTTTCGATCCAAAAGGTCCTCGGTTCGGTCGAAATATTTGAATTGATTTTGTGTTGCAGGTGTCGTGGAAACTTAAAACTTTCGTACATTGAAGATAAAGTAATTACGTTTCTGCCATCGTTGTTTAATAAGTTTCATACGAATATTGAAGTTCAAAAGAATTACAGAAGCGACATTGAAATCGATTTACGTCAAATTGAATTTGAAAGTCAATCAAATTACGAATTTGCCATTGGGATTTAATTAAATTTTGTGGTCCAGATTTTCCGGTTTTTGAAGCTATAAACGGTCACTCATTTCAAGTTGGTGCAAATTTATTTTGACGGGATTTTGATCGTTGAATTTTTCTGCACCTTGTGGAGTAATTTTTTTAATTTTTCATATTTTTTTGCTCCAAGTGTTTCAAAGGCGTTACTAACGATTTTTGTGAGCTTCTTGTGATTGTGTTTACAGGTTTCTTTCGTGGTATAGAAGCAAGACAGTTCAAATACTCAAGCTTACCGGTTGAATTTGTGGCCTCGACCGACTTTCAACCGGATTCATAAGCTTTCCGATCGTGTTTGTGACTTTCCGATCGACTTTTCGATCCGGTGGTCACTTCTCGATCCATACTTTTCGATCAGCAAGTGGCCTCGTCCCGAAAAGCCTGATCGAAAAGTAGCTTTTCGATTCACTGACCTTTTCGATTGAGCCGAACCTCTGCCCGACAGAAAAGCCTCTTTTCGATCGATCCTTGGCTTTTCGATCCGGATACTCTCCGATCGGTTCCTCATACTTTTCGATCCGTTCCTTCGATCGTAAACACCTTTCGGATCCATCACCCTTTCCGACCGAGAAGCACTTTCCAACCCATTTCTTGTCCAGTCGAAAAATCATTTCCGATCAAGCCTCATCAACCGAAAACCTTCTTTCCGATCAACCTTCTCGATCTATACCCTGTCCGATCGAAAAACACTTTTCGACCTACCTTTCCGATCAAAAAAAACCTTTTCTACCCGTTTAAGTCTTTCGGTTCGAATTTTCTCCAGAAGTTCATTCAAAGTCAATGGCAAGTACTCAAGTTGTTTCTCCAGCTGTTGATGATCAAACTCAGATATGTTCGAACTCGGCATGCTCAGAATCGATCGAAAAATATAAGAAACTGTTTCGAATTGAACAAAGAGACCGAATCAATGCAGAGTACAAACTAGAGAATCATCTAAAACAAGTTGAACCCAACAAAAAGAAGTTAGAGGCTGTAGATGAAGAACTCAGTCAGCAGAAGTATCTTTTCCGAACATTCCGCGAAAAAATTGCCAAAGAAGAGGGGGAAAAGCGGAAGATCAATCATGCTGAAAGATCATGGGTTTGTAATGGCGAGGAATGCTCAAATCCCACATGTTGTGCTTTGATTAAAGATTGGGAGAGCAAGTTTACAAACGAATGTAAGAATCATTCACAAACCACTTGGGAAATCAACAACTATAAAGATATTACAAGGCTTTATAGAGAAAAGTTTGAAGCAGTTAAACAGGACCTAGTTAAGTGTTAACAAGATAAGAGTGATAAAAGCACCCTTTTAAGAGTGGCTGAAAGCAAGGTGGAAGAATTGACATGAGAACTCACTGAACTGAAGGCAAAGTTTAATTCTACTGAGATTGCATTGGTGAAGCATCAAGTTATACAAAAGAAAATGATGGACTCTCACCATGCTTTATTTAAATCAGAAGATCGACTCAAGAATGTGCAAGAAACATCTGGTCTCGGGGATGCAAACTTTCCTCCCCCACTACAACATGAGTACATCAAACTGCCTCAAACTGCAGAGGAAGTGTTGAAAGAGTCCCTTAATGAAGCAACCATGGTATATGGGCCTCAACCAGCACATAAAGATGAAAAGACAGCCACTGAAGCAACTCAGTCTAATAAAACTACTGAGTGTGCAAGCTCAAGCTCCAGTGAGGTGAAGAGTGCTGATGAAGAAAAGTTGGTTCCTTATCCAAAGATCGAAACTCCTTATTCCAAAGTTGTGGATGAGGTAAAGCGGGAACGAGTGGTGATGACTACAAGGCCCAACGGTAAGATATTCACCACTAAGTTCAAAGGTTTGGGTCATGATGGTGGTTTATCACCTGACATTAAGAGTATATGGCCCAAGATCACCATCAAGCCTCTAACTTCAGTTCCTATCAAGATTGAAAGGCCCAAAACTACAATCAAATCTCCAATCTCATCAGTGGGCTTATGCAGTGGTAACACTACTTTCTCTAAGAAGTCAGAGGGCCCAAAAGTTCAAATGCCCTGTTCTGCTCAGTTTTCAACGAATCAGAAAAGATTCAACGGAAATTCATCAAGGTCAGAAAGATCTGATAACTGGAGACCTGGAGTCTTTCCGAACATGCAACCGAATCTCAATGCCTCTCCATCAAAGCTATAAAGCTCTAATGGCTACACGTCTGATTTCTACCTGAAGAAGCAGACCTGTTATAACTGTGGAGTTCCTGGTCACATTGCTAGAAACTGCTTGCATCGTCCCTTTGAACCTTATTACCCGCTGAGTCATAAGGTTTCATCTCAGGTTTCAATAAAGTCTAAGCTGATGAATGTGCAACCACCAAAGGCAATGAAGACTGTTAATCCTAAGGTTAAACCTTCTGATGGAAATTGGGGAGCTGCCAAAGAGCACAAAAAACTCTTAAATCAAAAACAGGTTTTTCCAAATTATGAAAATTTTCATAGAAAGGTGAACGGATCAAAACCTCAAAAGGTTGAAAAACCTAAAGTTGTCAATCCAAAGGCAACTAAAACAGTTTTGAAAAATGATTTTAAAAAGAAAAAGGTTGAAATACCTAAAGTCACTACTTCAAATGTGACTAAAACAACTTTCAAATCACCTGGAATTTGGAAACCAAAATCAAAGGCAGCCACACCCCCAATTCCAGATATCACAAAGGGAATGTTTTTAAAAGAATTTCATTTATTGATGCTTCAGGAATACCCAGAACCACAATGGCCTGGGTACCTATGGCTAACTGATCTCTCACCTTGTGCAGGAACAGTCAAGGAGGACTTCCATTAACTTGTTTGTTTGTGATAGTGATTGTTCCATGCACGGGAAGGAGGCATCTCTTCACTACATGACATGCATATTTTCAATAGAGAGTTGTTCTCCTTGTGAGAGGTAAAAGTGTTTATATCAGCAAGGTACTGTCTGGATTGATTGTTTCTTGACTACATATGGTTCTGCATAAAACAAAACCCTATTCTGGAAATTATCAAAAGAAAAACTTTGAAGGTTAGCTTGGCCAGTTTTTGTAGACATTTAGTGATGTGTCAGTGTGTGTTAAAAATAAAAAATAAAAAAAATAATAATAAAAAAAATTGTGTGTTGATATTAAAAATCAAAAAGCAAGGGGAAGAATAGAAAATATGAAATAGTTGACCCCTCAAAAATTATGCTTTTTAATTTTTAATCTTTTGTTTGTGTGTATGAGAATGTGTTTGCTGACTGACACGTGTAAGGTGGATGTGAAAAGCAGTGATTCACGGTTGATGTGCTTGGTAGGCTCTGCTGTCAATCAATCAAAAGGTACGGTTTGTCACAACACATAAAGATAACGTATGATGCTAGATAGGAAACACACACTTAGGATAGTACAATCTCTATTTGACTGTGTACCAGGAATCCCGAGACGCACGCCCGATTCTGAGTTTTAATGTCATGCTAAAAAATCCCATTCCCTCTGCTTTGCGTGAGCAATGACCTGGGGATGTAGTACGTGAGTTAGGCCTCCTCTGTTCTGCGATGGCAGAGACCTGGAGCCTCCCTAATCTACGTACCTCTTAGATCACATTGTATATAATGATATAAAACCCAAAAGATGCCAATGAGCACAACCAAAAGATACCCTCAAGAGTCCAAAACCCTTAGCCTGTGTCACTGATGAGAGCGTTATTAAAAAAATTTCAAAAATTCAGTTGACGTTGTATATTATCCCAAAAATCTCCATGATCTATTCTTTCTTCTCTCTACCAAGTCTGGAGCATGATGTTAGGCTTAAGGAAAGGTGTCGTGAAAAATACCAGGTATACTTGATAGAATGTACAAATTAATATACCTAGGACTTATGTGTGTGACCTGGATAGATGTTCATAAATAATAAACCTTAAAAGATAAAATTACGTGACAATCTGCCTGAGTAAGTGAAAGTAGCATGAGTTTAAGTTGGACCAAAATACCAGCAATCACCTGAACACGCGAAGTAACTGAAGCTGAAAAGGGTTCCTCAGCCACAGAATGCCTGGTATGATCTTTAATTTACCTTCTCATGTGTGAATTGTTTTTAAATTTCTTTGATCTTAATTTTTCTAGTGTAGTGTGAGTGTTTAAATTTTCTTTCTTAAGTTTATGAATTGGCCAGGTTGATTTGAGAAGTTTAAATAATTTTTTTTTTTGGTTTTGTGCAAGAAGGTGTGACCTCCTCCTCGGGTTCAGGGGAAGTTGTTTGGATAAATAATGCTAACTCGATAACCAGTCATCATTGTCTGGTTAGTGTTTGTTCCATGTTGTGCATGTCAGGTTAAATGAGATGTTATGTCAATGAGTGTTGCTACTGTTCGTGTGGAAGAACCAGCCGGAAAATGACTTACCCTATGCTCAGGTGAAGTTTGTTGGTTGTTCAAGTAAAGCCTCCAAAGACACTGTTCTCAAGTTTAGGGGAAGCTAATTGAAGAAAAGATGCAGAGCAGTCACAACAAGAAATTCAAGAATGCCAAGACAGAGGTTTTCAAAATTTGTCCTCTGAAGTCACAAGCAAGTCAAGACAGTTACTACTGATTCAGCAATGACTTAATAGTTTTCAAGAAGAAGCAAGTATTTGAGAATCCTCCTCTCATTACTTGTTCATCATTTGCAGTTCAAGCTGATGCTGATAAAGAGAAAGAGCCATCAATCATCCCACATGCTGCCCATTGAAGATTGATTAAGAAAAAAATCTTCACCAACCCATGCTCAAGCCAAGGAGAAGACTGCAAGTCTGTAGTTTGAAAGTAGAAGACATTTAATAGCACAAGCCACAAATTATTCCCTTACTATGAAGGCCACAAATTATTCCCTTCATAGCTCTGATACCAATTGTAAGTCCCGAAAACGGTTCTTAACACGATATCTGTTGGTACATGATATGTGGCAACGGGCTGGATCAGATAGAGTTTTGAAGACAAATGTTTCAACCTAGTTTTGTGTTGGCCGAACCTTGGCCGAACCCAAGGTTCGGTGGCTCCGAACTCTGGCCGAACACCAGGTTCGGAGGTCGTGTTTTGGCAGCTTATAAATAGGTTGTTTGTCTTGTAATTTACTAGTTTTTGAGAGAGCTTATGTGTGAGAACTAGTGTGTGTTTTGTACTCTGAATCTCTTGTAACTGTGATAGTTGTTAATGAGAGATTGAGTCGTTTATTTACACCGTTGTTCTTGTTATCATACACGTAATTGATGTCGAACTGAACCGATCCACACGCTCCAGCGTTTTCAAGTGGTATCAGAGCTATCTGGTTAAGTTTAGTTTGATTTGATTCAATTCGTGTGTCACAAAGCTCGTTTTCATCTTCGTTTCTCAAAAATCTCGTCTAAAACATCATGCTTCACGTTCAAAATGCTTGTTTTGCTCGTTTTTGTTAGTTTGAGTATCCATAGATCGAGAGGTGTCGAAATTTGTGAGTTTTTCCGAAATTTTGTGGTTTCTCGCGTTCGGCCGAACTCCACGTTCGGTGTAACCGATCCGAACTCCAGGTTCGGAGTACGCTCGGTATAACTGCTCCGAACACCAGGTTCGGAGTACGTTCGGAGAAGCTCGGTGAAAGTTCGGAGATCGTTCGGTCAACATTCGGACTAGATTTCCCGTTCGGACTAGGATCGGAGGGTCTTTGGAGTTATCGTGGTTCGGTGAGAGATCGGAGGTAGTTCGGTGTAGTTCGGACTGTATTTCTGCGTTCGGACCTAGTTCGGAGGAAGCTCAGAGGGTATAGTAGGTTCGGACCAAGTTCGGACAAATCAGAATTCTTCAATTTCAATCATGTCGGACTATAACGCGTTTGCGGCTATTCAAACGCAGATGCAAACTTTACTCAATTATGACAATGAAATTGGAACAACTCAGAAAGTTCCAAAGTTGCTTAAATTTGAAGATTATGCAAACTGGAAGAAACGATTTGAGGCATATATCGGAACAACGGATCCAGATCTATGGATTGCTATGGATACACCATATGTGTATCCTGTTGGCGTTAATAATGTTCCTATTATGCAGCGAAATTTGGATCTCACACAGAAAGCTGGTTTTGTTCGTGATCAGAAAGCGTATGGTTTAATCACTCAAGCTTTGCCAAAGGAATTATTACATCAGTTCAAAAGTTGCAAACACTCTCATGAGTTATGGATAACTCTGAAAGAGAGGTGTGAGGGCAATGAACAGTATAAGAAAAGCAAAAAGAAGGTGCTTAATAAAGAATTCGACAACTTCAAACATTTTGAGGGTGAGGGCGTTCCTGAGCTAATTTCGAGATATTGTCATTTACTGTCTGAAATGGATAATGTCCAAATTAAGAAAGATGACGAAGAGCTGAAGGAAAAATTGTTGGAAGGTTTGCCATCAAAATGGGAGTCGTATGTTTTGATGATCATGAATGACAAAGACTATGCTGAGTTGACTTTTGTGAAGCTTTTGGGTAAACTGCAAGCTCGTGATTTAGAAATGAAGAATGTTAACACTACACCAGCAGCAGTTCAGAATCCAGATGTCTATTATGGGTCAAATGCAGCAACTATTTCTGGGAAATCAGCTAAGGTAACCAGTTCCGCACCTGCTACAGCATTTGTGGCTGGAAATTTACCAGGATATGTTTCAAATTCGGGAACTGGGTCAGGTTCACAAAGTACTGATTACAATTATAGTCCTGGAATTAGTAGTACGTCAATTCCAGCAAGTAATTTGGTGAACACGGGAAAAATGGCTATGTCGGTATCTACTACTGAAGATTACATGGCTCTTGTTTCTGCATTAGTGTCATCGTATTATGGTTTAATAACTGGAAATGTCAGTAATGCTGAGTTGACTGAAGAAGACTATGATCAGGTAGATCCTGATGATTTGGAGTTAATGGACATAAACTGGCAGTTTGCTATGTTGGCGAGACGAGTGAAAAGGTTTTTGAAGAAAACTGGAGGAAAAGATTTGAATTCTGGTGGCAGGATTGGATTTGATAAATCCAAAGTCAGATGCTACAATTGTTCCAATTTTAGTCATTTTGCTCGTGAATGTCCGCAGCCTAAGAAACAAGAATATCAGAAATTTACTCCAAAATCAAATGTTTCTGGATCTAACACTTCATCGAGTTCAGGGAGTACTTCTAGTTCCAAATCTGAATCCACAAAAGCTCTTGTTTCTCAAGTTGATAAAACATATAATTGGGGCAATCAATTTGCTGATTCTTCTGCTTTAATTGTTACTCATGTGCAGGATGAAGAAACTCTGACTGAATCAACTGACAATGAGGAAGAAATACATGATGAGAAAACTGAGGAAACTTTTGATGGAATGACTGATGGTGATGAAGTTTTGCATTTTAGGAGTAATCATAAGTCTGTGAATGAAGAAAAATTTGCATTTATGGCTGATGTGTCTGAAAAGATCGAATCTGATGCAATTCTTTTGTTAGAAAAGCAAATTAAACTTCTGACTGATGAGAAGGAGGCATTGATTCGAGAATGTGATGCAGCAAAAGCCGAAGCAATTGATGCAGCAAATGATTTTGAAAATCTTTATCAGAAGAGTCTTCCGCTGAAAGAGAGATATGAAAAAGCACAACAGAATGCTCTTGAAATTGCTGATAAGATGCTTGCATTGCAGAGGGATATGCAGAAAATTACTGATGAAAATTCAAGTCTGAAACAGGAAATTGGTTCATTGAAAAGGAGCAATCTTACTGAAACTGTTGCTTTGATGGCCGATTCTTCAAAGGTAATTTCATATCCTTCAATGTGTAAATCATGTGATGATTTTGCTACTGCTAAGAGCGTGCTCTTAGATGAGAAGACAAGATTAAATGATCTTCTGGCAGTAGCAAAAGCTGATAAAAATATTTACAAGGAAAGATGGGAGGGGACAACCCAGGAATTACTGTCAGTACATGAGCAATTGCGTTTGCAAAAATTTGATTTTTCGAATCAGTCTGAATTGCTCGTGTCTGTTCAGAAGGATTTAGCTGCTAGTAACAAACTTGTCGCTGATTTGAAAATCGAGGTTTTTGAGTTAAAACAAAAATTAGATTCTGTTCAAATTTCATCTTTTTTCACAAACTTTTTGTATAAAACGGAAAAAGAAGATGTTTCTGGCAAGCTTAGTAAAGTCCCATCTCCGGTGAATATCACACTGGGTCCTTCATCTGAAGATAAGACAAATGTTGTTAATCAAGCTAAACAAAGCAATTCAGATAAAGTGTCAACTGAAAAATCCATTTTGGATTCAACAGTTGATGAGCTTTTTTATGATGTTTCTGATTTTGACAAAGTCGATGACTTAGTGTCGGAGACTGATGTTGAAAGTTCGGTATATACTCAGTCTAAAGTTGGTAAGCCAGATCATAAAAATTTAATTTCCAAACATGATTTTCCAACAATTAAATCTAAGCTTTCAAAACTGAGTACCTACGAACAAAAGCAGATTGCTCTGAGCAAGTCTGTTACAGGTAAGAAGTCTAAGTACGGTGGAGTCGGATTTGAGTCCTCGGCTAAATCTAAAACTGTTGAAAAAGGTTTTTCTCCGAAAATTTTGAAACCTACAAATGCCAAGGTTCACAATTCTACTCTGGACACCGACGGTGACAAGGGTGAACCATGGGTAACATATCGGTTAAAGGGTTCTAATAGAGTTTATAGTGACAAAGATTTTCCATTAGATATGGTGAACCCAAATTTAATCGATCAAATTTTCTCATGTAAATATGATCCAGCATATGATCCCAAAGTGAGAAATGTGCCCATTAGGAAGGGAAATAGCAGTGGTGCTAATGCAATGGACACATTTCAATCTGAGTCTGAGTCTGGGTTAGTAAATAGTGTGAAGAACAAGAAAATTTCAAATGTTCAAACACCACCACCGAAAGTTTTTTATGATAAAAAACAATCAAATTTCAGAAAACCTGGTCCATTTCTTAAAAGGTCTCAATTCTATAATGATGAAGGGTTTTATGATGAGTTTGGTTGTGGACCAAATCAGTCTGGTTTTAGAAGAATTTCAAAAAGGGTTGATTTTGAAGGTCAAAGTGCATATAATTCACGGTTTGGTGGGTATAGGAATAGATCTCAGAATTTCAGAGATCATCATTTTTATGATGAGTTTTCGGGAAATGTGTCTGGGTATGATTCAGGACGTAACGATGAATTTGGACATCGTTATGTTACAAAGAAGGTTGTTAAACCCAAATTTCAAAACCGGGTGGTTGAGTCCGAGGTGGATGATGACGCGAATGAAAAGGTCATTATTGATAAACGAAAGTGTTTTAAATGCAAAATTCGCGGTCATACATATCGGACTTGCCCGTTGAAGAAACCCAAATCCACTAAATCTGACACAGAAAAGTCTGACGACATGTCTGAAGGTTATCAAACTGATACTAAGAAAAAGGTCAGATTTGTGGATGAGCAAGGCAGAATTCATTATAATGTAAAATCATCAGATTTTCATAAAAATGAAAAGAAATCGGAAAAAGAATTTTCTAAGACAAAATCGATTTTGAAAAATTCTGCTTCAAGCTCCAAGGGTGATGTAACTGATGGACAAAAACCTAAGTCCATGGCAGGGAAAGATTTTGTTGAAGATGACGGTCGACCCAAAGCTTCAGGCTTGGGTACGTCCCGAAACTAATCTTTTGGCTTAATTTATGCAGGGGTCTTCGCGACAACTGATGAATAACATCTGGGTTGTTGATAGCGGAGCATCTCGGCACATGACCGGAGACATTTCTTTGTTGCATGATGTTAAACACTTCGATGGAGGTAAAGTAACGTTTGCTGGAAACAAAGGAGGTCAGGTAACCGGTATTGGTAAACTTTCGAACGGTGCTGTCACATTTGACAATGTTGAGTATGTGCAAGAGTTAGAATATAATCTTCTAAGCGTCTCCCAGATTTGTGATAAGCAGTTCACAACAGCTTTCACAGGGAGTGAATGCTTAATTTTGAAGCCTGAATTCAAGATTCCTGATGAGTTTGTGATGATGCGGGCACCAAGATTCTTAAATTTGTACATGCTCGACATGAATTCAGCAAAGGCAACGGTCGCAGGTCAATGTTTCTTGTCTAAGGCATCCGAAAGAGATTCTGTTCTGTGGCATCGTCGCATGGGTCATATTCATTACAGAAAGATGAACGAACTAGTGCGGAGGGGGCTTGTTGAAGGCGTTCCAAAGCAACAGTTTGTGTTTAATGATATATGCGTGAGTTGCAAGAAGGGTAAACAGAAAAGAAAATCCCATCCACTAAAGAAACATCATTCAATAGATGTCCCATTAGAGTTACTTCATATGGATTTGTTTGGTCCTGTAAATTGTGAAAGTATCTCGGGAAATTGGTATTGTCTGGTGGTTACGGATGAATACTCAAGATATTCATGGGTTGACTTTCTGGTCTCCAAGGATGAAACATCAAGAATTCTTCTCAATTTGATTACCACACTTGAATCATTGTATAAATTGAAGGTGAGGAGAATTCGGAGTGACAATGGCACGGAGTTTAAGAATATAGCCGTGAGGACTTTTTGTATGGAAAAAGGAATTGTGCATGAATTCAGCACACCATACACACCTCAGCAGAACGGCGTGGCGGAAAGAAAGAATCGCACAATTATTGAAACAGCGCGTACTATGTTGGCTAATGCTCAATTACCTGTTCCTTTTTGGACAGAAGCTGTCAACACTGCGTGTTATGTGCTGAATCGAGTGCTTACCGTGAAGCGGCTTGGTAAGACATGTTATGAATTGCTGAAGAATCGTAAGCCGAATCTTAACTATTTAGAGCCGTTTGGGTGTCCTTGTACTGTATTAGCTGCTGCAGGAAAATTTGATGACAAAGTCTTTGAAGGACTGTTTGTTGGTTATTCAAATCAGAAGAAACGTGTTTTCAATAAGCAGACTGGTATGGTAGGGGAATATCTGCATGTTGATTTTCAATCATATACATTACCACCCAGAGGCGTTGGACCGGATTGGTTATTTGATTATCAGACTTTGTTTGAAAATCTTAAATCGATACCAGATGTATCTGATGAACAACTTACAAGGGTTTTCATTGAACTGCAAGATGATACACCGGTTCTAAACATTCAAACTCTGCCAACTCCAATAGTGCCTGTCGCTGATGAGTATTTGACTGAGACATCAAATGATACGACTATTGCTGCTGATGAAATGTCTTCTGAAGATGAAAGTGAATTTCACGAAGCCGTGTCACATCAGGTGGAAATTCCTGTTCAGCAACCTGATGCACCAGTTGAATCTACTTCTAATGAAGTTGATGTTAATGTAACTGATACTGTGGTGGTTGAGGAAGATCCTGTTCCTGATTTGCCTGAAACGATGGTAGTTCCTATTAATCAAACACTCCGGATAAACACCATTCATCCACAAGATAACATCATTGGTGATTTAAATGAAGGAGTTCGCACAAGACATCAAATTGAGAATAGTGCTTTGCTTTCAATCTTGGAATCTGGTGTTCAGGAAGAAGCATTTCATTCATGCTTTATCTCACAAACTGAGCCGACGAATGTTCATGAAGCATTGTTAGACGGTTCGTGGGTTGAAGCAATGCAAGAAGAATTATTACAATTTAAAAAGTTGGGTGTGTGGCATCTGGAAGATTTACCTGAAGGTAGTAAAGAACCGTGTGGGACACGGTGGGTTTACAAGTGTAAACGGGATGATCACGGAATCATTGTCCGAAATAAAGCTCGGTTGGTTGTTCAAGGTTTTTCGCAAGAGGAAGGAATTGATTTTAATGAAGTGTATGCACCAGTTGCCAGAATTGAAGCTATCAGAATATTTTTGGCGTTTGCTGCACATCGCGGGTTTAAAGTGTTTCAAATGGATGTCAAGAGTGCATTTTTGTATGGAAAGTTAAGGAAGAGGTGTATGTCAAACAACCTCCGGGATTTTTCGATCCTGATTATCCGGAGAAGGTTTATAAGTTAGACAAAGCTTTATACGGTCTCCATCAGGCTCCTCGAGCTTGGTATGAGACATTGTCTACTTATTTACTTGACAACGGGTTTAAGCGTGGGTTGGTTGATCCTACTCTTTTCTGTCGAAAAACGGGGGAGGATTTGCTACTGGTACAGATCTACGTTGATGATATTATTTTTGGATGTTCAAACGAACAACTTTCGAGAGATTTCGAGAAGTTAATGCAAACAAAATTTGAAATGAGTTCCATGGGTGAAATGTCGTTCTTCCTCGGTCTACAAGTTCAACAATCAGATCAGGGTATCTTCATACATCAGACAAAGTATGTGAAAGATGTTCTGACTCGGTTCAAAGTGGAAGATGTTCGCATTCCGGGAACTCCGATTCAGTTGTCACATGGCTTATGTCCTGATGAAGACGGTGATAAAGTTGATGTCACGCGTTACAGGGCGATAATAGGTTCATTGATGTATTTGACAGCGAGTCGACCTGACATAATGTTTGCTGTTTGTTTGTGTTCCAGGTATCAGGCAGCTCCTCGGGTTTCGCATATGAATGCAGTGTTACGGATTCTAGCTTATCTGAAGGGTCATTCAGATCTCGGGATCTGGTATCCTCATGATGATAAGTTCGACTTATCGGCGTATACAGATTCTGACTACGGCGGTTGTAAGATTAATTTCAAGTCAACCACGGCTGGATGTCAATTTCTTGGTGATAGGTTGGTGTCTTGGCAGTGTAAGAAGCAAACTTCTGTTGCCACATCCACGGCTGAAGCTGAATATATAGCGGCTGCTAGTTGCTGCTCACAGGTTCTATGGATTCAGCAGCAAATGCGGGATTACGGTTTGAAGTTTCTTACTACACCAATTTACATAGATAATTCGGTTGCGATTTGCATAACCAAAAACCCCGTTCATCACTCTAAAACCAAACACATTTTATCATTTCATCCGAGATTGTTTTGAAAAACACTTGATTGATTTGCAAAAGATTCACACTGATTTTCAAAAAGCGGATCTTTTTACAAAAGCTTTTGATAAAACCCGTTTCCGTTATATTTTGCAAATTAACGGCATTCAAAAGTTACCAAGTTGAGTAACTCCGGTTGATCAATTTTCCTTGTTATATTTCTTTTTGTTTGTTTCTTTCCTTGTTATAAAAATCCAAAAAATAGCGTCTTTGTATTTTTTAGGGGGAGAAAATCAGAAAAGATTAAAAAAAAAAGAGAAAAATGCAAAAAGATAAAAAAAAATGGAAAAATGAAAATTGAGAAATTGATCCGACCAAGCGAGAAATGATAATACATCGGCATGTGTTATCAACCACGGATAAAGTAAAATTAAAGGCTGTAGGTGCTTGTTTGGTTAGTTGAATGCGTTAGGGTAAATCTGATATATGCAAGTATGATATAAATATAAAAAAATGCTTGGTTAATTGTGAGACACATCATGATGAGTATTGTGTAATCTTGGCATTAAAAAAAATGAAAAAGGCAAAAACAGAATAAGAGATGTTCTGGTGTACGCATGTTTTCATTTTGCAAAGATTTAAACTTGTTTGATTTTCTTTATTTTGTCAAACGATCGGACTTTCTCTGCGTATCGAAAGATCGACCTGATTGTTGTTCGTTTGACGTTCTGCTTTATTTTCTTTGGTGTTTCGTATAACTCATCGGACTTTCTCTGCGTGTGCGGGAGCACCGACCTGATTGTTGTTGGGTTATACAATTTCTGCTTTATTTTACATTTCTTATTTTCCTAAACAATCGGACTTTTTCTGCGTGCCTACCAGCCGACCTGATTGTTGTTTGTTTAGGGTTCTGCGTTATTTTTGCATGAAACACCATGAATGATAAATCTCTGTGAAAATTAAATTCTGTAGAAAATACAAAAATAGTAAGAATAAGCCAGATTACCGATATTTCTGATTGCGTGGGTTTTCATATTATCAATGCTTGCTTAATTCATCTTAACATATCAGAAAGCTATAAAAATTGATCTACCCAAGCTGAAATAAACTGAAAAGTTGTATTTGCTGCCAACTTGACTTGCATGCTGATTATAGATGAAATTGAAGTGTGTCTGATACATATTTGACCGATATGATCTCGCGTCTGGATCTTTCTTACAAAAATATTTAAGTTATATCAGTTTTAGTTATTTCATTTTAGTCCTGTTTTGTTTTGTTTACTTAAATATCTGAAAAATACCAAAAAGATTTTAGGTGTGTTTTAGCATAATCTTAGAAAAATTCAAAAAGATTTTAGGTGTGTTTTAGCATAATCTTAGAAAAATTCAAAAAGATTTTCGGTGTGTTTGAAAGTTTATAAAAATCAAAAAGATTTTAATTCTGTTTTATTTTCGATCAACCGTTAGTGAAAGATTATCAATTATGCCAGAAACAACCAAAAAGACTTGATTTCAGAAGTCTCATCATTAAATTGGACAAGTTAGTGACAAATGGTTAAAATTTTAAAAAACTTTGGAGTTCAATTTGAAGATTCATCAACATTAAGGTTTAATTTGAAAATTTTTGGAAAGGACCTAACTTGAAGTTCGGAGGTCCGAACTTAGAGTTCGGAGGTCCGAAGGCTGAAGTTCGGGGGGTCCGAGGTAGGAGTTCGGACATAGTTCGGTGAGATCTCTGGTCCGAACGAGATGTTCGGAGGGAGTTCGGAGGGTCCGAACGTGGTATCCTATAAATACTCCGATTCGGAAGTTCGGAGGTCATAAGTTTCTGTTTACTCCGAACGTGTACCGAACGGCTGCCAAATTTTTCAATTTTCAAAAATTTTGTTTGTTTGAGCGATTTGAGATCAGATTAAGGTAGACATTGTGTTTCCGAGTACTGGGGTGTAATTTCTTTTGGTTTTTGTTCACTAAATTCTGCAATTTGTGTTTAAAAACATTCCAACTGTTAATCGTGACTCTGATCTGAAATTAACCAATGTAAACAGGTGTTTAAATGAGAAAAATTAACATCTTTGTGTTTGTCACTAAAAACCGACCATGGGTGTTTGTTTGTTTGACTTGATTTGGCCGGAATCGTTAATTCCTAAATTCAAAATCGTCGGAGACGTTTGAGCTCCGAACCCGGGGTTCGGAGGCTCCGAACTAGTGGTTCGGAGCAGGCTCGGACAGAGATCGGCCAAATGGAATTTTTTGTGTCAAAAAGTTGTTGTTTTATGAAAATGATAATGATTTGACGAATTTGGTGATTATATCTGTTAATAATATGACATTTAATGAACATTTCATGTTATGTGTTTTCAGATATGGCTGTGAATTTGAAAGTCGGTGATAAACACAATGTGTGTGAACATCTTGGTGTTGGTATATCAAAGCTTGATCAATTCGGAGGAAATGGAATTTTTGATTTCCTGAGACGCTCAAGGATTCATTATGCTATAACAGCAACTTGTGATGTATATCGGGATATTATCTTGGAATTCTGGAGCAATGCACGAACGATTACTGATGATCCAATCAGAATTTCAGCAACAGTTCAAGCTCAGACAGTAGAATTTACTGAAGCTGATATTAGACGGGTTTTACAATTGGAGTCTGATACAATCAATGCACCGTTAACATTTCCGCATGAAGATAATGTAGCGTTTCTGAAGCGGATTTGGTATTCTGATGATCCAAGTAAAGAATGGGTTTACAAGTCATCACTGAGCGTACCTTACAAATATTTGGTGCATGTGTTGCTGGTGTGTCTAGGACACAGGATTTCTGGATTTGATGAAGTTCCTCAGATAACAATCTCTTTACTGAATGCCTTGGTGATGAATCGTCCTTACAACGTTTCTGGGATGATTTTTCATTACATGAGAGATAATCTTACTCAGAGGCAGAAGAAAGCAGCCATTTATCCAAGATTCATTCAGATGATCTTGAATGATTTGTATCCGAATTTGGTGAAGAATGAGAACCAGAAGATGGTTTTGAAACATATGACGGAAGCTAGTGTTGGTGCTTTAGCATCTTATCAGAAGATGGCACCTGAATTGAAGCCAAAATTTAAACGTCTGATTGGTCATTTGGCAAATCCTGCTTATGTTGCACCAGCACAGGGTGCTCCTCGTCATAGCCACGACAGTGATTCATAAGAGTTAGATTATAGTTGGATTGTGGAACGAAACCAAAATCCACAACAAGGCAGAGTGAAAAGACCAAAGAGACAAGCTCCAGTAGTCTCAGAACCAGCAGTATCTCAACCTGCTGTATCTCAACCGACTGTGTCTCAGCCAGTTATTTCTGAACCGGTGGTCTCAACACAAACAGTTCCTGTAACTGTCAGTGTGACTGAGACATCGGCTGTGAATACTTTAATTGATGAATCTGATGAATCTGAAGATGATGATGATTTTCTGAATGTGGGGGTTGATTCTGAAGACATATCTGATACAAACGATCCGTTTGTACGTGTCTTGATCAATTCAAAATATGTGAAATTGAAGAAGGGTAGTGAACAAGAGCAACGACCGATATCAGGGTCGGGTATATGCTACAGTAGTCTCATCTGAATCTGATAAAGATTATGATCCTTCTGCTGATCTTGTACATGGCAAAGGAAAGCAACCAGTTGCTGGTTCCAAAAGAAGAGTGAAGTCAATTTCAGCCGGTGGTAAAAGTAAGAAGAGGAAGTCTTAGAAGTACATTTTGCAACCTCGTTCGGGTGTTTCTTCTTCTTCTGAGGTTCCTACAATGTCTTTTCCGGATGTAACAACAACTGTTCAGACTTCAGTGTCTGATGTTCAGTCTGCTTTCTTGCAAGAGTTGATGAATGCCACCAGATCAACAACTGTTAGCACAGTGCCTACAGCAAGTGTTGGTGCGCAGTTTGTGCATCAGTCTATGGGTTCCACACCCACAACTCCAGTGTTCTCTACAGCCACTGCTACAAATGCATCTCCTGATATTAATTTCAACTTTGAGCAAGGCTCAGTGTCGTTTTCTCAGGCCAGTATTCTTCAAAGTGCTCTTAATGATCAGCAACAACAGATTGATAGCTTAAAGGCTAGAGTTGGTGAGTTACAGGCCAGTAATGAAGAATTAAAGGCACAAGATCTGATTAAAGATCAACAAATTCAACGTTTGAGTTTAGCAAGTGAGACTCAGAATGCTATGCTTGTTTCCATGAGTGAGCAAATAAAGTTCTTACTGGAGAAATTTAAAGCTCAGGGGGAGATTGGTGATGGATCTGGATGTCGTGAAGACTTTATGGATTATTTGAATGATGATCCCGATCAAGATGATCAAGGGAATGTTGGTGGAGGATCAGGCCCAACTGGTGATGTTAGTTCGGGTGCTGGGACTTCTACATCCCAGGGGGAGAAAGATTCCAGAGAAGCGATGCCGATTTCTTCAATCCCATCCAATCAAGCTGGTACTAGTCTGAGTGAATTCCAGCATATTATTGAGAATTTAGAAGAAGGAGAGATTGCTGGTGAATTAACAGCTGAACAGCTTCAAGCGGTATTTGATTTGAATGATGAAGAGATGAGAAAAGTTTCTGAAGCTGAACCAAAGAAGTATGAATCATCTGATCCAGAGTCTGATGAAGATATTGAAGGGATTTTTTAAGAAGAAATTGAAGTTGAAGACATTACTGAAGAAGAATACCCTGAAATGTATTCAAATGTCAACAACAATCAGTCTGGTGATGATTTTGAAGTATTTCCTAAAGAGAAAGTTACTGAAGCTGAAGAAAGACTGAAAAAGAAAGAATCAGAAAAACCTGAAGATCCAACGGTTAAGGAGTTTAAAGAACAGAAGCAACGTTGGATTATGGACGAATACATGAAAAAGTTCCATGCCAACTATGTTCCTCCTGCAAAGCCAATCATTCAAAGACCGTATTTCAAATTCAAGGGTCAAGTCTCAGGTGATATTATCAGTTGGATGTATTCTTCAAGGTTAAGGTGTTATGGGATTAAACGCCAAAATGGAATTCAGTATTTTAAGTGTGCCAGAGATTTCAGTAGTCTTCCAGTGTGGGATATTCGAGAGATGTCTAGAAAGCCATTCTGCAACTATGAGAATGATGATTTGGGTTTTCACTTCAAGAAGTTAGTAGAAAGAGAATGCAGAGAAGGGTTTCAGTTTTTGAACCCTCAGAAACCCAAAAGGCGTCGATCTCGTACAAGAATCCATGAAAGAACTGGTAAGAAACTGATTATTTTGGTATTCAAGAAGAAACCAGTTGTGATGAAGAAGATTCCTCTCATGCCAATGGAACTTGATTTTATCAAGGATCTGCGTTGGTGGTATTATAATGAGAGAACTGGAGAAGCTATGATTGTGCTGGAGAATGAGAACAGAGTTGTTCGGATATATGATCCGATGTGGCTGATTAATCTGTCCAAGGCTGATATTGAAGTGCTGTACGACAATCCGATTCTGTAACATCCTGACTACATGGAACAAGCATTGAAGTTTCAAAGGGTGATAAGGATCTGTTTTGCCGTCAACATTTATGCAGGAAATAATCATGAATTGATTCGAAAAAGAGATGGGGCTGCTGCTGATGTTCAAGGCTGATGACAAACGGTCCAACTGTTGCCAAGGGGGAGTTTGTTGGTACATGATATGTGGCAACGGGCTGGATCAGATAGAGTTTTGAAGACAAATGTTTCAACCTAGTTTTGTGTTGGCCGAACCTTGGCCGAACCCAAGGTTCGGTGGCTCCGAACTCTGGCCGAACACCAGGTTCGGAGGTCGTGTTTTGGCAGCTTATAAATAGGTTGTTTGTCTTGTAATTTACTAGTTTTTGAGAGAGCTTATGTGTGAGAACTAGTGTGTGTTTTGTACTCTGAATCTCTTGTAACTGTGATAGTTGTTAATGAGAGATTGAGTCGTTTATTTACACCGTTGTTCTTGTTATCATACACGTAATTGATGTCGAACTGAACCGATCCACACGCTCCAGCGTTTTCAATATCACCACTCGATTGAGTGTGCGGAATCCAGTCAATCGAGCGTTCAAATGCGAGAAATAGAAATCGATGAATACAATAATTAAACAATAAAACCTGGAACGAAGTGCACACGATTAATAATCGTCTGGTACACAGATTCAGTAGACACCGAAAAGCCCCTTTGTTTCCCTATCAACTGACTAACTCCTAATATGGGTGGTAAGATTTGTTTATATAGATAAACAAATCTTAAACCTAATTTTCGGATTTGACTAAACAAGCCCACTAAACACCCCTTAAACTCTTTCTAATTGGGCCCTAACATGTCCAAAATGGCCCAATGGCCCAATACAATGAAAACTCAACTATTTTACACATATGCTAACACATAGGCCTTCAAAATAGTCCGCAATAGGTGATTTAATACACAAGCCACAAATTATTCCCTTACACACCTTTTGTTGGTACAACGTATTGAGGATTTAATCTCTCGCCCCTATTACATTCAAGCATAGGGGAGAAACTTGAGGTCCTCTATTTCCGATGAAAATATCCAGTGTGGTTTGACTAACAGCTAGTAATGGTAGGTAGTTGGTACACCTTCAAGGTGCTGGTAGTGTGGTGAGTTAGCTGCGGTAAACCCTATATATAAACATTAGTGACACGTTGAATGTGGGACTAGTACCGGACCAAGGAATGACTTTAGAGTCATACGCGAGAACCTCATCTTGAGAAAATTCATCTAACGGGACTAGGTCCACGACAAAACTACTTAATGCTACTTTCTCTGAGATTATAGATATCCCTTACGCATTCCTACCAAAAGAGACATACCCAAAATAATCAAACTTCATGCTTTCAATTGTCCGAGTCTAGAAGAAAACTTTTCTAAAGCAAATTTACTGCCATGATTTAGACGTGAGTTCTGACTCAGATGAACATCAACGTTTTAAAAACCAGATATTTACCCTTATGAATGACAAACCACCTGATCGAATGATCAACTCTTAGAACATGTGTTAAGAAGTAGATCGAATTTCGTTTAAGGGACACTGCTTTTGGGTCGACTGCCTTATTTCTATAAAACTCTCTGGCATTCACAGAGGTGATAGCCCTGATACTTTTCAATAGAACACCCGATATGATCTTTTAACTCTCAGTAAACTTGCACTGAACCCTAGCAAAACAAATGCATTTATACAGGCAACCTAAGCCAAAGCCACTTTTCTGGACATATTTTGATGTTTTTGTTTCGTAGACACCCTTTTATAACACTTTTGTAACCTATCTTACTTTTAAAGACCATTTGAACCGATGTTTTGACAAGAAAGGAATCATGACACATGTAGCGCAAGGACATCAAGGAGATTGAGCATGCCGGTGAGCTTAAACAATGTAGATTTTCCTAACGAGACGTTTACACTATCGGATTGTATAACTCTTGACACGTTTATTTCGATATCTATTTACGCAAATTTCCTTGCCAAATCCTGTCAAGTGTGCTAAATATTTCTCTCTGAATTCTATTCTTTCCATTATGTTATTTGCATCCTCCTTGCTGGTATCTTCACCAGTGCCATATTAAACTCACATGTCATTCTCCGGATGTGTAGTTGCGACTATCATAAGCCTGTTATCCCATCGCCTACTCGAATTTACGAACTAAGCCGTTGGCGCTTATCCAATATTTGCTATTCTCATGCTTGATGCCATGCGTAATCATGTAGATCACTTTTCAACATTCGGTACCTCATAGTTACACTTTTATTTTGTTGGATCTTCACTCCAAATTTTTGGATTCTTTAGCGATGTAATGTGCATGATGATATGTTGTATGATACTGAACTCCAACTTGAATTTGAACCTAATTGTCTATGTTATTTATTGAAAATTCTTAACAGAATTTAGTAACGATTTTCTAAAACAAACCTCTACGCATTACCTTTTAAATGACAAGCTCTTGATTAGATTTCTCTTTAGACCTCATTCCTTTTGTCACAAAATCAGTATGTTACCAATTATATTTTAGTATGAGAGTAACTGTTGAACCATTTTAATGCTTCTGATCTTCTCATGAGAAATGTTATAAAACATACCTGTTTATGCATGCTAAAATTCGAGAATCTAATCCTATGTTTATGGTGTATAAATTGATTAATCATTCAAGTGTTGGTTAACCATAAGTTGAGTAGAAATGCATGATTAGTTATGTGTATGATATGTGTTAGGAACCAGAAACTGACATGTTCTGAATGTATTAACTTGATTGGGTATGAAAACCATACACCATACAAGGTCCTAAGTCTCCTACCTCGGTGGGAATGACAAGACTGTGTGAAGTTGCCCCGTCAACTTTGCACCGTATGGGTTGTCTTGGTTAGTTTATGAACTTATATGCTCGAGATATGCCATGCTAGTATTGTATGATAGTATATCAGATTTTAGGACAATTGTATGCGGTGTATGGTAAAACCTTCATGATAGATTGCATGCTAGTATGAGTTGATCACATCAACCAGTAATAAAAGCCTTCATAGAGACTCAAATTCTATCTGAACCGTTATTGCATGAAATGTGAATTTCAATGTTTTTATCATTCATGTGAACTTAATTGGTCATAACTCCATAAAGTACTACATCAACCAATGGTTCCTAATGTTACATGATGGGTCTATTAAACAAACTCCGATTGACCTGATGCACACACAATCTTCTCATGCTCAAATTTCTTTCTGTTCGATTCACCTGGGTTATTGGTGAATGCGAATTCCTTAACTAAAAATGAGACACGACGTGGGAACCTCACTCCCAGCATTAGGTACGATGGCTGGAAACAACTCGGACGTATCATGATTCGTCTTCGTATGGAAATTTTGATTTTAAATACTTATGTTATAGTGTCACTCTGTTCGACCTGGTCACACAACACGATTCCTGTATTATAGTTGTACAACTCTTCTCGTAAGAGAATGCCTGATATGAAAATCATTTCCTATACTTTTGATTCAAATTTCTTTTGAAATTCTCTAAATGTTTGACATCTTCTCAACTTCTGGTACACATTTTGATTATATCATCCATCACTCCTTTTGGAGTAAGAAACCTGGATTCTTTCGATATATTGCCGTTAATTCAATTCTTACAACAAATGTTACCGACTTAAATTTCGGGACGAAATTTCTTCAACAAGGGGAAGATGTGAGGACTGAGAATTTCTTTTTCTTTCTTTTATGACCAACTTGTTAACCACGTTATTCAATTTTCGGGACGAAAAATCTTCAACAAGGGGATACTGTGACAATCTGTCTTTTCAGGTCCTTTCTTGACTTTAACTAAACTTAAACCGTATTAAATATTATGTGAACATTTATGTAGTTGACTAGTGTTGACCTTAGCTACAAGGGTTTGTGTAACCATTACTATACGAGCATGCACTTGAGTCTAGACGTTTTATATATTTTTGATTTTATGTAAATCATATTCTATAATATCATGAGAAAACACTTTGTTATTTCATTTTAGATGACAATGATATTTATGATTTTATAGGATATGTATATATACGTGTTGTATCCAATGTAGTTACACATAACGTTTCTATTATTTATGAGAGTTTACACGTATTGCTATGATTTTGAATTCCTCATTTAATATGAATTCAAAATATATATTTATGGAATTGTATTCATGATATTATGTGACGATGTGTCAGGTAATTATACGTAACGTTTCTATCATTTTATGCGAGTATAAGTACGTAACGCTAAAATTTTATGTCCATGACCCGATGTGAATCTAGGGTAATAATTATAGAGTATTATTTATGATTTCATGAGATTATCTAAGGTTTATAATTTCATAATCAACGCATGTTAATATATGTTTTGGCATGTTCTCGTTTAGTCATCATTTACGTTTCTCCGTTAGCTCTATTAGCTCGAATTACCTAACATGAACCTTGAAGGGTTAACCTTGTCACTCTCTAAACTCTCTCCTAGTTAAATCTAACTCTAGGGGCTCGTCATGCAAACATCCTGAATTCCCTAGCAAATTCGTTAATTTGATCACCACAACTATCACTCATCTCTTTCTCGTTCTTTCTAATCAGCGAAGCCAAGATTTCCATCCAACTCGACCACCATTCTTCCATCATTCGATCGCTCTGTGGTGACCATCAACCACTGTTGAAGCAGCGGAGACAACGCAACACCAAACAGAGACGCTCGTTCGGCGTTGTTGGTTCGCATTCGAGTTCGTTTCGGTTTAGTGTCGTCATCAAACACCCCTCATCTATCATCACCGGCTCAAGGTAATACTTAAACTAAGTTTTCGTTTCGTTCTGTAGTCTCTGTTCACGTTTTCACGAAATTCCGGCGACCAGATTAGGGTTCCGGCGAGTTGGATGGGTATGGGGTAGAAGATGACCCGACGGGTGTCGGGTTATAATAATACGGTTCCGGGCTATAACACGAACTTATTGAATGGCTGTGTGGTTAGGTCGCACGTACTCGTCCCTGTGGTCGTGGGTTCTAAACTCGGTGTCCGCATTTTATTCTGTTTTTTTTTCGTCCCTGCAACCCGATCCTACCTGGTGCTACCGCATATAACTATTTCGGTTGGGTTATGAACCAAACAGAAGCCATAGCCCAGGGAGGTCTCTAGTTCGAACCTTGTCGACCTCAGTTTCATCTATTTTCTTTTATTTTTGTAATTTTGATGTATTGGGTCAACTTAAACTTGTTTAAAACGATTCTTGAGAATGTTTAAACCAACAAATAATATAATTTAGGCTATTATATCTCGTAACCTATATTTTGAATTTTAAACACGTTAACTTGTCATTTTAAATTGAAATATAATTCTAATATATATATATATATATATATATATATATATATATATATATACATACATGTGTATATTAATTTTTAAAAATTATGGGTTTTACATAAAAGGTAAAATGTATATATTTTGCGTGGATTAATATATATAAACATATATCCTTGGTTTGTTGAAACGATTAGATAATTTTATGTGAACTTTCGAATATATGTATCTTGTTTTCTGAACTCGTTATTCACGTCAGTGCACGTTGGGTTTATATAAATTATGTAAATACTCATTTTGGTATTTGAACGTAGGAAATATATATTTGATATATGTATTATATTTTTCTTATCTTTTCGATAAATGCTCGGATTTGACAAACGCGCCATCCTCGACTTGTTCTAGACTTCACGATCATACGTTTTCGTCCTTTACGTAGACTTAGTCGTTTCAATTGGACACACACTTATACATTTATGCTCGTTAGGTGATTGATTGCTTTCGCAAGACTCATTCTTACTACGTGATTAACTGTTTATCTGGAACTTTGCTGTGCAACCAAAGGTGAGTTTCACGGCCCCATTTTACTATTTTAAATTCTGTTGGGGAAGATTAACATGCATAAATTACAAAAATGAGATAATTAGACTTTTATATATCACACGACTATTGATTACTGAGGCACACTAGACAACAAAGTTTTTGATACATGGTTCCTGATCGTCATGTGAAGTATCGAGAACAAGACGGAACGTGCAAGTTTAGGTCTGGCCGAACCTTGGCCGAACTCCAGGTTCGGAGCCGCCGAAGCTTGGCCGAACCTGAGGTTCGGCCAGTCGTGATTTCAGCCTATAAATATGTTCGTCTTGTATAGAATTGAAGGCTTCCGTGTCATATACTTTCTAAGTGTACTCTGTTGTTCTCAGTGGTCAATACAAAGTCTGTTTGTATTTACTCTTTGTGTCTCTACTCATGTTACATTGATTTCTATACGACTAAGTAGAAGATCCACACGCTCAGGCAATTTCAAGTGGTATCAGAGCATTTGATTTGTTCTACTAGTCGGAGATCAGTGTTTGTTCGTGTTTTCGAGTTCAAATTCACGTTTTTGAGTTTCAAAATTCGTTTATCATCTTCATTTCTCAAAATTATCGTTCAAAACATCATGATTCACATCAAATATGTATGTGGTTGCTCATTTTCAGTTGATTGAGTGTTTACTGCTCGAGAGGTGTCGATTTCAGTGTGTTTCTCCAAATTTTTCCGAAAATTCGCGTTCGGCCGAACTCTAGGTTCGTCGTAACTGCTCCGCACTTCAGGTTCGGAGTATTCTCGGTCGTAATCGCTCCGCACCTTACGCTCGGAGGTCTGTGTTCTTGTTCGGTGCCCGTTCGGAGGTCGTTCGGAGAGTGTTCGGTCAATTTTCGCGTTGACGAGGTTCGGAGATTCTTCGGAGTCAACCAGGATCGTTGAGTGTTCGGAGGTAGCTCGGAGCTATTTCGGAGGGTATATTAGGTTCGGACTAGGATCGGTGTTAGTTCGGAGTAGGTTCGGACGAGGTTCGGAGTGAACAGTAATCTGGTTTTCAAAAATGTCTGATTTTCAAGCGTTCGTGGCTATTCAAAACTCAGTTCAAGCGACTATGCAAACGATGATGAACTATGATAATGAAATTGGAACAAGTCAGAAAGTTCCTAAATTGCTAAAGTTGGAAGATTATCATAGTTGGGTTAAACGGTTCGAAGCATATGTTGACATGAATGACATTGATATGTGGTTATCATTTACTGATCAATATGTTTATCCTAAAGATGAAACCGGTGAACCTGTTCTTCAAAGAAAAATGACATCTGAGCAAAAGAAAGCTTATCAAGCAGAGAAAAAGGCTTATGGTACTTTAACGATGGCTTTGCCTAAAGAGTTACTTCATCAATTTGCTGGTAATTACACATCAAAAAGTCTATGGGATGCTTTAGAGAAAAGATGTGAAGGCAATGACCAGTACAAGAAAAGTCGACAAAAGGTTTTGAAGAAAGAGTTTGATAGTTTCAAACATTATCAGAATGAAACGATTCCCAATCTGATTGCAAGATTTGCTCATCTGATGAGTGAAATGTGCTTGGTGAATCTTACTAAAGACGAAACTGATATGAAAGAGAAGATTTTGGAAGCTCTACCTGAAAAATGGGAGAATTATGTTATGATGATTACTCATGACAAGGATTTTCAAGGATTGTCTTTCAATGATTTAGTACAAAGAATTCAGGCTAGGGATATGGAATTGATGGTGAACAAGTCTCTTCCTACACAAATTCAGAATCCTGCAGTGTATCATGGTGAAAATGATTCTACAATGAATGCTGGGAAATCGAATATTCTTAATTCTGCACCCCCAACAGCCTTTCTGGCAGGTAAATCTGAATCTTCAAGTTATTCATCTGCTGGTTGTACTGTTTCAATTCCTAGTTCTTCGACTCCTAGTGCATTATCTGCTCAAACTGTTGATGATTATAATGCATTAATGTCTGCTTTGGTATCTTCGTATTTTGGTGTTATCACGGGTGCTGTGAGTAATGCTGAGTTAGCAAATGAAGATTATGATCAGATTGATTATGATCATTTGGAGGAAATGGATCTAAATTGGCAGTATGCAATGCTGGTTCGACGAACGAAGAAATTTTTCAACAGAACTGGGAAGAAGAGATTGAATCAGGAGGGTAAGATTGGTTTGGATAAATCTAAGGTAAAATGTTACAAGTGTGCGAATTATGGTCACTTTGCTCGAGAATGTCCAAGTTCTGCAGATCATAAATTGAAGACTGGTCAACATGCACATCTAGTTTATCATTCACCAAATAAAGCTGAGAAGGTTGAGATGAAATCTGCTAATCTTGTTCATGATTGGACCAATATTTTTCCACATTCAAGTGAATTTGCGTGGAATCACTACTACAAAAATGGCCTTTCTTGACGCTTTTTGCGCGTCAAGAAAGGGCCCAGATGACGCGCAAAAAAGCGTCAAGGAAGGTGGGGTCAAGAATCCTCTTGACGCGCAAAATGCGCGTCATCCCATTTATGACGCGCAAACGATGACGCGCAAAAAAGCGTCATAAATTTGTGTCATAAAATAAGCGTCAAGGAAGCCCCCGTCATAAATCTTTTTATGACACGCATTTTTGCGCGTCATGAATCTAAAAAAAATTTAAAAAAAAATATATATATTTTTTAGATTCACTCATTTCCACATTAATGACAATTAACCTCAAAATCAATAATAGATTCACTTATAACAAAATAATACATTTCATATATAAAGCAAACATTACAAAGTTAACATTAGTTTAAAGATAGATCCGGTATGCGAGCTAACAATAAACCTATAATAATAAATCTAACACGATATCATTTTCCTTAGCATTCCGACAACATTTGTTCCTTCCACAAGTATTCCTTAGCATCATCCCTTCCATTATAAAACTAGCCCACACACTAGTGTGAATAACCTAAAAGTGACATATTAAATATATTGGTTAATATCAGTAAACCAGACCAATAGTAATGACATAAGGCACCAACAATAATGGTTCAACTAATATATTAATGACATTTATCACCTTAATAGATTGCAGCTCAGGTATGGAAAGAGGAACCTGTGAGTCAGCATTAGCTTCATCCTTGTTTCCAAATACTTCATGTTCATCATCCATGTCTCCAAACATAAGCTAGGTAGATAAACAAAGCATTACAAAGTTAACAAGTAAATACACATCTAAGTTGTTCTTTACAACTCTATCGTTTTTACTAAAGTCCTAGTTAAGAACTTGGAGCATGGACCTAAGTGCCATTTCACAAACTTTATCTTCTAAGACAGTACCTTCAGAATTCATAATTTGATTTGTGACAACTTGTGCAACCTCCACTGCCCATGAATAGAAATTCTATGAAATTAAGAGAGAAATAAAGAAATTCAATCAGAATCTGAATATCAATACATTCATAAATTGTCAATTAGAATTTACCAAGGAAATACCTTAAACAGAATTAAAAGGAAATCTTGCTGCAAACAAAACACTTGCAGAATATGTGAAACCTTGTGTCTTCAAACATCAATACTCCAAATACACAAGAAACGCCTAAAATGTGATAGAAACCCAAGTTAAATTAAAAATCTAGTAAAAATAATAGATAAGATTAACTTGATAGGATTAATAGTTACCACTTTTGGTCTCAAATATAAATTAAAAATACATAAAGAACAAAAAGGCTGATGAGGTTGTTGGTAATGAAAAGGAACAGACTGTTGAGATTGATCATATGGCTGTTGAGAATGATGGATTTCAAGTAGTTGGTAAAAAGAACAAGGTTGTTAAAAGTGGCTCTCTTGGGAAGACAAAAGGGGCTTCTCAATCTGATGGTTCTTGTGAGCATAGAGTTAGTGTTTTTGACAGGTTGCAGGGCTATAAGGATCCCAAATCTGCTTATAAAACTTTTAAAAATTCTGCTTTGAATGGTACTAAACCTGTTTCTGCGCAGCAGGTTGGTGCTGCTGCCCTGAAGGCTTCTGTTGTTGTTGTGAAGGTTACTACTAGTAAAATGGTCACAAACCTGATGCTTAAAAATCAGAAGTTATTGACCTTCTTCTTGGTTGATGGAGTGTACTTCAAATCACTATTCTTAACAAATGCACAAAAGCTCAACAAAATCTACTATGGGAACAAATCAAAAATTAATAAATATGGTGTAATAAAAAACGTACAGAAATACAATAGAGAAATGCGCTAAAAATAATTAATCACCTGAAAATCCAACAATGCTTGTGATGATGGTAGGCGATGGGGAAGGAGGAGACATCTAAGGTGAACTCCATCACCATCCATACCTTCTCTACGCTGCAAAATTCCCTGCAAAACCCTAAAGTAAATAAATAGATTAAGCTCCTAAATAAAATCCCCTAAGAGATGAAATGGGAAAAGCAGAGATCAATGAACGCAACGGGGAGTAGAAGATAAATCGAATTGAAAAATAGAGGAAACAACTGAAACACAAAGAAGATATGCATAATCATAATAGGTGTTAATTGCTTATTGTTTGAGATATATATACAAACCTGATAGACTTGTTTGGCAATCAGTACCAATGTTCATATAGGTACAATATGATTGAACTGTTATTAAACTATAACTACAACGCGCGTTGCAGCAGGCACCTTATAAATAAAAGCAAAAAACGCGTCCAAGATTATTACAACAAAACTTATCCAATAAACAACTCTAATTTTTCAAACACAAACAGAAAATCGCTTGTCAGAGGATCATGTACTAAAATTTGCACCTCACCGAAATGCAAACACACACGTCACACACACATATATATTACATTTAAAGAGTACAAATGATACCTTTTCCCACTTGGATTTCTTATTGGGTCTACCCTCCCGAGTTCCAGTACTAACTGCAGCTGAAATAGGGTTTAAACCACCACCAGCTATTGGTGGCACCGCTGCAGATATAGAAAACACCAACCATTAATAATCCTAAATAACTTAACTTGAATCAGAGGAGAAATCATTTCCTGTACATAGAATTGTGTGTTCACATTTAATTGGCGTAATTTTTGTGTTGGGATAACTATTGCAGGCTCTGTTCCACCAGAAAGAAAATCAATCTTTTGGTTTTTCTTTTTCTCTTGCTCCCTCCTCTCCAGTTCCTTTTTCAGATCAGCCCTTGTTGAAATGTTTTAACTATTTATAAAAGATGTCATATAAAGATGTCAGTAGAACCTGGCCATAACAACACCATTCTGATGCAGGCTTCAAGCCTATTGTACTATAGTTATTAATGAAATACCTTATGTCCAGGCTTCAAGCCTATTGTAGAGGAAAAAAATGTTCATGTCACTTAATGCTCTCTCAAAGTGATTCCCCTTCCATCTACAACTTAAAATAAACATGTTCATGTCACATTGAAGTAAAGATGTCAGTAGAACCTGGCCATAACAACACCATTCTGATGCAGGCTTCAAGCCTATTGTACTATAGTTATTAATGAAATACCTTATGTCCAGGCTTCAAGCCTATTGTAGAGGAAAAAAATGTTCATGTCACTTAATGCTCTCTCAAAGTGATTCCCCTTCCATCTACAAGTGATTCCCCTTCCCCTAAAATCAGAATTGCTCCATTTCTACTGCACGCAAAACACGATTCATGAGCATAAATTGCGTTAAATTGTATGTATACACGAAACATGAATATCGGTAAAAGATTGACCTTCTTCTACTGTGTTGCACTGCCGCATTTGGCAGATTTGGGGGACGGTGGAGGAGCTTCGGAAAGTGACATAGAAGAGCAGAAACTTACCTGATTCTTCGATGAATGGATGTTGCAGCGAGAGTTTGTGTTCAGTGACTGAAATCCTTGCGGCCGTGATGAATTTATCATAGATACAGTTGTTTGAGCCCTAGAAAAACGCACCGTGTGAGGCGGTGGAGTCCGACGAAGGATAGGAGACGAACATGGGTACTAACTCGTTTGAAACCCTATCGCCTCCTCGTAGCGAGATGAATGAATTAGGGCTCCATGGAAGAGACTAGATCGATTTTCAGAGAGCGAGAATCAATATTGTGTGACTGGAGGGAACTTTTAGCGGGCCCTGAATATTTAGGGTTTTATTTTTTTTTTTATTTTTTTTTTGACAAAATTTAAAGGGGAAACAGAAAACATAAAATGACAGTTTTAAGATGACACGCATTTTAAGTGTACTCCGTGTTTTTTTAATTTATGACAGAAATTTTATGACGCGCAATAATGCGCGTCATCTAGCCTTAAAAATGTTCAATTCTTGACGGTTTTTTTATGACACGCGTTTTTGCGCGTCATTAAAACACGCGCGTCATCGTTCGCGCGTCAAGAAAGCCCCTTTTTCTAGTAGTGAATGCAGATACTGAAACTAAAAAGAATCATACTAAACCTGCAATTGCTTTGACAGTTCGTCATATTGATGATGATAGCATTTTGACTGATTCTGATTCTTATTCAAGTGTATCTTTGGTTCAAGAAGATCAACCTCAAGTTTCTACTAATTCAAAAGTTGAAGAAGTTGAATGTCTTAAATGTAAGAAATTGTTTCAGGAGATTGCAAGTTTTGAACAAAGCAGTCAAATTTCGACTGAAGAAATAGTGGTGTTAAAGCAAGAATTGGAAGATTTTCAAAATAAGTATTATGAGTTGGTTCATGTTCATGAAGATGTTTTAAAATAGAAAGCAATATTGGCTGAAGAATGTGAGAAAGCAAAGGCTGAAGCTTTAGATGCAGCTCAAGATTTTGAGAATCTGTTTGAGAAAAGTTATCCGGTTCAGAAAAAGTATGAAGAAGCAACTGCTCTTATTGCTACAACTGCTGTTACTGTTGAAAAGCTTCAGAACAAAATTTCTCTGCTTCAAGATGAGAATACTCTCTATCGTGATAAAAATGAAGTTTTGACAAAGGATGTTGAGATTTACAAGAAAAAGAGAGAAAGTGTTCTTGAAGAATTATTTGTAGAATGTGAGATCCGAAAGCTACAAACTTATGAATATGATGATCTCAATGCAAAATTCATCAAGTCACAGAAAGAAGTTTTTGACGCTCAACAAAAGATCAATGATTTAAAACTGGAGATTTTGGAGTTGAAGCGGCAAGTGAAGAATTGCAATTTATCACCAACAATGCTAAATTTCTTATACAAGCAGGATCAGAGTTCAGATAGTTCTCAGAAGGCTGATGTTCACTTGGTTCCTCAACCAGTGGATTTAACTGAAGTTACTGCTGCTCAAATTGATCCAAAAGATGAATTGCATGATTATTTCAAGTTTGCTACTCCACCCAAGAAGAATAAATCTAAGTCCAAAAAGAAGGAAAAGCCTTTAGGTGAAGCTCCAATATTTGTTTCTAAGTCTGTTTTATTGGAGAATGAGAAGGTTTTTGATAAGTTTACGTCAAGTTCTTCATCTGCAACCGAAGAAGAAAAAGTTTTGGTTGAGAAGAATAAACTGAAAGGTATTAAAGCTAAATTCACAAGTGAAGCTAAGGCAAGAGAAGTTTCAGGTTCTTCCTCAAGTACTTCAAAGGTTTCAGGCTCCAAACACAAAGGTGTGGGGTTTGTTGTGAAGGAAGAATTGATTCAAACAAAGAAACCGGTGAAAGTTGCCAAGGCTCCTAAAGCAAAGAATGCAAAGAAATCACCATCTCAGAAGGAATTCACTTACTATTCTGGAAGATCGTTATCTTCAAGGAGTCCATCTCCTAGGTATGATTCCTCTGATGATTTCTTTGACAATTTTGATTCTGAGCATTCATCAGGTTTTTCAAAATCAAAACAATTTTTAAATGTGTTTAGAGAACGACTTTGTTATGTATGTCGTCAACCAGGACATCTTGCTGCTGATTGTCCGACGACTGCATATATCCACAATACTGCTAAATATGTGGATAACAAAGGTCAAATTTTTGATGAACCATGGTCCCCAAAGATGAAATCAACTCGTAAATCGTCTTAGTCTAAACCAAGTACGTCGGTTGAGTCTGATTCAGGTTCTGATCAAAAATTGAAAATTTTACAAATTTGGAAACCAAAAGTTGTTTCCAAGGCCAACAATGACTTTGTGGAAGACACCGGGTGACCCGACGATGTTACATCGGGTCGATCCCAGAGCGACTAATGATTTATTTGGTGTCAACAGGTGTTTCAGGAGGACCTTTCAGTGATTGGAAAATTGCTGCCTGTGAAATATCTGTTCTAATTAAACTGATTTTCCAAATCATTTTTGTTTTCACAAAGCTAAACTGCAAAGTATTCGTGTTGGTTGATCAATTTTTCGTTTGTTTTCCACTCCATCTCATTCTGAGGGGGAGTTTGTTTTTGCAAACATACAAAAATAGTGTGTTGTTTTTCAAATCGTAAAAATGAAAATCTATAAAAAGAGTTGTCATTTTTAGGGGGAGAAATTTGAAAAAGCCAAAAACATTGAAAAATGAGAAATTGTATCTGACATGAATGGGAAATGATGGTACATTGGCTGACATCGTCTGACTCATGGATAAAATAGATGACAAAGCTATAAGACCATTTGATCGATGTGTAAGGTAGGCTCGGCAAATCAGAAAGTATACGTATGTGATATACACTAAATCTGATGCTAGACCTAGTGGACAACATCTTGATGCGTATCTCAAGATATATCACGAAAAAGATATGTGAAAATAAAATGAGAAGTCACTGTGTATACATGTGTTCATTTTGCAAAGATTTAAACTTGTTTGATTTTCTTTATTTTGTCAAACGATCGGACTTTCTCTGCGTGTTGAAAGACTGACCTGATCGTTGTTTGTTTGACGTTCTACTTTATTTTCTTTGGTGTTTCGTATAACTCATCGGACTTTCTCTGCGTGTATGGGAGTACCGACCTGATTGTTGTTGAGTTATACAACTTCAACTTGTTTTATTTTCTTATTTTGTTAAATCCGAGGCCTTATCTGCGTATCGAAAGATCGACCTTAAGGTAGACGATTTAACGTTCTTATTTCTTTTTGCATGGAACACAGTTGACTATTTCATGGTTACAATCATTGTGTGATTAAAATCACAAATGAAATCACAAAATGTGATAAGCAAAGCATATCTGAGTATGTCTAATAGTGTGGGGTACACTGGTCAATGCAAATCTAATAAATACATTAACATATCCAGATGTTATGAGTATGATTGTGCCAGAGTTTAAAGTTGGACAAATTATATCTGCAATCGGCATGGCTTATGTGCTACAATAATCGAAATTGAAGTGTAGTTCAGCATGTTATGACCAATATGATCCCAAGTTGTGATCTTTCTCACTAAAGACAAAAATAGTGTCTGTTTCTGTACTGCATTTAGTTTTCATTATTAGAAAATATCAAAAAAGATTTTAGGTGTGTTTTGATATAAAGTTTCTAAAAGCCAAAAAGATTTTGTTTCTGATTTGTTTTCGATTGATCAACACGGAATACGAAATCATTTTCAAAATCAAGATATCTTGGAGTCTCGAAGAGACGTTTTACGCCAGGATTATTTATGTTGGCAGGTTTCTAAGTGAAAAGAGAACATCACAACTTCAAGTCTTCTGAAGATTGTTGATAAAGAGACTACACACGTTGCAATATCAAGTATTCAAGATTGAACTCATTGTCTAAATCGAGGAGGAGTTTGATTGAAGATACAAGATACAAGTTTTGTTAATAGAAGATGATACTGCACATGCCGAGGGGGAGTTTGTTGATACATGGTTCCTGATCGTCATGTGAAGTATCGAGAACAAGACGGAACGTGCAAGTTTAGGTCTGGCCGAACCTTGGCCGAACTCCAGGTTCGGAGCCGCCGAAGCTTGGCCGAACCTGAGGTTCGGCCAGTCGTGATTTCAGCCTATAAATATGTTCGTCTTGTATAGAATTGGAGGCTTCCGTGTCATATACTTTCTAAGTGTACTCTGTGGTTCTCAGTGGTCAATACAAAGTCTGTTTGTATTTACTCTTTGTGTCTCTACTCATATTACATTGATTTCTATACGACTAAGTAGAAGATCCACACGCTCAGGCAATTTCAAAAGTCCTTCTCATGGTACCGTTAGTATTTGGTGATGATAGCGGGAAATGTAATGTAGTACTACAGGGTTTGACAAACCCCACCCGGTCCAGTCGCGCTGGTACGATTAGATATCGAATGGGTGTTATATTCATCCTCAACGTAACAAGGCAAATTATAAACAACTATCAGCTTCGGTGACCATCACGTGCAAAGTTTCATGTATATAGCCTAGCTAGCTATCTGATATATATTAGTGATTATGCTCTTACAACTTGACTGTTGTTGAATAGTCAATCTTAAACTCAACTTGAACTATTTTTGAACTGATAAAACCTGTGAACTCACCAACCTTTGTGTTGACACTTTTTAGCATGTTATTCTCAGGTTGCAGATGTTCGAGTATCACGAGTACGCATGCATGAGACTTCAAAACCCTTTTAGCGTCTTTAAACTAGCCACGTCACCTTGGGTGACGATGTTTTTAAATAAATACTTTAATTGTATTTACGCTTCCGCATGTGTAAAACTCTGAATTTATATTTTAAATGAAATATGAAACGTTTTTATTAATTACTGGTCGTTTGGTGTAACTAATGGACGACGATCCTGGTTTGTTACGCTCCCTGCGGTGGTATTCCACGCGTGGATTTTTGAGGGTGTGACAGTCACCAACTTCACATTCATGCAAAATAGCCACATAAGTCTCATAACGTCCATTTCATGCAAAATGTGACTTATCAAAGTCAAGATGACCAAGTAAGTGTTCAAACAAAGCTCAATTACCTAAGATAGTTCATATGAACCTTAGAGGTGTCATATATCACATCCTTTGTAGTTATTATGCTCATAATTGATCACAAATATGATCAAATTAACTTAGACAGGTCAGCAAAATCAAACAGATTTAACTTTGTGTCAAATAGGTCCAAGATCCTTTCACCTGAGTTATTGACTAGTTCCAGATCCATGTGGATCCTAACCAGACTAAACTACCAGTGTCAGGCTCAATTGGATGCTAAGTATCACAAAGAAAGACATATATGCATACAATAATGAAACAACTTGATATTTTACCTGATAATTAACACAACTGCTTGTTTTGAGAAACACATACCTTTGTGAAGATCTAAGAGTAACTAAGATCTAATCTAAGATGCAGTGATTTCTCAATTGGCTCAGTGAATAATCTGCTTGGATCAAGCAAATTATGTTAGAAATCAGATAAACTTTAATTGTGACAACTAAAATAAAGATTTGCCCATGTGTAGCTAAGCTTGAGTCTTAACTCAAATTGCCATTTGTTAAAGCAACATACCTCTTTGATGATCTAAAATTTGCTAAGATCAATAGAAAGAGATGCAATGCTCTTGATCAATCTCACAACAGTAAGAAAATCTGTTTTTGGGATCACACAAGCTATGTTAGAATTCAAGTGATAGACAAACACAGAAAATATGGGCAAACACTTAAATAACTTGAATTAAAGGCATAATTGAGAAAATTGAAACAAACCATTAATTTTACTATTGATTCCACTAAATAAAGGTCTGTTAACAGTTTGTAGTTTTCAATTCATCAATTAGTCAATGATAAGCAGGAATAAGTGACAATGGTAATGTGAAGTTCTCAAAATCTATCAAACAACAAAGTGAAAAATCATGGATAACACAGAGATTAAAATAGGATTCATGTTCACATCCACTTAACCACATTTTGTAAAGCAAAGGAGGTTAATAGCAGCAGCACAATGTCTCCTAATAATCAATCAAATTCCATAATTGTAAAAACATCAAAATTTCTTATCACCTATAAAGTACAAAGGTCAAAGTTTATGGCCTTGATTCAAACAATATGGCTATTTACACTATTCAAATCAATAACTAAGAACAAACTTCACCAAACTGTTTTAAAAGATTAAAGAAATTTTAAGGTTCAAACATCATTCATCCGAACCCCTGTACATAAAATTCTCGCATTTAAAGTGTGAAATTCGTGAGATGAGATTCACATACCTTAATCTTGATCACAAGTAAATTAGCTAGGAACAAGAAATAAAGGATTTGAATCTGTTCAATCAACAAATTATAACATCATAACCCTAAGATACATACAATCGCACCATACAGCTCATGAACATTACTGAAACTGAAATTAACCTAAATATAGAGTGAAATCGAACCTGTGAATGCAAGAAGAGTGAACGAATGAACCCTAAATGCACCAAAAGTGACAGATTCGAGAGAGAATGGAGGGTTTTCTATCAAACAGTGAGGTAGTTTGAGTCGCCGATTCGAGAGAAGAGGAGCGGTTGTTTGATTTTGAAAAAGTGAATCGAAAAAGTGACTAAGTCCCCCTTTTTATAGTGTTAGGTTTAGCGAACTTATAAATATCTAGATATATAAACAAGTTCGCTAAGACAGTCTCCAAGTCCGCTAAGTGTAAGCGGACTGAGACAAGTTCGCTAAAGGGAGAGTTAATTAAAACAAGTTCGCTAAGGCCTAAATGAAGTACGCTAAGCCTAAAAGAAGTTCGCTAAGGCCAGGGAAGTTCGCTAAGCCTAAGAAAGTTCGCTAAGGCTTGAAACAAGTACGCTAAGGCTTGAAACAAGTACGCTAAGGCCAAACAGAAACTTGTAAATGCAAGATTTTTCAAGTGAAAAGAAGTCCGCTAAGGTGTAAAACAAGTTCTCTAAGAACAAGTTTAACCTCAGTAGACTTATAGACAAGTGGAGAAGTTCGCTAAGGCAAAACCTTCTTAGCAGACTTCTCAACACTTGAATAAAAAGAGAACCACAAGAGAAGTTCGCTAACAACATGTGTTTAGCGGACCAAGAACCGCCAAAAGAAGTAAGTCACTTGCAAGCCCAGGAAGAATGAAAAGAAATCGATGAATGTGTCCCGACCAAGCAACGAAGAAGCGCTAGCAGATGAGATTGGACCTATATAGACTAGGAAACACAGGGAAAGACAGTCTTTGGGGTCCCGAGTGAGAACTAGCCCTTTGAGGAGCTCTCTAAGCTGTCTCAAGGCTTAGACAACTTGAAAAATTAAGAAAAAGGGAGAAGTTCGCTAAGGACATTATTAACTTAGCGGACTTCTCACTTGAAAAGGTACATAAACAGGATCAACAATTAAGTTTGATAAGAACAATTTGTTCTTAGCGGACTTCATGAAAACACAAATTTTACAAGTCTAACAAACAAGTTCGCTAAAGGCAAACAAGTTATTAAACATGTTGAACATTCTTAGCGGACTTGCCTCAGTCAGAAGTTCGCTAAGGCAAATAACAAGTCCACTAAGAGCAGAAGTGAAAAATAAAGGTAAAAATTTCTAACGCTTTAAACTTTCAACATATCCAAAAACTAAAGAAAGAAATGCATGCCTGCTACCAGTAACCTACCAGGAAGATAAATTTTGTATTAATAAGACAAGTACCTATTAATTTCAACAAATTTGATAGAGACTCACCTAGTACCTAACTTTGACTTTAATTGGTAAAAAATTCCACCCAAACTCAAAATTTTCAATTTCATTCGAGTTGGGTCAATTTTCCACCCGAACTCAAGAATCCATATTCTTTTAAGTTGGTTAACTTCAAACCAATACCAAGATTGATTTTAGCACAAGTTGGTCAATTTTTCATCAAACATGGAAATTTAAGCACTTTGACTTTGGGAATTCACCTATTTTTGTATGGTCGTGGTCAGACATGTTTAGAATCATACCGGTCAATTACGTGATCAATAACACTAACAATTCAAATCACCTTTCGGATCCGGTACCCTAGGTCAGATTGTTGGTATTGTTTATCCACTTAAGCTCATACAAGGTAATTTTCAACTTATCTCTTGTGATGTATTTATCATGTTTTCTGTCCAGTTTAGAGAAATATTTTATGGGGTCCTTATTAGGTTGGAAATTAAGAGTATTCTACCAATCATCAAATAGCTTTTCAGATTCAATCACACTTTTAAAAGTAATCTTTCCCCCTTTTCTTTAGTGTTAAGTGACTTATTTCAGGGATATAGTCATGAAATCATGATAACCCTTCTTTCATAACTATAGATGAATGAATTTTGGCGGGGTGCGAGCGTCAAGGTCAGAGTCTCCACAACAAATGACCTCTCACTTTATTTGATGGAATGATGGAGTGTAAGAACACAAGGTCAGTGATTTCTCACAGCAGATGTGTCTCAGCTTTATTTGTGGATGAGACTCAAGGTCAGAGTTTACTCAGAAGATGAGTCTCATGTGTTGGTTTAAAATAAGTCAACTTAATACTGAAGAAACAAAAGATTTGTGATTAGAGTTTTCTTACTAGTACTATTGAGAAGGGAAAGTTTAAAGAATATGCCACTGTTTAAACTTCCAAGGTCCACATTTCTCAATGAAATTAGTGTGTAATCACAGAGACTTGTTTACTTCTCAGTATGTTGACCCTACCGACACATCAAATGATATAGTTACCGGTCGATTGGATCATATCCTATGGTTAGATCTACAAGACCAGAATCATATCATGTTCCTCACAATTTGTCCGACCACAGACCAAGGATTTTTATTTTTCAGTGTTTTTGACTTTTCTCAAAGTAATTTGTACATGTGTTTAAAAACACTTATTGAACTTCAACATAGACACTATTTTTGTTGTTTTTGTCAAATTTTCAATGTTTTTGGTTTATCTTCCACATTGCAGGACCAGCAGACAGACACAAAAACAGAAATAAGCAAGAAAAATCTTTTTGGTCTTTTCTAAAGAATTTGACACATGACAACCACAAGCAAAGGTGTTTAGGTCAAATCAAGGTCAAACAAAGCAGGAAAGTGACTCAAGGAGTCAAAAGAGTAAACACTTAAAAAAAATAAGAAATAAGAATATAAACAGAATTAAACAAGCAAAAGGGAAAACAGATCACACTCTTAAGTTACTAAACCTATGAAGTCAAGATACTAACATACTAGGGAATAGAGAAGGCTTAGTCATAATTAATCATGCCTACATCACTAATCAGAAAGTTAAACCTAGACATATCAAATGGCTTAGTGAATAGGTCTGCTAACTGATCATCTGAACTAACATGAACTAAGGTGACTAGTTTCTTCTCGGCACAATCCCTAATGAAATGATATCTAATCTCAGTATGCTTACTCTTAGAATGTTGAATGGTATTTTTAACAATGGAAACAACAGCAGTATTATCTGTTGGAACTAAAATTTGTGTGACTGATGCCATCAAATCTGTTTGCCGAAGCATTCGATTGAAGGATCCATGTGAATTGATTCAGAGACGCAGGTTGTGATGCTCGAGGCTTGCGAGATTGGACCGAAGACCGTTTTCTGGAAAAGTCAACCGTTCGGGTCAACGGTCAACGTAAAAGTCAACGGAAGATCGGTTCGAGCGAGTCAAGCTTCGGATTAATTAAATCAATTTTGATTTAAATTATATTTATGTTTATTTCATTTACTTGTAATTCTGTTCAGTTTTTATGTTTTTACTGTTGTTAGTCACCCATTCATTAGAAGAGAGTCTTAGAGAGAGAGTCTCCAAATGGATGGATGATTTCTTTTTGGAATGTTGAGTCTTCCATTCTAGAGAGAGAGTGAGTCATGGATTTCTAGAGAGAGAGTGTTGTCATGATTTCTTGATTGTAACCATTCGATTAATGAAATCATTCGGCTAGTTTATCATCTTTCTCGTGTTTATGATTCCTTGATTCTTCTACATCATCAATTTTTTGGGTTTTCGAATCCGATCGTCGTTCTCACTCAAAGTCATGATTCTTGATGTGAAAGTCGGTCCTGGAAAATGGTATCAGAGCGGGTACCGATTAGATTTCATCTCACGATGAATCTGGTCACTCGAATCTGGATTTTGAGCTGGAATATGGTAAAGATGAGAAAACTCATTTTTAGAGACTTTTTCTTCTATTTTTCTTGTTTCTGGATAGATCTGATGTTGTTAGATGTTAGGTTATTGCTCATAGAGTCTATCTTGATGATGCTTTATCTTTTACATCTTCAAATCAGTGAGAAAAATAGAGATCAGGAGCTGTTTTTTCGTAACTGTTGAGTTTTTCCCGTATTTGGGGTTTTTTGAAGATTTTGGAGCTTGATTCTTCGTTTTCTGGGCATTTCTTCATGTTTTCGGATGAAGTGAGGTATGAATCTTGATGGAAAACACGTTCGGATCCAATGGAAGCATCCGTTTCGTCTGAATCTTAACCGTTTGGGCAGATCTGGAAAAACACACACTAGTGTGTGTTTCATGTTGTTCTTCGTGTTCTTGAAGAATTCCTGAATTTGAGTACTGTTTTGATCCGATTTGCTATTGTATATGGGTTGTTGGTGGCTACAATAGTCTCGTGAATGGTTTAGCTTCTCATTTCGTGCATCATTACGGGTTTTCCTTACGTTTTTGGGCAGATTCAAGTTCACCAAGTAGGTTCTTCATGTTCATCATGTTTTCCAGATTTCTCTAAGTGTTTTGAAGGTTTGAAGATGGCCTTAGCGGACTTCTGAGTGCTCTTAGCGAACTTGAGGTCTCGTTAGCAAACTTGTTCTGTTTTAGCGGACTTGTTTCTGAGCTTAGCGGACTTGTTCTCCTCTTAGCGGACTTCATCATTTGTTAGCGAACTTTTTGAGTTTTAGCGGACTTGAGGTCTGTTTTAGCGAACTTGAGTCTCTAGCGGACTTCTGCTAAGCTTTACCGGACTTCTCAAGCTTAACAGACTTCTCAAGCTTAGCGGACTTGTTTTTGGGTTTTCGTATGAGCCATTTAGAGAGTTCTGTACGTCCAGGTTTTTAGAGGACGATCATACGAGTTCGTGGGTACCAAAATCATCAAAATTGGTTGAGAAACGAATGTGATATGGACGATATACGGTTTTCCGGTGAACTTCGTAATTCCGGTGGATTTTCCGATCAATTTAGGGTTTTCGGTGATTTGAGGAAGGAGACGCTGACGTGGCTGACTCCTATTCGCCACCAGGGAATGTTTGACTTAAGCATACTCTCTCCTCTTTTGTCGGTATACATTAAATCCTATGGAGTTGTCAAATTTTCATTGGAGCATATGGCTGGTGGGACCACCTGAACAAAAGAGACGTTAGGGGCTGCTTTTTCTGTCGCTAGCCTGATTGGCTGGAATTGAAGCACGTGGGCCCCTCCTCTTGGAAAACTACCGTTAAAAGGCTGATGCCTGGCACCTTCTTATGCTGCAAGTCTATTGGCCAGCCGCCGGATGGAATTAATCTGGGCCGTAGGATCATTTTTTGTGTGTTTCTTCTGCTGCAAGTCTATTGGCCAGCCGCCATATCCCACGGATCGAAATTCTATCCGTAGATCAATCACAATTCTGGCCGCTGGATCTGTTCTGATTGGTTAAATTAATTTGACAAGGATCATGGAATTTCTTTGAGGATTTAATTCTACTAATTAAATTTTCAGTATTATTCGTTAAATGCGGGGTTTTTCTTATCGGTTTTTAACAAGACTTATGAGATAACGCCACGAACGGAATTGCGGAAAAAAAAATTTGGTCATGGATTTATTCCATTTTATTTATTAGGGTTCTCGTTTATTGGTGTCACGCGCACGTTTGCTATCGACCACTGACGGGTTAGCTTCTATTATCCGGTTAATCATGAAGTTTTCTCGTTATGTCTCACGGTTTTTATTTTTTAGCTGATGCAGCACTGATGTCAGCTAACCTGATTAACTGGAATCTCAGTTATTTATTAGAATTTATCCGTTAAATCTCTCGGAAGGCCATTTCTTGACGAAAATTGATGGAAATTTTTTCAGATTACGCCATTTTCGCCAGTTTGACTCAGAAATCTTCACGGAATTTATTTCTGAGCTCGTTTTTCTTCGCCCAAATTTATGAAGACTCCGGTTATTATTATTTTCGCTCGGAATCTCAGTTTTTCTCCGATTTAATAGTTTATTTTCGCATCTAACCTCAGTCGCGCGGATTATTGACAACTGTCAGCATCCGGCTTTCGGTTTTTCGCAAGATTGTTTGATTTCAAGATTGTTTATATGGTTTCTCTAGGCAACCGATCGCGACGGTTCGACTCTCCGCATCAGATTTTTACGCTTCCGATGTGATGTTTTTGGAGAGATCTAGAGAAATAGGAGGGATTATTATGGATTTGGATATCTGGTCGATTATTCAGAGTTGGAGCATTTTCAGTGTTTAACTGGTTTATCTGATTCAGTTTGTTGCGGTTTTGACTCCGATGTTCAGCATTTTCTCAGTATTGTACCCGACTGTGTGAATCGAGTGAGGGGAACACTTGGCTCTCGACTGGAGAAACAAGAAAAGAAGAAGCTTATTCAGAGGGGGAATCTCTACGACAGATTGTCTCAGGTTTATCAGTTTTTCATTGAAGATGTACGATAGAGCGATTCTTCAGCAGTTGAACAAATTTAAAAGCATCAGTCAAGGGGGAATATGTTGGAACTAAAATTTGTGTGACTGACGCCATCAAATCTGTTTACCGAAGCATTCGACTGAAGGATCCATGTGAATTGATTCAGAGACGCGGGTTGTGATGCTTGAGGCTTGCGAGATTGGACCGAAGACCGTTTTCTGGAAAAGTCAACCGTTCGGGTCAACAGTCAACGTAAAAGTCAACGGAAGATCGGTTCGAGCGAGTCAAGCTTCGGATTAATTAAATCAATTTTGATTTAATTAATATTTATGTTTATTTCATTTACTTGTAAATTTGTTCAGTTTTTATGTTTTTACTGTTGTTAGTCACCCTCACTATATATATAGTGAGGGTGCCCCATTCATTATAAGAGAGTCTTAGAGAGAGAGTCTCCAAATGGATGGATGATTTCTTTTTGGAATGCTGAGTCTTCCATTCTAGAGAGAGAGAGTGAGTCATGGATTTCTAGAGAGAGAGTGTTGTCACGATTTCTTGATTGTAACCATTCTATTAATGAAAGCATTCGACTAGTTTATCATCTTTCACATGTTTATGATTCCTTGATTCTTCTACATCATCATCTTTTTTGGTTTTCGAATCCGATCGTCGTTCTCGCTCAAAGTCATGATTCTTGATGTGAAAATCGGTCATGACATTATCTATACGAATAGACGTACCCTTGAAGTTCAAACCGTAATCTAGCAGCTGATTGTGAATCCAAAGCACTTGAGAGTAGCAGGAGGCAGCAGCAATGTACTCCGCTTCAGCCGTTGAGACTGACACTATTGTCTGCTTCTTGCATTGCCATGAGACCAGATGGTTCCCTAAGAAATGAGCTCCTCCCATCGTAGACTTACGATTGAGTTCACAACCGGCATAGTCACTGTCTGATAAGGCTCGTAGGTCAAAGAGCGGATCTTTAGGATACCAAAATCCTTTGTTTGGATTGGACTTCAAGTACCGGAAAACTCTCCTTACGGCTATTAAGTGCGATTCTTTCGGCTTACTCTGGAAACGGGAACATAGGCAGACTCCAAACATGATGTCGGGATGACTTGCTGTCAGATACATAAGAGAGCCAATCATGGACCTGTAGAGGTTCTCATCTACACAAACACCTTCGGGATCCTGATTCATCTTATGACGTGTGACCACGGGAGTAGAGAACCCTTTAGAATCTTGAAACCCAAAATTCTTCAGGATCTCTTTCACATATTTCCCTTAGCTGATTAAAATGCCATCAGATTTCTGTTTCACTTGAATTCCAAGGAAGAATGTCAGTTCACCCATTGCACTCATCTCAAATTTCTTCTTCATTAGCTCCTCAAATGCATGACATAGACCGACGTTGGTTGAACCAAAGATGATCTCGTTGAGATATACTTGCACTAACAGCATATCCTCACCAACATGTTGAATGAATAGTTCTGATCTATTACCCCTCGCTTGTAACCATTTGACAGCAGATATGTTGATAACGTCTGGTACCACTTCCTTGGGGCTTGGTATAGACCATAAAGGGCCTTATCCAGTTTGTAACATTTCTTAGGAAAAGATTTGTCAACAAACGCGGTCTTCACATCAAGTTGATAAACAGTGATATTCATTGATGCGGCATATGCCAGAAAGATCCGTATTGCCTCCAGACGAGCGACAGGCGCATAGACGTCTTCGTAATCAATGTCGTCAACTTGCATGTACCCTTTCACAACTAAATGGGCTTTATTCCTTATAATTATGACATGGTCATCTCTCTTGTTTTTTAAAATCCATTTGACAGGTTGTACCCAAAGGAGGATCAACCAAAAGGGCAGCAGCAACATTGGAAGGCTCTTCTTGTGAAATGAAACAAGAATACAAACATGTGTCAATTTCCTTCGACTGACTCCGAGTGAGACGTTTGTCAACTAGCCCAATGATCTGACTCGTAGGATGTATCTTGTGAATTCGAGTCTCTTCAACAGCAGGAGTTGGAATAGACGAGTCCAGATTCCCAATTTGCAGGTCATCGCCAGGAGTCTCTCTAGTATCAATCTCTGTTACGTCATCTGAGTTAGAATCATGCGTTACAACATCAATTTCTACAGTGTTGTCTGCCTCAGTTGTTGCTTGTGCTGGTTATGTTTCCATAATTACTGGTTCATTAATCTGAATGATGGGTTGTCCAAGTGCTGAGGCAGAAGTTGAAGTGCTATTAACATCACTTGAAGGTGTTGATTGATTTCCCCTTAATAACTCTGAAGGATCGACCGAATAGATGGTATTCAGGATTGATGAAGTAATAGGAGCAAGCATATCAATAATAGGATTGACAACTTTATTTCTTTGATCAACAGCAGCAGAAGAAGTACATGCATCATCTGATTGAAACATATTAAAAGTAGAGGAAAACGACTCAAGGTCATATATACTATCCGGAGAATTATTACATCACCAAGTTTTAAGTCATGACCTGCGGACCATTTGGTCCGGCCACCTCCTTTTGAGCACTTAATCTTTTGCCATCACCAGCAGAATTATTACGTCACCAAGTTTTAAGTCAGATAAAGTAATAAGCACTTCATTGCTACTGAGTCTTAGAACTTATTGGTGGTTGTAGTTGTAAAACCATTGAACAATCTTACTACTGCATGATTTAGTAATCGTATAAGCAACAAGATGTAAATAAAGCTTCGCTTTATTGATTCACAAAGAGGATTACACAAAGTCTAGAGAGAGAGAGAGAGAGTTACACACTCAGTTACACACACTTAAGAGATGTAGAATGACAAAACTGGTTGACTCTCTCTAAAACGAATTATTTATAATGTTGACATACTAAGTGGCGGACCACCAGCGTACCATTTGGTACGCCTGTACCAAATGACCTGCGGACCATTTGGTCCGGCCACCTCAGCATGAAACCACTATAACTCACACAGATGCTCTAGATTAGATACAATACACGAGACACACGTTAACATAGGAATATGCTCTAACAAACTCCCCCTTAACGTGTAGTGTATCTAGCTATCTATCTATCTAACAACACTTCAGTCTTCAATCTTTGGCATTGCTGCATCCGATCTTCAACCTGAAATCTTGTCAGAAATAGAGCTTGCATGGCTGAATCAATCTTGAATAATCTTTGAACTTCAAGATCCACTTGTGAAAGATATAACAAACTCCCCCTTTCACCATGCTTGAGTCATCTCACATAGAAACCTGCAATTTCAGAAGGCAGAAACGCGGCTTTCTTTTTCTTGTGAAAATTAATATAATCTTGGTGCAAAACTTCTCTTCGAGAATCCAAGATGTAAATTTGAATTTTGAATTTTGTATCATTGTATCGATCGGTCGAAAACAAACAAGAAACAAAATCTTTTTGGCTTTCTGAAACTTTTTATCATAACACACTGAATTTTTTTTTTGATTTTTCTAAGTATATGCTAAAACACACCTAAAATCTTTTTGGATTTTCCAGATATGAAGCATAAATGCAATACAGAAATGAAATACTGAACCACACACTATTTTTTGTCTTTTGCGAGAAAGATCACAACTTTGGATCATATTGGTCATGACATGCTGAACTACACTTCAATTTCAATTACTTCAGCACACAAGTCATGTCGATTACTGGTATAATTTGTCCGTCTTAAACTCAGGCACAATCATACTCATAACATCTGGATATGTTATTGAATTGATTAGGTTTGCTTTGACCAGTGTACCCCATACTATCAGACATACTCAGATATGGTTTTGCTTTTATATCACACTTTGTGATTTCATTTGTGATATGATCACATAATGATTGTATTCATGAATCAGTCAACTGTGTTCCATGCAAAAAGAAATAAGAACGTTCATTTCGATACGTAGATAGGGCCTCGGATTTAACAAAATAAGAAATAAAAACAAGTTGAAAATGTATAACCCAACAACAATCAGGTCGGTACTCCCGTACACGCAGAGAAATTCCGATGAGTCAGCAAAGAAAATAAAGCAGAACGTCAAACGAACAACAATCAGGTCGATCTTTCGATACGCAAAGAAATTCCGATCGTTTGACAAAATAAAGAAAATCAAACAAGTTTAAATCTTTGCAAAATGAACACATGTATACATAGTGACTTCTCATTTTCTCTTTCACATATTTGTTTCTTGATATCATGAGATATGCATCAAGATGTTGTCCACTTGGTCAAGCATTAGTATTTTAATGTTTATCACACCTGAATACTTTCTGAATTAATGCGAAGCCTACCAAGCACATCGAACAATGATCTTATGGCTTTTTCATCTATTTTATCCATGAGTCAGACACGTAAGCCAATGTACCATCATTTCCCAATCAGGTCGGATACAATTTCTCATAATTTTAATGTTTTTGAATTTTTCCCTTTTTCAATGTTTTTAAATTTTTCCATTTTCCCCCCCTTAAAATGAAAACTCTATTTTTGGATTTTCATTTTAACGAAAAAAACAAAAACACAAAGACACTATTTTTGGTTTTTCAATTTTCTCCCCCTAAACTACATACCGAATGCATTAAAGAAAGAAAATTGACCAATCGATACTGATACCTGTTCAGTTTAAGCTGTCAGAAAAAAATTCAGTTTTGAAAAAATGACGCATTCAATTTAAGTTAAACAGGAAACTCCACTATCAGTAACTGCTTGAAGCTTGAACTTCACAACCACCGACAGGTCTTCTTCAAGAAACCTGCACACTGGTGTAAATGATTAGTATTCAAATGACCCGAAGCACACAGCTTCTGGTCGACCAGTGTCTTCCACAAAATCAGTTGCAACTTTGCTGACCATCTTAGGTCGCCACTGCATTTTTGTTTTTTCATTTTTAACTGAGTCATCATCACATGATGAACCACCCACACTCGAATCAAATTTAAAAAAAAATTTCTTTTTTGACTTAGTGTTGGACGGTGTTGACTCAGTAAAAATTCTGCATGATTCATCAATAATTGTGGCAGATTTGTTTAAAAAAGAACGTTTTGCAATTTTAGGACAATCCTGTGCCATATGTCCCTTTCGGCGACAGTGACAGCACAAACGATATGATCGTTTAAATTGTGGCTTGACCTGAACTGGATGACCTTTAACAGAAAATTCAGACTCATCAGAATTATCATCAAAAACTGAAAATCGATTAGAATGTACCCATTTCGATGTAGGACTTTGAAGCGTAGCGTTAGAACCTGATGAAGACAATTCGTTCGGGGAACTTTCAGATGAAACTTTCTTCTTTTGCTTTCCCCCAAATCCTTTCTCCATCGTTGAAATGAATACTCGAGCCAGATGATATATTTGATCTAAGTCTGTATCTTTATTTGCTTTCTTTGGCATGTTCTTTTCCTTTGTAACCTTCTTGCCTTCACTTCCCAACCCAGCTTGTTTGTAACCAGGTAACTTGGATAGATCAATTTGAGAACTTGAAGGACCAGATTTAGCAACTTGGTTAAATGAAGCTTTAATGTCTTTTAATTTGTTAGCTTGAACCAACTTTGCAGCCACTTCGGCTTCATCCAACTCTTTTCCATCTTTTTCAATTATTTTGCCAGCGAAGAGAATTCCCTCTTCTGACATAAACCCACGAGAAATAAACGATGGTGGTGTTTTATCAACCAAACTTTCTTCTGCTTCTATCACCTTCTTTGATTTCTTTGATGCCTTCAAATCAGAAGTTTCAGCAACTAATTCAGAATAATCTTGCTTTGTAGGCGAAGGACTCAAATCAACAATAGACTCTGTTTGAATCACTGGATGTGGAATTTGGTTGAAATCATCACCTCCAAACACCTTCTTGAAATTATCGTCTTGACACAAATAACTTGCAAAAGAATGAGAATTCTTCAAGTTAATTGACGATTTAGATCCAAGATTTCAACATTCAAATCGGCAATGGTCTTTTGAGCTTCAGCAAGAACCTTTTCTGATTGAATCAGTTTCTCAGATGTGCTGTTAACTAATGATTTTTTTCTTCTCATACCATTATGAGCAGCAAGCACTTCTTTTGTAATTTTATCCACTCTTTCCTTATAGATCTCAACATTTCTGGTTAACAAGCTTTTGTCTTTCTTCAGAGTAAAGATTATGTCTATCAGTTCCGACTGAACAATTTCATATTGAGTTCTGTCAGCAATAACTTCATCCAATGTTTGTTGAAGCTCAGCATTAGATGTAGTAGGTGCTTCCACCCATTTTGTGGATTTTTGAAACAAATTTTCAAAATCTTCACCAACATCCTTAGCTTGAGACTTATATTCTTCAACCTCTTTTAACAATTTTTCATTTGTAGAAGTTAACTTGACAATTTTCGTCATGAACTCAGCATTCTCATGTTGAAGTTGAGACTTTTGTTGATCATGTTGTATACTCCCTTCTGACATTTGTTTCCGAAAGTCCTCTAATTCTTCCAATAATACACGCTTCTCTTAGAGTAACTTCTCATTCATCTTGAAAATGCCATCAGAAATTTCACACTTCTGTTTATAACTTTCTAACTCTTCTTCAAGCTTCACCCTATCAACTACTAACTTTTCCTTTTCTTGAACCAATTCCTGAAGTTTTCTATCTTTCTGATTACAAAATTTACAAGTCGATTCATACCCACTAACTTCAGAATCACATATTTCAGATGTAGTTGTCTCAGATGCATATCCACTCGATTCATCCTCAATACATGCTAAAAATGCAGATTCATCTGGAAAATCTTTAGCCCAGTCATAATCTTCATTAGTTTGAGAGATCATAGCTTTAACTTCTTTATTGTGATCCTGCTTATCCGAAGTACTTGGTTTAGAAGAAGATAGCTTGCATTCTCGAGCAAAATGTCCCAAACTAGAACATTTATAACATTTTGGTTTAGACTTGTCTAAACCCAGTTTTGTGCCTCGAAATTCACCCATGATAGAATCCTTTCCATGTTTGCCTATAAACCGTCTTCCTCTTTCAGCAATCATAGCCAACTGCCAATCCAAATCTAATTTGTTTAGCTGATCATCATCCATCTGTTTTAGATCGTCCGAAACCAAACCAGAATTACCAATTTTAAGTTGGGTATCAAACACCTTAGAATGTGTTGTAAAAACCTCGGATAAATATGAAAGAAGGGAGCATTGTTAGGTTTTAAATTATCCACCATCCTATCCAGCACCATTCTAGAAAACATAAAATTTTGACCTTGTACCAAAGCATGAAAAGCTGAGGCTTGAACTGAAGAGAGTTCATGAACACTTATCTTTGAGGATAAATTTGCCAAGATCACGTGTGCAAGAAATCTCCATTTGAATGGAAATTGCGATTTCTTTAACTTTTTGTCTGATCCCCCATACCCTACAGCCCTTAAGGTTGCAAGATATTCAGAGGAGGGTACTTCTTTGTATCCTCCTTGGTCACTGACCTTCAGATGTGTTCGGATGACTTCTTCAGTAATTGTTACCTCGTGACCTTGAACCTTTGAGTGTACTTCATACACTCCTTCAGCAGTTTTTGTTCTTGAGGCATTTTGCCAAAATTCTGTAATCACAACTTCGCAAATATTTGGATAAGCTGTAAGTGCGTAGCATATGTGTGATGCTTTTAGAAAGTCAATCATTTCATGAAACACAGAGCTCTTCTCTATTTTCGACCGTAGAGCAACTGTATTGTGGTCAGCATGGAATAGGGCATTCGCATCGGACGATGATTCCCCCTTCTTAGCTTTCGGTGCCATTTGTTTGATGTTTGTTTGAAGATGAACAGAATCGGAGAAGTATGAGCAGGTAGTGGAGAAAAGTGAAAGTTTGGAAGAATATGGGAGTAAGGGTGAGTAACTGCTACAGTTAATTTGTTGGATCGTGGGTTCTAGGTTACCGCTTGTTGCCTTAAATTAGGGATGTGGAAGGAACGATTATTGTAAAAAGCACAAGTGGTATGGTAAAAGAGAAAAAAGGTGGCTTTATGTGCCATCTTCTTGTTGGACCTACGGTTGTCCCATTGGACAACTTGCGACATATATTTTAAGAAGAATACCCTTTTCTTTAAGTAATCAGTAAAATCTTATCTAGGAAGACAATTCTTACCAATGACCTAGGAAAAAAATTTATCTCAGGTGAAGTTACCTCCTCGGACGAGGTATTCATCAGAGATAATTCTTTTAAGTGACCTGGTGAGATTATCTCGGAGAGATGACGTCATCCGATATATGTAAAGTTACCTCAGGTGTAGTTATCTCGGGTGAGATAACTTTTCTGTGGTAATTTTAGTTATCTTGGATAGAGTTATCTCGGGTGAGATTGTGTCATCCGATATAAATAAAGTTACCTCGGGTGTAGTTACCTTGGTTGTAGTTATCTCGGGTGAGATAATTTTTCCTTGGTAATTTTAGTTATCTCGGTTGGAGTTATCTCGGGTGAGATTTTGTCATCCGGTATAAATAAAGTTACCTCGGGTGTAGTTATCTTGGGTGAGATAATTTTTCCTTGGTAATTTTAGTTATCTCGGATGGAGTTATCTCGGGTGAGATTATCTCGGTAGTACCCTTTTAAAAAAAAAAATTGGGATTCCTTTTATTTTAAGAGAAGAGAAATTTATACTATCAGATTTGAAATTTTATTTAATCAAAATTCATCATTCCTATGGCTGTGATAAGGTAGAAAAATCTGTCCTCATCAAATGCTTTTGTGAATAAGTCAGCCAATTGATTTTCAGTTGGAACATGATGGAGTTTAATTAATTTCTTTTCAACACAATCTCTAATAAAATGATACCTAATCTCAATGTGCTTTGGAAGGAACTTCAGTTTTGAAGTTTTCCGGTTGAACTCAAGTTTTGACAATTCCGGCTGAAGTTGAAGCGGAACTAGAACTTCAAGCGGAACAGCAAGTTCAAGCGGAAAGAAGCAATTTTGTCACTTAGTGAATATTCCGGGTGAACTCGATTATCCATCAGATAATGAGTTCAACCTGACTTTTCCTGAGAAGTCTTTTCTGCAGTCACATCCTGCAAAAGCTTCTCGTATGCTTCTACATCTGCCCAAGCCGCTCTCCAAAAGTAGATTGTTGCTGTCAACACGCAAGTCGTCTCAAATGTCGAAGTTCATTCTTTTGGTAGCTTAGATTTGACTTTGTTATGTACGGTCTAGATTAGATCACATGAGATCAATGGTTGTGATTGATCTCATCTGCACTATATATAGCTTGTTATCTCTTAGTTTACAACAGAGTAGTTATCACTTGTAATAGTGTAGCTTTGAGTTAATGCAAATAGTACCGAATATTCGATATCTCGTTGTTTCTACTATTTTGCAAATCAAGCCTTTACATTATACAAGAGTTTAACATTGCTTAAGAAAAGTAAAATATAACTTAATTCCGCAAGGTTATATTTGCAAGTAAAGTGAATTGTTTAAGTTTAACTCTGACTTATATCGATCCTACATGCTTTGTTTTTGAATGTTTGACAGGATTGTTGGTGATGCTAATGGCACTTGTGTTGTCAGCATACATAGGAGTTTCCATGAAGTTGATGCCATAATCCATCATCTGATTTTGTATCCAAACTACCTGGCCATGGCATGCTGAAGCTGCAATGTATTCTGCTTATGCTGTAGAAGTTGAGACACATGTCTGCTTTTTGCATTGCCATGATACAAGTCTATCTCCTAAAAATTGACACCCACCAGATGTTGACTTTTTGTCAAGATTGCATCCTCCATAGTCACTGTCTGTGTAAGCCTTCAAATTGAAGTCTTTATTTTTAGAATACCATAACCCAAGCTTTGGTTGTCCTTTGAGGTATCTAAAAATTCTTTTCACAACATTTAAGTGTGATTCTTTTGGTCCAGCCTGATATCTAGCACATAAGCAAACATTAAACATGATATCAGGTCTGCTTGCTGTAAGATACATAAGGGAACCAATCATGGCCCTATATGTGTGCTCATCAACGTGTACACCAGTTATATCAGATGTTAACGTGTGTGATGTTGATATACGAGTTTTGGCAGTGGAGGATGACAGCTTGTCAAACCTCTTTAGCATTTCCTGAATATATTTTGATTTATTCAGAAAAATGCCTTCTTTTGTTTGCCTTACTTAAAGATCTAGAAAGAAAGTGACTTCACCATTGAGCACACATTTCAAATTTTGCTTGCATTAGGGCTTCAAATTCCGTACAGAGAGAATCTTTTGTTGAACCAAAAATGATATCATCCACATAAATTTGGACCATTAAGAGATCCTTTCCAACTGTTCTAATGAAGAGAGTTTTGTCAATAGCTCCTCTTTTGTATCCGTGTTTGGTTAGATAACAAGAGAGAGTCTCATACTAGGTTCTTGGTGCCTGTTTAAGACCATACAAAGCCTTTATCAGTTTGCACACCTTGTTTGGATGATGAGGATCTTCCAACCCAGGTGGTTGACACACATATACTTCTTTATTTAGTAATCGATACAGAAAAGCACTTTTGACATCCATTTGGTAGACATGGAAGTTTTTGTAAGCAGCATAGGCTAAAAATATCCTAATTGCTTCTAATCTTGCTACTGGTGCAAAAACTTCATCATAGTCTATTCCTTCTTCTTTAGCCAAGCCTTGAACCACTAACCTTGCCTTGTTTTTTACTACAATTCCCCTTTCATCCATCTTGTTTCTAAAAACCCATTTAGTTCCAATTGGTGGTGGTGCATTCTTTGGTAGATCCACCAATTCCCATACTCTTTGTTTGTTGATTTGAAGCAGTTCTTCTTACATGGCTTCAATCCAACTGTTTTCTCTTAAAGTTTCATTTATTTTCTTTTGTTTCTCCTGAGACAAGATACATGCATGTAGACAGATGTTTGCATCAGTTGATTTTCTTCTTGTGAGTACAGGTGCTTCCACTTCTCCTATAACATTCTCTAGAGGATGATTTTTCAAAATTCTAGAGTTGTAAGTAGGTGGGAATTCATGATGACAATTAGGCTCATAAAGGTTTAATGGAGTAAACTCATTCATAAGCACTAATTCTGGTATTTATGTTGAAGAAGGTGATTTTTGAACATCTTGAATTTGTGAGGCAAAAAGTGGAGCCTTCAGGTAAAGTGGAGACTGAGTTGCTACATCCTATCTGATTTTCTACCTGTGATTGTTTGTTCAAATCACTTTTGTTTCTTGAGTTTCCAAGACTTACAGCAGTGTCTTGATGAGTTACAGATGATTTTCAGCTGGTGTTCTGATTCAATTGCAATATGAGGAATAGGTGTTCCATCAGAATTGAATTGAATAACATCTCCTGGAGTGTAGGTTGAAACTAGTTGATGAGACATAAGGTTTTGTGCTGACAGATGAGGAGAATGGAGGATCAACACCTTTGAACATGCCATTTGTAATATTTTGAAGATCTTCTGTCTGCACATTTTCACTAAGAGGCTTATGAATAGTTACATTGAAAGCAGTGGTTAGTGAGTCAATATCAAATAACCATGAGGGCTCAGTTCTAAAATTGTTCTTTGACTTTTCATTAAATACCACAGTTATGGTTTCTTTAATAATTTTAGAACTGGTGTTATATACTCTATATGCCTTAGAGACACCAAAGTATCCCACAAAATAACCATCTACAACTTTTTCAGCAAATTTTGACAATTGTTCATTGGTTACAATATTGTTACAGGACAGCCAAATGATTTGAGAAAATGTATGTTATGTTTTCTTTTTCTCCAAATATCATAAGATGTCTTGTTTTGACCTTTTACAATCAAAATCTTGTTTTGTACATAACATGCAGTGTTTACTTGTAACACCCGTATACAATTTAGTGTCAAACTTTAACGTTTTATGTCATAAAAACTGGTCCCAGAAAATTTTTGTACAAAACATATGATTTAACAATCATAAAACACCATCATTTTTGTTTAACATTTACAAAATATACCCATATTGAGTTTGACATTCAAAAGTGGTCATTGACTTAATACATACGTTCTTTCCACCAAAATACATGACGGGTAATTCGTGCTTGATGTGATCGGTTCCACGTAGTCTTGATGAGCATCCCCGCTAGACCTTCCCTTTACCTGCAATTTACTCACTTTCAATAGTGAGTTTCTATTGCATACATGTATAAACAACATAAACAAAGAAGAAAAACAATCAAAGTCAAAATATGGCTTCTAGGCATATCGCCTAGAATGTCAAAACTTCTAGGCGATACGGTTAGTTATGCAGGCGTATCGCCTACTGAATAGCATGCTCCAAACGATACGCTTGGAGCCATTTTTTAGGGTTTTGGCCAATTTCGGTCAGTTCCATACTTAGCCAAATTTTTGGCTTTTTCACCTTGCTCCATACAAGATTTCACCAACTGGTTTTCCACCTTTTTTCAAGTCATTTCAACTTTACAAAACACTTTTTAAACATGTTTTTAACCACTTTAGCATACCTTACCCATATCGAATTCGTACTATGCATTTTCGGGTTCCTCCAACCCGTTTGACTCATTAGGACACCCATGGCCTCAAAGCTAGGAGTTTGACCCAAATGTAAGTTAATCTTACCTTAACCCATTGTCATACATGAAGGATAATTCATTTCCATATGTCAATTATAGCTCTTAACCTGCAAGGGTTCTACGCACTTCGTGTGCTTGTTTCTAATGATAATAACTCAGTTTCAAGGATTATGATCCTAAACTCATGCAACTACCTATTTATGCATCAATTAGCTATTAGGGAGTCATTACCTATTTAATCAACCATTTTGGGTTATTACACCCGTTTGACCCGTTAAGACGGGTCCTTGCCTTTAGTGTCTCCCAATGCCATATTTGACCACAAATATGCTTTGAGGATATATGGTTCTATAAACCATTTATGATCCTCCTTTGTTTGTTTCTTGGCCCATGGGTACTAAAACCCCATTTCCGCCCACTGCAAATTGGCATTCGTTATATGATTCCTCCGAATCTTAGGTATGGTCAATTCTAGTAATTGGAGAACCTTTTTGGCAATTAGGCTTCATGGTTCCTAGAACCATCCATCACCCTTTTAGAATAGTTCATGGTTATTACCATTTTTATGTACTCACACATTTTACATAACTACCACTTGTAACATAAACGATGTTACTTTCTACATGCTACCCGTAGGCATCATGCTCTAACGGGTTTCTTGTCATGCCTTGCATGATTCAAATTCTACTTAATGTAACACTTCCCTTTATATTCTTAAGTAATACCCATTACATAATTAATGAGTTTTATTGTTATTTAAGTAAGTGTAAGTTATACTTACCTTGCATCCATGTGAGCATTTCCACCTTCAGTTTATCCGGTTGACAAATCTGATTGCAAGCTTCAACTAACTAGCTCATCAAGATCAACTATCATATCATATCCATAAAATGGTTAGGTTAGTTTCCATAACATACTTCTTCCTTTTCATGGATTTAACTATCACATAGTTCATTATTTTATAACTTTGGTAAGTTTGACTTTTTAAAGTCAAACTACCCATTTGAGCATATTTTTGACATTACCCTTTAGCTAGGTAATTCATTACACTTCTAGCACATTATTAAATTAGTATGAAACTAGAATATAGCATCATGCATCTTTTTCATACTTTCATACAATCCTACATGAATTGCATGTATTTAGACATCATCATAAGCTTTTCAATTCTATGACTAATAACGTCAGCTACTATGCTTCATGATCTCATTATTCTAATTAAGATCAATATAACATCATTCAATCATCACAAATGTGCAATAAGATACATGAGCAATTCAAATATTCCATTCTTACAAGATTCAAGATTTTAGAAAAGTGAATTCTTGTACCATATTTTTCGGAAGTGCTGTTGTAATGGTCCTTTTTGACCTCTTTACGTATTTTTCCAGCATTTTATGTTCAAAGATGAAACGTAGTGGATAAAAATACCTTTCCAGGAATATATGGAACGCCTTCTAACGATTTATGATTTTATACATCATTTCTAAAAACAGGACATCAACCATATTTCTTTCCAAACAGCATGCTGGAAATCTAAATGGCCATCTTAACGTGTTGTTTTGACCCATATTACATATGATTCAGTTTTCGGGGTTAAAATACAAAACATAGTATTCACAACAATCTTTTCAATCATGTATCATACTTCCTAAATGGACATACAAGTGATCTTATACAACACTTTCAAAACAGCCCCATAACTAGATTTTTATCATTTTCATGGTTTTACATCATTCCATTTAACACATTATTTACATCCTAAACTTTCTGCTTGTTAATTTGAAATTATTGTTCTTGCATTGCCTCTACCCAGCTGTTATCTTCCAAGGCTTCAGCTACCTTCTTGGGTACTTCTTGAGACATAATTGCAGCGTGCAAACAAATATTTGCATCAGCAGATTTACTTCTTGTTAACACATGTGTAGACATATCTCCAATAACATTATCCAATGGATGATTCTTGTTGATTCTTCTGTCTATGAGCATAGGGAACTCATGGCTTCTTCCATTTGATGGTATGTTGAGCCTAGGAAGTATGTGATCAAGCTCAACATTACCAAAGTGTGATACATGATCTGAAACTTCAACTGCTTCATGAGAACTGATTTCTGAATTTTGGGTCAGATGCTCAAAACTAAACTCATTAGATGCAACATCATTGGAGTTTTCAGGTTCACTTAACCCAGAAATCAGTGTTCTCCACAGTTTCTATAATTGAGTTTTCCGGTTGAACTTGAACCGGAGAAGCGAGTTCCGCTTGGACTTCAATCAGAAATGCTTTAGAGTCGATTTGAATTATTTCAGCTTGTTTCTTTAAATTGCTAGGCAAGACAGGTTTGGTGCTCATTGAATAGAAGTAGATTGGCTTCTTTGTGGTTCCATCAAAGTTAGTCTTCCAATGTTCATCAGCTGACCTGTAAAGATTCTATTCATGCACTAGAGAACTCACAGTCTTCTCAACAGTTATGTTGAAAACAGTGGTTAGTGCATCAATATTGAATAACCAGGTGGGCTGAGACTCAAAATTGTTGGGAGATTTTTCATTAAAAGACACGTTTATAGTTTCTTCAACAATTTTGGTTCTCTTGTTGTATACTCTGTATGCCTTAGACACTCCAGAATATCCAACAAAATATCCTTCATCTGCCTTTTCTGCAAATTTAGGCAATAGCTCATTAGTTCTCAATATTGTGACAGGAAAATCAAATGGCTTAAAGAAATAAATATTTGGCTTTCTTTTTCTCCAAAGCTCATATGGTGTCTTGTTCTTGCCTTTAACAATCAAGATCCTGTTTTGGACATAACAGGCGGTGTTCACTGCTTCTGCCCAAAATATCACAGGGAGTTTAGAGTCTGCTAACATTGACCTAGCAGCTTCAATCAATGTCCTATTTCTCCTTTCAGCAACACCATTTTGTTGTGGAGTTCTAGGAGCACTGAATTGTCTAACAATTCCCTTTTCTTCACAAAATGAATTTAAGACATGGTTCTTAAATTCAGTGCCATTGTCACATCTGATTGTTTTCACTTTGAAATTGGATTAATTTTCTAAATTTATCACAAGAGTTTTTAACAATTCAGCAGTTTCATCTTTTGTTTTAAGAAAGAAAACCCATGTCTATCTAGAGAAATCATCAATAATGATAAAACAATATGACCTTTTTCCCAAACTCATTACTCTAGATGGACCAAAAAGATCCATGTGCAACAGCTCTAGAGGTTGTGAAATAGAAGATTCAACTTTTGGCTTGAAGGAGGTTTTGTGTTGCTTGCCCTTGAGACATGGCACACAATGTTTAGAACATGTAAATTGCTTGATAGGAAGACCCTTAACCAAGCCATTTCTCGAAATTTAAGCACATTTGAAAAATTCTTTGAATTTGGAATACCAGAAGAATGTTCAGAATCAAAGTTATCAAAGAAATCATCAGAAGAATCATACATAGGAGATGGACTCCTTGAAGATGATGACCCTCTAGAATAAGAAGATTTAGCCTTCGGAGGAGGTAATTTCTTTGAAACTTTAACTTGTGAAATCTTTGTAGCTTTTTCTGGCTTCTTCGCTTGAACCGGTTCTTCCTTGATTTGAAAACCCAAACCTTTGTGTTTATAACCTCGTGTCTTTGATGAACTTGAAGAGAACCAGAAGCTTTTCTCCCCGTTAGCTTCTCTAGTGAATTTAGCTTTGATGTCTTTTAGTGTATTCTTCTCAACCAAAACTTTGTCTTCTTCAGTTGCAGATGAAGTATTTGAACCACTTTTATCAAAAACTTGTTCATTTTCTAGAAAAATAGACTTTGAGCTAAACTTTGGAGCTTCACCCAAAGCGGAGCAGACGTAACCTCAGATAAATCCAATGGCAAACTTCGAATAATCATGCAATTCGTCTTTAGGATCAAGCGGAGCAGACGTAACCTCAGATAAATCCACCGGTTGAGGAACCATATGAATATCATCCTTCTTAGAACTATCCTCACTCCTATCCTGCTTGTATAAGAAATTCAGCAATGTCAGAGACAAATTGCAATTCTTCACTTGCCTTTGTAACTCCAAAATTTCTAACATCAATTCAGAGATTTTCTAGTTGAGCATCAAACACTTCTTTTTGTGACTTTATGAACTTTGCATTTAGATCATCATATTCATACGTTTGCAACTTTCGGATCTCACATTCAGCAAACAATTCTTCAAGAACACTTTCTCTTTTCTTCTTGTAAATCTCAACATCTTTTGTCAAAACTTCATTTTTATCCTGATAAAGAATATTTTCATCTTGAAGAATATAAATTTTGTTTTGTAATTATTCAATTGTATCAGCAGATTCAATCACAAGAGCATTGGCTTTTTATACTTTTGTTGAACCGGGTAACTCTTTTCAAACAAATTTTCAAAATCTTGTGCTGCATCTAAAGCTTCAACTTTTGCATTTTCACATTTTTCTGCCAACTTACTCTTTTCTTTCAAAACATCCTCATGAACATGGACTAATTCATAATATTTCTTCTAGAATTCTTCCAAGTCTTTCTTGAAGACTACAATTTCTCCTGACAATAATTAAGAATCTTTCACAAGGGTTGCAGTCTTCTTTCCCAATCTTATACACTCAAGACATTTTTAATTCTCAACCTTTTGACTTTCAACCATCATAACTGGAACTTCATCAATCAAAGATATTTGGGAACTTGAATCAAAAGCAGTTAAGACATCATCATCAATATGACGAGCTGTTAAAGCAATAGTAAATGGAGCATGTTTCATTTTTGCTTCAGAATCTGCATTCCAGGCAAATTCATCTGGATGCCAAAACACCTCTGACAGTTTTTCGTCAAAAGAAACAGATGTTTCTTCAACCTTGAGAGCTTCATTTGGTGAATGAATAACAAAATAAGCATGTTGACCAGATTTCAATTTATGTTCAGTGGAACTTGGATATTCTCGTGCAAAATGTCCATAAACATAACACATATAACACTTAACCTTTGACTTGTCCAATCCAATTTTTCCATCCTGATTCAATCTTTTCTTGCCAGTTCTATTGAAAAATTTCTTCGTTCTTCGAACTAACATAGCATACTGCCAGTTCAAATCCATTTCTTCTAAATGATCATAATCGATCTGATCGTAATCTTCATTTGTCAATTCGGCATTACTAACATCACTAGTAATAACCCCGAAATATGTAGATACCAACGTAGGCATTAAAGCATTATAATCATCGGTAGTTTGAGCAGACAAAGCATTCTGATTCGAAGAACTAGGAACAGAAATAGGACAACCAGCAGAAAAACTAGGAGTTCCAGATTTACCTGCAATAAATGTTGTAGGAGGTGCGGAACTAACAATATTAGATTTCTCAGCATTCATGGTAGAATCATTATCACCATAATACACAACAGGATTTTGAACTTGTGCAGGAAGTGACTTGTTAACCATTAACTCCATATCCCTCGCTTGGATTCTTTGAATTAGATCATTAAAAGATAATCCCAGATATTCTTTATCAAGAGTGATCATCATCACATAATTCTCCCATTTCTCAGGTAATGCTTCCAAAATCTTTTCTTTCATATCAGCTTCTTCTTTCGTAAGACTTACCAAGCGCATTTCACTCATTAAGTGAGAAAATATTGCAATCAGATTTGGAATTGATTCATTTTGATAATGTTTGAAACTATCAAATTCCTTCTTCAAAACCTTTTGTCGACTTTTCTTATATTGGCCATTTCCCTCACATCTCTTTTCCAATGCATCCCACAAACTCTTTGATGTGTAGTTACCCGAAAATTGATGTAGTAACTCTTTAGGCAAAGCCATTGTCAGAGTACCATATGCTTTCTTTTCAGCTTGATATGCTTTCTTTTGTTCAGATGACATCTTTCTTCGAAGTACTAGTTCCCGGTTTCATCTTTAAGATAAACATATTGATCAGTAAATGAAAACCACATATCAATATCATTAGTATCAACGTACGCTTCAAATCGTTTAACCCAACTATGATAATCTTCCAATTTTAACAATTTGGGAACTTTCTGACTTGTTCCGATTTCATTATCATAGTTAATCATAGTTTGCATCGTTGCTTGAACCGAATTTGGAATAGCTGCAAATGCTTGAAAATCGGACATTTTGTAAAACTGGTTACTGTTCACCCGAACCTCTTTTAAAACTCGTCCGAACTTTGTCCGAACCTTAGCCGAACAGAAATCGGCCGAACTCTCTCCGAACCTAAACTTCGGAAAATCTAACCAATTACAGAACCGAACGTGTTCCGAACCTTGTATGAACCTCAGCTGAAATATGTCCGAAAGTGACCCGAACCTTGACAGAAACAAGAATCAACCGAACGTTGTCCGAACCTGGTGTTCGGAGCGCTTATTTTTGAGTTGTCCGAACTTCACACGAACTCAAACACTCTCAACCCCATTTTTGTGATTTTCAAGGTTTTTGGATGAGATTTTCGACAGAATTCTAGTAAACTCAATAGAAACAGTCGAGGATAAGATTTTTCACGAAAGGCACACTCGAGAAGATCAAACGAACTCAAAAATGATAGTCATTTTTGAAATACTTGGGATTTTGACTCAAAAATCCGAAAACTGAGATTTTTGTTCAGCAGATTGAACCAAATGCTCTGATACCACTTGTAAATGCGTGAGCGTATGGTCGTTTACTCAATCGTATCAAAATCAATGTTAAACGAGGATGACACGAGATGTAAGTACAAAAAGCTTTGTTTTAATCATAGAGAAACCACAGAGTACAAAGATAGAAATATCACTTAAGAGCTATTGAATACAACACAAGACAAGCTATATATACTAACTAAAACCCGATGGGCCGAACCTCAAGTTCGGACAAGGTTCGCTAGTGTCCGAACTTGGAGTTCGCCAGGAGTTCAGACCACAGCAATCTTGTATGTCTTTGTCTTGTATTCGATACTTCACATGAAGATCAGGAACCATGTATCAACATGATAAACCAGATTATGTGCCAGGCGCACAAACCTTAAAAAATGGTCGGGTTCGATGCCAGAATATTTCCTTGGATATGGGGTGTAGGACCCCAGAAGTACCTTCTTGTACATGGGTGTGACCATGGTTGAACAAAGATGAGCAAGTTCACGAAATCGCTTGGTGTATCCAGAGATATCGTCACCATTCAAAGTCAAACTCTAGAACTCAACTTCCAACTCTGAAGCTCTTCCCTTGGGCAGTATCCGTTACATGAAAACTGCTTGAGTTCATTCTAAGTCATGATGTGGGCTAAGTCGGTTCATATGGAGTCGGTGTGGGAGTTCCACCATGTGAGGGCACATTCGGTGAATGTGTAGGTAGTGCACTTAGTCATGTAGCCTTTGGGGCAGTTTCTTATGGGATATACTGAACCCATCTGATTAGTCCAATGGCACCTTTCGTGCCTTTGAAGCTCATAATGTCAGGATCTATTTGACAATGGATCTCACCCAATACACGAATGCTAGTGCGGAACTACAAGTATACATAATCACTCAGCAAGTAATATTCTAAGTGTTGCACAAAGTCCGCTAAGAACAACATAAGTTCACTAAGAACAATCTATAAGTCCGCTAGGGATAACTTGTGAAGTCCACTAACATTCAAGTTCGCTAAGCATTGTTGAAGTTCGCTAGGGAGGAGATGAAGTTCGCTAAAAAGAAATCTTGAAATCCGATAGGCAGAAGTCCGCTAAGGATAAGTTTAAGTCCGCTAAGAGGAACTCAAATCCGCTAAGAGGAACTCAAGTCCGCTAAGAGCTCTCTAAAGTCCGCTAGGATGAAAAACAAGTTCCCTAAGAGTAAAGTACAAGTTTGCTAACTTTTTTTCTTAGAGGAATTCAGACCAAAAACTTTAAGGTCATCAAGTCTTCCTATCCTAGGAGGTTTTTCAAGGAGGTCTTCATCAGAAATGCTCAATGGTGAAGAGTTTGAGTTGCCACAACCAAAATGATAGATTTTATAGATAGACTTGCATCTCATGAAGTCCTTGTAGGAGTAGTAACGCGCACTACCGGTGATCTACATTGACGCCTATCGTTGGTACGATATGCCTTGCTAGCAGCTACAGTTCTAACGACTCTCTGGGCGATCATTGCCTCAATTTTGGAGGCAGTCATTACGAGAGGGTCGAGAGGTTTCAGGTTTGGCGTTTCGGAGACATGTTTTCTCTAAAGGTTCTCAAATGGCGGTGTAATGAGAAATGGACTATATATATACTAAAGTCATGATAATACTAATAACATTAATATAAATACTATAAGGCTAATAAGTATATATGTAACATGAGACACCATGTTAGTATGACAAGTAAATATATACCTAACATGAGACCACATGTTAGCATAAATAGTGAATGTACACCTAACATGAGACAACATGTTAGTTTGATAGGTAGATGTGTGTCTAACACGAGACAACATGTTAGCATGATGGCCTTGTATGCAAATGGCACTCGTAGAGTAGGCTATAGTCCAGGTTTTCTACATGATGCAACCTAGTTCACTCGTAGAGTAGGCTCTGATACCAAACTGTCACACACTGAACTTTCGAAAACGTAGGCGTGTGACGTCATGGGATCATAGTCGTGGATACATAGAAGGACATCTATCAGATTAATAAACGTTTTAAAATCCAAGTATGTCATCAAAGTTGCAGCGGAAAAATATGTTAAGTTACGATACTGAAATAGAAATTGTTTTAGAAATGTTAAAATAGGAAACATGATAAAAGTAAAGTCTTGAAATCATTTCGACCAAGGATTTAAAAGGCAAGTGTTTCATAAGTTATTTCATGATGATGAATGTGACTATGACTCCAAAATACAGGCCCTAAAGTTTGACGTCCCATTTCCAACGGTCTGGCTTTGTTACCCTGAGAAATACATGAGTTTAAAAGGTCAACATAATGTTGGTGAGTTCACAGGTTTAGGATTCTACAAAATGCATTTGTAAAACAGTTGATGATATACAAGATGTTACAATGGTTACTCGTCGTTGCATTGATATACCTGCACCTTGATTTCAAACACTAACATATTTACCCACCTATGGTAACTTCCCCCAAGAAATACCAATGGCATAGAATAACTGACGTGTACCCCGTGACTGTTATCGGTGAGTCAGAGCTACCAATTAGGGAAGGGTTCTCAATCCAAATAGATCTATTCACTAGTTATCATTTCGTTACAGGAACTAATTGAAATCAATTGTTGGTGGGATTTGTAGCAATATGTTGTATAACAAATTACTATGAAAGGGTATGAAATAACAGATAATCAATAAGGCGTAACAGTTATACCATAATATCAAGTAAAAAGATTTGTTTGATCATGATTTCTCCCCCATAGTATTTAAACAGTTTTCAAAGAAAGGGGCCGTGAAACTCACTTGATCAAGGTGATGATAAAAACTGTATCGCGCTGGACGTAGCAAGTAAACCGTGTCCTAATAATAATAATTAATAAGACGGTTTTAAGGCACTATTTCAGTTGGATAATGTTCAGTTACCCAAATGATCCTGGTAGAGTCTTGACATAACATTCCCGTTTGTATGGTTTAGAAAGCCCGTTTGGAATATTTATCGTTCAAATAAATATTTAGGTTAATGAATATATTTATAGTCGAATAAATATATAACTTGTAGGAATAATAATTATTATTCATGTAATTATTTAAGGTTATAAAAATATATATTTAGATCAAGTTTTGAACATCGAGACAAATAATAAAGTATTTTATTATTTGAAGTTCACGTTATATATCTTAAACTTTAGTTCATAATTTTAGACAATAATTATATATAAGTCATAGAAATATTTATGCAAATAAATATATATAACTTATAGAAATGATATATGTTTCAATATTCTCAAGATTTTAGAAAAAATATAAGTCTTTATATTTTTAGAAATTTACTCGATGGCTCTACCGCTATAAGATACAAGTATCTGACAAATGATCGTTACGATAATTAATATTTATCTCCGTAAATATTATTATGTTTTTTTATCTCAAATAGTTTTCTAAATTATATTTAGAAAATAATAAAATATTAGAATGAAATATCTGTGTGATGTGTTTTAACACTTTTAGGAAAATATATTTAAAACAATATATAAGTTTCACGTTGAGTAAGTTCAAAATATAACGTCATATATTTTTAGGTCCAACATTTGGAATTAATATATTATATATATAAGTATTCCGTTAAGTAATACGATATGAAAAATAATATTTAAGCCATTAAATATTACCAGTTGTAATAACTTTAAATAAATATTTCAAGTTATCAAAGAAAACGAGATCTAAAATATGAGCACTTAGTTATTAATTATGAGTCCAAACGCTCGGTTTTTAGAAATATATATATGTTTTATAAAAATAAACATATTTTTTTATAACAACATAGCCAATAATATATCCCTTATATTTTTTGTCCAAAATATATTCGTTTATATATTTTTAGTCCAATGTGTTACTTTGACGGGCCCCGAGTAAGTTCTTATCCCGCTTGGTCTATAATATTTTTTAGTCCTCACAACGATTGTCAAATATATATTGTGACACAAGTGCTTAAATATTAACGTTAGTTTAATATTTAGGACGGTTTGTTCATTTATATATATATTAGTGGGTGGAGTGTCAAGGCCAGCTTGTTTTGGGTGATTATAAATATAAAAAACGAACAACGAAAATTATTAAATTGAGAAGTTTAGACTTTTACCTCTAGCACTAGGCTAGGTGATGAACCGAAAGAGGCGAGAATATCTCCGTAGACCCGATCAAAAAATATCGAGTTTTAAAAGTTTGATCCGAAAGGTAAAACGGCATTTTGCGGGCTAGTTTTCGGTGGTTTATAGTGCTCGTTAGTGGCAAACGTTGAGGCCGTTTGGGATGTGGTTTGATGGAGTTGTTGTGGTGGTTCATTGGTGAGGCAGCGGTGGTGTAATGGTGGCTCTATGGTGGTCCGTTAGAGGTGGTTTGGTGCTGTTTGAAACCAACAAAATCAACAAAATAATGAAAATGGGAAAAGGTGATGAGAAAGTCGCATGCAGGAGGGTGGCGTCTGTTTCCTAGCTCATCGAGGGGCTTCTTTATTTTTCATCAAAATGCAATATCGAAAATGTGGACGTGCTTCGGTAGTCACATAAACGAGAGGGGAAAAGGAAGGGAGACGATGGTGAAGGTTACGGTGGTGGTGGTGGTTGATGACGATGATGATGGCGGTGGAGGTAGATGATGATAATGGTGGCGGTTATGGTGTCGGACAGGAGGGGTGGCGACGAGGCTGTGGCGGCAGTGGGGGTGGTCAGGGAACGCCGGTCGTCGGGTGGGACGATGGTGGCGTGGTGGTTGCGGGCAACGGACAGCGGCAGCAGCAGGTGGCCGATCACCGGCTGGGGTGGTGGTGACTGGTGTCGGCCGAAGAAAGGAGAAGAGAGGAAGAATGAGATGTGTTTGCTCTTGTGTTGTGAGGGGGCGTTTTTATAGTGGAGGTGGAGTATGGAGATGGTGAAGAAGGGATGGGTGTTTGTGTGTTGCAAGAGGTGAAGTAAAAAGAATTACAACATGTGCTCTTTTATTTAATCCTGGTTAGGTTAGAGGCTAACCATAGTTTAGGTGGTATGCTTAGGAGGTTTAGGTGGTGTTAATTTTTATAAAAGTTAACACTTTTTTTAATTATTTTATAAAATCTACCGATATATATGTAGTGTCATCATAAAATAATTAATTCAAAGTCAATGAAGACTTTTAATGGGCCGAAATGTGGAGAGCGGGTGTCGGGCCAGTACAGTTCGTGTCAGGCCAATATGTGTGGCTTTCTCCGATTTTCATGCGGTTCGTTTTGTTATTCACTAAAATTAGTCGGGAATATTATCTTTGAGCTTAAAAGTGACGGGCGACGTGTTGGGCTTTACTTTTGGGCTCGATTCATTTATCTCTCGGTGTTGGGCCGGACTGGGCCTAATTCGTCATACGGATGAATCACACCGAATCGTTTTGGCATTGTGATCGGGACGGGTTTCTAAATTAATTACGATACTCAGATATTGATAAACAATTATAGTTTTAGTCGTAACTTTAATTATTTAGAAGTTTCGTTTTTTATTTATTTTATTTGCTCGCGTACCGCGTTCAGGAAATAAATAATTTGTTTAAATTGTTTTAAGCTCGAATATTTTACATAGTCAAAACTAACTAAAGTTTTAAATAAAATATCCACTTAAAGTGTTCGTCGAGTGTCGGTATGGCGTCTTACGACACCGTTTCAAGAAAAAATATATATAAAAGTCATTTTATATTTTAAAAAATTCCACCAATCATCTGGTTGAATTTCCTTCTTGTTACGGGTATGTTTTTCTAGTACAAACGTGGAAATAGTCAAGGTTGGATGTTTACGTGCATAGTGTTTACTAATACTATTATTAAATCAAGTCATGCACATATATATACGTATATATATTCGGTCAACGTATAGGTTTGACATTCGATTTTTTACAGGTTGTCACATAATGCTTAGATTTTAATAAAAGTTATCGATCATCTTTGCCTTTTAAAAAACAACTCATATTGAAATTACGCAAAAAGGAAAAAAAAACACGCATCAACATTCAATAAAACGCAAACTAATGAGTAAAAAACGCAGTGATTATAAAAAAATAATGCATATTGATATTACGCAAGAAACATAAAAATAACGCAAGTAAAACAAAATAACACATATATGATACTACACAATCATTAAAAAAATAACCCAAATATTTACATAATGCATGTCAAATTACTCTTCACCAGCTTCATCATCGGCATTCCCTTTATTAGCTGAGCATGTCCTTCCATCATGACCGAACAACCCACATACCAAGAATTTTCGACTACTTTTTCCAGCACGGCTACTGGCTTGTTCCTTCTTTGATTTTACTCTTTTATGAGAACCACGTCCTTTGTTTTTAATACCACTTGGAAGTTTTGTGCTTCCATCAACCGGCTGATTAACTCTTAAAATCTCAGCAAACCTATCTCCGCGATTTTTAGAAACTGGTCGATTATCTTTATCAACCTTCTTAGCCATTTCCTTCATATGATCCTTTATAGAAGACAAGGCCTCGAGGTCTGGAGATAGTCGATTAATAATCTGTTCATAGGAAGACATAATATCACGCAAAACTTTGTCTACTTCCCTGAGCAATGGCAAAATTAGAGTCGTTGTTGATAGCCATAGCTCCTTTGCCTTTATTAGGTGCACCTTCCTTTGTCCAACGCTTCATGATGTACTTTTCAGGAATTTCAACAACCTCAAACATCATTAAAACATAAAACATATGAGAGCACAACAACCCATAACATTCAAAATGTTTACAGCTACAAGTGCATATTATATCACCACCAATCCTTGTGAAATCAACCTACAAAGAATAAAAAACATAATCACGCTTTGTATATTTTAAAAATAACGAAACGATATAATACAATCACGCAAAGCTATCAGATTACTTAATTCTACAAGACCAGGTCCATAAGCAGCATGATCTTTGATAAGAACCTTGAAACTATTCTCTCCAGGTATACTATTCATACCAAAACAGTTCCTAGTACTGCAAAAAATCTCATCTTGAACATCATTAAACATGGCCCTGGTATAGATGCGTGCAGCATGTTCCTCAAGAGGAAATTCAGTCCACATGTCAGGGACAGAGTATCTAGAATCATGGTCATTTTTTGATGAGTGTGTCTTTGAATCTCTAAAGAAGCTTCATAATGGTTAAATAAAATTCCAAAAGCGTCATTTGGGAATTTGTAACCCGAGAAAAATAATGATTCTCACTCTCTGATCTAGATGTTGTACGCATTAGTCTAGACATCCACTCATCTTGAAAATTAGCAGGAATCCACATAGATCTCATCTCAAACATTTCCCTCAACCACTTGTTAGATGCCATACTATAATAAATCATCAATTTTGCCACTCAGCATCAAAACAATCAAGGTCAATCGAATCAGTCCACACAATGCTACATGTTGCCTTTTTAAAAATGGCATCATTACACAAAGCAGTCCCAACCTTTAAAAAGTAATACGCAACACATTAGAATGTAAAAATGCATTAACATAAAATAAATCACGCAAATGATTGGAATAAATTACTCATGGTATTCTAAAATCACGCAGATATTGAAAAATTTACACGTAAATCATTTAGAAACCACACGCAGTCTATAAATTATGCATAAAAAACCTTATCCGCAACCTTCTTCATTATGTGCCACATACATAGTCAATGACGACTCTGGTTGAGAATACATTCAATTGCTATCTTCATATCAGGGTCTTGATCTATAACAACAACCTTGGGCTGAGAGCCAAAGGACTTAAAAAATATTTCAAGAAGCCACTTATACGAGTCTGTGGTTTTAGATGACAATAGACCAACACCAAAAGAAACATTACGAAAATGATTATCAATTCCAGTAAAAGGAACAAAAACCATCTTGTACCTATAATAAAGAAAATTATAATCAACTTATCATGCATTTGAATAATTATTATAACGCATATTATACTAATAATAACGCATGCATTAAAAATTATCACGCAAATGAGAGAAAACTTACTTGTTTGTATTAAAGGTGGCATCAAAAGAAACAATTTCTCCAAATGCTTGATAGTTGACCATAGATTCACCATTAACCCAAAACATTCCACTTAGTTTCCCCTCATCATCAACTATGAAGTCAAATAAATAATCAGGAAGATAATCTATCTTGTTAAGCATCCTTCTCACAACCATCTCAGCATCATACTCACCAATAAAGCAATTTAAGTCCCTTTTGAAGTTCATTTCACCATGGTCACACCAACATTTTCAAAACCTCCATATTTTTTTCTCATAACGTTAAACGCTTTAACTGGACCAAGGGTCAGTAACGATAGCTCATAAATCAATGATTCTGGGACTGTAGTTAACTTCCTGGTTGAGCGAAGAAAATGCATGTTTTCTTGTTCAACAAGGTAGTGATTGTGCGCCTCCACGAATTTATACACTTTGTATGTTAAACCATCCCAGGAAGTGTACACAATATGTGCAAGACAACCAGTTCAGGTCGAAAACTTTTTCCTAGGTTTACCTTATTTTTACCCTTACCATGAACACTACTTGAATCATACATCTTGAAGGGCTTATTTCCTTCCTTGGAACAAACAAAATGCTTGCCCTTAATAACACCACAAACATCATATTGAGAACCTTTCCTTACTATAATTCCTGACTGTTTAGCATAATCATAGTAGACAGTCTCAGATTCATTCAATGAAGAAAAGATCATTCCTCTTGAGGTTTAATTGACATTGGAACTAATGGAATGTAAATTTCTTCACTTCTTAATTCTGTATATCATAACTCAAAACTCACGCAATTCATAATAGGTAATGACGCATCACAACCTTTTACCAAAAACACTCATAAAACTTAATAACGCAACTATATTTAATAAATGACGTAACCACTTTCAATAATCACGCAACTATATTTAATAAGCACGCAACTATACAATTTGTAACTTCTTCATACGCAACAAAAATAAATAACGCAATCTATATTCTAAACACATTTGATAGTAAACTAAATGCTGTATTAGAGCAAATTCATTAACAAAACACATCCAACGAAAAACTATTGAAAAATCACTAAAAAACTAACTTCCATGATCTCGATCTATCAAACAACTAAATGTAGTAATCACGCATATTATAGATTAAAAACATACAAATACTAATGTTCTAAATCACGAGAAACTAACTTCAAACGATCTCGATCAATCAAATCACGAAAACCAGCTTCAAGCATTATTTTAACCGAATTACGTAAAAAAGTACACATAAACACTCTCAAATCATACCAAACGAACTCCTAAAACATGAATCAACATCAAAAATATACTCAAAAAACATAAAATCGACGTAATTAATTAAGATACAGATCATACCAAACGCAGGTTCAGGTTCCATGATCTCGATAACAATTGAATAACCTTCAACAATTGAATAATCAATTCGAACCGCAACAAAAACTATCATGAAATTAGGGATATCAATAACGTCGATAACTTGATCTCAATCTGCTATACAATTTATATATAGGGCAATGCTGATCTACATGAAAACATGAGGAAGATAACGAAACCCTGATTAATAGCGCGCTAGAAATCATGCAGGTCTTATCATTTAAACGATGTAAAATGACGAATAAGCCCATCCGCGAAAAAAGTTAATAATCCATGTGTCGACCCCTCCTCCCTCTGCACGCTTCACACAAAAAAAAAATCCTTTGTATTTAAACTTTCACCTATATCTATAATACCTTAATATATATATTAGAGAAAGAAACCATCAATTATTGAATTTTTAAGAGGTACAAGACACTAAAGCATTATGTATAAGTCTCTTGAGCACCTGGGTTACCTGTTTTGCTTCCCATGAGCATCTCCTTCAAACGGGTACCCATGACCTAGACCCATCTTGCTTTTGCTTTTCATGCCCTTTTGTCCATGGATCCATGCTTCAGTCGTTCAAGTTCAGACGCATACAGTAATGCTTTTCAGAAATCTCCTCTTTGAGTAACTCTTAAATTGGTTTTCATATTCAAAGTCTACACAACCCTAATCTTGAACTTAAATAGGCGTGATGGAGGAAGAAATTTCAGTTTTGAAATTTGAAACCAGATTGAAGTACTTTATTCTCTCCTCTCTCCCCTAAATTAATTTCTCCCAAGAAGTCCATCTTCTTCTCCATAGATTCTCCCAAAATCGGTAAGAGTTTCTAATTTTATTGAAAGTTGAAGAGGTCGAGGGTTGCCTGAGGTGTACAACTGCACATATAATTTCAGCCAACGTTAGATCTTGGTCTCCTCAGTTGAATCCCGCTGGTCAATTTCTTCTGCATCGTTCTTGCTTTAAAACCGAGATACGATCTTACTACCGTATGCTTTGATCAATGTAGTGAACACAAGATGTAAATAAGAGATTTGTTATTGAATCACTTGATATTACAATGAACTCTCTCTAGTTTCTCTCTCTAGAACACACACAGAAAGTGTAGAATGATTCAGAGTGTTTTTCAATCATTCTAACATGAACCTATTTATACTTAGTGACTAAACAGGCTGCGTACCAAATGGTATGGGCGTACCATTTGGTCCGGCGGACCATTTGGTCCGGTGCCAATGATATTGTCACTAAAACTCATTCTAAGACACGCCCACATAGATACAATACACGAGACACATCATAGCATAGATATATGCTCTAACAAACTCCCCCTTAACGTGTAGTGTATCTATATTCTAACAAAACTTCAGTCTTCAATCTTCAACATTGTTGCATCCGATCTTCAACTTCAAATCCCGTCAGAGATAGAGCTTGCATGGTTGGATCACTCTTGAATCATATTTAATCTTCAAGATCCACTTGTAAAAATAAAACATACTCCCCTTTCACCATGCTTGACTTTTGACACATATAACCTGCAATTTTAGAAGACAAAAACGCGGTTTCCTTTTTCTTTTGAAAATTAATTTAATCTTGGCGCAAAACTTCTCTTTGAGATTCCAAGATAGGTTTTTGAAATTTGATTTCGTATCACATGTCTTTATCGATCGGTCGAAAACAAATAAGAAGCAAAATCTTTTTGGCTTTTTGAAACTTTAAATCAAAACACACCAAAATTATTTTTGATTTTTCTAAGTTTATGCTAAAACACACCTAAAATCTTTTTGAACTTTTCAGATATGAAACATAAATGCAATACAGAATCCGACACTATTTTTGTCTTTTGCGAGAAAGATCACAACTTGGGATCATATTGAACATAACATGCTGAACAACACTTCAATTTCAATTACTTCAGCACATAAGTCATGTCGATTACTTGTATAATTTGTCCATCTTAAACTCAGGCAAAATCATACTCATAACATATGGATATGTTATTGTATTGATTAACTTTGCTTTGACCAGTGTACCCCACACTATCAGACATACTCAGATATGTTTTTGCTTTTATATCACACTTTGTGATTTCATTTGTGATTTAATCACATAATGATTGTATTCATGACTTAGTCAACTGTGTTCCATGCAAAAAAGAAATAAGAACGTTAAATCGTCTACCTTAAGGTCGATCTTTCAACACGCAGATAAGGCCTCGGATTTAACAAAATAAGAAAATAAAACAAGTTGAAATTGTATAACCCAACAACAATCAGGTCGGTACTTCCGTACACGCAGAGAAAGTCCGACGAGTTATATGAAACACCAAAGAAAATAAAGCAGAACATCAAACGAACAACGATCATGTCGGTCTTATGGACACGTAGAGAAAGTCCGATCGTTTGACAAAATAAAGAAAATCAAACAAGTTTAAATCTTTACAAAATGAACATACGTATACATAGTGACTTCTCATTTTCTTTATCACATATCTTTTCAATATCTTGAGACATGCTTCAAGATGTTGTCCACTTGGTCAAGCATTAGTATTTAATGTATATCACATCTGAATACTTTCTGATTTAATGTTGAGCCTACCAAGCACATCGAACAATGATCTTATGGCTTTTTCATCTAGTTTATCCATGAGCCAGACACGTAAGAAAATGTACCATCATTTCCTAATCATGTTGGATACAATTTCTCATTTTTCAATGTTTTTGAATTTTTTCCTTTTTCAATGTTTTTGTATTTTTCCATTTTTTCTCCCCCTTAAAATGAAAACTCTATTTTTGGATTTTCATTTTAACACAAACAAAAACACAAAGACGCTATTTGTGGTTTTTCAATTTTCTCCCCCTAAACTACATACGGAATGTAAAAAGAAAGAAAATTGACTTTTCGACATGGATACCTTTCAGGTTTAGCTTTCAGAAAAATTTCAGTTTTGAAATTTTATATCACATGTAATTTAAGTTAAATCAGCAGAATACTCCTCCATCAGCAACTTTGCAATCACCGATAGGTCTTCTAAAAGTATCTGCACACTGGTCAAACACGTCAGTTTATAAATGACCCGAAGCGAATCGCTTCTGGTCGACCAGTATCTTGGTTTCTTTCCGAAACCACTTTAGGTTTCCAGATCTGGTGTTTTGGTAAATCAGTATCTGATGAACCAGTCACACTCGATTGTGACAAACAAACTACATATGGAACCTTTTGAAAACGAGGAATAAATCTTCTTTGAGTTTTGAAAAATGTAGGTTGTGGATATTCATCAAATACTCTGCCATATTCATCAATGAATCGTTGTTTGGCAGATTTACCAAAAAATGGAACCTTTTTTCTTCTTTGTGTAGAAGCAACAGAAACCGGACAATCTTGTGCCATATGCCATTTTTGTCGGCAATTATAACACAAGCGATTGTTTAAATTTCGCCATTTCGGAATCTGCAAAGCTTCACAAACATTAACATCTCCAAAATTATCATAAATGAAATCGAATACCTGATATCGATGATCATGAACCCATTTCAAAGTCGGGCTCTTTGGAGTAGAATTTGAATTTCTAGAAGAATATTTGGTTGTTTGTTTCTTCTTGGTCTTTGGAGCAGCATCAGTTTTGATAAAGACCTCAGCAACTTTCTGAGAATCCACATAGTGAAGTGGAAGCTCCTTATCAGAGAATATCTGATCTGAACCTTTTAGTTTATATAATCTCTCAGGTTGAACTTTTTCAGCTTCAAACACATCCTTCTTGGCTTGCTTCAGATTGACTTTCTTCAAATTTTGTTGCTATTAAACCTTTGAAACATTCACTTTAACTTGTTTCTTTTGAAATCCCAAACTTGTATGTTTTCCATAAACCTTCTCTTCTGAACCAGATGTTTTATGCCCGGTCTTTGCAAGAAGAGAGAACTCTGCTTTGATCTTGGTAATACCCTTGGGAGCATCAACAATAGTTTCAACAATATCAATTGTTGAACGTGCAAATTTCTCTTTGCCATTAGATGAAGAACCAGACACAACCTTTGTAACTTCAGAATTTTCAGCATCTTTGCCTTTGTTCTCTTTTTGTTCTTCAACTAATTGGGAACCAACAAACTAAGAATAATCACCAGTCTCGACCTTGTCTTTCAAATCATGAAGTCCTTCTTTGAGACTTCCTGGTGGTGACACAGTTTTGTTGAACATCTTCTCAAAGTTGTCATCTTTGACCAAGAAACTTGTAAAAGATTGTGAATTAGTAACATTGTTCAAAAGACGTTTTGAATCAATAACTTCGACTTTCAGATCATAAATCTTTTGTTGAGCTTCAGCCAACTCCTTTTCGGTTGCAATTAGCTTCTTTGCCACTTTATTAGTTTCATACTTTTGCAATCTTATCTCATCTAGTCTAGCCCACAATTCCTTCGTCAGCTTATCTTCATTTCTTTTCTGAATATCCAAATTTCAAGTTTGCAACTTGTTCACTCTAACCAACTCCCTCTTCTCATCAAGTAACTTTTCCATATCAATCTGATAGGATTGAATCTTAATAGCTTGGTCATCAGAAAGTTTAGTAAGAGTATCAAGTCTGGACTTTGATTTGTCAAAAAGATTTTGAAAATCATTTGCTGTATCTGCAGCATCATCTTTCCATTTCTTCACTTGTTGAACTAATGCAGTATTTTCTTCAGATAACTTTGTAATTTTCTGTTCAAACTCCTGTTTAACACTTTGAAACTTTGATTCTTTCTAAACAAACTCTGCTTGAAAATCTGAAAACTTTTCTTTCTGAGAAGAGAATTCTTGAATTAGATCTTCTAACTTTTCTTGTTCAGTTGCCAGTTCTTCAATCCTTCTTTTATTTTCCTCAATCAACAATCCATTTTCCTTTATCGATCCTTGAATCTTCTTGTCTTTCTGAGAAAAAAACTCACAAATATATTCATAACCACTATTTCCAGAACCACTTATTTCAGATTCCGAATCCGATACTTCGTCTTCATCATCACTATGAACAACCTGAACAAGAAATGCAGAATCATCACCTTCCTCAGCAGCCTAATCATAACCTTCATTCAATGCTTTTGTTTTCCAATCAGAAGTAATAACAGTTAATGCAAGGGGTTGAGAATCATCAGAAGTCCATCCCCAGTTATATTGTTTATCAACTTGAGAAACTAAAGCTGTTGGAGGCTTTGATGAAGATGCATTTGTTTTTGAACATTCACGAGCAAAATGTCCAAAATTAGAACATTTGAAACATTTTGCCTTTGATTTATCTATGCCAACTTTGCCATCTGGATTTAAACTTTGAAATCATGTCTTCTTTTTGAATCTTTTAACTCTTTGAGCTAACATTGCCAGTTGCCAATTGATATCCATTTGCTCAAGATTATCAGGATCAATCTGATCAAAATCTTCTTCAATCAAATTAGATGTTGTCAAACCACCATTCAGCAATCCATAATATGAAGATAACAAGGCTGAAATTAATGCCAAGTGTTCATCCGGTGTTTTTGCTGAATATGAAGTCGGACTTGAATGATTTGGAACAGTGAAGTTACATCCTCTTGATGAAGTTCCAGAATTTCCTAAACCATGACCAGCAACAAAAGCTGTTTGAGGTGGATTTGATGAGTCAACACCAAATGATTTATACTTTGCATTGATACTTGCATAATTTTGACCATGATACAATTCAGGATTATGGAATTGAGTAGTTGACTTGTTTGAGGTCATCATTTCCATCTCTCTAGCATGAAGCTTTCCGGTTAAATCATGAAATGATAATGCAGAATATTCTTTATCTTGAGTAAGCAATAATACATAGTTTTCCCACTTTTTCGGTAATGCTTCCATCAATTTCTCTTTTAATTCCTCCTCAGTCTTTTCAATTTTAACCACTTTCATCTCACTAATCAGATGTGAAAACCTTGAAACAAGAGCAGAAATATTTTCTTTTTCATATTGTTGAAAATTTTCAAATTCCTTGTTTAACACTTTTCGTCTACTCTTCTTATATTGGTCATTGCCTTCACATCGAGCAGATAAAGCATCCCATAATTGTTTAGATTTCTTGCAAGTACCTGAATTGATGCAACAACTCAGTAGGTAAAGCCATGGTAAGATAACCATAAACTTTTTGTTCAAGCTAATAACTTTTTCTTTCATCCTTATCAAAATCTTGAATTTCTTTATACTCTCCATCTGCAGTTGGACGTACATACAACTTTCGAATCGGAATCGATAAATCAATGTCATTTGTGCTGATGTATGCAGAAAAACATTTATTCCAATTTTGATAATCTTCCAACTTTAACAACTTAGGAACTTTCTGACTTGTTCCTATTTCATTATCAAAATTGAGCATAGCTTGTACCGTGCTTTGCATAGCCACAAATGCTTGAAAATCAGACATTTTTCACCGAAAACGATACTACAAAAACTTCGAACTCAAAAACGAAGGCCCTCCAAGCGGATTTTGGGTGTTAAAACGGAGGGTACTGGCCGTTAGGCGAGTAAAAGTCTAGATCTCGTCGATACGGTCGTTTTGGCTGGTATTGGATCAGTAACTCCTAACGGTTCTTTAGTTATGTCAGTTTTAGTGAAGGTCATTTTTCAGCCAGCGGACCAAACCAAACTCAACAGACCAAATCTGTACTCAACGGACCAGTTCCGGACCAAATTAACTAGCGGACCAGATTTGTACCTGCGGACCAATTCCGGATCAAATTAACCAGCGGACCAGACGCGGACCAGATATCCTTAGCGGACCAAATGGTACGGCGGATCATCAGACAATAACCGCCACAGACCAGACTTGACGATTGGCTGGCAGACCAGTTTCAGCGGACCAGATTTTGGATGAAGATGCTCTTGTGGACCAGCAGCAGACCACCAGTGGACCAGAATTTCTTCAAGCGGACCAGAAGCTTTCGAAGCTGATTTCGACTGATCTTCGCGGATTTTGACTTTTGGAGCTGGAATTTGATTCAGTAAGATGCGAAATCACTCCAAGAACACTCAGAAATCATTTTTCACCTCAGAAACACTCGGAATTGGAAGAATTTGATGAAAAACATAAGAAACCCAAACATTCTCTCTCTAAAAATCCGAAAATTTATAAAAAACACAGCAATAGAGCAACCAAATGCTCTGATACCACTTGTAAAACCGAGATACGATCTTACTACCGCATGCTTTGATCAATGTAATGAACACAAAATGTAAATAAGAGATTTGTTATTGAATCACTTGAGATTACAATGAACTCTCTCTAGTTTTTCTCTCTAGAACAAACATAGAAAGTGTAGAATGATTCACAGTGTTTTTGAATCATTCTAACATGAACCTGTTTATACTTAGTGACTAAACAGGCTGCGTACCAAATGGTACGGGCGTACCATTTGGTCCCGCGGACCATTTGGTCCGGTGCCAATGATATCGTCACTAAAACTCATACTAAGACACGCTCACATAGATACAATACACGAGACACATCATAGCATAGATATATGCTCTAACACTCGCTGGTAAAATCAGGACTAAGAAACCAGGGTATTATAGCATCAGAGTTGAAGAATAACAACTATTGAAGGTATGTTTATCTATTTCATTCTTTGATATTAATAATAATATAGTCCTTTTAGATTCTCTGTTCTGGCTCGCACATTCTGGTTTGATTACAGCCTTATGTCTTGTAAAATTATGTGTTTCTATATGCATACAAGTTTTATATAGCCTTACAAAGGTAGTCGCAGGAGCTTTTATTCGATCCCGAAGAGAGTTAAGAACCCGAAGAGAGTTAAGAAGACTAAAACATTCATGGATCACAGAGATATCAAGTCCTTTTTTTTTTCATCTAAGAGAGTTTTTGAAAGACCACTGCTGTAAGTACACTGATTTTATTTTGGAATCAGATGGTAGTTCCTTTTTTTATTTTTCAGCACTGGATTAATTAAATTTATATATGAAATAGCCACTGATTTTATTTTTCAGCTCTGAATCAGATGTAAGGACACATGTTTATCTAGGGAAACAAATTGGAATTCTTGAAGCTGATGTGATGGCATCGAATGCGTTAAAATCTCATGCTTTCCTTCAAGTACATGATTTGACCAATTAAATTTCTTATTGTGTATGATGATTCAAAGTGATAATAGTTTGGTTAAATCATGTTAACCATGACAATTTCTGTAGAAATGTTTACAATCTATCTGCTAAAACATTCAAATTCCTTTAGGCGGTTTCGAAACGAAAACATGGTAGCAGGTTGTCAACATCCAAGATGCATGAAATATGTTGCTTATTTGCTTTTTGTTTTTCTTTTTGTCTTGTTTTCATTTAATGTTATGAAGATTATGACTACATTTAAATTCTATTAGGCGGTGTCGATGTATTTGAACTCTGTTTGCTCTTTATGGGTTATCATAACTTCTACAACTTCAGCAGTTCATATGATTAACTAATTCACTTCAGGTACCATTCTCTGTTTTACCTCAGTTTCATAGGTATCCAAAAAGTTTTGGTAATCTTGGGTTTAAATTTTGATGCAAATGTTCTTTACCTCACTAAAAACCTCACTAAATCTTCAGATTGTAGCTTTAAAGTATAATGTATGGCGCGTGAAGGGCCTCATTCGGTATAATTCATTCTCCTTCAACTGGATGTTATCAGATTGTTGTTTATACCTAATTATAGTTATAAATTGCTGAAATAATTTGATCTAAAAGTGTTAATTTTATGGTGCTTTTGGAGTTGAATATATAGTTGAAATAGTATGATGAATGGGAGGATAAAGGTTTGGATTGTGTTTGCAGATATCATTTGCAAAGTGCACACAGTAAAAGGCACGGGTCAAAGGGCACAAAGGAGGAATAAAAAATTGTAAGTTTTATTCGGCTTTTATTTTACACAAGGTTTAATACGTTTCTACATATAAATATAAACTTATGTTATTATGTGTTATGAAACTGGTTTATACTTATAATTTTATGCACAGATTTTATATATTGTCTTCTGTTATTTTGATGTATATGTATAAGGTAGTCTGGTGTTTGGTTGATTGGAAAGCTCAAATAGGAGCAAGATGGTGAGTTTGGATGCAGGCATACACACACATATAAAAAAGACGGTGAGTTTGGATGCATATATACACACACACATATTATAAAAGATTATTTTCTTAAATCATGTTGCCATTGATTCTGAAAGATCCAAGTTCTATGTTGTTCAATTTGATTTGAAGATGAAAGAATTGTAAGTTGTCCTCATTTTGAATTTCCCTTTTAGTGACTATATGATATGACTTTATTTGGTTAGAAATTACATAATAAAATGATGTTTGCAAGTCACTTATGAGCAATCTTCGCTTTTAGTAACTATATGGCTTGAACTTTTTTCCTGCATTTTAAAATTGGTGGGGGTTTTTATTGGTGTCCTGTTGCATTTTACTCGCTCCTTAAATTGTTAGCTCATTAATTTCTTTTTGCTTTTTGGTATTCGCAACAAACTCTTTAAATTTTTGTAGGGAAGAATGAAATCATTTATGGGCAGGATTCTATATGATAAGCTGGTTGGAGAACTTGGAATATAATTGATCCTGACCTCATGGAAAACTCGCGCAATGCGAAGGGGTTCTTGTGGTTGCTTTGGCTCATACTATCGTTAATTGCCGATTTCGTTTGAGCCTTGCGAGTTTCCCATTATCAATATGACATTTGTTCAACTCGCATGCTTCCCTCAATCGATTCGAAATTTGGTAATCCTCAGTTCTTTTTGCATATTTGTTGATCTAAATCCCTAATTTTTTGGTATTCATATAACCCTATTTTTTTTATATTGGTTTGTTCGTAGTTGAATGATCCTTTGTGGACCGAAAAAGGTATAACTTATATTTGGTTTACTTCATATCATTTTATTGCTTCTTTTTATGTTGATGTGAGGGTGCATGTGGTTTCTTCACTTTGGGAGGTTCAGTTTGTTATGAAGATGCAAGTCATAGAAACTCAAGTTCTTCAATTACTATATTGACTTTCTTGACAAATTTATTTATGTTGTTTTTAAGATGTCACAATAGTTAATCCCTGAGAATGAATGCAAATCCAGGTAGTTTAAAAGCATCTGTAATGGCCATTGAGGGCATAGATGGTCAAATAGTTGAGAAAGTCATTAGTTTGGAAGCTACAACAAATGAGCATACATTAAAAGGTTATGTTCAGTTGCATATTATCCATGGTGATCTAATGTTGTTTCTTTTTGCTCATATTCTAGAATCCACGGGAGCTGAGGCCACTTTATGTCTCAATAGGGTATGATGTCTCGTCTCCTATGTTTTAATGTACGAGGAAAGGCAGTGCCTGTTTCATACAGTGTTCAGTCCTCACAAAAGATCATTTTGTACTTAGGTGTGTAATTCTTTCTACTCAATGTTTTGTTCTTCAAATCATATCACAAAGATATAATGTAAGTTTTAATATCATTTTTGATGTACTACTGTTGCATATCAGCTTCTATATTTATATAACAAAATTAGGCATAAACCCCCAGCTTGTAAAAAAACACAATACATGAGATAGTGGTTCAAAATTTGCTTCTATTTTGTTGGAATGTAATAATCATATGTGCAGTTTGAATGTTGGTAATTTTGTGTATTTGATTAGGTAAGTCACAATCTGGTTATTCATCTTCAAATAAAGGGAAACACTAAGTTTGTTTCTATCCAAAGTTCCAAACTACTTATCTTTTTCTAATACAACTTAATAAGTAGTTTTAATAAGTAAAATAGAACACATCTTTAATGTTCATACTTTTTAGTTCAATTTATGCAATTTATTTCTTCAAGCCCATAGGATTAGAACACTCTCTTTCTCAAGTATGTTCTCAATGGTTGCATATGCAATTTCCGTTAAGCGAAATCAAAACAATCTTTTAAACCTTGATATCAAAACTTAAAATTTGCTTATATTATCACAGTTTCTTCAACATCCCGAGTCACATGACTCAGTCCAGTTGTCTTAGGTATGTCCACAATTTCAAGCAATTGATCCTTATACATGTATGTCCACGATTATTGCTAAAAAAATTTATGCCATATGACAGGTTTTACAACAAAAGCAGTTTATTATCTACTTAAAAAATGATATCTAATACCATGAAACAACACATTGAAGGCTGTCTGGACCATATTTACTATATTTTTTGACTTTATTTACCATTGGTTATGTTATTTTGAAAGTTTTGTGAGGTTTACTGCTACCGTCTATTGTTACCGTCAAATACTTTCTTTCTTTTTTTAACTTGATTAATTATGTGGTAGTGTTTAAAATGTACAGGTTTGGCAAGACAGTTGTGGGCCCTTTAGAACTTCCAGAATTTATAGGGTTTGATGTATGTTTGTCCATATTGAAAGTTCTACATGCTGGATCTTTTAAGCTTGGATCCATTTGCTCACAAGCACCTTATCTCATTTCCTCATCCACACCAACATGATACGAATATATAACATATTGTTTTTTACTCCAATTTGAATTGCTTATTTCCAGAAAAATTAGTTCTGCCATGCGCTAACCTGGAAGTGTGCATGCTCAGGTAAAATAATCTTTATGCATCTTAATTCCCATAATTTGTTTCATCAGGATAAAGGATTACATTTTTAGAGTTAAACTCAATATGTAATTGCTCAGGTCTCCATTGATTCCAACTCTTTACAAAACATGTCTTCACATCAAAGGATTGACGATGGTTCAAAGAGAGTTAGAATTTTATTTTCTTTTAGCCAATAGGTAAGCTGAAAACTAAATGGATAAAATTATTATTTTTTATACTCAGGCTCCTGGTTGTGTTCTATCTGAAATGATATATATATATATATATATATATATATATATATATATATATAATATAGGGTGTTTGTGTATTTGGCATTGTTTATCTGATATCTTTTTGAAATAATAAAATAATTAGTTTAAATAAGCAATAATCCATTTTAGAGCATGTTCCGGGTGTGGTCGTTACTGTGCGAATTATGGAATTGTCTTGATTATGGATTAAGCTAGGTTGCCAACGTAGCATGCTGCGTACCAATTGGTAAGCTAGCAGCGTACCAAATGGTACGCTGTGTATACTGGTAGGTTGGTGTCAGGATCGATTTCACATCGAGAATCCCGATCTTGAGCAAGAACAAAGGTGAGATTGGGAGACGGGTTGAAGAGAATCAAAGATAATAAATGACAAGAAATGATAAAACAAACGATTCATTGATTATTGCTGAATGATTACAACGAACCGAATGATTACAAACTCGTCATAGGAAATCCATGGTCACATTGGGTTGAGCTCAAACCCAATGTGTGACTCTCTCTCTAGAAATGATAGCTCACATCAGTCATTATTTATCCATTATTCATCATCATTCATCTATTATTCATCATCTTTCTAATGAAGTTATCCCTTCCTATTTATAGAGAGCCCATGTGCTCACTAGCCCACTAACTAGTAAAACACAAATACAAATGAGCAAATACAAATAAACAAATGACATAATTATTATTAATTAAATCAAAGATGATTTAATTGAAATGAAGCTTGACTCGCTCGAACCGATCTTCTGTTGACTTTTACGTTGACCGTTGACCCGAACGGTTGACTTTTCAAGAAAACGACTTCGGTCCAAACTTGCAAGCCTCGAGCATCACAACCCGCGTCTCTGAATCAAATCACAATGGATTCTTCAACCGAATTATTCGAGAATAAATTTGATGGCGTCAGTCACACTTATTAAAAGTTCCAACAATTCCCCCTTGACTGACGCTTTCAAATCTGTCATACTGGTGAAGAACCGCTCTGTCGTGCATCTTCAAAGAATAACTGATAAACCTGGAATCTGTCTGTTGTAAAGATTCCCCCTTTGAATAAGCTTCTTCTGTTCTTGTTGCCCTAGTTGAGATCCAAGTGCTGCAGTTCACTCGGTTCACACGGTCGGGTACAATACTAAGAATGCTGAACATTGGAGTCAAAATCACAACAAACCGAATCAGATAAACCAATCAATCACTGAAAATGCTCCAACTTCTGATAATCGACCCGATAATCCAGTTCTATTATTGTTCCCCCTTTTCTCTAGATCCCTCTGAAAACATCCGATGCGGAAGCGGAAAATCAGATGCAGAGAGTGGAACCGTTCCGCTCAGTTCCGAAGAGAAAACGGTACTGAAATCCTGAAATCGGACAATCTTGCGAAAAACCGGAAGCCGGGTGCTGACAGTTGTGAATGATCCATAAATACTGAACTTGTTCCGCGTGACTGGGTTGGATGCGAAAATAATGTCAAATCGGTGAAAACTGAGATCCTGAGCGTAAACGAGAAATTTATTCAAAACCGGAGTCTTCGTAATTTTGGGCGAAGAAAATTGCACTCGGAAAAATATTCCGTGAAGATATCTGAGTTAAACGGTGCAATTTGGAATGAAACTGAGAAGACCGTAAATTTTATTCAAGTAACGGTCTTCCGTTAGAGATTTAACGGAATATTCCAATATTTAACTGAGATTCCAGTTAATTCGGTTAGTTGACATCAGCGCTGCATCAGCTAAACAACTTGGAGTGAGACATAACGAAACAGTCACAAACTTAACCGAGAAGCGAAACCAGTCCGTCAGTGGTCGTGAGCTAACGTGGTCTTGAAGTCAACAAAAACTAGAAACCCGGTCGAAATATGGCGGAATAAATCCATGAACCGACGAAAATTTCAAAAATTCCGTTCGGGGGTCATCTTATAAGTCTCGTTAAAAACTGTTAAGAAAAACCCTGCATTTAACGAAAATACTAAAATATCCATTAGTTTTAAAAATCTCTAAAAGAAACACAATCCATGTGCCTTAAAATCATCCAATCAGGTTTGAGCTTCAAATATGATCCAACGGCTGAAAAAATAAAAGATCTATGGCTGTGAGTTGCTGATCCGTGTGCCATAGAGCGACCCAATCAGAGAAAGGCAGCGCATGGAATTAACAAATCTCTTGACTAGGTGGTCCCAAGCTGACTTTCTATTAAGCCAATCACAACGTGATAGGCAAAGCTGAATTCAGCGGTTATTTAATTCTGCTGGGCCCACTCGGAATTGAAGAGCCAATCACAGAAGAGGCCTCAACGGCTCTTATATCAGCGGGTCCCACGTGAGTATTCTACCCCAATGGAAAATCGACAACGGAAAGGGGAATGCTGGGGTCAAACGGACAACCAGGAGAGAGACAATTCTCTTCTGGCCATTGCGCACACGCCACGTCAGCCTACGGTCCCCATGCATCGTCTTTTACCTAGAAACCCTAATATGACCGGAATTAAACCACCGGAAATACGCAGGCAACCGGAAAAGCGTCTTCAGTCCATATCTCGGTCATTACTTGACGAAAATTCACGATTTTTATACCGTAGAACTCGTTATTCGAACCTCTACACGTCCGGACGATCAAAATCGTCTGAAAATTAGTCGAATGAAAAACCCAGTTGACGAGTTCAGACGAGATCGCCAAACATTCGAAGTCCCCAACACTTATTCGAGGTCGCCAAGCCATATACGAAGTCGCTAAGCCCAGATCGCCAACCTTATTCACGAAGTCGCTAAGAGCAAACACAGATCGCCATGAACTAACTTGAGATCGCCAAAGACAACTCGAAATCGCAAAGAAAAAGTTCATAGACAGTCGAGATCGCCAAGTATATCTTCAAGGACATCTCAAGTCGCCAAGAACACCTTCAACAGCTGTGAAATCGCCAAGGCAATCTTCATAAAAACCGAAGAACACCAAGAACACCGTGAAACACACACTACTGTGTGTTTCTCCAGAACTGCCCAAACCGTTGCGTTTCAGACAAAACCGATGCTCCCAATGGATCCAGAATGCGTTTTCCTTCAAGATTCATACTTTATTTCATCCAAAAACACTGATTATTACACCATAAACTCATAATCAAACTCAAAATCTTCAAGAACACCCAAAAACGTGAAAACTCTAACTGCTTTATTTTTTCAGCTCAGATCTTGGATTTCTTCATAGATTATGACATATGGAGCATGAAATCATATCTAAATGAACCCAATAACAAGAATCTATCATCAGATTCATCCAGAAATCATCAATCAGCTCCAAAAATAAGAAAAAGTAGAAAAAGTATCCAAAGTGGATTTTCCAATCAGCACCTCATTCAAGTTCAAAATCAAGATTCGAGTAACCAGATTCGTTGTGAGACGAGATCTGATCGGTACCCGCTCTGATACCATTTGTCAGGACCGATTTCACATCGAGAATCTCGATCGTGAGCAAGAACGAAGATGAGATGAGGGAGATGGAAGATGAGAATCAAAGATAATAAATGACAAGAAATAATAAATCAAACGATTCATTGATTATTGCTGAATGATTACAACGAACCGAATGATTACAAACTCGTCATAGGAAATCCACGGTCACATTGGGTTGAGCTCAAACCCAATGTGTGACTCTCTCTCTAGAAATGATAGCTCACATCACTCATTATTCATCCATTATTCATCATCTTTCTAATGAAGCTATCCTTTCCTATTTATAGAGAGCCCATGTGCTCACTAGCCCACTAACTAGTAAAACACAAATACAAATGAGCAAATACAAATAAACAAATGACATAATTATTATTAATTAAATCAAAGAAGATTTAATTAATATGAAGCTTGACTCGCTCGAACCGATCTTCTGTTGACTTTTACGTTGACCGTTGACCCGAACGGTTGACTTTTCAAGAAAACGTCTTCGGTCCAAACTTGCAAGCCTCGAGCATCACAACCCGCGTCTCTGAATCAAATCACAATGGATTCTTCAACCGAATTATTCGAGAATAGATTTGATGGCGTCAGTCACACTTATTAAAAGTTCCAACAGTTGGGCAAGGTGCCTATAAATAGGTGGATTCTAGCTTAGCAATGAAGACTTCTGGTCATTAGATCTTGTGTTGAGAGGAGATGTATGTCCAACCTCTCTTAGAGCTTCATTGATGTATACTTCTTCGGTTGTGACCATTCGACACAATTAATGACTAGATTCTCAATCTCTATCTTTGTTATGATCTGGAAACGATCCATTACCTATTTTAACAGTGGTATCAGAGCAATCTAGGTTGCTCTGCTGCTTTGATTTGATCAATTTGTGGTTTCTAGTGAGAGAAAGTAGGTTTTTGGATCATTTTTCATCATTTCTTCTCAATTCCAAGTGTTTTATTTTAAATATGATTCCAAAATGTTCCTAGAGTGTTTTAGTTGATTCATGTTTCAAATTCTATTTCAAAAAGTCCAGAATTCAAAAAATTAGTCGATTTCACAATGGTACGTTGCTGGTATGCCGGATGAATATCTTGGTACGCCCGATGATCCCCTGGAACGCAAGGAAATCTTCATAGATCTTTTGTTACGCTGAGTCTTGGTACGCAAGGCAATCTTCATTGGTGGTACTTGACGGTTACTAGGTGTAAGGATCAATTTAACAATCAAACACGATATCTCTACCGATTACGAGTGCGGAATACAAGCAATCGGATGATTCAAGATTATAGAGAAGAAACATAAATCGAAATAAACACAATAATACTAAAAACGATAAACCTGTAAAACGATGCACACGATTCACTTAAGAACTCGTCTGGTACACCCGAAAAGCCTCCTTAGTCTCTCTCAACTGGCCAACCAACAATATGAGTATTGGGATTTGTTTATATAGATAAACAAATTCTAAACCTAATTTTCGGATTTGACTATACATGCCCATTAAACTCCCCTTAAACTCTATCTAATTGGGCCCAAACATGTCCAAAATGGCCCAATGACCCAATACAATGAAAACCCAACTATTTTACACCTATTCTATCACATAGGCCTTCAAAATAGTCCGCCAGGTGATGATTTAATACACAAGCCACAAATTATTCCCTTACAATCTTCCCCTTGGCTTGTGATATTAAATGTCTTCTACTTTCAATCTTCAGAATTGCAGTCTTCTCCTTGGCTTGAGCATGGGTTGATGAAGATTCTTTTCTTCAGCAATCCTCATTGGGCAGCATATGGGATGACTGATGGCTCTTTCTCTTTATCAGCATCAGATTGAACTGCAAATGATGAATAAGTAATGAGAGGAGGATTCTCAGATACTTGCTTCTTCTTGAAAACTATTGAGTCATTGCTGAATCAGTAGTAACTGTCTTGATTTGCTTGTGACTTCAGAGGACAAATTTTGAAAACCTCTGTCTTGGCATTCTTGAATTTCTTGTTGTGACTACTCTGCATCTTTTCTTCAGTTAGCTTCCCCTAAACTTGAGAACGGTGTCTTTGGAAGCTTTACTTGAACAACCAATAAACTTCCCTTGAGCATAGGGTAAGTCCTTTTCCAGCTGGTTCTTCAACATGAACAGTAGCAACACTCATTGACATGACATCTCATTTAACCTAACATGCACAACATGGAACAAACACTAACCAGACAATGATGACTGGTTATCGAGTTAGCATTATTTAACTAAACAACTTCCCCTGAACCCGAGGGGGATGTCACACCTTCCTGCACAAAACCCATAAAAACTTATTTAAACTTCTCAAATCAACCTGGCCAATTCATAAACTTAAGAAAGAAAATTTAAACACTCACACTACAACAGAAAAATTAAGATCAAACAAATTTAAAAACAATTGACACATGAGAAGGTAAATTAAAGAACATACCAGACATTATGTGGCTGAGGAATCCTTTTCAGCTTCAGTTACTTCACGTGTTCAGGTGATTGCTGGTATTTTGGTCCAACTTAAACTCATGCTACTTTCGCTTACTCAAGCAGATTGTCACATTATTTTATCTTTTAAGGTTTATTATTTATGAACACCTATCCAGGTCACACACATAAGTCCTAGGTATATTAATATGTACATTCTATCAAGTATACCTGGTTTCCGTGCAACATTTTTCACGACACCTTTCCTTAAGCCTAACATCATGCTCCAGACTTGGTAGAGAGAAGAAAGAATAGATCACGGAGATTTTTTGGGATAATATACAACGTCAACTGAATTTTTGAAACATTTTTAATAATGCTCTCATCAGTGACACATGCTAAGGGTTTTGGACTCTTGATGGTCTCTTTTGGTTGTGCTCATTGGCATCTTTTGGGTTTTATATCATTATATACAATGTGATCTAAGAGGTACGTGGATCAGGGAGGCTCCAGGTCTCTGCCATCGCAGAACAGAGGAGGCCTGACTCACGTACTACATCCCCAGGTCATTGCTCACGCTAAGCAGAGGGGATGGGATTTTTTGAGCACGACGTCAAAGAACTCAGAATCGGGCGTGCGTCTCGGGATTCCTGGTACACAGTCAAATAGAGATTGTACTAACCTAGGTGTGTGTTTCCTATCTAGCATCATACGTTATCTTTAAGTGCTGTGACAAACCGTACCTTTTGATTGATTGACAGCAGAGCCTACCAAGCACATCAACCGTGAATCACTGCTTTTCACATCCACCTTACACGTGTCAGTCAGCAAACAAATTCTCATACACACAAACAAAAGATTAAAAATTAAAAAGCAAATATTTTTGAGGGGTCAACTATTTCATCTTTTCTGTTCTTCTCCTTGCTTTTTGATTTTTAATATCAACACACATTTTTTTTAAACACACACTGACACATCACTAAATGTCTACAAAAACTGGCCAAGCTAACCTTCAAAGTTAATCTTTTTGAAAAATTTTCAGAACTGGGTTTTGTCTCATGCACAACCATTCTTCAAATCAAATTAGCCAAGAAACAAACAATTCAGACAATGTTACCTTTTCTGCTGATCTTTTCAGATTTACCTCTTACATGGAGAACATACTCCCCTTAAAGATATGCATGTCATGAAGTGAAGAGATGCCTCCTATCCTGTGCCTGGAACAATCACTTTAAAAAACAAATAAGTTAATGGAAGTCCTCCTTGACTGTTCCTGCACACTGTGAGAGATTAGTTAGCCATTAAAACCCAGGCCATTGTGGTTCTGGGTGTACCTGAAGAGTCAGTGAAAGTTATCTCTTTTAAAAACATCCCCTTTGTGACATCAAGAATTGGAGTTGCAACTGCCTTTGATTTAGGTTTCCAAATTCCAGGTGATTTGAAAGTTGTTTTAGTCAACTTTGAAGTAGTGACAACTTGAGTACTTGCCATCGACTTTGAATCCTTCTTCATTTTAGGTTTCCTTTTCAAAACAGTTTTAGTTACCTTTGGAGGGGTAACTTTAGGTTTGTCATCTTTGTGTTGTTTTGAAATTGGTTTCTTCACCTTTTTATGAAAATTTTCATAATTTGGAAAAACATATTTTTGATTTGAAAATGTCCTTTGCTCTTTGGCAGCGCCCCAATGTTGATCAGAGGGTTTTATCTTAGGAGAAACAGTCTTCATTGCCTTAGGCTGTTGCACCTTCATTGGCTTAGACTTAACTGATTACTGAGACGAACCACTCCGACTATGCGGATAATATGGCTCATAGGGGCGATAGAGACAATTTCGGGCAATGTGACCAGGATTGCCATAATTAAAGCATGTCTGCTTCTTGAGATAGAAGTCAGACGTGTAACCGTTTGTCTTTAGCAGCTGAGGTGGAGCACCATTTGCTTGTGTCTGCATCTTTGACCTGTTTGCAGATCTTGGGTTGACTGCGGACTGGTTTCTCGAAGCTTGAGTTGAATCAATCTTTGCAGTTCTTGTGCTCCATGTATTCTTTGATGTCGAGGCAACATTTCTACAATTACAACTGCATGAGCCTACTGATGAAACTAGAGACTTGTTTGTCATCTTGGGCCTTTCAATCTTGATAGGAACAAAAGTTGGAGGCTTGATGGTGATCTTGGGCCTTATAGTCTTAATGTCTGATGATAAACCACCATCATGACCCAATCCTTTGAACTTAGTGGTGAATGAAGGTCGCTCTTCTCCTTCAATCGGAATGAACATAGACCATGTTGTCATGAATATCTTACCATTGGGTCTTGTAGTCATCACCACTCGTTCCCGCTTTACCTCATCCACAACTTAGGAATAAGGAGTCTCGATCTTTGGATAAGGAACCAACTTTTCTTCATCAGCTCTCTTCACCTCACTGGAGCTTGAGCTTGCACACTCAGTAGTTTTATTTGACTGAGTTGCTTCAGTAGCTGTCTTTTCATCTTTATGTGCTGGTTGAGGCCCATATACCATGGTTGCTTCATTAAGGGACTCTTTCAACACTTCCTCTGCAGTTTAGGGCAGTTTGATGTACTCATGTTGTAGTGGGGGAGGAAAGTTTGCATCCCCGAGACCAGATGTTTCTTGCACATGCTTGAGTCGATCTTCTAATTTAAATAAAGCATGGTGAGAGTCCATCATTTTCTTTTGTATAACTTGATGCTTCACCAATGCAATCTCAGTAGAATTAAACTGTGCCTTCAGTTCAGTGAGTTCTCGTGTCAATTCTTCCACCTTGCTTTCAGCCACTCTTAAAAGGGTGCTTTTATCACTCTTATCTTGTTGACACTTAACTAGGTCCTGTTTAACCGCTTCAAACTTTTCTTTATAAACCCTTGCAATATCTTTATAGTTGTTAATTTCCCAAGTGGCTTTTGAATGATTCTTACATTCGTTTGTAAACTTGCTCTCCCATTCTCTAATCAAAGCACAACATGTGGGATTTGAGCATTCTTCGCCATTACAAACCCATGATCCATCAGCATGATTGATCTTCCGCTTTTCCTCCTCTTCTTTGGAAATTTTTTCGCGGCATGTTCGGAAAAGATACTTCTGCCGACTGAGTTCTTCATCTACAGCCTCTAACTTCTTTTTGTTGGGTTCAAATTGTTTTAGATGATTCTCTAGTTTGTACTCTGCATTAATACGGTCTCTTTGTTCAATTCGAAACAGTTGCTTATATTGTTCGATCGATTCAGAGCATGCCGAGTTCGAATATATCTGAGTTTGATCATCAACAGCAGGAGAAACAACTTGAGTACTTGCCATCGACTTTGAATCCTCTTCAAGTGCAAACCCTGTAAAAACGGTGTGACATCCGAGAATTTCAAGGTTTACTTCCGTTAGACATTTCCGTTAGTTACGTTATAAGTGTTAACTTAGTAACTAATGCTTAACTAGGCCGAATACGTCCACGTCCTTTGGTTGATCACCGAACCCGTCCATATGTGCTATGTGTTCATTTATTATTGTCATTATGTGCAATGTGATTTAAACGCATGACTTAATATTATGAATAGCATGACAAATTGTAAATCCATGATTTTGTGAAAATTGTCTAAGTTGTGCAGCCAGCGAAACTAACGGGCGAAACTATAGTGTCGCCCGGTAGTCAGCTGAGCTATTCGATAACACGTGATCAGAGCTAGTTTCGCCTGGCCAGCGAAACTGCCAGCGAAACTAGCCTCTGATATAAATAATCTTAATAAACCCTAGTTCTCCTATTTGCCCCATTTACACAAAAACACACACTCTTCTCTGGAGAATCTGGTCAGCTGAAAACCATCAAGAAAACCAAGATCTCAGCCTCAAGACAACATCCATTCGATTCCCTGATCGAATCGTGAGTCCCAAAACCTTCCTTTATGCCATTTTTATGTGTTTTCTATGTATTTCTTCATAAAGCATGCTTAAACCTTCATGATATCATTAGATCTTCTGTAGGAATGCTTAGGAATGCTAGATCTACCATAAAGTTGATAACTTTACGTGTAAAACTGATCCATGATAAAGATTTATGTTATTTAGGTCATTTTAGGGTTTTGAATGTATTTTGGTGATTTGATAATGAAAATGCATGTTTAAGGTGTTAAAGCTTACTGATTTATGTTGGTAAATGGTTATGAATGATAGATAATGAACTGCATGTAATATGGAAGCTGTTAGATTGATTTTTAGGCTGATTTATGTGTTTTTCGCGACTAGCGAAACTGTGGTGTTCTCTGGGCGAAATTGTCCAGCGAAACTATGTATATCTCCTTCCAGCGACACTATGCAGCGAAACTGCAGTGTCGCCGGGTAAACCAACCAGACCAGCTCGAGCGAATCTACCGAGCGAAATTCCCTGAACGAAAGTTCAAACCAGTTTCGGGCGAAACTAGGCTAGCGAAACTGTGCCAACAGTTTCGAGCGAAACTAGCCTAGCGAAACTGTGTCATCGGGTATTGCCTAGCGAAAGTGCTGCCCGTGCACACAGCGAAACTGCCTAGCGAAACTGCTAGCGAAACTGAGACCAGAATCCAAACTTGTGCAATTTGCTTGAATGTTATGCCATGACTTACATGATTATGCTATGATGATACATGTTTTGATTTCTGATGTATATGAACCCTTGTTTATGATCAACCATCGGTGTCGTGTGTTTTATGTCGAGTCATAGTTTCAACGTACTATGTTATGGGCCATAGTGACGTTAAGTAAAGATTAGACACCAAACTAATACTCAAGACCTAAACGTGTTCATAGGTCTTCGTTAAGCGAAACTTGGATTATATAACAAGTGTAGCAGTGCAACCAAAGGTGAGTGTCACTAACCCGTTTACTGTGAGCCCGTTTGGGACACACTGAATAACTTAATGGAAAACAATGCTGACAACTTTACGAGTGCTATGCACCACTTGATGAAACTGAAAACTTAGAATGCTATGCATCTACTTGATGAACTTGAAGTGTTTTATGGGAAACACTTGTGAAACTTAACAAACTATTTTCTGAAACGAAAACCGTTTTAATATGGCTAGTGTAGGTTAAAGTCTAAACCACATGATATCACATGATTTCTAAGGATTGCCTTTTTAACTGAAAAAGTCCTCAACTTAATTGTGCCATTAATTGTAAAGCGAGGGGATGTTGGGTAGATCTACTGGAGTTTGACAAACTCCGCCTCGTGACACTGGAGGTGCACGGAGGTACAATATCAGCCTATCTGACCGTGATCCCGAGAGGACACGGGGGAGGCAAAGCCGCGATGACGAATGTCCGCAAAACAAAATGGCTGAAGGCTCTGCCTCTACTATACTTAATCGTCAGCTTTGGTACGAACTTCCTTAGTGCATGGAAACAACGGATTAGCTACCAGCGATATCGGTTGAGCACTTTAATTATACAAGACTAGTACATACCTGATAACTCTGTTACGGACAATAACACTACTAAATAACAAATGTTTATGAATTGACATATATATAACCGAGCATTGCTTTTCACAAACAAATGCTACGAATACATATGTTGACACGATTATGATTATGAGACCGGGCCAATGCATGACATGCCCACTGTGAACTCACCAACCGTTAGGTTGACACTTGTATGGTTTTCACTTTTGCAGATCGTTGAGGAGTATCCACCAGGGGTTGGCATGGCACGTGAAGACTTTTACTTTCATTAAGCTAACTTGGGATTTTGACTTGAAACAATGACTTGTAAAGCACGTGGCTAGTGCTAAGATATTTATGTTTTAATTCCGCTGCGTAACTTTTGAAACTGTTTGAAATGAATGTTTTTGGACTTTACTCTGATTCGTTTAGTATTTGTAACTAATGGTTGTGGTCCTGGTTTGCTCGCACCCCTTAACGGTATGAACTCCGTTAGTGGTTAATTTGGGGGTGTGACAGATTGGTATCAGAGTCATAAGTTGCAGAGAACTGGAATCATTTTTGAAAAACGATTTGGAAACTGCAACTTGAAACCTTAGTTACAAACGAATAAACAAATTCCCAAAGACAAAATTTTTACGTGCCAACCTGGGATACTCGCTCTGCTGTGTAAGTAAATACTCCATATGTAGATATATATATATATATATATATATATATATATGTAGATATATATAGAGACCGTGTCTAAGTAGTCTAACGGAAAAGCCTTAGGAAGATTTCACACACAAATACGAAATGCGAACGATAATACACGCACTACTCTGGGAAAGCGACAACGAAACGATGCTACGCGTTACGTCCTGATTTCTACTACGATGACTACGCCGACGGTGACTTTTATGGGGAAGCCGACTTTCGACGATAGCTATTTACGACTTACGACATTCCTCGACGACGCCTCGATTGTGCACAAAATTTTTCTGGACTAATAGAGGGATAACGGGAAATTGCTAATATACATATTATGGGATATGTATAGAATATAATTGATACTGAACACTGGCTACTTTAACTGTTCAGCAAAATGTCCGGAAGAGCGGGAAGGAATAACATTAACCTGACGCCTGCACAACTGCAAGCAATGATCAACGAGCATGTGCAAGCCGCCGTGGCCGCCGTGCAAGCTACAATTGCCGCGCATGGTTATTGGTATGCCGGTTAAGGCACAAGGCGATATATATATTTTTTGACCTGTTTAGATTTGAAACCCGAACTATTAATTGCATCAGGAAACGTTCATCACTGCACATTTAAGACTTTCATGGACTGCAAGCCGATGACGTTCTCCGGCGAGGAAGGAGCGGTAGGACTCCTCAGGTGGATCGAGAAGTCTGAAAAGGTCTTCTCCATGTGTAACTGCCCGGCTGAGAACAAAGTGAAATTTGCGACTGGTACATTCGAAGGAGCTGCTCTCTCCTGGTGGAACGCTGAAATTCAAATGGTCGGGGTAAATGCGGCTAACAACATGGAATGGGAAGCATTTAAGGAACTGATCATGGAGGAGTATTGCCCTCGGGACCAAGTCAAGAAGCTAGAAGGAGAATTTCTGAACTCCAAAATGTCTGGGTCTGAAGTCGAAGAGTACACTGCGCGTTACCACGAGTACGCGGTACTGTGTCCGTCCATGGTTGATGCTGAATTCAAGCGCATTGAGCGTTATCTGGAGGGTCTCGTACCCCAAATCAAGAGTTTGGTGACTGCCAGCAACCCAACCACCGTGCAACAAGCCATCCGTCTGGCTCACAAGTTAACTGATCAGGAAGTTGAGAGGGGTACACTTCCTGCAAGAGTTTCTGAAAAGACTGCCTTGAGTGGCAAGAGAAAAGCTGAAGGAGAAGCTCCTGAGAATTCAATGAACAATCAAAGTGTTGGAAACAACACGGGGAGATCGTTTAACTCCCAGGGTCAGAGTAAGAGGTCTGGAAACAACAGTGTTAACAACCACCAGGGCGGAAATGGCCAAAGTAACTACAAGGGTAACCTGCCCAGGTGCAACAAGTGTGGGAAGCATCACACTGGTACCTGCAGAAAAAGTTTGAACTGCGAAAGATGTGGCAAGAGGAGCCACGAAGCAAAAGACTGTTGGGCAATTCTTCCTGAGCAACAGAACCGCCAAAGGCATGACAACAACTATGGAAACAACCGGGGCAATGGTAACAACAATGGTCAGAACCGTAACAACAATGAAGCTCCCAGAGGAAATGGTAATGGGAACTGCTATGAATGTGGTGCTCAAGGCCACATAAAGAGGGACTGCCCGCAGTTGAGAAGACAGGGGAATGGTAATCAGGGAAACAATGGTGGAAATGGTAATGGCGGAGGTAATGGCAACGGGAATGGAAATGGCAGGGGAAGAGCTTTCGTTATGGGTCAAGGTGAAGCTCGCAATGATGCCAACGTGATTAACGGTAAATTCATCCTTAATGGTTTCTTTGCTACTGTATTGTTTGATTCTGGTGCTGAAAGAAGCTTTATTTCCACTAAATTTGCTAAATTGATTAATGCTAAACCAATTGCCTTAGACGCTAAGTATGTGGTAGAGCTAGCAAATGGTAAACTTCATGATACAACTCAGATAGTTAAGGACTGTAAGTTAGAACTAGCTGGCCATACATTAGGAATTGACCTTATGCCTTTTTCCGATTGGTAGTTTTGACGTTATAGTAGGAATGGATTGGTTATCTGAGAACCGAGCTGAAATCTTATGTAAAGAAAAAGTGGTTCGTATCCCACTCGAAGGAGGTAAAGTGTTAACGGTCCAAGGTGAAAAAGGTGGAACAGTAACTGGTATTATTTCGTTTCTCAAGGCTCAAAAGTGCCTTCGTAAAGGTCACTTCGCGATTCTTGCCAACGTCACCGATTCGACACTTCCCGAGCGCAGAATCGACGACTACCCGATAGTCCGCGACTTCCACGATGTATTTCCTGAAGATCTGCCTGGTTTGCCTCCATTTCGACAAGTTGAGTTTGGAATCGACTTAACTCCTGGAGCCGCTCCGATTGCACGCGCACCTTATCGTTTGGCAGTAAGTGAACTCAACGAACTCTCCTCACAACTTCAAGAGTTACTTGACAAAGGGTTTATTCGTCCGAGTTCATCTCCATGGGGAGCACCAGTATTATTTGTTAAGAAGAAGGATGGAACGTTCCGAATGTGTATTGACTACCGAGAGCTTAACAAGGTTACTATCAAGAATCGGTATCCACTTCCTCGAATCGACGATCTCTTCGACCAGCTGCAAGGTTCAAGTTACTTCTCAAAGATTGACCTACGGTCTGGATATCACCAACTTCGTGTTCGAGATGAGGATGTCCCCAAGACTGCTTTCAGAACTCGGTATGGTCACTACGAGTTTCTATTTATGCCGTTTGGACTAACTAACGCGCCTGCCGTATTTATGGATCTGATGAATCGAGTGTGCAAGCCGTACCTCGATAAGTTTGTGATCGTTTTCATTGATGATATTTTGATCTACTCCAAGACGAAAGAGGAACACGAGGAGCACCTGCGACTTATCTTGGAATTGCTCCGCAAGGAACAGCTTTATGCTAAGTTTTCAAAGTGCGATTTTTGGATTCGCGAAGTCCAGTTTCTTGGACACATTGTTGATCAGAATGGAATTCATGTCGACCCAGCTAAAGTGGAAGCTATCAAGAATTGGCCTACCCCAAGAGCACCGACCGAAATCCGACAATTTTTGGGACTTGCCGGATATTATCGAAGATTCATTAAGGGTTTCTCGCAGTTGGCTCAACCCTTAACGGCTTTAACGCACAAAGGAGTGCAATACAGATGGGGTGAAAAAGAAGAACGTGCGTTTCAAACTCTTAAAGATATGTTATGTTCGGCTCCAATTCTCGCGTTACCCGATGGGATTGACGACTTTGTGGTTTACTGTGATGCATCAATCCAAGGACTCGGTTGTGTGTTGATGCAACGGGACAAGGTGATTGCCTACGGGTCCAGGCAAATGAAGGATACTGAGAAGAATTATACAACGCATGATTTGGAAATGGGAGCCGTTGTTCATGCACTCAAGATTTGGAGACATTACCTCTACGGAACAAAGTGCACAATATTTACCGACCACAAAAGCTTACAGCACATCTTTAATCAGAAGGATCTCAACATGCGACAACGACGGTGGGTCGAGTTACTGAATGATTATGACTTAGCAATCAAATATCACCCAGGAAAAGCCAATGTTGTGGCTGACGCCTTAAGTCGGAAAGAATACGAAAAGCCTCGACGAGTACGAGCGCTGCAACTTACCATTCACACGGGATTGCCGGATCGGATCCGCGATGCCCAACAAGAAGCTTTAAAAGAAGAAAACTTCGCAGCTGAAGCACTGCGTGGTGTAGACGGTAACTCTGATATTAGGTCCGACGGACTCAGGTATTATAATGACAGAATTTGGGTTCCTTTACTTGGAAATCTTCGTGAGCTCGTGATGGACGAGGCTCACAAATCAAGATATTCGGTACACCCTGGATCGGATAAAATGTACCAAGATTTAAAGGGTTTGTATTGGTGGCCGAATATGAAAGCCGACATCGCGCGATATGTGGCTAAGTGTTTAACGTGCTCAAGAGTGAAAATTGAATACCAAAAGCCTTCTGGGCTATTACAGCAACCAAAGATCCCAGAATGGAAATGGGAGGATATCTCAATGGATTTTGTAACAGGATTACCTCATCGATCAAATCGACCAGATGCGATTTGGGTTATCATTGATCGATTAACCAAATCTGCACATTTTGTCCCGATGAAGGAAACTGACAACATGGATAAATTAACAAAGCTATATATCGACCGAATTGTGGCACGTCATGGGGTGCCGAAGACTATTATCTCTGACAGAGATCCCCGATTCACTTCCCGACTATGGCAATCTATGCAAGAAGCATTGGGAACCAGACTGGATATGAGCACAGCCTATCACCCGCAGACCGATGGTCAGACGGAAAGAACTATTCAGACTTTAGAAGACATGCTCCGAGCTTGCGTTCTCGACTTCGGTAAAGACTGGGAAGCTCACCTTCCGTTGGTGGAGTTCTCCTACAACAACAGTTATCATTCGAGCATCGGTGCTGCACCTTTTGAAGCTCTTTATGGCAGAAAATGCAGATCGCCCGTGTGTTGGGCCGAAACGGGTGAGAAGGGACTCACCGGACCAGAGCTCATTCATGATACAACTGAACGGATTATTCAGATAAGAAAGCGGATAGCCGCAACACGTGACAGACAAAAGAGCTATGCCGACAAACGCCGTAAACCTTTGAAGTTCGTGGTAGGCGACAAGGTGCTATTGAAGGTATCTCCCTGGAAAGGTGTGATACGCTTCAGAAAGCGTGGAAAGCTAAATCCTCGCTATATCGGTCCATTTGAAATCATCGGGGAAGTAGGCCTGGTGGCCTATCGATTACAACTCCCTGCTGAACTCGATGGAGTTCACAACGTGTTTCACGTTTCTAACCTAAAGAAATGTCTGGCGGAAGACATCGAAATAATTCCTTTGGAGGAATTGGAAATTGATGAACATCTGAGATTCATCGAGCAACCAGTGGAAATCATGGGACGCGAAGAGAAAGCCCTCAAACGTAGCAAGATTCCGATCGTCAAGGTTCGATGGAACTCAAGACGTGGACCAGAATATACTTGGGAACGAGAGGATCAGATGAAGAAGAAGTATCCTCACCTGTTTGGCAACCCTAAAACTTTTGCTTTCTTTCCCCAGCAAATACAGCAACGACGACAGCCGAGACTGCAAACGCTACGACGCAAGAATAATTTTCGGGACGAAAATTCCAATTACAAGGGGATGATGTGACATCCGAGAATTTCAAGGTTTACTTCCGTTAGACATTTCCGTTAGTTACGTTATAAGTGTTAACTTAGTAACTAATGCTTAACTAGGCCGAATACGTCCACGTCCTTTGGTTGATCACCGAACCCGTCCATATGTGCTATGTGTTCATTTATTATTGTCATTATGTTCAATGTGATTTAAACGCATGACTTAATATTATGAATAGCATGACAAATTGTAAATCCATGATTTTGTGAAAATTGTCTAAGTTGTGCAGCCAGCGAAACTAACGGGCGAAACTATAGTGTCGCCCGGTAGTCAGCTGAGCTATTCGATAACACGTGATCAGAGCTAGTTTCGCCTGGCCAGCGAAACTGCCAGCGAAACTAGCCTCTGATATAAATAATCTTAATAAACCCTAGTTCTCCTATTTGCCTCACTTACACAAAAACACACACTCTTCTCTGGAGAATCTGGTCAGCTGAAAACCATCAAGAAAACCAAGATCTCAGCCTCAAGACAACATCCATTCGATTCCCTGATCGAATCGTGAGTCCCAAAACCTTCCTTTATGCCATTTTTATGTGTTTTCTATGTATTTCTTCATAAAGCATGCTTAAACCTTCATGATATCATTAGATCTTCTGTAGGAATGCTTAGGAATGCTAGATCTACCATAAAGTTGATAACTTTACGTGTAAAACTGATCCATGATAAAGATTTATGCTATTTAGGTCATTTTAGGGTTTTGAATGTATTTTGGTGATTTGATAATGAAAATGCATGTTTAAGGTGTTAAAGCTTACTGATTTATGTTGGTAAATGGTTATGAATGATAGATAATGAACTGCATGTAATATGGAAGCTGTTAGATTGATTTTTAGGCTGATTTATGTGTTTTTCGCGACTAGCGAAACTGTGGTGTTCTCTGGGCGAAATTGTCCAGCGAAACTATGTATATCTCCTTCCAGCGACACTATGCAGCGAAACTGCAGTGTCGCCGGGTAAACCAACCAGACCAGCTCGAGCGAATCTACCGAGCGAAATTCCCTGAACGAAAGTTCAAACCAGTTTCGGGCGAAACTAGGCTAGCGAAACTGTGCCAACAGTTTCGAGCGAAACTAGCCTAGCGAAACTGTGTCATCGGGTATTGCCTAGCGAAAGTGCTGCCCGTGCACACAGCGAAACTGCCTAGCGAAACTGCTAGCGAAACTGAGACCAGAATCCAAACTTGTGCAATTTGCTTGAATGTTATGCCATGACTTACATGATTATGCTATGATGAAACATGTTTTGATTTCTGATGTATATGAACCCTTGTTTATGATCAACCATCGGTGTCGTGTGTTGTATGTCGAGTCATAGTTTCAACGTACTATGTTATGGGCCATAGTGACGTTAAGTAAAGATTAGACACCAAACTAATACTCAAGACCTAAACGTGTTCATAGGTCTTCGTTAAGCGAAACTTGGATTATATAACAAGTGTAGCAGTGCAACCAAAGGTGAGTGTCACTAACCCGTTTACTGTGAGCCCGTTTGGGACACACTGAATAACTTAATGGAAAACAATGCTGACAACTTTACGAGTGCTATGCACCACTTGATGAAACTGAAAACTTAGAATGCTATGCATCTACTTGATGAACTTGAAGTGTTTTATGGGAAACACTTGTGAAACTTAACAAACTATTTTCTGAAACGAAAACCGTTTTAATATGGCTAGTGTAGGTTAAAGTCTAAACCACATGATATCACATGATTTCTAAGGATTGCCTTTTTAACTGAAAAAGTCCTCAACTTAATTGTGCCATTAATTGTAAAGCGAGGGGATGTTGGGTAGATCTACTGGAGTTTGACAAACTCCGCCTCGTGACACTGGAGGTGCACGGAGGTACAATATCAGCCTATCTGACCGTGATCCCGAGAGGACACGGGGGAGGCAAAGCCGCGATGACGAATGTCCGCAAAACAAAATGGCTGAAGGCTCTGCCTCTACTATACTTAATCGTCAGCTTTGGTACGAACTTCCTTAGTGCATGGAAACAACGGATTAGCTACCCGCGATATCGGTTGAGCACTTTAATTATACAAGACTAGTACATACCTGATAACTCTGTTACGGACAATAACACTACTAAATAACAAATGTTTATGAATTGACATTTATATAACCGAGCATTGCTTTTCACAAACAAATGCTACGAATACATATGTTGACACGATTATGATTATGAGACCGGGCCAATGCATGACATGCCCACTGTGAACTCACCAACCGTTAGGTTGACACTTGTGTGGTTTTCACTTTTGCAGATCGTTGAGGAGTATCCACCAGGGGTTGGCATGGCACGTGAAGACTTTTACTTTCATTAAGCTAACTTGGGATTTTGACTTGAAACAATGACTTGTAAAGCACGTGGCTAGTGCTAAGATATTTATGTTTTAATTCCGCTGCGTAACTTTTGAAACTGTTTGAAATGAATGTTTTTGGACTTTACTCTGATTCGTTTAGTATTTGTAACTAATGGTTGTGGTCCTGGTTTGCTCGCACCCCTTAACGGTATGAACTCCGTTAGTTGTTAATTTGGGGGTGTGACAAACGGCAAAATCACTATTCAAAGAATAGTGTCAAAAACTTAAAACTGATTTGGACCGAATAGTGGGTTTGCGATCGGAAAGTGGGTTTTCGATCAAAGAGAGGATGGGTCGAAAAGTAGTTTCCGGTCGCACAAGGTTGGATCGAAAAGGGGTTTCCGATCACACAAGGTTGGATCAAAAAGGGTTTTCGATCGCATAGGGTTGGATCGAAAAGGGGTTTTGATCGAGAAGTCTCGGATGGGACTTTCCGATTGAGATGTGCCTACGATTGAAAAGTCACTGGGAACTTTTCGATTGAAACTTCTGATCGAGAAGTCGCAAGGAGGGACTTCTCGATTATGAGCGGCTGATCGAAAAGTCTCTATATTGGACTTTTCGACTGAGGGACGACTGGTCGAAAAGACACTAACGGTCTTTCTCGATCACAGCTGAGCGACAAAGGAGGGTTTTCAATCAGAATGACTGATCGAAAAGTCTTCACACGGATCGAAAAGTCTTCAAATCACGAATACAGGATCTCGAAAGCTTCTGTTTTGATTTTAAACCTGCAAAAAGACGTCTGACTCGTGCTAAATGCTGAAAATCACAAAAACACTTAAACTGTTAGTTACCAAAAACCCGAATCTGATATCGCGAGAGCCTCGAAACTTGCGTTTCTTGGCTCTGATACCAATTGTAAGGATCAATTAAGCCCCTCACGCGATATCAATGCCTATAGTCACCGTGCGGAATCCGATGACTAAAGGTGATTCAAGATTAAGTCGAAAAGTATAGAAAACAAAAGAACAAGTGAAAGAATTACAAACCGATTATGAATGCTTGAACACTATTCGATTACCAACACACTTTAATTCCGAATTCACAAAGTGAATTCGGTGTAAACTTGATTCGCAAAAGCACCACACACGAAACCCTAGAGAACCAACAACCCTAAACACCTAGATTAGCTAACCTTATATAGGAAAGTCTAAACTTGTTAACCAAGCAAAATTATTTGGCCCATATGGCCTATTTGCAACCGGACTCAAGACACACTAACAGCCCATAAACTAATTAACCCAATTACAACTAGAACTAGCCAAAAAAGATTCCTAATGCAAAAGCCTCAAACAATTATGGTCTCTACACTAGGTGGTACACATGCAGTTTCGCCGTACCAAGTTGGTACGCTACATTCTTTGGTACGTTGATTGGTTTGGTCCGTTTGTTGGTGTGCCTGAAAGAACTAGTACGCCATTGGTCCGGTTGAAGTATTTGGTACGGACATTGAGTAATTGGTACGGAAGTCGACTATTTGGTACGCAGAGTCATTTTTAATCATTTTCATCATGGATCCGTTTCAAGCATCCGCTGCTATGTCAACGTCTGTTCAAGCTTTGCTCAATTATGATAATGATGTTGATACATGGTTCCTGATCGTCATGTGAAGTATCGATTACAAGACGAAACGTACAAGTTTAGGTCTGGCCGAACTATGGCCGAACTCCAGGTTCGGAGCCGCCAAGGCTTGGCCGAACTTGAGGTTCGGCCAGTCGTGATTTCAGCCTATATATAGGTTTGTCTTGTATAGTTTTAGTGAGCTTTTCAGGTCATATACTTTCTAAGTGTACTCTGTGATTCTCTGTGGTTAATACAAAGCCTGTTTGTATTTACTCTTTGTGTTTCAACTCGTTTTACATTGATTTCATATCGACTAAGTAGAAGATCCACACGCTCAAGCAATTTCAAGTGGTATCAGAGCATTTGGTTTGCTCTACTAGTCAGAAATCGGTGTTTTTCGAGTTATCGAGTTCAAATTCACGTTTTTGACTCTTAAAACTCGTTGTTCATCTTCATTTCTCGAATTTCACGTTCAAAACATTATGAGTCACGTCAAATATGTCTGTGTTTGCTCATTTTTAGTTGATTGAGTGTTTACAGCTCGAGAGGTGTCGATTTCAGTGAGTTTTTTCCAAGTTTTTCCGAAATTTTGCGTTCGGCCGAACTCGAGGTTCGGCGTAACTGCTCCGCACTCCAAGTTCGGAGTACATTCGGTCTAACCGCTCCGAACACAAGGTTCGGAGTACGTTCGGAGGTATTCGGTGAAAGTTCGGAGCTCGATCGGAGGGCTTCGGAGTTAACGAGGTTAGGTGAGAGATCGGAGAGAGTTCGGACTGTGTTTCTGAGTTCGGACCAAGTTCGGAGGAAGCTCGGAGGGTTTATTAGGTTCGGAGCCGCCAAGGCTTGGCCGAACTTGAGGTTCGGCCAGTCGTGATTTCAGCCTATATATAGGTTTGTCTTGTATAGTTTTAGTGAGCTTTTCAGGTCATATACTTTCTAAGTGTACTCTGTGATTCTCTGTGGTTAATACAAAGCCTGTTTGTATTTACTCTTTGTGTTTCAACTCGTTTTACATTGATTTCATATCGACTAAGTAGAAGATCCACACGCTCAAGCAATTTCAAATGAAAGTGGGACCATGAACAAGGTTCCCAAATTGATGAAGTTTGAAGATTTTCATAATTGGAAAACATGATACGAATCGTACATTGGGGTCTTGATGTAAGTGTTTGGGGACCGATGTTAGATGGTTATGTCATACCAAAGATTAATGGTGAAGACAAACTGTACAGTAAGATGAATGCAGAGGAAAAAAGAGGATTTCAAATTGAAAAGAAAGGTGTATGCTACTTTGTCTATGGCATTGCCAAAAGACATTCTTCATCAATTTAAAATGCATACAACTTCTAAAGTTTTGTGGGATGCTCTATGTAACAGGTGTGAAGGAAATGCTTAATACATTCTTCATCAAAATTTGATCGACGTCGAAGTGTCGATAAAAAATAGAAGAGAGTTTGTGTTCCAAATATCCTCACTTGAACAACTAGCAAGGGTAAGTGGGTTGTCGAATCCAAGAGGAGTTAGTGGTCGATGTGTAGTTCAGATTGATTACTATTGCTAACATAATGTAAAATTTATGATTTGATTGATGATTAAGACTAATTGCATAAACACAAATGAAAAGAGAATTTACTTATAATAAACAAAATAGTTGCTCCCGGGTTCAAAGTTCAATCGATCACAAATAAAACTTAGCATACATTTGAAACAAGGATGAGCTACATAGACATAACTAAAATTACATTCATATCAATCTAACAATGAAATGTGATTACAACTATAGCACATATACACAACACAAGAGTATCCCTAGGTAGAATGGTACCAACGTGTAACCTCAAGCATTTCACAACAATTCATGCCGAATCTTGGCAATGGAAACATATACGACACATCTAGAGTATCTCTAGGGTGGAATGCAACCAACGTAGATTTCTACACATAAAGTGTTTTGCACATTGACATAAACGTAATACTACTAAACAAACTCATAAACATTCACGTGACATGATTACAAGTAGCAAAGTATTCCCAAAATCAAACACAAGTTTAGTCTTACAAGTTGAATGAACTCCTACACCCGGTTGCAACTATGAATTGATTAGCCGAACATGATCTTCATACCGAAACATGGATTGATTTGATGAAATAGATGATTGAGCATCAATTTATTGACCAACAAATTGCCCCAATATGTCTCCTCTAAGTCCCTAAGTCGGAATATGTGAAGAAACTGCAGAAAAACCATAAAAAACACATCTTGGCCGAAGATTTGGGAGCACAAAAACTGCCGTCACCGTATAATACGGTGGATTTCACCGTATCATACGGTGACCAAAAATTCTTTGCAGTGGAATAATTCTGTGATACAGTGGAAATGTGAACAGCAATACAGTGGAGTCACTGTATTATACGGCCAATCCCACCATATCATACGGTGGACCTTGCTTCTTCTCAACATCTTTTATTTTCCAACCTTTCCATCCAAATGAGCTCGAGACTTGATTTTTTCCACCATAATTGCATCATTTCTTCATCATCAACCTACAACATATAAACCACTCAAAGTAGTATGTTTTGAAAGAAATCCAATGTAAATTTAATGCAATTACATGATTACTACCCACACTAAAATTGATCACATCAAACCTCCCCAACTTAATTCTTTTTCGTCCCGAAAAAGGTTTTGCAATGGGATCATCATCAACATGTTAGTTAAAGTACATTCATTCCATTTGGTGGACTACTACTATGCCAAACCCGGTTGCTAATATATTGGTCCACTATAAACTCAACCTTGTTCTTCTCAACCACTATACATGTTCAATGGAAGTATTTACCAAATAGATTAAGGGTTTCCCACACTCAAATGCTTTTAGCAAGCTTCACCAATCCTCAAGGTTTATTGAGGACTCACAAACCCGCACTTGATAAAACCATGCACCACAATTTGACACATAAAGGTAACATTTTGTTAGCAAAGCTAAGAATGTTTCAAGCATCTAATATACATGTGTTCACACCCTCTCACAATTCATCACTCCCCTCGGTTTATTTTATGGACTAGCAAGGATGCGCTAGTATTTCTGGACCCTCAAGATCAATAATGCAACATCATTATCATAAGCTCGTATGCAAATCAAATCTCCACCAATTAAGACTGGGCTAGGGTTAAAGGTGTGGAAAAGGAATTTTTGAAGTGGCTAATGTGGTTGAAATCCAATATAGGTAATCAAAACTTCAAACTAATAAGATACCGAGCAACAAACGAGTCACTTTGGCCCGGAGCAAAACAAGGGTTTATTTTCTTTTTGGCGCTGCATACATTGGTCATTTTGACCTGAGACATAGCTGGATTTTCTGATTTTTTTTTTGATGAAACTAAACAATACATAAGCAGATATCATAATCTAAACTGGATTGGATTTCATCCCACATGGGTTAGAAATGAAAAAGGCTAAAGGCTAATTGGCAAATCATGTGGGGTTGAACAATAAAATGTGAAAGGCTCAAAGTGGTATCTAAAGGATGATGTCGAGGGTGAGAGTTTTCCTAAAAAAGGCTTTAACTAGGGTTTATTCCTAATGCCTCCATCATGTTTGTGTCACTTTCGGTTCATGATCTTGAAATGCATAAACACACGAGTTCTAAAATGAATATCACATTATGATCAACACTCAATCAATGAAGGTATATCTAAACGATGTGCAATTTGGGCTCAAATTCTCACGGAAACGATAGGGATAAGGGTAAAGGTGTGAAACATGTATATTATCAACTCTCAAGTTTGTCACCCCATGATTACATGCCAAATTAATAGAACATGGTGTGCGAGAAAGGACTACACTCTCAACCTATATTGAAAAGGCTCCGCTTTTAACACTTACTTGCAAGAGGTGGTAACCAAGCACATAATTTTATCAAGATGGTTAAGTTGTATAATGGATATCTAAACCGGTCAAGCCTATCAACACACCAAAATCTAACATAGGTTCATCCCCATTCATTTCTTTTCATGCATAACTTAACATGTTGATTTTTATCATTTCCCATAAATTGCAAACTCTCATAATAAAGGGGACATGAGTTGTTTAATGCTTTCTCAACTTCACAAATTCTTCCTATTCATCTAAATCAACCATGCTTAGCAATTCAATCAATTGTTCAACTTTCCCCAAAACCACCCAACCAATCATGTTGCAACCGAGAATTACTTAAAACTAAACACTCATTTCCAAAACAAAAAGAAATAAAATTCACACCACCAAAACAAAAACAAACTAAAACAACACACAAAACGAAAATGAACTAAAGTCACAATTCAAAAGAGAAAGGAAAGACGACATGCACCTGATCAAAAAGAGTTGAGACGCCCTTTGTCTCGCTTCTCCTCTCGCTGCCTCTGCTCCTCTCTAAACTTTTCAGCAGCTTCTTCTTGCTCTTTCCTCCATCTCTCCTGTAAGGCTTGTTGTTCTTGTCTCCATTGGGTAAACGCTGCCTCTTGCCTCTCCTTCCATACCTTATCTTCCTTAAAAAATGTACAGAAGGCCTTATAGATTCCTTGTTCCCCTCGGGACCACCTTGTAAAACCTGAAGGATGCCTAAGACCCGATGGGTCAACTATCGCTCCCCCGTGCACATTTGACCTCCGAGAGTTGCTTGGTCCTCCTTGATCACCAATAGTTTCACCAACATTTTCTTCATCAACATTATCCTCGTGATTTTCATCATGCTCAGCTCCCTCTTCAGATTGGTCATCCCTTAAAAATTCTTGCTTTCTTCCGGTATTTCCATCCTCAAGGATATAGGCATGAGGCTCCTTAGTGAAAATCCAATCAGAATTGATCATCCTTTGCATATTAAATGGAACTGGATCAGCTTTATATTTTACAGCATCTGTCGGAATTACTCCCGCCTGTTTCAACAATTTGGATAGCAAACGACAGTGAGGGATTACACCACGGTGGTAATCTTCGTGTGATTCCCAAATATTAAGCAAGACCAAATGTTTATAGGACAATGTTGGCTTTCCTTTCACCAGCGCATACAACACTCGCACATCATAATGTCGAACGTGAATCTTGTCACTAGTTCGTGGAATGACATTCCACGTCAAGATAGTCTCGATCAGCTTCGGCAAAGGTTTCAAATATTCCATTCTCAAATCATTATAACTCAACGAATCTGGATCTGCAAATAGCTCCTCAATCATCATTCCCCACTGTAGGTCCGGAAAATCTCCCAAACACACGATATTTCTATCACAAACGAGTGCGGAATCCTCGTTTATGATTGATTCAAGAAGAAAGTAGAAGAGAACGAAGAATACGATGATTAAACGATAAAAACTTGATCTTTGCACACAAGAGAACCTTGTCGGGTACAAAACAGTAAATCGTAAACTCTCTCCTCTCGGGTTTACGATCGTTACGGATCGTAAACACCTTGGCTCCTCTCAGAAATCGTAAACTCAGCAACCCTAAATGAGGAGGTCTACGTGGGGTTTATATAGCCACCCCATTGGGTTTACTATTGGGCCCCTTGTGGATCATAAACCCAATAGTAAACCCAAGCCCAATCATAAACTAGCCTAAATACAATAATCAAACTAGCCTATGATCCTAATTAAACCCTCTAAGCCCAGCCCAACTTATTTAATATTACAAGCCTCATAATCTAGCCTCTACAATCTTCCCCTAGGCTTGTGATATTAAATGTCTTCGATCTTTGAAAAACTTCTTCTTGACTGGCTGGCATAGATGCTGATGAAGATTCTTTCCGCAGAAATCTTCAATGGGTTTCATGACGGGCACTTGGGACTTCCTCTTGATCAGCATCAGCTTGAACTTCTTGAAATGAACAAGCAATGAAATGGAGGACTCTCATTGACTTGCTTCTTGAAAGAACTGGTTCTTGCTGTATCTTCGGTAACTGTCTTGAATCTCCAAAACAATTAGAGGTTAAATTTTGAAAACCCCTAACTGTGAAGAACTTGATTGTTGAACTTGGATCTTCATGATCTCTGACTGCTCTCTGCATCACTTTCTTTTTCAAAGATTGACTTGAAATCTTCAGCTTCCCCTAAACTTGTGAGCATTTTCTTTGAAAAACTTTTGAAGCTTTTGGATACTTGTAAAGATACCAACAACTTCCCCTGAACAGTTGCTTTTCAGATGGAAGTCTTGTCCGGTTGGTTCTTTAACTTGAGCAGCAGCAACATCTTTCTATCATCAACCTGTCTGACACACATTTGAAAAAAATATACACTACCAGACATGTGATGACTGGTCTTTGGGTTAGGAGGTAATTATCATCTGTTCAGTTGATTCAAATTAACATAATTTTAACCAAAAACCCTAATATAGATTACGGGTTTTCTATAAAACTTCCCCTGAACCCAAAGACCTCTAAAGACTTCCCCTTAGCTGATTACTTCCCCTCAGCTAAGGACTTCCCCTGAGATAATACATATTATCCTCGAGTTCCCTTCGGATACTATGTATTATGGAAGTCTTTTCGGATAATAAGTATCATCCTCGAGTTCCCTTCGGATAATACTTATTATCCCCTCTCCTTCCCCTAAAAATTTGTCAAGATCTGACGGAGGAAGTCTTTTCCATTAGATAATAAGTATCATCCTCGAGTTCCCTTCGGATAATACTTATTATCCCATACTCCTTCCCCTAAAAATTTGGCAAGATCTGTCGGGGGCATATTGTCATGCATTAAAACCCTTGAAAAACATATTTTGACTTCTCAAATCAACCTGGCCAAGACAAAAACACACCAAAAAGAACTTAACGACTCACACACGAAAGATAAAAACTAAACAAATACTTACCAATATCAAACATGAGAAAGTTTACAAGGGATCAAACCATATGAATCTGACTGAGGAACCCTTTTCAGCTTCAGTTACTCAACTAGTCCAGGTGATTGCCGGTATGTTTGTCCGCTTTAAACTCAAACCCGTTTAATCCCAACCGAATGCGTCATGCTTAATATAGTACATTATTACCGTCATGTTTAATTGTCCCCACACCCAAGCGTACACAGCAAAACCTACCCAACCTCAGAGTTTATTGAGGATTCACAAACCCCCAACTTGAGGAACCATGCAACACCGCTATGACTACCACTTATTTTCATTAACCATCAGTTGGTGATCAGGTCGGCCGCTAAGCACGCAAAGAAGACCAACTGAGTGATTATTTTTCATTTTCTTTTCTTTTTCATTATTTTTTTTCATTTCTTTTTCTTTTCTTTTTCTTTTCTTTTTATTATGTGGTGTAGTCATGACAGCAGAGACATGGCGTGTGAGAGAGTGAATACTAGGTAATTACCACTCTCAACCCATTTTTGTCGGGACTCAGTCTTTTAAACCATGCAACCTAGGATGGGAAACTAAACATATATATCTTTTAAGATCACTGCACTTTCATTGGAGGTCATAAGTTTAGGTCGAGCCTACCGAGCATATCACCGTGGAGCTTGCCTTTCACTTCCGCCTTACGCGTGTCAGCCATCTCCAACCCGGTCATTCATTTTACTTCCCCTAAACTTCTCAAAAACAAGACACAAACAATTAAACACAAACAATTAAAAATTGAAAAGCACACTATTTTTGAGGGGTCAACTTTTTCTTCATCTTTACATTTCTTCCCCTTGCTTTTTGATTTTTAATGTCACAATTTTGTGAACATCATTTTTTCAAATTTTTTTTTTTTTTTTAAACAATAAAGATAAAACACACAAACACACTTAAAAGAACAAAACACAAAATTTTGAAGACATCTGGCCAAGCTAACTTTCAAAGTATTGATTTTGAAAATTTTAGAAAATTGGGTTTCATGACATGCACGCGTTATTTCATTTGAGGTCAAACACATAATCAATCAACTGCTCAATTAAAACTTTAATGAAGTGGGTTTGACTCAAAAGACCCTTTGTTGCCTCATCATTCAAACAACCAAGTTAAGAACAGTACCTTTCATGCTGATTTTGACATTTTACCTCTCAAAGAGACATACCTTCCATTGTATAGATTACTTGACATGACATGAAGATACGTCTCCTAAACTGTGCCTGGAACAATCACTTATCAACAAACAAATTAGTAATAAAACCGTTAGTGATAATCCTCCTTGACTGTTCCTGCACAGAGTGAGAGATTAGTTAGCCATTGGTACCCAGGCCATTGTTTTTCTGGGTACACCTGAGGAATCAATAAAGGATACTTCTTGTAAGAACATCCCCTTTGAAAAATCAGGAAGTTGGGATGAAGCTGCCTTGATTTTTGGTTTCCAAATTCCAGGTGATTTAACATTTGTTTTAGTCACTATTGGAGTTGTGACTTTAGGTATTTCAACCTTCTTTGTTTTAGATTCATTTTTCAAAACAGTTTTTGTTTTAGTCACCTTTTGAGTTGTGACTTTAGGTATTTCAACCTTCTTCGTTTTAGCTTCATTTTTTAAAACAGTTTTAGTTACCTTGGGAGGGGTAACTTTGGGCTTCTCAAGCTTTGGTTGTTTTGAAAATGGTTTCTTCACCTGTTTTTGGAAATTTTGGTAGCTTGGAAAGCTGTTGTTTTGATTCAAAGATTTTCTTTCAGCTTTGGCAGCACCCCAATGTTGATCAGAGGGTTTAACCTTAGGAGTAACAGTCTTCATTGCCTTAGGTTTTTCCACCTTCATGGGCTTAGACTTCACAGACTCCTGAGATGAAACCCTTTGAGTTTTCGGATAATAGGGTTCATAGGGGCGATACAGACAGTTTCTAGCAATATGACCAGCAATGCCACAATTAAAGCAAGTCTGCTTCTTTAGATAGAAGTCAGACGTGTACCCATTTGTTTTTGGTGGCAGATATGGAGCTGGTTTGCCTTGTGTCTGCTTCTTTGCTTTGACTGCTGCTTCAGATTTGACTTTCTGCAGGTTCCTTGAAGCCTGAGTAGAACCTGTCCTCATCGTCTTTGTGCTCTCTGGATTTCCTGATGAAGAAGCACCATTCTTGCAATTACAACAACAACTGCATGATCCAACTGAAGAAATGGGAGACACAACTACTCCCTTTAGTTTTTCATTCTTCACTCCAGCTGTTTGCTTCATACTCGGATGCTTAATGGTGATCTTTGGCTTCTCAACTTTAGCTTCACTGATCACTCCATCAGTTAGTCCCTTGAACTTGGAGGAGAAGGATGGTAAGTCATACCCAACATCTGGTTCTTGGTCAAACATAGATCCAGATGTCATAAAGATCTTCCCCTCAGGCCGTGTTGTCAAGATCACCTTTTCCCTTTTGACTTCGTCAACAACCTTGAAGCATGGGGTTTCAATTTTAGGGTATGGTTTCAACTCTACCCCAACATCATCAGACTTGGAATTATGACATCTGTTATACTCCTGGCACTCAGCATCATCTCTTGATACGTCCTCTATTCTCCCTTCACCATATGTCATGTTTGCCTCGTTGTCTATTTCCTCTTGAGTCAATGGTGTAGTTCCAACCAAGACACTATCAATAGGAGGAGCAGCTTCTTTATAATCTGACTTGGTTCGTTCAACTTGATCCTCACTAAGAAGTATTCCTATAATGTCTCTGGGAACTGGTGGAGGAATAATGCTGTTTGCAGCCAAGGCCTTATCAGTCTTTTCTGATCCAAATCCAGGTGTGTGTTTCCCAACTTGACCAGTCACAACAGCATGTGACAATTCCTTTCCAGCATCAAGCATTCTTTTGCTCCTCATTTGATTCATATCAAGCTTAACCTGCATCTCATTGTTCTTATGCTTAAGGTCATCTATCTGCTTACTAAGCTCAGCTATTTCTAACTTAGCGTTGTCATACAGATAAGCGTTCTCAGTTGCAAGTTTCTTATATTTCACTATGTCTAGTTTCTGAGCTTTTACCTTATCCTCATTCTTTTGCCATCTACCCTTAAATGAACTCCTTTCGCATTTTACCTCAAACAGTTCTGACTGAAAATTTTTACAGATTTGCCTAAGTCCAGGAATTATACGAGCACAAGTAGGATTGGGGCATATCTCAGCATCTTCGTCCTCAAATATATTCTTTTCTTCAACCACTGAACTCATTTTCTTTCTTTAGGTATGCAGCTTCTGAAAATCTTGAAAAATCGGCAAAAACGGCAAAATCGGCAAAAGTACTATTCAAAGAATAGTGTCAAAAACTTAAAACTGAAAAACGGAGGCCTTCGGAGTGGAATTTGGGGGTCCAAACGAGCTCCCCTGGACGTTAGTCCGGGGTAATTCTGGGGCTTGATGTCACGAACGTCGTGTTCAAATTTGAGCTTCTAACTCCAAACGAGTCAAAAGTTACGCCCGTTTCCGTGAAAGTGTGAAAAAGTGACTTTTTGCCGCAAAACCTGTTTCCGATCGTAAACCCTGTAAGTACGACCGTGAAATCTCTCCGGGTGTCACACGCTGCCTCTGCTCCTCTCTAAACTTTTCAGCAGCTTCTTCTTGCTCTTTCCTCCATCTCTCCTGAAAGGCTTGTTGTTCTTGTCTCCATTGGGTAAACGCTGCCTCTTGCCTCTCCTTCCACACCTTATCTTCCTTAAAAATGTACAGAAGGCCTTATAGATTCCTTGTTCCCCTCGGGACCACCTTGTAAAACCTGAAGGATGCCTAAGACCCGATGGGTCAACTATCGCTCCCCCGTGCACATTTGACCTCCGAGAGTTGCTTGGTGATCCTTGATCACCAATAGTTTTACCAACATTTTCTTCATCAACATTATCCTCGTGATTTTAATCATGCTCAGCTCCCTCTTCAGATTCGTCATCCCTTAAAAATTCTTGCTTTCTTCTGGTATTTCCATCCTCAAGGACATAGGCATGAGGCTTCTTAGTGAAAATCCAATCAGAATTGATCATCTTTTGCATATTAAATGGAACTGGATCAGCTTTATATTTTACAGCATCTGTCGGAACTACTCCCGCCTGTTTCAACAATTTGGATAGCAAACGACAGTGGGGGATTACACCACGGAAGTAATCTTCGTGTGATTCCCAAATATTAAGCAAGACCAAATGTTTATAGGACAATGTTGGCTTTCCTTTCACCAGTGCATACAACACTCGCACATCGTAATGTCGAACGTGAATCTTGTCACTAGTTCGTGGAATGACATTCCACGTCAAGATAGTCTCGATCAGCTTCGGCAAAGGTTTCAAATCTTCCATTCTTAAATCATTATAATCCAACGAATCTGGATCGGCAAATAGCTCCTCAATCATCATTCCCCACCCAGCTTCTTCCTTCTGGCAAAAGATTGTTTCACCACTCGGGTATTCATAAGGCCGTACGGGGTTTTTAGCCCCCGTGTTAAACTTTGCTAATGTATACAATACCTTAAACGACAATTCTACGGGAGTCTCATTAACATACCCGATCAATTTGGTAGTGTGTGGTGGTTTTTTTCCATCTTCCCTCTTCAACGTAGACATCCATTCTACTATTTGATCCAAATATACCTCCTTCGAGTTGTTGTCGTTAAAGGTTAATGCATCTCTCCATCCCAGGTTATCGAATCAATCAACTAAACCATAAGGTTCAAAATCAGTGATCGATGTGCCTCTCTCGGCAATAATTAAATGCTTTCGAACTTTAGTCTTTGCGATTTTATCCAAATATAAATCCTCCTGCCACACATCCACGAGTGTCGAGAGTCGTTCATTACTCTTCCAAACCGGTTTAGGAACTTGAACCGTTAGTTCTTCTTCGCGTGGTCTCTTGGATGATGAAGATGCTTTTGTATTGGCACCTTTCTTCCTTGGAGGCATTTTCCTGCATGTTACATAACATCATCAGCAAGTGAATACACAAACACAAGTCTTGATTCCCACAATTAACCCAAGATATTGCTCAAAAACACACACTTTAAGCAATATAAATTTCATGTAATTGCAAGCACCATTAATTATCTTTAAGAGAAACTTTACAAACTATTATATTTAGAAAAATCACATATGTGTTTCAAAATATAAAAGGTTTAACTTAAAGAAGTTATCTAGTAATCACATTGTACAATCACATGAAATTTAAACCCCCTGGTCGATCACTTCACCACCATAAACAAATCCAAACTATTTTAACTAAAACAAGCATGGTATACAAAAATGTTTAAATTTACCTCACAAGTTAAGTTAAGATAGTATAGAATTCATACCTTTTGCTTCTGTGTGTTGTGGAGAAGAAAAGAGATGCAAACTCTATGAAAAACACCCAAAAACTTCAAAAATTTTGAGATCTTTAGTGCTAAGATTCGTCACAATGGCTCGATTTTTTCAAAAACTAACAGATGGGTTTTACTCCTCTTACTTCTCCGGTCATTTTGACTATTTATTTGCAAGATTTTGTGAAGGAATGAGAGAGTCAGGAATTTGGGTTTTTAGGGTTCTTCAGGGAGTTGGATGAAGGCGCAGAGCAATAGGTGGAGAAAATAACTTACGGTTTAACTTTGTGGAGAAAAAAATCTCTGGATAAAACCCAGTTGAACCATGGATAAAATTTGACCCATGTGTTTTTGTTTTCTCACCGTATTCTTTACCTCACTTGGTTTTCAAGGTCGTAAGTACAACGGTGAATCAACCAAGAAATTCACCACATCAATTTTGGTTCCCGAGATGTCCATTGCACTTAGATATGGCTTCAACCGATGACCATTGACCACTTGAGTTTGCCCGTCCTTCTCATCCACAATCTCTATCTCACCGAAATTACCAATCCTTTTCACCATATATGGGCCCATCCATTTGCTCTTTAGCTTGCCCGGAAAGAACTTGATGCGTGAGTTGTAAAGCCAAACCTTTTGGCCTACTACAAATGTTTTCTTCCGGATCTTAGCGTCATGAACCGCCTTCATTTTCAACTTATACGTTTCTGAACACTCGTATGCTTCACTACGTAACTCTTCCAATTCACACAATTGAAGCTTCCTTTCCTTACCTGCCACATCGAAGTCAAGGTTAACATTTTTCATCGCCCAAAGAGCACGGTGTGCCAATTCCATAGGCAAATGACATCCTTTACCATATACCAATCGATAAGGAGTTGTTCCAATCGGCGTTTTGTACGCGGTTCGATAGGCCCATAAGGCATCATTTAAACGTAAAGACCAATCCTTACGGTCCGGCCGAACCGTTTTTTGCAAAATTTCTTATATTTGCCGATTAGACACCTCCACTTGCCCACTCGTTTATGGGTGATAAGGCATAGCAACACGGTGGTGGACTCCATATTGTTTGAGCAATTTTCCAAACTGAAAATGTTTGAAATGGGACCCCCCATCGCTTATGATAGCGCGAGGAACACCATGCCGACTAAAAATGTTTGTTTGGACAAATTGGCAAACAACCTTGTGATCATTGGTTCTTGTGGCTATTGCTTCAACCCATTTTGACACATAGTCAACAGCGACAAGAATATAGTAATTTCCAAACGAGTTGATAAATGGACCCATAAAGTCAATTCCCCAAACGTCAAATATTTCAACAACAAAAATAGGGGACATTGGCATCTCTTCCCGTTTGGAAATTCCACCCACTTGTTGATAACGGACACAACGTTTGCTAAATTCAATTGCATCTTTAAAAACACTTGGCCAATAAAAGCCACAATCAAAAACCCTATGACCCGTTTTCCTTCCACTAAAATGCCCACCACACGCATATGAATGCGCATGGGCTAACACACTTGGCACTTCCTCATCGGGAATACACTGCCTTATGATTTGATCGGGTCCGATCTTGAAGAGATCCTGATCATCCCAAATGTAGTGCTTTGCTTGAGAAGCGAAGTGCTTCTTTTTTTGTAATGACCAAAATTCTGGAATTTTTCCTGCACTCAAATAATTCACCAAGTTAGCAAACCATGGTAATTTGGAAACACCAAATAAACACGCATCAGGAAATTTATCATGTATAGCATCAAAATCATTATCACAAACAGAAGGAATGCGAGAAAGGTGGTCCGCTACTACATTTTCAGTTCCTTTCTTATCTTTCACCTCAAAATCAAATTCTTGTAGTAGCAAGACCCATCTAATTAGTCTTGGTTTAGCATCCTTCTTTTCCATCAAATACTTAATAGCACCATGATCCGAATAGATAATAACCTTACCCCCCCCCCCCCCAAATATATGACCGAAATTTATCAAGGGCATATACAACCGCTAATAACTCTTTTTCCATTGTAGTGTAATGTAATTGAACATCTGAAAGAGTTTTACTAGCATAATAAATTGCAACGGGCTTTTTATTCACCCGTTGCCCCAACACCGCCCCCACGGTATGATCACTTGCATCACACATGATCTCAAATGGAAGAGACCAATCGGGGGCTTGTAGTATTGGAGAGGAAATGAGTTTTTCCTTCAAAGTGTTGTAGGCTTTTAGACAAGCTTCATCAAAGACAAAAGGTGCGTCTTTTAAAAGCAAATTGCACAAGGGTTTAGAAATAGCACTAAAGTCTTTGATGAACCGTCTATAAAAACCTGCATGTCCTAGAAAAGAACGAACTGCCTTGACATTGGTTGGAGCGGGTAGTGTGGAAATGACTTGAACTTTTGCGGGATCTACTTCAATGCCACGCTCCGAAATGATATGCCCAAGAACCACTTCTTCCTTCACCATGAAGTGGCTTTTCTCCCAACTTAGCACTAAATTTATTTCCGTGCACCTTTTAAGTACCTGTTCAAGTTGAGACAAACATAAGTCAAATGTGGTTCAAAAAATGCTAAAATCATCCATAAAAATTTCTAATGAATCTCCTATCAAGTCAGAAAAAATACTCATCATGCAACGTTGAAACGTTGCGGGTGCATTGCATAAACCAAATGGCATCCGGCGAAATGCAAAAGTACCATAAGGACAAGTGTATGTTGTCTTTTGTTGGTCTTCGGGGTGGATAGCTATTTGGTTATACCCCGAATAACCATCTAAGAAACAATAAAATTTCTGACCCAAAAGTTTATCAAGGATTTGATCAATAAAAGGTAATGGAAAATGATCCTTTGATGTTGCCGCATTGAGTTTTTTATAATCAATGCACACCCGCCACCCGGTGACGGGGCGAGTGGCGACTTCCTCACCATTTTCACCACGAACAACTTGGATTCCCGCTTTCTTTGGAACTGTTTGAGTTGGGCTTACCCAAGTGCTATCAGAAATGGGGTAAATAATACCCGCATCAAGCCACTTTAGAACCTCCTTCTTGACCACTTCTCGCATATTTGGATTCAACCTTCTTTGAGCATCCCTTGAAGGCTTCACATTCTCTTCCATGATGATTTTATGCATTACAATCGATGGACTTACCCCTTTCAAATCTGCAATTGTCCACCCAATTGCTGCCTTGTTTCTCTTCAACACTTTCATCAACTCTTCTTCTTGTTCCGGTTGCAAATTGGATGAAATGATGACCGGTAACGTTTCTTATTCTCCCAAGAATGCATATTTTAGATGCTTGGGCAACTCTTTCAACTCCACCTTAGGTGGCTCTTCTAAAGATGGCTTCAACTTTGAATCAATATGATCCGGTAAGCTTTCCACTTGATAGGTCCATGGTGGCCTTCCACTCTCAATTGCCATCGACTCCTTGACTTTACCACCCATTGACTCACGAATGTCTTCCATCTCCAACCTGTCATACGCAAAAACATTCTCAATGGTGTTTTCTTCACTCACACATGAAGTGTAAGGTTCGATACACCCGTCGACTATGTCCGCCATAAAGCAATCATGGTCGACTAGAAAGTTAGAATTACTTGAAAACACATTTAATCGCATCTTGCGATTCCCAAATGTAACATCAACCGACCCATCTCTACAACCAATTTGAGCATTAATTGTTGCTAGAAATGGTCTACCCAATAATAACATTTGGTTGTTTTTCTTTGTAACTTGATTCGGAATCAAACACCAAGAAATCAACCGGGTAATAAAACTCTTCCACCTTATCAATCACATCGGTTAACACCCCCCTCAGAAGTTTAAGTGATAAATCTGCCAATACCACGGTGGTGTCGGTTTTTTGTAAAGGACCGAAATCATGTTGATCATATAAACTTCCAGGGAGAATGTTAACACTCGCCCCAAGATCCAAAAGTGCACGATTTATTTTAAAATCACCAATTTGAATAGAAATCAATGGTGCACCCGGATTGTTAAGCTTTGGTGGGAGAGTACTTGACAACACGGCACTCACGTGAGCGGTAAGATCGAGCTTTTTAGGAAGATTTTGTTGTCGCTTTTGGGTGCAAAGGTCTTTGAGAAAATGAGCATAAGATGGAACTTGTTTAATTGCATCAAGTAAAGGCAAGTTAATTTTTACTTGCTTAAATGTTTCCCAAATTTCATCTTGTTATGGGCTTTTCTTTGAAAATGATGTTTTAGGTTGTTCTAGCAATGCCGAGGGGTAAGGGATGGTATTATCCTCCACACCCTTTTCCTTAGCATAACTCTTGATTTTTCATCTTTGAATTTTTCACAATCTTTACTTGATGTACATTTTTTAAAATCTTGTTCCACCTCAATTTCCTCCTCGGAACTATCATCTTCCACCACCCCTTCAATGATTGGTGGTGGAGGAACAACTTTGTTGTCATATGTTTTACCACTTCGAAGAAGACTTACATCATTGATTGGCACATGTCTTGTGGATTTTGAACTAGACCCTTGATGTTGAGGGTTGATCTTTGTGTCACTTGGTAGTTTCCCCATATCTCGTGTGGATACTTCCTCGGCCAGTTGACCCATTTTCTTAGTCAATGCACCTACCGTCTTATCCGAGATCTCTTGCTTTTGAACTACCCGTTTTAGAATTCCCATGATCTCATCCAACTTTGTGTTCACTGTTGGATCACTAGATGAAGAGCCTCCTTGCTGAGCATTTTGAAATTGGCCTTGATTTTGAGGGGCTCCTTGTTGATAGTTTCTTTGTTGATTCCCTTGAAAACCCCCTTTGGAAGTTCCCTTGGAGATTTTGTTAACGGTTTTGATATTGTTGTTGACCGCCTTGCTGACTTGACCCTTGAAAGTTGGGATTCATTTGATTTGAAGCATTTCCATAGCTGAAAAGTGGATGATTTCTCAGCCCTGAGTGATAGGTGTTCGAGATCTTGTTAAAATGTTTCTTGTCACCGTACACTTGATTCACCTCTTCACTTTTTCCCAAGTTCATAGGACATGTCAACGCCACATGTCCCATGTCACCACAAGCAGCACACAATTCGTATTCCTGCGAAACAGAAGAAACATCCTTTCCCAAACTTTGGCATATTAAATCCATTTTTCTGCTCTAAAGAGTTAAATCTATCATTTTGAGCATGATCATTTACCGACTTGACACTAACCGGTTTTGCTCTCCGATTTACGGATGCTTGAGTTTTTGAGCCTTTGCTTAGATTTTCTAAAAAGTCCCATGCATAATCTTCATGGTGGGTTAGAAAATTTCCACCACTACTTGAGAAAACCATTTGATTTGAATCGGGAAGTAAACCATCATAAAAAGTTTTGACCAATTCCCATTTCTCAATCCCGTGATGTGGACACAATCGAAGCATTTCTTTAAAGCGGGTAAAAGCCTCGTGAAAGGCTTCACCGGATTGTTGAGAAAAAGATTTGATTGCAATTCGAGCATCACTAGTCTTTCCCATCGGGTAGTACTCATCAAGAAATGCTTGTTGCATCTCATCCCATGTACGGATACTACCCGGTGGAAGTGTCAAAAACCATTGTTTAGCCTTATCTTTTAGTGAAAATTGAAAAAGGTTAAGCTTTACCTCATCATGTGTGAAACTTTGGCTTCCAATGGTGCTACAAATAGCTGCAAACTCGTAGAGATGAGAGTAAGGTTCATCGGATGCAAAACCTCTAAACGTTGGAATGATGGAAAGGTATTGAGGACGGATCTCGAATTGCCTTCCATTTTGGTGAGGTGGCACTACCGGCGATGGATTCCGGTGAATAGCCGGTCGAAAATGACTATCAACTCCCATAACTCTTTGACCTTGTCCTCCTTGAAATCCTTGTTGACCTTGGAATCCTTGTCCACCTTGGGCTCCTTGTTGACCTTGGAATCCTTGTCCACCTTGGACTCCTTGTTGACCTTGGACCCCATGATTAAAAACCCCAAATTGTTGGTTTTGTGGTTGTGCTTGAAAAACGGGGTTATAATTCCATTATGGTTGACCTTGGCCTTGCCCCCCACATTGATTGAGATGGTGATCCCAATTGTTTTGTTATCCCTCGTCTTCTCCAGCACCACCATTGTCTCCTTCAAACCAACCCCCATCATGGTTTGTTCCATGAGGGCTACCTTGGCTACCATTAACCAAATTATCATGTTCATTCTCGAAATTCAGATACTCTTGATATCCATAGTGACCTGCTCCTTGAAATTGGCCTTGATTCCCCGGATTTGCCATGCTTGACCTTGATGAACTTGATGAGCTGCTACTATTGCTTTGAGCTTGAACAACTGGTTGTGATATAGATGCTCGCAAACTAGATATATGGAGAACTCTGTTGTTCCTTGCTAATCTTTCAATTTCTGGCTCAAATGCTAATGGTGAAGATCTTCCAGAAAACCGAGTGTGCATGCAATAACCTATTACCTGCACAAGTAACACACCTCGCGTAGTAGAGAAATAACAAGCAATAGACTTTATGATATTTTTTGATTTTTGAATAAATTAAAAACAAAGAATAAGTACAAACAAACTAAAACTACAAACCAAGCGCACCAACTCCCCGGCAACGGCGCCAAAATTTGATCGACGTCGAAGTGTCGATCAAAAATAGAAGAGAGTTTGTGTTCCAAATATCCTCACTTGAACAACTAGCAAGGGTAAGTGGGTTGTCGAATCCAAGAGGAGTTAGTGGTTGATGTGTAGTTCAGATTGATTACTATGGCTAACATAATGTAAAATTTATGATTTGATGATGATTAAGACTAATTGCATAAACACAAATGAAAAGAGAATTTACTTATAATAAACAAAATAGTTGCTCCCGGGTTCAAAGTTCAATCGATCACAAATAAAACTTAGCATACATTTGAAACAAGGATGAGCTACATACACATAACTCAAATTACATTCATATCAATCTAACAATGAAATGTGATTACAACTATAGCACATATACACTAACACTAGAGTATCCCTAGGTGGAATGGTAGCAACGGGTAACCTCAAGCATTTCACAACAATTCATGACGAATCTTGGCAATGGAAACATATACGACACATCTAGAGTATCTCTAGGGTGGAATGCAACCAACGTAGATTTCTACACATAAAGTGTTTTGCACATTGACATAAACGTAATACTACTAAACAAACTCATAAACATTCACGTGACATAATTACAAGTAGCAAAGTATTCCCAAAATCAAACACAAGTTTAGTCTTACAAGTTGAATGAACTCCTACACCCGGTTGCAACTATGAATTGATTAGCCGAACATGATCTTCATACCGAAACGTGGATTGATTTGATGAAATAGATGATTGAGCATCAATTGATTGACCAAAAATTGCCCCAATATGTCTCCTCTAAGTCCCCAAGTCGGAATATGTGAAGAAACTGCAGAAAAACCATAAAAAACGCATCTTGGCCGAAGATTTGGGAGCACAAAAACTGCCGTCACCGTATAATACTGTGGATTTCACCGTATCATACGGTGATCAAATATTCTTTACAGTGGAATAATTATGTGCTACAGTGGAAATGTGAACAACAATACAGTGGAGTCACTGTATTATACGGCCAATCCCACCATATCATACGGTGGACCTAACATCTTTTATTTTCCAACCTTTCCATCCAAATGAGCTCGAGACTTGATTCTTTCCACCATAATTGCATCATTTCTTCATCATCAACCTACAACATATAAACCACTCAAAGTAGTATGTTTTGAAAGAAATCCAATGTAAATCTAATGCAATTACATGATTACTACCCACACTAAAATTGATCACATCATATGCTACTTTATCTATGGCATTGCCAAAAGACATTCTTCATCAATTTAAAATGCATACAACTTCTAAAGCTTTGTGGGATGCTCTATGTAACAGGTGTGAAGGAAATGCTTAATATAAAAAGAGCAAGAAGAAGGTCTTATTGAGAGAATATGAAAATTTTTGTCATGTTCAAAATGAAACTATCAATGATTTAATTTCAAGGCTCTCACACTTGGTAAGCGATCTTGAGATAGTTGGAATAAAAAAAAGAAGCCAATGAGTTGAAGGAAAAACTGTTAGATGCTTTGCCTACTAAGTAGGAAGGTTACATTTTATTGTTAACTCATGACAAAGGCTTTGATGAGTTATCTTATGATGAATTGAGAAGGAATCTGTTAGCAAGAGAATTAGATATGCTCAGGGTTAAGACATTACTAGCACAAGTACAAATCCCAGATGTCTACTTTGGAGAAAATGCTTCTACTATTCATGCAAAGATGAAAACAAGTTCAAATTCATCTCCTACTGCTTTGTATGTGGAAAACTCTTCAACTGGGTATTCAAATGTGTCTAGAGGACCATCCATGGGAACTTATACTCAGAATGTTGCAGTTACATATCTAGTTCATTCTAGTCAATCTGCATTTGTTTAAAATCAAAATCAATTTTCTGCAAAAACAACAAATGATTTTATGGCATTGTTCTCTGCCATGGTATCTTCGTATGATGGTGTGATTGCAGGGAAGTTAACAAGTATTGAGTTGACCGATGAGGATTATGAACAGATCGATGCTGCTGATTTAGAATTTATGGATATTAACTGTTCTATGGCAATGTTGGTTCAAAGAGGGAAGGAGTTCATGTAAAGAACGGGAATAAATGATTTGAATCCTAAAGGGAAGCTTGGGTTTGATAAAGCTAAAGTCAGATGTTACAATTGTCAAAATTATGGTCACTTTGCCAAAGAATGCAGCCAAGCTAAAAAGCAAGAAACTTCTCGTTTGTATCATAAATATGCTGGAAAGAATTCAGGGAGTAACCCTAATCCTTCTACTTCTACTACAATGCTAATGCTTCAAGTTCGGAAACTAAGGCTTTAGTTTCTCAAAGTTGTGAAGGATATGATTGGAGTGCTGATTTTCCTGATAAATCTGCCTTTTTGTGCAGTTCTGCAACTAAAAATGTGGTGATTTAAGATAATTCTGAACTTCCTCGAGATGATTTTCTTGGAGATGCTCATCAAGAATTCATGGTTGATATACAGGTTGATTCTAAACTTTGTGATCATTGTGCTTTAACTACTAACCAATTAAAGGAACTTTTTGATGAGAAAGTGAAGTATTATGAGAAATACTTGCTGGCAGAAGAAAATAGAACAATTTTCAAACAAAGGTGGGAAGTTGTTAAAGAAGAATTAAAAAAGGAACATGCTTTGATTCTTAACACTAAAGTTGAATTGAATAATAAAACTGAGGAATTCATCTTTTCTGAGAAAAAGCTTGCAGAAGCTACGGCTAAAATTTTTGATTTAAATATTGAAATCTTGGATCTTAAAAGACAAATTGAGAATTTCAAAAATTCAGCTTCCTTTGCAAGTTATTTGTGCAAAGATGAAACCTTGAAAGAAGTGTTCAAAGAGTCTAGGTGTAATTCAGTTCCACCACCAATTTCTCATGATTTGGGACCCAGACTGAAAGCAAGCCAGCTATTGTATTTGATTACTCTAAGTTCACTGAGAACTTGCTTGGGTCGTCTGACCGACACAAGGGCACATATAGGAAAAAGCCTGGAAAACATGAATTAAAACCAAATCATGTTGTTTCCAAACCATCATAATCCAGTGACTCTGTGGTTGACAAACCTGTCATTATGATTAAGTCTGAAACTGGTGTTAAACAGAAGCCTTTAGAAGTTGCGATGAAAATTGTAACAACTGAAAAGAAAATGAAAAAGAAAATTTTGCTAAAGGTCTTGATTTGTTTTATGAAAAAGATAACATAAATGAAGGAAATCAAACCAGACCTGATGTTACTACAATTCCAGATCCTCTTCCTAAATCTGTTAAATTTAGTGCAATTGGTTTTGGATCAAACAATGTTGAACGTTCTGAGGTCAATCAGAAGAAATCTCAGAAATTTCAGAAGCCTGATAAGAAAGGTGTCAATTCATTTGACACTAAATCTGAGAAAATTGATGAGAAGTTGAAAGGCAAATCTGAGATTGGTGAATCTTCTACCACTTAGAAAATGTATTTTTTGAAAAGAAGTGATACTATTTTCTCAGATGTAATGTTTCCGATATGTTGTGTTGATCCAACACGTATTGCCAAAGTTTTCAACGTTGCACCAGGAGTGAAAGTATTATCTGATGGTGAAAATGTTTCTCCATCTAAGTCAAAACCCAGACCAAATGATCAGAGATTTCAATCCATATCAAAATCACCAAATGATCAGAAATCTCAATCGAGATCAAAATCACCAAATGATCAGAGATCTAAATCCAAATTAAAATCACTAAAGTACTCACCAAAGAGTTTTTATAAATCTGATGGTCAGTTTTCTTTTTAAAAAATTCATTTAAGTATGAATCATATGGTTTTTGAGATGATTACAATTTTTATGATGACTTTGGTGAAGGGTCATCATATGGGCAGTTTGGACAATACAAGTCTACATCCACGAAAACAAAAAGTTATTCTGAAAATTGTGGTGTGGATGAGTATGGGTTTTACAATGAGTTTGGGATATTGGTCCGTTGTTTAAACCTTTTCCTAAGTTCAAATCTAGGATGTTTAAGACCAAGAAACCAAAGGAAATCATTCAGTCCATCTATGATGATAGTTCAACATATGAATTTGGAAATCCCATTGAGCTTATCTTTACTGGTCTTCGAAGGTGTTATCACTGTTATCAACGTAGTCACTTACGTAATAGGTGTCTTATTCTTGCTAAAATGAGAGCTTCTGCTGTGAAAAATGAAAAATCAGAAAATTCTGATTCTGATTCAAAGTCTGTTCAAAAGAAAAGATGGTAGATGAGAAGATGGTTGCCAAGCATCACTTTAAACGTGAAAAGTTTTTTAAACATAATCAAAGTACTTTTGGTAATTCATCAAATTATGCTTCCACATCTAACTCATTTATTCCATCGTTGAAACAGAAGTGGCTTCCAAAGTTATCATCTAAAGCCACTGAAGATTTTTCTGAGGACACCGGTCGACCCAAAGCTGAAAGCTTGGGTCCAGATTTCAACTAATTATCTGCAGATTTGTGCAAGGAGCTCGAAAAAAGGCTGTCAACAACTTCTGGGTGGTTGATAGTGGAGCTTCCCAGCACATAACGGGTAAGATCTCCCTGCTGTCTGAAGTGAAACCAATTACTGGTGGGAATGTTACTTTCGCTGGAAATAAGGGCGGCAGAATTATCGGTGAAGGAAAAATGGGGAATTAGAGTGTCACATCTGATCGTGTATAATTTGTAGAAGAGTTGCAACACAACCCGCTAAGTGTGTCTCAGATTTGTGATAAACAGTTCACTACTGCTTTCACAAGTTCTGAGTGCTTGATCTTGAAGCCTGGAATCAAAATCCCGGATGAATAAATAGTGATGTGTGCATGACGGTTTAGAGATTTGTATGTCCTGAATATGAATTCTAAGTCTTCGTCTGCAGTTCTTGTAACGTGTTTCATTTCAAAAGCCACTGAAAAAGAGTCTGTTATGTAGCATCGCCGTATGGGACATATCAATTACCGGAAGATGAACTACTTGGTAAATCATAATCTAGTTGAAGGCATTAAAAAGAATCGTTTTACTTTTCATGATGTGTGCGTTTCCTGCAAAAAGGGAACGCAATGGAAGAAATCACATCCTTCCAAACGAATCAATACGATTGTTACACCATTGGAGCTACTTCATATGGATCTCTTTGGTTCTGTGAATGTTCGTAGCATTGATGGTAAATACTATTGTCTGGTGATTATGGATGATTTTTCATGTTTGGAGGATCGTTATTAGTTAGAGTTAAACTAAAACAAAAGCCCTTTACTTGCAAATATAACCCTGCGGAATTAAAGTTATATTTCACTTTACATAAGCGATATTTAGTTCTTGTGTATAATGTAAAAGCTTGATTTGCATAAGATATTAACAACGAAGTAAAAAATACTCGGCACTATTTTCATTAACTCAAAGCTACACTATTACAAGTTGTTCAGGAACAGATGTTGTTCGTGATATACGTGATATATAAACTATGAGCTAACTAAGCTATATATAGTGCTGATGAGATCAATGACAGCCATTGATCTCATGCTATCTAATCTAGACCGTAAACAATAAAGTCAAATACAAGCTACCAAAAGAATAAATATCGATATTTGGAATATCTTGCGTGTTTGCAGCAACATACTACTTTAGGAGCGCGGCTTGAATCAGATATAGAAGCATACGAGAAGCTTTTGCGGGATTAGACTTGCTGAAAAGACATCTCAGGAAAAGTCCGGTTGAACTCATTATCTGGTGGATAATCGAGTTCACCCGGAATATTCGCTAAAGGACAAAACTGCTTCTTTCCGCTTGAACAGCCAGTTCCGCTTGAAGTGAGAATTCCGCTTCTGAAAACTTTAACTTCAGCCGGAACATAACAAAATTGGCTTTCAGCCGGAAATATTCCAAGCGCAATATTCTTTACAATCTCCCCTTAAGCTGATGCTGTCAAATTCCAATGTTTATCTTCAAAAATTGACTTGTACCCAAAAATCTTCTTCTTCTTAACCTACTTGTCCGTGGTTTTGATGTTGGCATCCAGGTTTTGAGAAAGCTCTTTAGAATTTGTTTTGGTCACCTTCACATACTTGAAAGATTCCCAGTCCAGTTCGCTCCATTCTTCTTGAACATAAATGGACTCATGAACTGTGAAGGTGCCGTCGGCTCTGTGAACATAGAATATATAGCTTCTCTTCCTCTTCCCAAATGATAAATTTTATCTTCTTTGCAGGCTCTTCTTCTTCTTTTGCTGAGTCATCATCTAAATTGCTTCTGTAGAGCATTCCACAGTTCAGCACAGTTGGCTCAATGAGAAGCCTTAACATATGCTCAGCTCTTGATGGACTCATAATTTCTCTAAGCTTTAGAATGATGCCAGTCATTTGTAGCAAAGAGAGGAATGTAGTGGCCTTGCAAGCATTTACCACCTGAGTTGTGCCATTTGCCAAATTGAAGGTGAATCAAAAGTGGCTTCATCTATTGTCCAACCCACAATCTTGTTCTTTCTGGGTGGAGCTTTTCTTCTTTGCTTTTGATCTCTTTTGCTCTTGGCATGCATCATCTTCCTTTTTCTCATTATCCTTTCTTCATCAGAATCATTTGCTAATTCTTGCACAATAGGTCTTTTGCCTTTAGCAGATGATGAAGAAGGACCAGATTGAACTTCAGTAGGTTTGGTGATGGTGGTGGAAGGTTCTTTGATGGTGAGTGGAGGTAGGGAAGTTTGTGTTGGTGGTTTAATAGGCTCTTCTTCTTCTTTTGCTGAGTCATCATCTAAATTGCTTCTGTAGAGTATTCCACAGTTCAGCACAGTTGGCTCAATGAGAAGCCTTAACATATGCTCAGCTCTTGATGGACTCATAATTTCTCTAAGCTTTAGAATGATTCCAGTCATTTGTAGCAAAGAGAGGGATGTAGTGGCCTTGCGAGCATTTACCACCTGAGTTGTGCCATTTGCCAAATTGAAGGTGAAATCAAAAGTGGCTTCATCTACTGTCCAACCCACAATCTTGTTCTTTCTGGGTGGAGCTTTTCTTCTTTGCTTTTGATCTCTTTTGCTCTTGGCATGCATCATCTTCCTTTTTCTCATCATCCTTTCTTCATCAGAATCATTTGCTAATTCTTGCACAATAGGTCTTTTGCCTTTAGCAGATGATGAAGAAGGACCAGATTGAACTTCAGTAGGTTTGGTGATGGTGGTGGAAGGTTCTTTGATGGTGAGTGGAGGTAGGGAAGTTTGTGTTGGTGGTTTAATGGCTTCTGTTGTAGGGCTTGAAGGTGGAGAAAGTGGGAAAATATTAGAGAAATCCATGGTAGGAGGAGGCTTCTTCTTAAGGGGGACAATTGGGGTAAAATTGTCAGTTCTGTATCTTGGGTTGGCAAGTTTGGTTGCTACCTTCTTGGAAATTTAAGGTGGTTTGTATGGAATAATGGCAAATGACTGTGGAAGTGATGAAACTGTTGTAGATAAGGGGCTTGGGTCATATGTGAAAGAAGGTGGAGGTGGCATATCTGCATCATCAGTGAATTTAGGTTTGACATTTAAGTTTGATGATGTACCTGAAGTGAATTCTGAAGGTGCAGGCATCACAAGCTTTGGATTAACTACAGCTATGTCTCCTTTGAGCTCATAAAAGATTGTATCGATCAGGTTGCAAAGTTCTCTGATTTTCAACTGAGCTATCTCTTCTTCTGTTTTCAGTTTCTTGATCACAAGAGCCCTCTTTATCATTTTCAACAATGAGTAGTTTTCATCATTCCTTATTAGCTCGGTAGGCATTTGTGAGGCAATGGAGATTAGTCTTTTCCTATCAACCTCAGTCATTTCTTCCAAATTGTAGTCCTTCAATCTCCAATTGAAGGAACTAGTCTTTGCTTCTTCCAACAACCTTTCAATAACTCCATCCTGAGAATACAGATCCAGTTCCTCTTGAAGTTCTTGGGCTAGCCTCTCATCTTCCGCTACCCTTTTTGCATCTTCCACCATCTTCAGCATAGCTTCAGCTTCAGGAGTTTGAACCACCTGTTGAATAGTTCTTGGAATTTCAGTTTGAACATGTTAGGTACTCCTCAAAGCTATCAATGTTGCAGCTATGTCTTCAGCTTAATTGCTTCCCTATTCTTCCGGTTGATCCACAGGTGGCTGATTAGACCCATCAATACCAAAGATTGAATCGCCAGGGCCATACACTTCCACCTGGGTTGCAATTTGGCTTTCCGGTTGAACAACTAGTTGGGCTTCCGTCTGAACTTCCGCTCGAACATCCGCTCGAACTTCCGCTTGGACAATGTTGGAGCCTTCAGTCACCACTTGAGGTTTCGTGACTTTAGGTTCTTTATCAGCAATTTCCAACACCTCCGTACCTTCATCTTCACCAATCAAATTCTCATCACCTCCTTTAGATACAGTGGCCACTGCAACAGTTGCAGTGCTTCCTTCAACTTCTTCAGCTACATTGCTGGTGGAGGCAGTTTTCCTTTCCATATGATCACTGGCTCTTTCAGCCAGAAATATGACATTCTTTAACAGGCTTGTGATCATGTTGATGTGCTCAGGGAGAGCACCAGAAATTAGCATTGAAGATTTCACCAGTTCAGTGAGGTTGGGATCTTCAAATGGAGATATGGCAATTAACTTACTGCTCTTCATATTGACCCAACTCTCTTCGACTGTGATGGGTTAAACGCCAACTCTTTTGCAGGCTGTGGCTCTAACTTCAGCTGGAATTCTTTCTGTTTCTTCTATTTCAATGATAGCTGGTGTAGAAGTCAACTTCTCCCCCAATTTGACAGTATCAGCTTCAACAGCTTCTATGTTAGGGTTTGAAGGACCTACCTCAGCTTCAGTTGGAGTAGCTTTGACCAAAGTAGCAACAATTAAGTTTAAGTGATCAACCTGTGCTTGAAGGTTTAGGTACAGTTTCGTCAATTCAGGTAGTGTAAAGCTGTCCTCAACTGGATTTTTACCAGTATCCCTGGACAAAACCAAGCTAGCAATCCGAGATTGATCAGCAGTGGTACCCACGGCTTCTTGGCACCTGGGATTCTCTTCATCTGTTTCAGCAACCCTTGGTTCCAATGAAGGACTTCTAGGTGCTGTTTTAGAGAAGATTGCCGCAGATTGGGTCTTATTGATGTTACTGCTGGCACCAAGATCTAGTGGGGATCCTTGGGCAGCAGCAACCCTTTCTGCATGAATCTCATCCGAACTCCTGAGATTCACCTCCGGTGAGGAGTGGGGGCTCGATGCTACAGTGTCTTGGCCTATCAGTATGTTCTCAATTAATGAGGTAGGTGAGTTAATAACACCTTCATTTAGGCCAAGATTGAGAGCACTGTCACTCCTAGGTGATAGGGGTTGTTGGGGTGAAAAATGTTCAGATGGGGAAGGTACATCTGCATCTAATGACTCCCCCTCAAATGAAGGATCATCTCTAAGAGAGAATCCCACTTTTACCAGTTTCCGTTTAGGCTTTTTGCCTTGAACGGGGTTAGAAGCTTCAGGTTGGCTGGTGGTACTAGGTGGAAGAGACCTAGTGACCACAGTTCTCTGTCTTTTAAAAGTGACAGGAAGTGATTCGGTTGAGGAAGTGGCAGTGGTAGTTTTTGTGGAAGCTTTCCTCTTTTTGGATTGAAAAGTTTTTAGAGTAGAGGAAGATGGGACAGATGTGGGATCAGAGACCATAGGGTTTGTGGTTCTGTCATCTTGAGCAGGATGCTCAGTTGCTGCTACAGTTTCCGTTTGAACCTCAGCAGGAGCAGGTTCATTAGGAAACTGCCTTGGAAGTGGTAGGGGATAGTCAATGTCCCTTCCAATAAATGCAGTCTTATTTAAAGCTAAGTTTGAAAAAGTTTTCTCATTTAGAAGTTTAGGTTGCAAAATTGTACCAACCCAAACAATTTGGGGGTATTCTTCTTTGAGAATATGTGTCAAAACCTAGGGTACACATAATGTGACAACCCTAAAACTTTTTGCTTTCTTTCCCCCAGCGACGATAGCAACGACGACAGCTGATGCTGCGAACGCTACGACACAAGAATAATTTTCGGGACGAAAATTCCAATTTCAGGGGAATGATGTGACACCCGAGAATTTCAAGGTTAACTTCCGTTAGACAAACCCGTTAGTTACGTTATAAGTGTTAACTTAGTAACTAATGCTTAACTAGGCCGAATACGTCCACAACCTTTGGTTGATCACCGAACCCGTCCATATGTGTTATGTGTTCATCATTGATTGTCTTTATGTGCAATGTGATTTAAATACATGACTTATTATTGTGAATAGCATGATTAATTGTAAATACTTGATTATGTGAAAATTGCCTAAATTTGGTAGTCAGCGAAACTACCGAGCGAAACTACAGATTCGCCCGGTAGCCGGCTAGACTGATCAATGTAACCGAGACCAGAGCTAGTTTCGCCTGGCCAGCGAAACTGCCAGCGAAACTAGCCTCTGATATAAATAAACTTAATGAACCCTAGTAGCCTCATTTGCCTCATTTCACAACCAACACACACATACACTCCTCTGGAACCTGGTCAGCCGAGAATACCATCAAGAGACCAAGATCTTAGCCGCTAGACCATCATCTCATCTCATCTATCGATTCTTGAACCAAACGTGAGTCCCAAAAACCTTTATTTATGTGTTTTCTATGTGTTTCTTTATAAAGTATGCTCAAACCTTCATGAAAACTTGTATGCTTCTGAGATAATGCTTAGGAATGCTAGATCTACCATAAAGTCAGCAACTTTACGTTTAAAAACAAACCATGATGATGATTTATGCAATTTTGGTCATTTTAGGGTTTAGAAGTGTTTTTAGAGATTTGATGATTAAAATGCATGTAAAACATGATAAAGCTGCTTGATTTATGTTGGTAAATGCCTATGGATGCTAGATAATGAATTGCATGTATGATCAGAAGCTGTTAGGTTGATTTTTAGGCAAATCCGTATGTTTTTCGCGACCAGCGAAACTGTCTGTTCTCTGGGCGAAACTAAGTAGCGAAATTATATCTCCTTCCAGCGACACTGACCAGCGAAACTATAGTGTCGCCGGGAACCTGACCAGACCAGCTCGAGCGAAACTATCGAGCGAAATACCTGAACGAAAGTTCAAACCAGTTTCCCTGCGAAACTAGGCTAGCGAAACTGCGTCAGCAGTTTCGGGCGAAACTAGCCTAGCGAAACTGTGTTACCGGGCATTGCCTAGCGAAAGTGCTGCCCGTGCACCTAGCGAAACTGTCTAGCGAAACTATGCTAGCGAAACTAAGACCTGACCTAAAAACCAAACTTGTGAAATTTGCTCAAGTGTTATGCCATGACTTACATGATTATGCCATGATGAAACATGTTTGATATCTGATTCATGTGAACCCTTGTTTATGATCAACCATTGGTGTCGTGTGTCGGTATGTCGAGTCATAGTTGCAACGTGCTATGTTATGGGCCATAGTGACGTTAAGTAAAGGTTAGACACGAAACTAATACTTAAGACCTAAACGTGTTCTAGGTCTTCGTTAAGCAAACATAAATTGGATTTCTTGAAGTGTAGCAGTGCAACCAAAGGTGAGTGTCACTAACCCGCTTACCGTGAGTCCGTTTGGGCCACACAGAATAACTTAACGAAAACAATGCTGATAAACTCGAGAGTGCTAGGCACCTCACTGATGAACATGAGAACACGGGATGCTTGGCACCCACTTGATGAACTGAAGTGTTTTATGGGGACACTTGTGAACTCCGAACAAACTGTTTTTCCGAAACAAAACTGAAAACGTTTTAATATGGCTAGCGTAGGTTAAAGTCTAAACCATATGATATCACATGTTTTCTAAGGATGCCTTATAACTTAAAAGTCCTCAACTAAAATTGTGCCATTAATTGTAAAGCGAGGGGATGTTGGGTAGATCTACTGGAGTTTGACAAACTCCGCCCCGTGGCACGGGAAGTGCACGGAGGAACAATATCAGCCTATTCGACCGTGGTCCCGGGGAGGACACGGGGGAGGCAGAAACCGCGATGACTAGGTCCGCACCGTACGGGATGGCTCGGCCCCCACAGAATAAGTCAGCTTTGGTACAAACTTCCTTAGAGCATGGAACAACGGATTAGCTACCCGCGATATCGGTTGAGTCCTTTAACTTTACGGAACTAGTACATACCCGATGACGTAGGTCACGGACAAACCATTTATAAACTGAGATTTAGTTACGAGCATTGCTTTTCACAAATAAATAACTTGTAAGTATACCTTGACACGAATTATGATTATGAGATCGGGCCAATGCATGACAAGCCCACTGTGAACTCACCAACCGTTAGGTTGACACTTGCGTGGTTTAAACTTTTGCAGATCGCTAAGGAGTATCCACCGGAGGTTGGCATGGCACGTGAAGACTCTTATTTTTTATTTAACTTAAACTGGGGATTTATAAAACAATGAATTTGTAAGGCACGTGGTTAGTGCCAGGATAATTATTTTCCGCTGCGTATGTAATTTAAGACTTTGATTTATAACTTGTGTTTGAACTAACCCTGATTCGTTTAGTATTTGTAACTATGGTTGTGGATCCTGGTCTAGCCGCGCCCCTTAACGGTATAAACTCCGTTAGTGGTATTTTGGGGGTGTGACAGATTGGTATCAGAGCCATGAGTTGCAGAGAACTGGAATCATTTTTGAAAACGATTTGGAAACTGCAACTTGAAAACCTTGGTTACAAAACGAACAAACAAATTCCCAAAGACAAAATTTTTACGTGCCAACCTGGGATACTCGCTCTGCTGTGTAAGTAAAAGCTTAGTACGTACTGATATATGTATATATATATATAAGTATATATATAGACCGTGTCTAAGTAGTCTAACGGAAGACCTTAGGAAATTTTCACACACGAATACGAAATGCGACCGCGAATACGCACACTACTCTGGGGAAAGCGACAACGAAACGATGCTACACGCTACGTCCTGATTTCTGCTACGACGACTACGCCGACGGTGACTTTATGGGAAGCCGACCTTCGACGATAGCATTTACGACGTTCTTCGACGACGCCTCAATTTGCACGAAAATTTTTCTGGACTAATAGCGGGATAACGGGAACTGGCTAATATACATATTATGGGATATGTATAAAATATAACTGTGACTGAACACTGGCTACTTTAACTGTTCAGCAAGATGTCTGGAAGAGGAAACGGAAGAGGTGGCATAAACATGACGCCTGCACAGCTGCAAGCGATGATTAATGAACATGTGCAAGCCGCGGTGGCAGCCGTCCAAGCTGCATATGCCGCACAGGGTAACTATTATGCCGGTTAAGGCACAGAGCAATTATATCATGACCTGTTTAATTTTAAAATCCGAACTATTTATGCATCAGGAAACCAGCACCACTGCACGTTCAAGTCCTTCATGGACTGTAAGCCGATGACATTTTCCGGCGAAGAAGGAGCTGTAGGACTCCTTAGGTGGATTGAGAAGTCCGAAAAGGTTTTCTCCATGTGTAACTGCCCAGCTGAAAGCAAGGTGAAGTTTGCTACTGGTACCTTCGAAGGAGCCGCACTCTCCTGGTGGAACGCTGAAATTCTGATGGTTGGGCTAGACGCGGCTAACAACATGCAGTGGGCAGCATTTAAGGAGCTGATCATGGAAGAATACTGTCCACGTGACCAAGTCAAGAAGCTTGAGGGTGAATTCCTGAATTTGAAGATGTCTGGGTCTGAGGTTGAACAGTACACTGCACGATATCACGAGTATGAGGTCTTGTGCCCCTCAATGGTTGACGCTGAATTCAAACGCATCGAGCGTTATCTGGAAGGCCTCGCGCCTCAAATCAAAGGATTGGTGACTGCCAGCAACCCTGCGACCGTACAGCAAGCCATTCGTTTGGCTCACAAACTCACTGATCAAGAGGTCGAGAAAGGTACTCTACCTGCGAAAGCCACCGAGAAGACTGCCTTGAGCGGCAAGAGAAAGGCTGATGATGAAGCTCCTGAAAACTCGATGAATGTTCAGAGTGTTGGAAACAGCACTGGGAGGTCCTTCAACTCCCAAAGCCAAAGCAAGAGGTCCGGGAATAACAGTGGTAACTACCGCCAGGGCGGAAATGGTCAGAGCAACTACAAGGGTAACCTGCCCTTGTGCAATAGGTGTGGGAAGCATCATGCTGGTAATTGTAGGAAGAATATGAGCTGCGAAAGGTGTGGTAAAGGGGGCCACGAAGCGAAGGACTGTTGGGCAACTTTACCCGAGCAACAAAACCGCCCCAGAAGAAACAACAACTATGGGAACAATCGGGGCAATGGAAACAATGGTCAGAACCGCAACAATGAAGCTCCCAGGGGAAACGGTAACGGGAATTGTTATGAATGTGGTGCTCCAGGCCACATTAAGAGAGACTGCCCTCAGTTAAGAAGGCAAGGGAACGGAAATCAGGGAAATAACGGTGGGAATGGTAACGGCGGAGGTAATGGTAATGGGAATGGTAATGGTGGAAACGGGAATGGTGGAAATGGTAGAGGTCGAGCTTTCGTCATGGGCCAGGGTGAAGCTCGCAATGACGCCAACGTGATCAATGGTAAATTTATTTTGAACGGTTTCTTTGCTACTGTTTTATTTGATTCTGGTGCTGAGAAAAGTTTTATTTCCACTAAATTTGCTAGAATAATTAATGCTAAACCGATCGACTTAGATGCTAAATATGTGGTAGAACTAGCAAATGGTAAACTTCATGATACGACCCAGATAGTTAAGGATTGTAAGCTAGAACTAGCGGGCCATACCCTAGGAATTGACCTTATGCCTTTCCCGATTGGTAGTTTCGACGTCATAGTAGGAATGGATTGGTTATCCGAAAACCGAGCTGAAATTTTATGTAAGGAAAAAGTGGTTCGTATTCCACTCGAAGACGGTAGAGTATTAACGGTTCAAGGTGAGAAAGGTGGAACAGTCACCGGTATTATTTCATTCCTTAAAGCTCAGAAATGCCTCCGTAAGGGTCACTTCGCGATTCTTGCAAACGTCACTGACACGACACATCCCGAGCGCAAAATTGATGATTACCCGATAGTTCGCGACTTCCAAGATGTATTCCCTGAAGATCTGCCTGGTTTGCCTCCATTTCGACAAGTTGAGTTTGGGATTGATTTGGCTCCAGGTGCCGCTCCAATTGCACGCGCTCCGTATCGTTTGGCTGTAAGCGAGCTCAACGAACTCTCCGCGCAACTACAAGAGCTACTCGACAAGGGGTTTATTCGTCCAAGTTCGTCTCCATGGGGAGCTCCGGTACTGTTTGTTAAGAAGAAGGATGGAACGTTTCGCATGTGCATTGACTACCGAGAGCTTAACAAAGTTACGATCAAGAATCGGTATCCACTTCCTCGAATCGACGATCTCTTCGACCAACTACAGGGTTCAAGCTACTTTTCAAAGATCGACCTACGGTCTGGATATCACCAGCTTCGCGTTCGTGATGAGGATGTACCCAAGACAGCTTTCAGAACTCGGTATGGTCACTACGAGTTCCTAGTTATGCCGTTTGGGCTAACCAATGCACCTGCCGTATTTATGGATCTGATGAATCGAGTGTGCAAGCCGTACCTCGATAAGTTTGTGATAGTTTTTATCGACGATATTTTGATCTACTCTAAGACCAAGGAAGAACACGAGGAACATCTGCGTCTTATTTTGGAATTGCTTCGCAAGGAACAGCTCTACGCCAAGTTTTCAAAGTGTGACTTTTGGATCCGCGAAGTCCAGTTTCTTGGACACATTGTTAATGAGGAAGGAATTCATGTAGATCCAGCCAAAGTGGAAGCAATAAAGAACTGGTCTACCCCAAGAGCGCCAACAGAAATCCGACAATTTTTAGGACTTGCCGGATATTATCGAAGGTTTATTAAGGGTTTCTCTCAACTGGCTCAACCCTTAACGGCCTTAACGCACAAAGGAGTGCAATACAGATGGGGTGAGAAAGAAGAGCGCGCATTCCAAACGCTTAAAGATATGTTATGTTCGGCTCCAATTCTTGCGTTACCCGATGGAGTTGACGACTTTGTGGTTTATTGCGATGCATCAATCCAAGGACTCGGTTGCGTGTTGATGCAACGAGATAAAGTGATTGCCTACGGGTCCAGGCAACTAAAGGATACTGAAAAGAATTATACAACGCATGATTTGGAAATGGGAGCCGTTGTTCATGCACTCAAGATTTGGAGACATTACCTATATGGAACAAAGTGCCCGATATTCACTGATCATAAAAGTCTACAGCACGTCTTTGATCAGAAAGACCTCAACATGCGACAACGACGGTGGGTCGAGTTACTAAATGATTATGATTTGGCCATTAAGTATCATCCTGGAAAAGCCAACGTTGTGGCTGATGCTTTAAGTCGGAAAGAGTATGAAAAACCTCGTCGGGTACGAGCGCTTCAACTTACAATACATTCAGGATTACCGGATCGGATCCGTGACTGCCAACGAGAAGCTTTGAAAGCAGAAAACTTCGCAGCTGAAGCACTGCGTGGTGTAGATGGCCATTCTGAAGTTAAGTCCGATGGACTCACATACTATAATGACAGAATCTGGGTTCCATTGTTTGGAAATCTCCGTGAGCTCGTGATGGACGAGGCTCACAAGTCAAGATACTCGGTGCACCCTGGATCGGATAAAATGTATCAGGACTTGAAGAATCTTTATTGGTGGCCGAATATGAAAGCCGACATTGCTCGATATGTGGCTAAATGCTTAACCTGCTCAAGAGTCAAGATTGAATACCAAAAGCCTTCTGGTTTACTACAACAACCAAAGATCCCAGAATGGAAATGGGAGGATATCTCAATGGATTTTGTAACAGGACTACCTCATCGATCAAATCAACCGGATGCGATTTGGGTTATCATCGATCGGTTAACCAAATCTGCACATTTCATTCCGATGAAGGAAAGTGATAATATGGATAAATTGACAAAGCTGTACATCGACAAAATTGTGAAGCTTCACGGTGTGCCTAAGACTATCATTTCTGATCGAGATCCTCGATTTACTTCCCGGTTATGGCAATCAATGCAGGAAGCATTGGGAACCCGACTAGACATGAGTACAGCTTATCACCCGCAGACTGATGGTCAGACGGAACGAACGATTCAAACCTTAGAAGATATGCTCCGAGCTTGCGTCCTTGACTTTGGAAAAGATTGGGAGACTCACCTTCCACTGGTGGAGTTCTCTTACAACAATAGTTATCATTCAAGTATAGGTGCTGCACCTTTTGAAGCACTGTATGGCAGAAAATGTAGATCGCCCGTGTGTTGGGCTGAAACGGGGGAGAAAGGACTTACTGGACCGGAAGTTATCCATGATATGACCGAGCGAATTATTCAAATTAGGCAACGGCTAGCTGCAGCACGTGATCGACAAAAGAGTTATGCCGACAAACGCCGAAAACCTCTAAAGTTTGAGGTGGGTGACAAAGTATTGTTGAAGGTATCTCCCTGGAAGGGAGTGATACGCTTCGGGAAGCGTGGAAAGTTAAATCCTCGCTACATCGGCCCGTTCGAAATTATTGGGGAAGTAGGCCCGGTGGCCTATCGATTGCAACTCCCTGCTGAACTCGATGGAGTTCACAACGTGTTTCACGTTTCCAACCTAAAGAAATGTCTGGCTGAAGACATCGAAATAATTCCTTTGGAGGAATTGGAAATTGACGAACATTTGAGATTTATTGAGCAACCAGTAGAAATCATGGGACGCGAGGAGAAGGCCCTCAAACGTAGCAAGATTCCGATCGTCAAGGTGCGATGGAACTCAAGGCGTGGACCTGAATATACTTGGGAACGTGAGGATCAGATGAAGAAAAAGTATCCTCACTTGTTCGAGCAAACGTCCACGGAAACTCAAGGTATGATTTAATTTTGGGGACCAAAATTCCTTAACAGGAGGAGGATGTGACAACCCTAAAACTTTTTGCTTTCTTTCCCCCAGCGACGATAGCAACGACGACAGCTGATGCTGCGAACGCTACGACACAAGAATAATTTTCGGGACGAAAATTCCAATTTCAGGGGAATGATGTGACACCCGAGAATTTCAAGGTTAACTTCCGTTAGACAAACCCGTTAGTTACGTTATAAGTGTTAACTTAGTAACTAATGCTTAACTAGGCCGAATACGTCCACAACCTTTGGTTGATCACCGAACCCGTCCATATGTGTTATGTGTTCATCATTGATTGTCTTTATGTGCAATGTGATTTAAATACATGACTTATTATTGTGAATAGCATGATTAATTGTAAATACTTGATTATGTGAAAATTGCCTAAATTTGGTAGTCAGCGAAACTACCGAGCGAAACTACAGATTCGCCCGGTAGCCGGCTAGACTGATCAATGTAACCGAGACCAGAGCTAGTTTCGCCTGGCCAGCGAAACTGCCAGCGAAACTAGCCTCTGATATAAATAAACTTAATGAACCCTAGTAGCCTCATTTGCCTCATTTCACAACCAACACACACATACACTCCTCTGGAACCTGGTCAGCCGAGAATACCATCAAGAGACCAAGATCTTAGCCGCTAGACCATCATCTCATCTCATCTATCGATTCTTGAACCAAACGTGAGTCCCAAAAACCTTTATTTATGTGTTTTCTATGTGTTTCTTTATAAAGTATGCTCAAACCTTCATGAAAACTTGTATGCTTCTGAGATAATGCTTAGGAATGCTAGATCTACCATAAAGTCAGCAACTTTACGTTTAAAAACAAACCATGATGATGATTTATGCAATTTTGGTCATTTTAGGGTTTAGAAGTGTTTTTAGAGATTTGATGATTAAAATGCATGTAAAACATGATAAAGCTGCTTGATTTATGTTGGTAAATGCCTATGGATGCTAGATAATGAATTGCATGTATGATCAGAAGCTGTTAGGTTGATTTTTAGGCAAATCCGTATGTTTTTCGCGACCAGCGAAACTGTCTGTTCTCTGGGCGAAACTAAGTAGCGAAATTATATCTCCTTCCAGCGACACTGACCAGCGAAACTATAGTGTCGCCGGGAACCTGACCAGACCAGCTCGAGCGAAACTATCGAGCGAAATACCTGAACGAAAGTTCAAACCAGTTTCCCTGCGAAACTAGGCTAGCGAAACTGCGTCAGCAGTTTCGGGCGAAACTAGCCTAGCGAAACTGTGTTACCGGGCATTGCCTAGCGAAAGTGCTGCCCGTGCACCTAGCGAAACTGTCTAGCGAAACTATGCTAGCGAAACTAAGACCTGACCTAAAAACCAAACTTGTGAAATTTGCTCAAGTGTTATGCCATGACTTACATGATTATGCCATGATGAAACATGTTTGATATCTGATTCATGTGAACCCTTGTTTATGATCAACCATTGGTGTCGTGTGTCGGTATGTCGAGTCATAGTTGCAACGTGCTATGTTATGGGCCATAGTGACGTTAAGTAAAGGTTAGACACGAAACTAATACTTAAGACCTAAACGTGTTCTAGGTCTTCGTTAAGCAAACATAAATTGGATTTCTTGAAGTGTAGCAGTGCAACCAAAGGTGAGTGTCACTAACCCGCTTACCGTGAGTCCGTTTGGGCCACACAGAATAACTTAACGAAAACAATGCTGATAAACTCGAGAGTGCTAGGCACCTCACTGATGAACATGAGAACACGGGATGCTTGGCACCCACTTGATGAACTGAAGTGTTTTATGGGGACACTTGTGAACTCCGAACAAACTGTTTTTCCGAAACAAAACTGAAAACGTTTTAATATGGCTAGCGTAGGTTAAAGTCTAAACCATATGATATCACATGTTTTCTAAGGATGCCTTATAACTTAAAAGTCCTCAACTAAAATTGTGCCATTAATTGTAAAGCGAGGGGATGTTGGGTAGATCTACTGGAGTTTGACAAACTCCGCCCCGTGGCACGGGAAGTGCACGGAGGAACAATATCAGCCTATTCGACCGTGGTCCCGGGGAGGACACGGGGGAGGCAGAAACCGCGATGACTAGGTCCGCACCGTACGGGATGGCTCGGCCCCCACAGAATAAGTCAGCTTTGGTACAAACTTCCTTAGAGCATGGAACAACGGATTAGCTACCCGCGATATCGGTTGAGTCCTTTAACTTTACGGAACTAGTACATACCCGATGACGTAGGTCACGGACAAACCATTTATAAACTGAGATTTAGTTACGAGCATTGCTTTTCACAAATAAATAACTTGTAAGTATACCTTGACACGAATTATGATTATGAGATCGGGCCAATGCATGACAAGCCCACTGTGAACTCACCAACCGTTAGGTTGACACTTGCGTGGTTTAAACTTTTGCAGATCGCTAAGGAGTATCCACCGGAGGTTGGCATGGCACGTGAAGACTCTTATTTTTGATTTAACTTAAACTGGGGATTTATAAAACAATGAATTTGTAAGGCACGTGGTTAGTGCCAGGATAATTATTTTCCGCTGCGTATGTAATTTAAGACTTTGATTTATAACTTGTGTTTGAACTAACCCTGATTCGTTTAGTATTTGTAACTATGGCTGTGGATCCTGGTCTAGCCGCGCCCCTTAACGGTATAAACTCCGTTAGTGGTATTTTGGGGGTGTGACACATAAACATATTCAGATTGGATGTTTGATTTTAGGGCTTGAAAAATTAGGTTAGAAAAATTTAAGTTTTCACCCGTTACCACAGCATAGAAGGCAGAGGCTGTTCACTGGCAAGCTCGTCAAATCCACCCTTCTTTGGAGTTAGGCATACCAACAGTGTATGAGCCAAGAACCTCCATTTGTATGGTAATTGCCCTTTCTTGATAGGTTTGCTTTGCAGGGAACCACCATATCCAATATCCCTGAACAGTCGAAGATATTTATTAGAGTCGACCACTTCATATCCACTGTCATCCCTTAGTTTCAACACTTTTCAAAATTTAGCTTCATCAATTTCCACTTCTATGCCCTGAACGTTTGACACAATCTTGTCACTACCGTTGACGCCCTTAGTAACCCTAGCATGAGACCAAAATTCTTCTACAACTTCTTCAAATATTTCCGCCTCAATAGTGAGCGCGTGATGAAGATGAGATCTTTTGAGGAAGTCTATAATGTCGTTGTAGATATCTGTCTTGCTTGGTGGTTCTAGGTACGCCACCAAGTTGTGTTCTACAGGGAACTTGGAGTCAGTGACGGGCTTCTTGTCACTTGCCTTCGCTTTTGGAGCCATTGTTGATACAGGAATTGAGATTGACGGTTATTTGAGGTTGAACGGAGAGGGTTTGAGAGAAATTTGGGAGTAATTTCTGAGTGGGGTTGAGAGAAATGGGGAAAGTGACGGTAAATTAGGGCTTTTTACCTTTTTCGGTGATGACGTGGAGGAGAGAGGTTTTAAACAGTAGGTTCAGTAACTGATGCGACAGGTGCTTTGTAGGTTATACAGTACAACCGGGTAAAGCATGTATTTATCCAAAAGTAAATTTACTGAAACCTCGGATTTTAAACAGTTAAAAATTTAATTGGTAAATAAATGTATATCCGCTTAGAAAGTTGTGCCTTTCGGGTAATTAAATGAGACTTTGACTTTGTTGACCGGAAGTTCAAGCGGAACCCATTTCTCCTTTATTTTAAAAACCATATTTCTTCCGTTTGAACTTCAAGCCGATGATTTTTCCGCTTGGAAGAATTGTTTTCAAAAATATTTTCCACGTCATTTGCAAAGCATTTTTCCGGTTGAAGTTCACCCGGTGAGTTTCAAAATTGTTTTTCTCACAGGTTGAACCGGAACTTGAAACTGAACACCAAAACACATGATTTTTGAAAATTTGTGATAAATTTTCATAGTGTAACTGAGGTTACTGACTATGAACTGAAATGATGTTTAATTATCACAAGAAATTTTCTTTTTCTTTTTCTTTTTGTATCAAGAGACGGGCCTTTAAGCACACGTCTATCTTTTATTTGAAAATTGTGAAAAGTTTTTATTCAAAATTTATCATCCCAATGGCTGTGATGAGATAGAAAAATCTTGCCTCATCAAAATCCTTTGTAAACAGATCTGCCAATTGATGATCAGTATGAACTTTGAATAATTTAATCAAATTCTTTTCTGTACAATCTCTAATAAAATGATACCTTATATCGATGTGTTTGGTTTTGGAGTGCTTTACTGGATTGTTGATGATGGAGATGGCACTGTTGTTAGCAAGAATAGGAGTTTTCATGAATTTGATCCCATAGTCAAGCATTTGATTTTGGATCCAAAAAACTGGACTGCAACAACTTGAGGCAGCAATATACTCAGCCTCTGTAGTTGAAGTGGAAACACAAGTTTGTTTCTTGCATTGCCAAGAGACAAGTCTTTCACCCAAAAATTGACATCCACCTGATGTTGATTTCTTGTCTATGTCACAACCACCATAGTCACTGTCTGTGAATGCTTTGAAAGAGAAGTCAGAGTTCTTGGGATACCACAAACCCAGTTTTGCTTGGCCCTTTAGATACTTGAAGATTCTCTTAACAGCTAGCATATGTGACTCCTTTGGTGAGGACTGATATCTAGCACATAAGCAAACACTAAACATGATGTCAGGTCTACTAGCAGTGAGATACATCAGTGATCCTATCATTGCTCTGTACATGTGCAAATCCACTGGCTTGCCACTTAAGTCACTTTGTTAACTTTTCGGAAGTGGATATAGGAGTTTTTGCACTTGAGCAAGCTTGCATATCAAATCTCTTCAACATGTCTTGAATCTACTTTGATTGGTTCAGAAAGATTCCATCTGCAGTTTGCTTCACTTGTAGTCCTAAGAATAATGTTAGTTCTCCTGTAGAGCTCATTTCAAATTTGGACTGCATCAAAGTTTCAAACTCCTTGCACAAAACAGTGTTAGATGAACCAAAAATAATATCATCTACATAGATTTGTACCATCAACATATCCTTACCAACAGTTTTAACAAAAAGTGTTTTGTCAATGGCCCCTCTCCTATAGCCATTCTCTAGAAGATAGTTAGAAAGAGTTTCATACCAGGTTCTAGGTGCTTGTTTGAGACCATAAAAAGATTTGATTAGCTTGCACACCTTGTTAGGATGGTGAGGGTCCTCAAAGCCAGGAGGTTGGTTGACATATACTTCTTGTTCCAGTAGGCCATACAGGAAGGCACTTTTGACATCCATGTGAAATACTTGGAAGTATTTGAAGGCAGCATAGGCTAAAAATATTCTGATTGCTTCCAATCTAGCCACTGGTGCAAACACTTCATCATAATCAATGCCTTCTTCCTGTACATAGCCTTGCACTACGAGTCTTGCTTTTTTTTTGATGAAAATTCCCCTGTCATCTTTCTTATTTTTGAATACCCACTTTGTGCCAATTGGTTCTGCTCCATCAGGCAGATCTACCAATTCCTAAACTTTCTGCTTGCTAATTTGAAATAACTCTTCCTGCATTGCCTCTACCCAACTGTTGTCTTCCAAGGCATCTGTTACCTTCTTGGGTACTTCTTGAGACAAAAATGCAGCATGCAAACAGATGTTTGCATTAGCAGATCTACTCCTTGTCAACACAGGTGCTGACACTTCTCTAATAATATTCTTCACTGGATGATCTCTGTTGATTCTTCTGTCAAGAAACATAGGGAACTCATGGCTTCTTCCATTTGAGGGTATATTGAGCTGAGGAAGTCTGTGATCAAGCTCAATATCACCAATTTGTGATACAGGATTTGAACTTTCAACTGTATTATGAGAACTATCCTCTGAAATGTGGGTCAGATGCTCAAAACTGAATTCATCATTTGAATTTTCAGGTTCAGTTGACCCGGGATCATTGTTTTCAACAGTTTCTGAAATTGAGTTTTCTGGTTGAACTTGAGCCGGAGAAATTTCCATTTCAACTTCGACCGGAACTGTTTCTTCTTCAATTTGAATTGTTTCAGTCTGTTTCTTTTCATTGCCTGGCAAGATAGGTTTGATGCTCGTTGAAGAGAAGAAGTTCTGCTTCTCAGTTCCAGCAGTGTTGCTCTTCCAATGTTCATCAGCAGACAAATATAAGTTATGTTCCTACACTAGAGATCTCACAGGCTTATCAACAGTTGTGTTGAAAGCAGTGGTTAGTGTGTCAATATCAAATAACCAAGTGGGTTGAGATTCAAAATTGTTGGTAGATTTTTCATTAAAAGATACATTTATAGTTTCCTCAACAATTTTGGTTCTCTTGTTGTACACTCTGTATGCTTTTGACACACTTGAGTATCCAACAAAATATCCCTCATCTGCCTTTTCTGCAAATTTGGCAATAACTCATTGGTTATTATATTGTAACAGGACAACTAAATGGCTTAAAGAAATAAATGTTTGGCTTTCTTTTTCTCCAAAGCTGATAAGGTGTCTTGTTTTTGCCCTTGACAATTAAAATCCTGTTTTGAACATAACAGGCAGTGTTCATTGCTTCTGCCCAAAATATCACAGGGAGCTTGGAGTCTGCTAACATAGATCTAGCAGCTTCAATCAATGTCCTATTTCTCATTTCAGCAGCACCGTTTTGCTGTGGAGTTCTAGGAGCACTGAATTGTCTCACAATTCCCTTCTCCTCACAAAATTTATTCAAAACATGATTTTTGAACTCTGTGCCATTGTCACATCTAATTGTTTTGACTTTAAGATTGGATTGATTTTCTAAATTTATCACAAGTGTTTTCAACAATTCAGCAGTTTCATCTTTTGTTTTAAGAAAGAAAACCCAATTGTATCTAGAAAAATCATCAATTATTACAAAACAGTATGACCTTTTCCCTAAACTCATTACTCTAGTTGGACCAAAAAGATCCATGTGCAACAGCTCTAGAGGTTTTGAAATAGAAGATTCAACTTTTGGCTTAAAAGAGGTTCTGTGTTGCTTGCCCTTGAGACATGGCACATAGTTTTCAGAACATGCAAAATGCTTGTTAGGAAGACCCTTAACCAAGCCAAGATTTACAATTTAGTTCATGTTCTTGTAGTTCACATGACCTAACCTCCTATACCACAGATCACTTTCATCAACAGAGGCTTTGGATATAAAGCAGGCAGTGCCACATGAGGGTGTAGCAACTGTCATATCCAAAATGTACAATCCATCTCTCCTGGGTGCCTTAAGCATAATAAGTTCATCAGGAATTTTGACACCAGGTTTGAGGACTATAGCCTCTTTCTCATTTAATATTAAATTTAGATTCTTGTCACACATTTGTGAGACTAAGCAAGTTGAAATTTAATGTATCAACAAAATTGACTCTGTCAAATTTTACCAGTCCATTTGTCATATCACCTTGTGCTGTGATATGGCCTTTTGTGCTTCCAAAGGAAACTGGTCCTCAATTGATTCTTTTTGTATTTTCCATAATTTGCTTATTCACTGTCATGTTGCAAGTGCATCCACTGTCAACTACCCATAGGCTATTTTGACCTTTATTTTGCACCTGCACACATCAGAATTGATTAATTTCTATAGGGGGCCCAAGCCTGAGTGGTCTTGGATCTGCCATAAGCAACATTATACTTATACTCCTTGAGTACTAATGTATTTAAAGATGGAGCTTCATTAAGCAGATCATCATTGTCAAAACTGAAGTTCTCATATTGAGTACTTGTTTGACTAAATCCTTCAGCTTTGGTGTTTTTCCTTTCAGCAATTTCCTTTCCCTATACTCCTTTAATTTTCTTTGCTTGTTGGTTATTTTCTTAGATTTTTCATTTCCTTGGTTAACCAACTTAGTTCTTTCAGGGGATTTGGAAAATCTTTGAGGAAAGTGTTTATTTTGATTTGAACTCTCCCCCTGAGGTGGAACACAGTAACTTCCACTTGAACTAGTAGCAAAAACAATTTTAGGTTGGTTAGACTTTTTGCTTCTTGAAAAGTTTTTTCTAGAGGTTGTCTTTCCTCTAGAGGGATTTCTTTTTCCTTGAGCTTCAAAATGCTCAAACCCATCAGCAAAGTGTACACGTGGTCTCTGCTTTGGAGCAGTAGCTGATCTGGGTTGAATTTTGTTTTCCGGTTGAACTTGGGTTCGAGCGGAAAAATGTTCCATTGTGTGGCTTTTCACAGGTGAAATTCTTCCTGTGAGTTTCTTTTGAAAATTAGCTTTTGGTTGCAAAACAGGTTTTGGTTTCAAAAATGGTTTAACTTTACTCATTGGATTAAACTGACATGCAGCAGCTAGGTGACCCTATTCACCACAACACATGCATTCAACCATTTGTGTTACAAATATTCTGGGAGACTCATGCTTGGTTACTTGGTTGAAAGTGAGTTGACCAAGCCTTTGAGTTTGACTTCCCTTTGGTTTCTCAGGTTGTTTGCCTCCAACTTTTGAATCCTTGGGTTCATAAACAGTTGGTGGTGGAATAGCAATTGATAGTTTCAAAATGTTTGATTGGTCAGCTGATGAAGAGGTGCTTGCAACAGTGACTTCAGTTTTCTTAGTCTCAACAGTGTTTTCAGAAATTGACTGTGATGAGATGTCATCAACTGTGAGACTGACTTTACATTCTGATTTTAAAGCTTCAATTGGTTTGATTACAGGTGAGTATTCAATTGGTGGTTCAACATTGTTATACCCAACACCTGCTTTACCATACATCCCTCCCATCCACAGCTTCTCAGCCTTTCTATTTACAGCTTGGAATTTGTCACAAGTAAACAAAGCATCTTTTAGTTTGATCTCAAGAACATCAACCTCAGCCTTAGCATCTTTGGTTTCATTTGTTGATTTGTCAAGCTTTGACAGCAAGTCATCAAGCTGTGTTTCAAGCACTGAGTTGGTTTGTTTTAACTGTTCATACTCTTTGCTAAAATTTTCCAAATTTTGAAATGTATGATGATTCAGTTTTCTTAAAACATTCCTTTAACTCATTTAGGTTTGAAACTTCATCAATCAAATCAGTGTTGTGATTTCGGTACTTTGCCACTTGTTCTACATAAGCAGGGTTGCATAGGTTTTCTAAAACTTTCTCAGGGATAGAGTTTACCTGATCTGAGATGGAGTCTTGTTTGGCCATCAAAGCATGGTTGATAGGCTCAAACTCAGCAACGAAATCTCCCCATTCAACACATGAGGTTTGATTGGCAACAGCAGCAACCACATTCTGGTGGTTTTGACTTCAGGTTGGCTTTGGTGGGGTGGGGTGAGAACCTGAGTTGTTACCATAATTGTTGTTGTTAGAGTTTCTTCCTCCTTGATTTTTCACTTGGACATAACCCTGGTTCTGTCCTTCTCTTCTCGGTTGAGAGCACTCCCTTGCGAAGTGACCAAGTTGGTGACAGTTATAGCACTTCACTTTGCTTTTGTCAAGGCCTATGTGAGCACCTTTTTCTCCTTTGTAGGTTCTACTAGTTCTTTTGTAAACCCTTTGAGCTCTGACAGACACCATAGCAAGTTGAGTCATTATGTCCATTTCCTCCAAATCATCAGCACCTATACACTCAAGATCTTCAGGTATGAAGCCTTGGTAAGAGTCAGTTGCTATATGAGCATTGTGAGAGTTTTAAAAAGTGTTTGAAAAACTTTCTTGACACCTTGGTGTCTCAGGGAAACTGACAATAGGTGACTGATATGATGATGAATTTGAAGACCTTTGACTGTTAAAATCAGTAGTGACTAGTGCGGATGAAAACAGCTGAGTTGACTCAGAAGATGAGTTTTGTTTAATATCTAGTTCCATTTCATAGGCACTGAGTATGCCATGAAGTTCACTGAGTCTCATCTTTTTCAAGTTTTTGCATTCCCCTGATGCTCACTGTGTAAACTGTCCACACCATTGGCAGGGAACGTAGGAACTTTCTGTTTACATCTACCTGGTCTAGTTTTACACCTACCTTTTGGAGTTCATCAAACAAAGAAACAAATCTTAAGTACTGGTTTGTCATTGTTTCACCAGATTTGAAAGTAAAGGTTTCATACTTCTGTTTTAAAACATCGTTCTTGTTTTCTTTTACTTCACTGGTTCCTTCATACATTTCACATAAGGCATTCCACAGGTCAAATGCAGTTTTATATCCTTTGAACCCACTTAAGATGGAGTTAGGAAGTGCAGCCTGTAGAGTCCAAGATGCCTTATGATCAAATTCGAGAGCAGTATAGTCAGATTCAACATATTTGTCTAGTGGTTTTGGTATCTTGACTTCTGCATCATCAGCAGATGAAACCATGGGTGAGTAAGGTTCTTCAGTAAAATATTTCCAAAGATGGCGGTCCAAAATCCTAACAAAACCTTCCATCATGAGTTTCAAGGTACCAAAGTCATGTGGAGTGAACATTGGCGGTTTGTTGGAAGAACCATTTGGACAACTTACACTAAAATCACTCCTTTTAAAAACCTTTTGAAAGAAGAAACAGCAAGGCTTGTAAAGTAGGCAAGTAAAGTATCAACTTTGAAGCACTGAAACTCTTCAAAGTGAGAGACAAAGCTCTGATACCACTGTAGGATCGTTATTAGTTAGAGTTAAACTAAAACAAAAGCCCTTTATTTGCAAATATAACCCTGCGGAATTAAAGTTATATTTCACTTTACTTAAGCGATATTTAGTTCTTGTGTATAATGTAAAGCTTGATTTGCATAAGATAGTAACAACGAAGAAACAAATACTCGGCACTATTTGCATTAACTCAAATCTACACTATTACAAGTTGTTCAAGAACAGATTTTGTTCGTGATATACATGGTATATAAACTATGAGCTAACTAAGCTATATATAGTGCTAATGAGATCAATGACAGCCATTGATCTTATGCGATCTAATCTAGACCGTAAACAATAAAGTCAAATACAAGCGACCAAAAGAATAAACATCAACATTTGGAATATCTTGCGTGTTTGCAGCAACATACTACTTTAGGAGAGCGGCTTGAATCAGATATAGAAGCATACGAGAAGCTTTTGCAGGATTGGACTTGCTGAAAAGACATCTCAGGAAAAGTCCGGTTGAACTCATTATCTGGTGGTTAATCGAGTTCACCCGGAATATTCGCTAAAGGACAAAACTGCTTCTTTCCGCTTGAACACCCAGTTCTGCTTGAAGTGAGAATTCCGCTTCAACTTCAACTTCAGCCGGAACATAACAAAATTGGCTTTCAGACGGAAATATTCCAAGCGCAATATTCCTTACACTATTTCTCATGGGTGGCGTTTATGAGAACGGAAGATGAAACTCCTGATATAATTCAAAAATTGTTGTTAAAGTTTGAGTCTGCATACAAGAGAAGAATCTGTTGCATTCGGATGGAACCGAATTAAAAAAATGCACGTATAACAGAGTTCTGTGATACAAATGGTATTATTCAAGAGTTTAGTGCTCCGTATACTCCTCAACAAAATGGAGTGACTGAGAGAAAGAATCGAACGTTAATAGAAACAGCACAAACCATGTTAGCTGATGCACAGTTACCAACTAACTTTTGGACTGAAGTCGTTGCTACAGCTTGTTATGTGCTCAATCGTGTTCTTATTGTCAAAAGGTTGGATAAAACTTGTTATCATTTGCTTAAAGGTCATAAGCCGAATCTAAGCGTTTTGGAGCTGTTTGGGTGTAATTGTACCGTTCTCAAGGAAGCTAACAAGTTTGATGAAAAGGTTTTTGAAGGCATTTTTGTTGGATACAAACATCCGATGAAAAGGGTTTATAAAGAGCTTCCAAGAAGATTGAGAATTGTCTGCATGTTGACTTTCAATGACATTCTTTTACACCGGCAAAAACGAGTTCCATTCGAGGCTTTGATTATGATGGTTTCTTTGAGTCTTTCTCTACAGCAAGCAGTGTTTCTGATGCTGAGATTTCTAAGGATGATTTATATGCTGCTATGTATCAATCATTTTTTCAACAAGGATCCAAAGTTCCAAAGCTTCCTAGTGTTCCTGCTACTCCTTCATCTAGTCAGAATGTTTCTAATTTGGAAACTGTTAGTTCGTCTGATGATGATGAAAGTAATTTTCATGAGGCTGAATCGGGACCGATTGATGATCCGATTACATTACCGAGCACTAGTTTTTCTGTTCCAAATACATTATCAATTGATGATCCTACTAGTTCGGAGGTTACATAAGAGAATTTCACTAATCTTGAAGACAATATTGTGGTTCCTGATACTACTACTCTTCAAATTCATAACATACATCCACAAGACAATATTATTGGTGATCCTACTTCTTGTGTTCGCACACGGCTTCAATTATCCAGTTCAGTTGACGTGTTAATGCAGAAATTTGTGATTCCGGGATTCAAGATGAAGTTTTTCATTCCTGCTTCTTATCTCAAGTTGAGCCTGAAACTGTTGACCAAGCATTGCAAGACTCTTCTTGGGTGGAAGCAATGTAGGAGGAATTGCAACAATTCTAGAAATTGGGAGTCTGTCACCTTGTTGATTTACCCGAGAATTCCAAAGAACCTTGCGGGACACGCTGGGTGTTTGAATGTAAACAAGACGATCGAGGCATCATCGTTAGGAATAAAGCTCGATTGGTGGTTCAAGGCTTCTCTCGGATAGAAGGGATCGACTTCAATGATGTTACGCTCTGGTAGCTCGGATTGAAGCGATTTGCATTTTCTTGGCTTTTGCAGCATACAAAGGATTTAAGGTGTATCAGATGGATGTTAAAAGTGCTTTTCTGAACGGGAAGATTCGTGAAGAAGTGTATGTCAAGCTGCCACCTGGTTTTTATGATCCTGACTTTCCTGAGTACATTTACAAGTTGGATAAAGCTTTGTATGGTCTTCATCAAGCTCCTGAGAATGGTTTCAAACTCGGGAAGGTTGACAGCACGCTTTTCTCGAAGAAAACAGGGAACGATTGTTGGGTTTTACATTAGATATCTGGGTTACCAATTTTAATTTTTTAAATCTGATTAAAATCGATTTAATATAAATTAATGCCAGATTAATTTAACAATGGAAACGATTTAAATAAACATGCGAATATTACTGTAACAAGATCAATCACCGTACATGACAAACACAGATAAAATATTTTATTTAAAATAAATAAAATAAATATCTAAGATAGTTAGATATACCTTGGCGGGATTCGAGCAACCGCTCGAGACACCCGGATTCAATGGACTCTCACTAGTACGAACTGAGATGTCCGCTCGAAACGGCGAGTCAGGTCGTAAGCTGTGGCGGCGGCGACGGCAATGGTGGCGACGGTGGTAGGGTTACCACGGGTGGTGGTGACAAAACCTGCTCCACCGGGATCGCAACAGGAACGGTCCCCACAATGATCTCGTCACCGGTAACCGGCGGTGACACGGTGACGGTGGCCGGCGGATAAAGGGGTGCGGGCCACGATGAAGGGACGGGGCGCGGAGGCCTCGGCTGCATCAGCTGTGCAAGGACCACCGGCCGACGATCGACCGGCAGTGTGACAGAGGCAGCGGCGGCAGCGGCTTGTGCCACGGCTGCCGCTCGGGTCGCGGCTTCTGCTTCGGCTCGGGCTACGGCTTTGGCTCGGGTGGCTGCAGCTTCTCTCTCGAGTCGGGAACAGATACTCACTAAATGGGAATCCATCGGACGGGCGATGAATGGTGGTGGTGGCATCGATTGCTGATTGGCGGCGGCTTGGTGTTGGCGTCGGTTTGGGATCGACGCAAGAGAGAGAGTGAGTGGAGATTAGGGTTCTTTTTTATTGCTTGATCTCCACTCCTCTAATCCCTATTTTAATAATAAAATCACGGACCGGGGCTCTGACGGATTGGGCTCGGTCGTGATTTTCTCTAGTCCACCAAACTGACCAGTTTGTTAATCCAGTAACAACTGATCAGTCTGTTTAATTTATTTGCGAGCGTATTAAGCCGTAAATGTTTTGTCATTTAATTAAATAAATAATCAAGTATTTCTTTGATTAACCATATAGCTCGTTTTAATAGTAATTAACAGATAATTACATTTATAGTCCGTTGACCCGGGTGTAACTCTTACGGGTCAATATCGGTCGGGTTCGTTAATTCATCGGGTCAGGACACCCTGTTTCCAACAGTCTCCCACTTGGACTGAACGCGACAGTTTAAGGAGCGCAATCAGAGGCACTCTAGCTATGCATGGCTACACCAACCAATATTGACACTTTAAGTCGTCAGCCAAAGTATATCTCATTGTAGATCAAGCAGACTTATGACTTGTGCATTCATTGTCATATGTTCCTTTCTGTATAAGACATTGATGAATAATGAGACATGAACTCTCATATATGATTAATCGCTTCTCGTTCTCGATATAATTCGAAGTGATCAAACAAACACACAGTAAGTTTAGGTGAGGCCTCACACTTATCACTTGGAATCAACGAGGGCACCTTTATGCCTAACAGTTACCGAAGCAAGAGTATAGAATTCCTTGTTGAGGCATACAGCTCCCACTAAACTTCAGAGCCATTCCCAAAAGTAACCGTTATTGTTGGCAGTTACGCGACAACGTTAGGCTATAATCAAAGAATGTTCTCTAGTAAAAGGGAGTTCGAATATGCGTCTCAGGTCAAATGATACATTAGAGCATGCATTAATCAAGCAAGCAAGACTTCCATGTTTGCGTTGCATGATGCGAGTTACGTCCAACGTCATTCACCAATGAGGTCCATGAGTTTGAACGTTAAACGGCTTTAAGGTTCAAGTGGTCACAATAGTCTTACTTTAGTATAGCTCCCACTAAACTAATCGACTACGGACATTTAGAACAATGACTTGTTATTCAAGGATTAAACGTATTAATATTGAACACAGTTATGTAATTCATTATTGCATAAAACAGATGGAATAAGAATAATATAGATAACTATTGATGTTCATACATCCAAATACTAAATTAAAACATGTCCTTATCTAATCTAAGCCCTATCGCTTCTCTGTGGCGTATATGAGTCTCTTGAGTCATAGGCTTAGTCAAGGGATCAGCTAAGTTTTGATCTGTGTGTACTTTGCTTATTTTGATTTCATTTCTTTCGACTACTTCTCTTATGTAGTGGAATTTCCTCAGGATGTGCTTGGCCTTCTAGTGAAACCCTTGCTCTTTGGCTTAATCTATAACACCTGTGTTATCGCACAGCATCTCGATTGGCTGCCTAATGCTTGGCACAGCATCGAGATCGGATATGAATTTCTTCATCCATACAACATCCTTAACACCTTCTGAGGCGTCTATGTATTCGGATTCAGTAGTAGAATCTGCTGTTACTGGCTGTTTTGAGCTTCTCCAGGAAACAGCCCTTCCGTTAAGAGTGAAAACGAATCCTGACTACGAGCGAGAGTCATCTCGGTCAGTCTGAAAACTAGCATCAGTGTAGCACCGTACAGTGAGCTCTTCATCAACACCTCCGTATATGAGAAACATATCACTGGTGTTTCTCAAGTATTTCAGTACGTTCTTTACAGCCATCCAGTGAGCTAGTCCTGGCGTCGGTTGGTATCGACTAGTCACGCTCAGTGCATACGAGACATCCGGTCGTGTGCACAGCATGGCATACATGATAGATCCAATAGCAGAGGCAAATGGGATTGATGCCATTTGGCTTATCTCTTGCTCCATTTTAGGTGCTTGAGATTTGTCTAAGATTGTTCCCTTAGTCATGGGAACAACTCCTTTCTTGGAGTTGATCATGTTGAACCGTGCTATGATCTTCTCAATGTATGTGCTTTGACTGAGGCCCAAAAGGCGCTTAGGTCGATCTCTGTGAATTTTAATTCCTAGAATGTAAGCGACTTCTCCGAGATCTTTCATAGCGAAACAAGATGAAAGCCATTTCTTAACTTCGTTAAGCATGGGTATAATGTTTCCTATGATCAGTATATCGTCTACATACAGTACGAGAAACGATATAGCGCTCCCACTTTCCTTTCTGTAAACACATGGTTCATCTTTATTTTGATCAAAACCAAACTCTTTGACCTTTTGATCAAAACGAAGATTCCAGCTTCTAGATGCTTGTTTTAGTCCATAAATGGACTTGCTCAGCTTGCAAACCTTATTTGGATTCTCTGGATCGACAAAACCATCAGGCTGAACCATGTAGACATCCTCTTCGAGTTGTCCATTCAGAAAGCGGTTTTAACGTCCATTTGCCATATCTCATAGTCATAGTATGCGGGTATAGCAAGGAGAATCCTGATCGATTTGATCACGAAAACGGGTGAGAAGGTCTCATCGTAGTCAATCCCTTGGGTTTGAGTGAAACCTTTCGCTACAAGTCGTGCCTTGTAGGTTTGCACATTTCCATGCATATCAGTTTTTCGTTTAAAGATCCACTTGCTCCCTACTTCTCGTGAACCGGGAGTTCAATCAAGTCCCAGACATGATTGGCACGCATGGACTGCATCTCAGCGTTCATGGCTTCAAGCCATTTATCAGATTTTATATCTGATATAGTAGCTTTATAGTTAGTAGGCTCATCGTTAGAATCGGCTACCAACAGAACGTCAAAGGCTTCATGATAGCCAAGGTATCTTTCGGGCTCTTTGCGTGTCCTTTCGCTCCTACGAACGCTTGCGCTTGTGGTTGGATCTAATGGTTTGACAATCATTTGTCGGTCAGATGCAGCGACCATTTCAGGTTTAGGTGTATATCAAATCTCTTCAAGATCCACTGGATCACTATTTGTTCCTCGAGTAAGAAACTCTTTCTCAAGGAACTTACCTTTCCTTTTGATGGAAATGGTATTTGCATTAGGATGGTAAAAGTAATAACTAGTATTACCATAGTATCCAACGAAAGTTACCTTTTCGCCTTGGGGATCCAGCTTGTTGTCCGATTCTCTGGTGACATCAGCTTAACATCCCCATACCCTGAGGTATGATAGTTTAGGAGGAGATCCATGCCATATTTCATATGGGGTCTTCTCTACTTTCTTGTTCGGTTCCAGATTTATTATGCGAGCAGCGGTTAAGATGACATACCCCTAAAAGGAGTGTGGCAAGGTGGTCCTGCACATCATCGATCGAACCATGTTAAGCAGAGTTCGATTCCTCCTTTCACTTACGCCATTTAACTAGGGTGTGCCAGGAGGAGTAGGTTGTGAAACAATTCCACATTCCTTCAGATGATTCAGGAATTCAGCGCTTAGGTATTCACCACCTCTATCAGATCGAAGTATTTTAATAGTTCGACTGAGCTGAATTTGTACTTCATTTTGAAACTCTTTGAACTTTTCAAAAGTTTCATGCTTGTGTTTCATCAGATAGACGTAAGCATATCTGCTGTAGTCATCGATGAAAGTCACGAAGTACCGTTCATGATTTCTCATTTCGGTTTGAAAGGGGCCACACACGTCGGTGTGAATAATACCTTACAATCCTTGGGTCCGTTCACCAGTGTAGGTGAAGGGTGACTTGGTTAATTTACCAGAGAAGCATGCTTCGTATTGATCGAAGGAATCTGCATCTTGGGATTCGAGAATCCCGACAGTTTGCAGCTTCTTAATGCGAGCTTTGCTTTGTGACCAAGTCTATGGTGCCATAACGAGGACTTGTTACTATCAACTTTGCTTCTTTTAGAAACATGATAGAGCTGATCATTTGTTTGAACTTCTATCTCATATATTCCATGTCGAGGTTTAGCCTCGAAATAAAAAATATCATTAAGGTAAGCAGAAATCGAATTTCCATTAAATTTTTTTCCGAAAACCTTGTTCAAACAATGAAGAGACATAAATAATGTTCCTAGATAAACCAGGTGCATACAGACAGTTAACTAGAGTAACTACAAGGCCAGAAGAGCATGATAAAGAATATGTGCCGGTAGCAAGTACTGGGACCTTTTTCCCATCACCAACGATGAGGTCCATACAACCTTGTTCTGTCTTCTTCCACTTCTCAGGTTCCTGCAATACATTAACGATGTGATAACCAAATCCAGTATCAAATACCCATGAATTGAAGGAAACGGTGAAAAGTTCAATAACATGTATTGACATACCTGATGAGCAACCCTTGTTTGGGTTTTTGGTCATCTTCAGCTTTGCAAGATAAACGGGAAAGTTACGACGCCAGTGTCCCATTTTGTTAACCGCAATAACCATTCTTCAAGTTCTCACAATTGTGCAACGACTCCATAAACGCTAACCTGATGAAAACCCAAACATCTTGAATGGAAATTTACACCTCAATCATTGGAACCAATCTTTCGGCGGAGAAATCTTGTGAAGTTTTCCTCCCTTGTCTCGTAACCAATGGTACGTCTGTACGAGTCAAAATTTGTTGTTAACATTCACGTCATGATCTCACACACTTTATACCTCACTACTAATACAATTTCACCCAACGGGGTGATGTAAACTTCCTGAATCTATACGATCTGTTTTGTCTCCAACACTCGAATCATTTGTGAATTCAACTACCAGTGAACCTTTTCTCTTAATATCTCTTGTGACTTGGATGGTCTTCCAGCCTTGAGCCATTGTAGGTAGTTAACCTCTCTGATGACCCTACCTTGTACCTTACCGTCAGGCGCTCCTGCACGACAAACATCGACAACATACAACAAGCATCGATATGCTGGGAAAGTTTACACAACATCCACATCGAGGCGACAGACAAATTGCAAATACATTGATACCCATTGTCCTCACTCCTTCTTCTCTAGAAAACTTTCATTGGTAACCCCTGCTTCATAACCAATGGTGACTGATTGAATGATTGACCCGAACTTTTGAGAACACGCGTAAGGAAGTAGATCGACTTCCGATTAGACGAAGACACGTTTGAATCAATCGTATATGCGATGAGCTACCCGAGGATCACTGAAAATGACCCAAGTACCCGATATTTTGTACATCTTGTATGCAACGCAACCTTTAGATATGTAGTAGGCCTCGCGAAACCTTGGCTACAGTTCGTATTTACACTTATGAAACGCCATGTATTCTTTTGAATTCAACAACGCTAAGTATTTCGGGAACCCACTCTTACTCCACGTTCGCACCTTTACTTACACTTGAGGACTGATGTAAACTGATGTTCTTACACGATATATATTCTACTTAACGGTGCAACCATTGACACACTTGCATTGAAATCGGTTAACCCAAATCATTATTCTCCAAATTCACGTCCATTGTACTCAATGACTTCCTTTGAAACGCGCAGTTGCAACTACCCTACACTAGCTACCTCGCTCTTTATCCTTTATTCCCATACTTGATATTATTCATGTTTCTATAGAGAAGCATTCGAACATTGGAACGTGACCTTTATTTTGAATCTTTACCGGAGAGTAATATGTGTAACGATATATCCCATGTTGGCAAACCTCATCTTAAACCTAAACGTGAAAGACTACCTTATCCTTTGAATCCACTTTGGAAACTCAATTAGTATTGATGTTCGTGTTGCGTACACTAAGCTCTTAATAATCCTCACCATGGGTGAAGACCCCACCGACCGAAAACATGGAAAAGTCTTTTTCCACAAGATCCAAATTTTTGACATGATGCATAATTTCAAACTTTTCACTCCCATTCAACTCAAAAGTATTGTGGAAAAACATAAGATACACTATTTTCAAGTATATTATTTAACAAGATTTGTCAAATAGTTAGGAATGGCAAGGTAACTGGTGTACCCTCAACATGATGGTAGTGTGGTGGGTTAGCTACAGTACACCCTATACATAAGCACTATCGGCATGTGGAAGGTGGGATCAGTGCTGAACCGCAGAATTACCTTGAAATCATAGACAAAAACCTTGTTTTGAGAAACTTCCTCTAATGGGATGGTGCCCACATGTCCCTCATGCATATTTTTCACTAAGAGGGACATACACAGTTTAATCAACTAAAACTTATTGTTTTCCAACCCTCTATATTGAGAGGAAACATCCTGATATAAATTTCCTTCTAAGGGTCAAATATAGGTTATGACCCAGATGAACAACAACGTTTTCACAACTCAAGTTTTGCATTACAAAAGACAAATTACATGTTCTTTCTGAACAACCATGTGACTTTTTCAAGACTTTTATCGACGTTTATTTGTCCAAGATACATGCTCGTCTTGGTTCACCGTGGGAATTAGAGAAAATTTTCAAATTGGTCCTCTAGTTATTCCATTCCTGACTTTTCGTTACTTATCGACATCGAGGACGTCTACATTTAAAAGTAGTTGAGCAAACTACCCCAGTCGCACCGAATTTGTAAAACAGAGCGACTTGCTATGAGCTTACTACATTTACTCTCCATTCTATTAGCTCTAGTATACATCGTAATGTTATTTCCCTATACGCTTTTGCAAACTATGTGAATCACCCTCTATACGCTCATGCGAATTGTTCATTCGATACTATTTAATCATATACCGTCCATCACTCTCTGTGGAATAGACAACTTAGATTCTCTCATAGTGATACTTTCACGGCCAAACCTTGTAACTGTTAACACTAAAGTAAATTCCGAGACAAAATTTCCTTTCAACTTGGGGTTGATGTGACAGCCGAAAATTTTTATTCTTATCCTCCTTCATCACATTCAATTGGCCTAAACACCTTGAGCACTACGTTAATTTTCAGGATGAAAATTCTTTCAACTAGGGGATGCGGTGACAATTACCAAATTCCCAAGTTAACGTCGTTAACTTTTTTTTTCGTTAGTTCCATTAGCAGATCCGCAGGCCGTTACCTAAACCTTTATATATTTATTTTTATTTAAGTTACTAATTAATTTTGGTAATTTATTTCGTGACTTTATTTCGTGACTTTTTGTCTCGCTTGAAAATTTGCATTTTCATGTGAAATCGGGCTTTGTGCGCAATTTGGGTTTTATATGTGTAAATGATATTTATACTTGTCCAGACTAAACATTTCATGTAAAATAAGTTTAAAACCATTTAGAAACAATTCTAGTAATTTTATTTTACAAGCTTTGGTGTTAAAACCCATTTACTTGAGTTTTGGACATTTTCATATGGAACTTGAGGGACTAAACATGTAATTTCCTCTAAAACAAAATGTAGCCAAAACCTCCCCCTCCTCCCTCATTCATGCATTCTTCTTCCCCCCCCCCCCCTCTCAACCTACAGCTTCATACACACACACACACACTTGCAAATTTTCGAAATCCACCATCAAACAAGCAAGGATTTGAGTTTCTAAGCTTGCTTAAGCTTCAAGAAGACTAAGAGAAGCTCTCATTTCATCTCATCTTCACCAAATCATCCATCTTCACTTCACCTAGTAAGCACTAGAAAATTTTATGTTGAAATTTGTTGAATGCATGTGTTAATCTTGTGATTATGTGCAATTTGATGTGTAAAAATGCTCATGAAACATGTTTTATGTTGAGATAAGTTATATGATGAGTTGGGGCTGATTATGGGTTGACTTAGGGACTGTATTTTGAGCTAAATTTCTGCCATGAAATGTTCTTGAAGTTCCTTTATGTGGATGAGCATAAATATTAGGTGAAATTACTATGTGCAAGTGCTATGCTCGATTTTTGCTATGATCTTGGTATGAATATGTTTAGAACTGAAAATGTATGTTAAAGGGTTGTTTATGATGTTACAAATCTGTATGAGAGGAGTGATGAGCAAATTATTAATCAAAACTTTCAAACCAAAATTGTTGCAAAACCCCGTTTTTGGACAGATTCTGTCCAAAATTTGGGTCAACTTAAACAGGTCATAACTTGCTCAATTTTTATCAAATCAGTTGATTTTTTTTCCGTAGTAAATTTCCATGTCTTATCCTCAAATGGGCTACTCGCACGTTTTCTAAAACCTCCATTTGATCACCCAAAAGGCTGCTGCAAGTTAGGTGTGCAGGGCTGTAATTTTCAGCTATAAGTAAACTTTGCATTTTGGTTGGACATGATTATTGTGTTCTAATGAAGGGATTATTGAATGAAAATGTTGTCTATATATTAAAACTAAGATCTGGAAGTTTTGATTAAACAAATTCTAAGTTTTGATCAAGTTATGCAATTATTAAGCCTACATTGACTATTTGGTAAAAAGCTGATTTTGTCAACTTCCGACGCGCGTAACTTTCTCAGTACTTAACTTTTTAAGTTGATTATTTTTTCAACATTCCCTAAATATTGAATAGTTTGTGCCTGCAAATGTTTAAGAGTTAACTCCAAGAAGTGAGTAAATTAGGCGTGCCACCAAATGTGTGTCCTATGTTTGACTTTCAAGGCTTGTATGTATGCGTTTTGACTTGGGATATGAATCTATGTTTTTCTCCTAGAAAAAGACTTATGTGTAAGTGTTATGACTTAGATGAATATATGAAACATGTTTGAGTGAGATAAGCTATATTGTGTCCTAGTGACAACTTCTAATTTGGTTAGACCGTATTCACCCAAATAGGTCGATTCTAACCCAACCATAAAGTCAAGTGCCGCGTACCAGTGCACCCTAAGGTGAGTTTCAATATTTCTTTTACTTATATCCGGTTAAGGATGATAACACACAACTAGTTGCATCCGGTAAGGGATGGAAACGCTATGAAAAAGGTAGTTTGTCCGTTTATATGAATATCCATTAAATATCACATGTTTCACTGAATTGCTTTTAATATCAAAAGTCCTTACTTTATCGGGCCATTAATATAGAATAGCGAGGTAATGTTGAGTAGTACTACTGGGGATTGACACCCCCGCTCAGCGGTGCACAGGATGCACCCTCCCGACTGGCGGTCGGACTGAGACCAATGTTAGCCTAGAACTACCGTGATCAGGAAAGACACGGGGAAGGAAAATTGCATAGGTTATACCCGTGATACAATGTCAGCTTGGTTTAGAACGTTCAGGTGAACATAAGCATAGGCTAGCTCCCTATTGATATGGATATTACTTGCAAATTGTTTAATTTAATTACGAATTGATCTTATACTCTTCGTATGCATTGTTGATAATACTTGTCTTTTGTAAAACCCTTTTGGAAATTGTATTACAGATACTTTAGTAGTTACTTTTACTAAACAACAACCTTGTAAACTTTTAATGCTTCGGCTGAATTGCAAAAATGTAAACTCTGATTTATTAAATGTAATACATGATTGGTTTACCCTTTAACTATGGTTTGGTTGTAACTAAAGACTTGGATCCTGGTCTAGATCACACCCCACAAGGTTATACTCCGTTAGTGGAAATTCGGGGGTGTGACAGATTGGTATCAGGGCCCTTGGTGTAGGGAATTTCCTAGTCCTTGAGTTTGAGATTTGGTTAGATGTTACTCAACGTACCACTTATCATCAACCGTTTGCACAACACAGTGAACTTTATGACTCGAAGACTCTCACTAACCGAAGACTTGGCATTAGTGACTTTATTATTTATTGTTATTGTGACACCCGAGAATTTCAAGGTTAACTTCCGTTAGACAAACCCGTTAGTTACGTTATAAGTGTTAACTTAGTAACTAATGCATAACTAGGCCGAATACGTCCACGACCTTTGGTTGATCACCGAACCCGTCCATATGTGTTATGTGTTCATCATTGATTGTCTTTATGTGCAATGTGATTTAAATACATGACTTATTATTGTGAATAGCATGATTAATTGTAAATACTTGATTATGTGAAAATTGCCTAAATTTGGTAGTCAGCGAAACTACCGAGCGAAACTACAGATTCGCCCGGTAGCCGGCTAGACTGATCAATGTAACCGAGACCAGAGCTAGTTTCGCTTGGCCAGCGAAACTGCCAGCGAAACTAGCCTCTGATATAAATAAACTTAATGAACCCTAGTAGCCTCATTTGCCTCATTTCACAACCAACACACACATACACTTCTCTGGAACCTGGTCAGCCGAGAATACCATCAAGAGACCAAGATCTTAGCCGCTAGACCATCATCTCATCTCATCTATCGATTCTTGAATCATTCGTGAGTCCCAAAAACTATGTTTTATGCTTTTCTATATGTTTTCTTCTTAAAGCATGCTCAAATCTTCATGTAACTGCTTGATCTGCTAGTATATTGTTTAGGAATGCTAGATCTGTACTAAAGTTGATAACTTTACGTGTGAAATCCATCCATGTTAGAGATTTGTGCAAATTAGGTCATTTTAGGGTTTTGAACCTATTTTAGAGATTTGTTGATCAAAATGCATGTTAAACTTGATAAAGCTGCTTGATTTATGTTGGTAAATGCCTATGGATGCTAGATAATGAATTGCATGTATGATCAGAAGCTGTTAGGTTGATTTTTAGGCAAATCCGTATGTTTTTCGCGACCAGCGAAACTGTGTGTTCTCTGGGCGAAACTAAGTAGCGAAATTATATCTCCTTCCAGCGACACTGCCCAGCGAAACTATAGTGTCGCCGGGAACCTGACCAGACCAGCTCGAGCGAAACTATCGAGCGAAATACCTGAACGAAAGTTGAAACCAGTTTCCCTGCGAAACTAGGCTAGCGAAACTGCGTCAGCAGTTTCGGGCGAAACTAGCCTAGCGAAACTGTGTCACCGGGCATTGCCTAGCGAAAGTGCTGCCCGTGCACCTAGCGAAACTGCCTAGCGAAACTATGCTAGCGAAACTAAGACCTGACCTAAAAAAAAAACCAAACTTGTGAAATTTGCTTAAATGTTATGCCATGACTTACATGATTATGCCATGATGAAACATGTTCGATGTCTGATTTATATGAACCCTTGTTTATGATCAACCATTGGTGTCGTGCGTCGGTATGTCGAGTCATAGTTGCAACGTGCTATGTTATGGGCCATAGTGACGTTAAGTAAAGGTTAGACACGAAACTAATACTTAAGACCTAAACGTGTTCTAGGTCTTCGTTAAACAACAATATTTGGATCACTTGAAGTGTAGCAGTGCAACCAAAGGTGAGTGTCACTAACCCGCTTACCGTGAGTCCGTTGGGCCACATCGAATAACTTAACGAAAAACAATGCTGAATGAACTCGAGAGTGCTAGGCACCTCACTGATAAACTTGAGAACTCGGGATGCTCGGCACCCACTTGATGAACTGAAGTGTTTTATGGGAACACTTGTGAACTCTGATCAAACTGCTTTTTGAAACAAAACTGAAAACATTTTAATATGGCTAGTGTAGGTTAAAGTCTAAACCATATGATATCACATGTTTTCTAAGGATGCCTTATAACTTAAAAGTCCTCAACTTAATTGTGCCATTAATTTGTGAAAGCGAGGGGATGTTGGGTAGATCTACTGGAGTTTGACAAACTCCGCCCCGTGGCACGGGAAGTGCACGGAGGAACAATATCAGCCTATTCGACCGTGGTCCCGGGGAGGACACGGGGGAGGCAAAAACCGCGATGACTAGGTCCGCACCGTACGGGATGGCTCGGCCCCCACAAATAAGTCAGCTTTGGTACAAACTTCCTTAGAGCATGGAACAACGGATTAGCTACCCGCGATATCGGTTGAGTCCTTTAACTTTACGGAACTAGTACATACCCGATGACGTAGGTCACGGACAAACCATTTATAAACTGAGATTCAATTACGAGCATTGCTTTTCACAAATAAATATTTTGTAAGTACATCTTGACACGAATTATGATTATGAGACCGGGCCAATGCATGACAAGCCCACTGTGAACTCACCAACCGTTAGGTTGACACTTGCGTGGTTTAAACTTTTGCAGATCGCTAAGGAGTATCCACCGGAGGTTGGCATGGCACGTGAAGACTCTTATTTTTTATTTAACTTAAACTGGGGATTTATAAAACAATGAATTTGTAAGGCACGTGGTTAGTGCCAGGATAATTATTTTCCGCTGCGTATGTAATTTAAGACTTTGATTTATAACTTGTGTTTGAACTAACCCTGATTCGTTTAGTATTTGTAACTATGGTTGTGGATCCTGGTCTAGTCGCGCCCCTTAACGGTATGAACTCCGTTAGTGGTATTTTACGGGGTGTGACAGTTATATTATTTATGTCACTAGGCTAGTTGTGTTATTTACTAGTTTGCCCTTAGTCTTAGTTGGTTAGTATATATTGTGAGTCTTTCTCATGTGAAAGACAAGCTAGATGAGTGATAGCTATGAGAGACTTAGTCATGTATCTTTGAAGTTGTGAGGGTTCATGAACACTTGTTCATGAACCTAGCATGAGTGGGATAGGTAAATGTAAGCATTCGGTTATATTTATTCATTTATCTTCATCTTGTTCATCAAATCTTCTATTGTTATCCTCATCATCATCATCACATCTCACAACACCGTCGTTGATGTTCATCCGAGTATTGATTTGTTCTACAAAGACGAGCACACAAAGTCTCCGATCCCCTTCCGCTATGCCATCCGGGGTTTGGTTTGGCTCACCGACCCCCATTTCTACAATTGGAATCAGAGCCACGATCGAAGAAAATGCAACAAATCGGTTGGTTTCTTCAACTTTGTGTTAGTTTGCTTATCTTTGTAACAAATAGAGATGTTTATATTTATGAACTTTGGGTTTTGTGTTAGAAATAGTCACACATATAAAAGATGAGTTCTTGAGTTCTTTCAAACTCACCCAATTGTTCTTGTGTTTTCCAGAGATCTTCATGCTTAAAGATAGTCATTTAGTCATTTATGTGATTAAATTAATTGGAAAACAAAATAAAAACCCATAAAGGTGAATAGTGAAAGAGTTGTAGCCCATACCCACTTTACTGACTTTTGTAAAGTAGCAACTCTTGTGTCACTTTTTGTCAACTACCCTAATATTTTTTCTCTCTCCTCTTACACACATCACCTAAACACTCAACCCTTCTTAGTCAGTGTAGCAGACTTTTGGTTGATCATATTAGTGTTTATGTTAATTTATTTTAACAAGTTATGAAGAACAAAAATCACGAGACTGCAGCTCGTTATCCAGATTTTTATGTGTTCTTATTTGGGAGAAAAAGGTAATTAATCTATTGACATCCGGGTTTTATGGAATTAATTCGAAATGGGTTACAGGTTTCAGAATGAAGATGTGGTCGATGGTTGTGATGTGGGTTTCAAAAATTCAATGAAGTTATTGTTGTGAATAGAAAATTGAGTACATTATGTCCTTTATGTTTTGTCGTGATGTGGAGAAGAAAACAACAGAGAAATATTCAACCTATTCTTCTGTATACTATTTTCATTCACTGGTCACCATCATGAACCCACAACCGTCTCTCTCTCTTCGTCGCAAACTTCTGAGAGAGCATTCACTGCTGAGTCAACCACCACCAGCTGGAAGAAAAACCAGGTCCGGCTGAACCCTCAAAAGTTCCGAAGGAAGTCGTTCCTTTTCGGGGATCTCATAGTTCTGGAGGAACTCGAAATCTTCCGAGGTAACCTCTTGTTCCGAGACAACTACTTCCGAGGGAACTCGAAATGTTCCGGAGTAACCTATTTGTTCCGAGGGAACCGGAAAAGTTCCGGAGTAACTTGAAAACTTCCGTAGGAACTACTCTGGTCGCCGGAAAACGCCCGATCTCTTGGTTCTGCTTGTCTTCAACTCGCCGGAAAATGGCTCAGGTGGCCGCCGACGAGGGAGGCTGCTACTGCTTCTGTCTGTGTCTCAATTAGGGCACAAAAAGAGAACATTTTTTTTGGCAGGTTAAAAGAAAATGAGTTGGGCCTGCTACAACTTCCGTTTTGGGCCTGCCTTGTTCTAAAATCTGTTGGGCTGCTTGTTTATATGATTCGGTTGGGCCAGCCTAACTTAAATTTCATTTGGGCTGTTAATATCTCAAACAAAGATTGGGCCAGACCAGTGTATTCAAAGACAGTTTGGGCAAAAAATTATTACAAGTCTAACGGGGTGTAAAGCGTTAAATCCATCGCAACAAATTGGTGTATAACTAAGGTACACTTGTAGAAATCAAACTACTTTTTCTTTTTGATACTTACTTCGTTGTAACCAGACGTGTTTAGAAGTTAGTTGAAAATTGAAGAATGTGCACAAATTTGGGATTATCTACATTGAAGAATTTGTTTGCTATTGTCGGATTAAGTTCTAGCTTTTGAAGAGTCCTTGAGCCATAATTGGGATGGTAAAAACCAATGTTGCAAAAATTGCGATTAATCGCTTGGCGCCCCCCCCCCTCCCCCACCATCTATGATTAATGGTTTAGCGGACAGTTGGTCAACGACGGTCAACATCGGTCCTTGGCGGTCTTGGCGGCCTTGACGGTTAACCAATTTTTTTAATTAAAAAATAAAAACTTAAAGAATTATTGTTTTTGACTTTAATATTGTAGGTTTTGACTTAAATATGTTTGATTTTGGGGATTATTAAACGTATTCGATTTTATTATTGTAGCTTTTAGGTTAAATGTTTATATAAGTACTAGTTTATTTATTTTTTTAAGGTTATTTACTTATTTACTTATTAACTATACTCGGATATTGCCATGTTGGAATATGTACATGTATATATATATATATATTGAGAGATGAAAATATAAAATTTAAATCAAAGTTGGACAACCAAAAAATATTATATAGGTATTTTACTAAAATACCCATGTTTTTCAATATTTAGGAGGTTTTCTAATGATCCCCTGCCAATATATATATATATATATATATATATATATATATATATATAATATATATATATATATACGTATAATATATATATATACATGTACATATATATTCTTGTAATAATTTAGGGTCTCCGATTAATCGCTGATTAATCACGACTAATCCGATTAATCGCTTAACACTAGTCGACCGTCGAGCTACCGCCAAGCGATTTCTGCAACCTTGGTAAAAACAAAGGCAAAGTTAGAAGCTTGTGACTTGTTGAGGTAATTTATTCAAAGTGGTACTATCTTTGAAGTGATGCATCAGTTTGGTATTCACACAATTGTTGAATTATGGAGTTAAGTCTCTAACTTATCCTTGATCCTTTGTCTTGTTTACCTTTAAAAACACTTAGGATGATGGTGACATCCTTGGAGTAGTGTGCTTGTTAATTTTGGTAAACACCCTATGGGCCTTTTATTGGTTTCGGGCTAGAAGAAGAACAACTCTTCATCATATGGGGAGCTTCACAAAGGAGAATGGTTAAATGAAAGATTTAAAACCGTATGAAGATTTTCTTGAAGTCAAGTTGCAAGAATACAAGGGAACCGATTGTCACAAGAGTTGAGTTATTTATCCGTACGTTCATCTACCAAATAGGGGGAGATTGTTGGGAATTTCCTAGTCCTTGAGTTTGAGATTTGGTTAGATGTTACTCAACGTACCACTTATCATCAACCGTTTGCACAACACGGTGAAGTTTATTACTCGAAGACTCTCACTAACCGAAGACTTGGCATTAGTGACTTTATTATTTATTGTTATATTATTTATGTCACTAGTCTAGTTCTGTTATTTACTAGTTTGCCCTTAGTCTTAGTTGGTTAGTATATATTGTGAGTCTTTCTCATGTGAAAGTCAAGCTAGATGAGTGATAGCTATGAGAGACTTAGTTATGTATCTTTGAAGTTGTGAGGGTTCATGAACACTTGTTCATGAACCTAGCATGAGTGGGATAGGTAAATGTAAGCATTCGGTTATATTTATTCATTTACCTTCATCTTGTTCATCACATCTTCTATTATTATCCTCATCATCATCATCACATCTCACAACACCATCGTTGATGTTCATGTGGGTGTTGATTTTTTCTACAAAGACGAGCACACAAAGTCTCTGATCCGCTTCCGCTGTGCCATCCAGGGTTTGGCTTGGCTCACCGACCCCCGTTTCTACACTTGGTTACAGCGAAACAGAACATTTTAAAAGTAAAATTTATGAACTGTAACTGTTTGAAAGCTTTGGTTACAACGTATTCCCAAAAGTATTGCCTCGCATGCCGAAGATGATCCACACTTAGAATTCCTTGCTTTGTGTCAGTATAGAGATTGGATTTTGGTTAAGACCTTTTTCTTTCATGAGACTTAGAAATTTTGAGATTTTGAGTTGGAAATTCTCTACATACAAAGTTAGCGAACTTGACCTTTGGCCTTAGCGAACTACATTTCCTCCTTAGCGAACTTGAACAAGTCTTAGCGGACTTAGCTAAGACTTCCCTATTGCTTTAGCGGACTTAAACTATTCCAAGCGAACTTCTGGCTAGCGAACTTCAGTAGACCTTAGCGAACTTAACATGTTCTTAGCGAATTTGATTCATTCTTAGCGAACTTGATTAGTTCTTAGCGAACTTGAGGCCTTCATAGCGAACTTCATTCTGTTTTTAGCGAACTAGAATTGATCTTGCGAACTGACTTGTTGTTAGCGAACTGGAATTGTTCATAGCGAACTTAAGTTGTTCTTAGCGAACCTCAGCGGATCTTAGCGGACTTGATTTGTGCTTAGCGAACTTACACAGTTCTTAGCGAACTTCAAGGGGACACTTTGAAGAATTTACTAAAATTGGTGTAGCAATTGTTTGTACCACATGTTAGAATGCACATTTCTCTTTGTGTAGTGTATACAGGACCATCGAGAACCTTATTGGGGTAAGACCCACCTAAAATGAAATCAGAGAGGATTTCCTTTTACGCGTGTATTCACCATCTTTTTACTTGGTTATTTCAGCAAAACTTGAATGATTAATCATAAGTGCTTGTAGTTCTATACTAGCTTCATAATTAGGGTAAGACCCGTTGTTTAGGATCCTGACATCTTTATGGACTTGTTTAAACCCTTAACGACATTGGTTGTCCTTGACAACCTTGTTTATACCAAATGGTCTTACCATACGATCTTGTAGTGTAATATGCTTTACGGCTTTGTTTAACGACCTTGGTAAGTTTACTCTTTATGATCTAGTTCATGACAGTCTAGACAAGAAGGCAATAATCCAACATATCTTAAGCTAAATGCTCATATCCTTTTATAGCATACATAGGAGCTGTTATAGATCCTACTTAGGGTAAGTCACCCACTAACACAACTTGAGAGCGACCACATTGAAATGTGGTAGTAAGAACGATGTTTAGCCTTGTGTAGGGCAGCGATGTATAGAACCGGCTAGTTACTCATGGGATGTTTTGTTACCCTAAAATGTTGACACCATTTTTCCTTGGTCGCTTTAGACCTTGCATTTTAATTGCATAGTTTTTGTGTGATAATTCAACATGGATGCGAATTTTATAACCTGCATAGAATTGAGCATGTGACGACTAAGATTATTTTACTAATCTCTCTCTCAATATATATATATATATATATATGTGTGTGTGTGTGTGTGTGTGTATGTATAATGAATTCATGATAGAGTTGGGCAATAACTACTCTTTATCTCTAAGCTAAGTTGGGGGCGTTGTAGCATGCCCTACCCAAACTCCTGCTGAACCACTTGCTTACCAAATTGTACCAACGGTAAATTATAAATTGAATGAACTATTTATTCTCAAAACTTGTCTCCTTGGAAAATCCCGGCCAGTTAACTTTGAGTTAGTGACCACATCCTTAACACTCACCCCATGGAAACCATGTACTACCTCACTAAATCTGGTAGCTAAAGTAAGAGGAACCAGCGTGACCATACAAGGTAAATTACCGTTACGGGTGCACACGTAAATGTAATTTGCAAATGGAAGCCCTGGGAAATTTTGCTCGGCAACCCGCTGGATACGACCTTTCATTTAAAAAACCTCATAACATCGATTATTACGTATGAGGGACTCAACCGTATGGTTAAGGTCATCTATCAATGTTCATTCCACTATCACACCTGCTCTCATCTCTTCTAAATATGACCTCCAACCTATCAAATCCTTTAAAACGCTTGTGCAAATGATAACCCCGGTAAGACACTGTATTACTCACACCATCCGATGACGAGATCTCCCCTCGCGACGAGCGATCCGTGGTTTAACTCTTAACTGATTCTAATTTATTCGTAATCCTAACTCTACTCCTGTGTCGTTCAACGCTATAACCATTCTTCAAGCTCTCACAATTATGCAACGACTCCATAAACGCTAACATGATGAAAACCCAGACATCTTGAATGGACAATTACACCTCAATCATTGGAACCAATCTTTCGGCGGAGAAATCTTTTGATGTTTCCTCCCTTGTCTAGTAACCAATGGTATGTCTGTATGAGTCAAAATTTGTTGTTAACATTCGCCTCATGATCTCACACACTTTATACCTCGCTACTAATACAATTTCACCCAACGGAGTGATGTAAACTTCCCGAATCTGTACGATATGTTTTGTCTCCAACACTCGAATCATCTGTAAATTCAACTACGAGTGAACCTTTTCTCTTACTATCTCTCTTGACTTTGATGGTCTTCCAGCCTTGAGCCATTGCGGCTAGTTAACCTCTCTGATGACACTACCTTGTACCTTACCTTCGGGCGCTCCTGCACGACAAACATCGACTACATACAACAGGCATCAGTATGATGGGAAAGTTTCCACAACATCCACATTGAGGCGACAGACAAATTGCAAATACATTGATACCCATTGTCCTCACTCCTTCTTCTCTAGAAAATTTTCATTGGTAACCCTTGCTTCATAACCAATGGTGACTGATCGAATGATTGACCCGAACTTTTGAGATCACGCGTAAGGAAGTAGATCGACTTTCGATTAGACGAAGACACGTTTGAATCAATCGTATATGCGAAGAGCTACCCGAGGATCACTGAAAGTGACCTAAGTACCCGATATTTTTACATCTTGTACGCAACGCGACCTTTAGATATGCATTAGGCCTCGCGAAACCTTGGCTATAGTTCGTATTTACACTCATATAAAGCCATGTATTCTTTTGAATTTGTCAACGCTAAGTATTTCGGGAACCCACTCTTATTCCACGTTCGCACCTTTACTTACTCTTGAGGACCGATGTAAACCGATGTTCTTACACGATATTTATTCTACTTGATGGTGCAACCATTAACACACTTGCATTGACATCGGTTAACCCAAATCATTATTCTCCAAATTTGCGTCCATTGTACTCAATGACTTCCTTTGAAACACGCAGTTGCAACTACCCTACACTAGCTACCTCACTCTTCATCATGTATTCCCATACTTGATATTATTTGAAAATGCATGAGCATGTGAATCGTCTACTTAGTCGTAACGACATCAATGTAAATGAATAACCCATGATGAGTAAATACAAATCAGACTTCTATTAACCACAGAGAGTTTACACAGAGACACTTAGAAGATATAACTCGGAAGCTCCTCAATACAATACACGACATGCTATTTATACATAAGAAATCCCGATGGTTCGAACTCCAGGTTCGGACCTGTTCGGACTAGTCCGAACTCAGAGTTCGCTGAGAGTTCGGACCACAGCTAACATGCATGTCTTCGTCTTGTATTCAATACTTCACATGACGATCATGAACCATGTATCAACAAACTCCCCCTCAGCATGTGCAGTATCATCTTTCATTTAAAACTTGTATCTTGTATCTTCAATCAAACTCTTCCTCGATCTTGACGATGAGTTCAATCTTGAATACTTGATATTGCATCATGTGTAATCTCTTTATCAACAATCTTCAGAAGACTTGAAGTTGTGATGTTCTCTTTCCACTTAGAAACCTGCCAACATAAATAATCTTGGTGCAAAATGTCTCTTCGAGACTCCAAGATATTTTGATTTTGAACTTGATTTTGTATTTCGTGTTGATCAATCGAAAACAAATCAAAAACAAAAACTTTTTGGCTTTTTAAAACTTTATATCAAAACACACATAAAATCTTTTTGGTTTTTTTTGATATAAAATGTAAATGCAATACAGAATCAGACACTATTTTTGTCTTTTGCGAGAAAGATCACAACTTTGGATCATATTGGACATAACATGCTGAACTACACTTCAATTTCGATTATTGTAACACATAACCCTAGTCGATTATAGATATAATTTGTCGAACTTTAAACTCAGGCAAAATCATACTCATAACATCTGAATATGTTAAGGTATTCATTAGATTTGCATTGACCAGTGTACCCCACACTATCAGTCATACTCAGATATGTTTTCGCTTATCACATTTTTGTGATTTCATTTGTGATTTATCACATAATAATTGTATTCATGATATAGTCAACTGTGTTCCATGCAAAAAGAAATAAGAACGTTAAATCGTCTACCTTAAGGTCGATCTTTCGATGCGCAGATAAGGCCTCGGATTTAACAAAATAAGAAAATAAAACAAGTTGAAATTGTATAACTCAACAACAGTCAGGTCGGTCTTGTGGACACGCAGAGAAAGTCCGATGAGTTATACGAAACACCAAAGAAAATAAAGAAGAATGTCAAACGAACAACAATCAGGTCGGCCTTGTGAGCACGCAGAGAAAGTCTGATCGTTTGACAAATAGAGAAAATCAAACATGTTTAAATCTTTGCAAAATGAACACATGTATACACAGTGACTTCTCATTTTATTTTCACATAACTTTTTCTTGATATATCATGAGATAAGCATCAAGATGTTGTCCACTAGGTCAAGCATCAGATTGTAGTATATATCACATTCGAATACTTTCTGATTTGCCGAGCATACCTTACACATTGATCAAATGGTCTTATGGCTTTTTCACCTACTCTATCCTTGAGCCAGAAGATGTCAGCCAATGTACCATCATTTCCCATTGTCGGATACACTTTCTCATTTTTCCTTGTTTTTGGATTTTTGCATTTTTCAGTGTTTTTGTCTTTTTCAAATCTCTCCCCCTAAAAATGTGTAAGGATCAATCTAACCCTCACGCGATATCAAAGACTAGTAACACCGTGCGGAATCCGGTTTTACTAGGTGATTCAAGAATAACCAATATATGTATTTATCGAAAAGTATAAGAAACAATAACACAAACCAATTGTAAACAGGAAAGACCACTTCGATTAATCACCAAGTCCGAACCTAAAGAGGATTCGGTTACACCTTGAAAACACACAACTCCTTAGCACCAACAACCCTAAATCGATATAAGGAGGGTCTATATATAGGAGAGATTGACTTGGTAAACAAGTCAATCTTTTTACATGATTCGAACCCTAAGCCCACCCTTAAACCGATCGGACTCAAACCCACATTAATCCTACAAAAGTTAGCCCAATTACAAGTATTTACTAGCCCAAAGTATTAATATAAACCCAAAATTCATCTAATGCAAAAGCCTCATTTTCTAGTTCTCTACATTCATTTTGCAAAGATTTAAACTTGTTTGATTTTCTTTATTTTGTCAAACGATTAGAGTTTCTTTGCGTATCGAAAGATCGACCTGATTGTTGTTCGTTTGACATTCTGCTTTATTTTCTTTGGTGTTTCGTATAACTCATCGGACTTTCTTTGCGTGTACGGGAGTACCGACCTGATTGTTGTTGGGTTATACAATTTCAACTTGTTTTATTTTCTTATTTTGTTAAATCCGAGGCCTTATCTGCGTATTGAAAGATCGACCTTAAGGTAGACGATTTAACGTTCTTATTTCTTTTTGCATGGAACACAGTTGACTAAATCATGAATACAACCATTATGTGATTAAATCACAAATGAAATCATAAAGTGTGATATAAAAGTAAATACATATCTGAGTATGTCTGATAGTATGGGGTACACTGGTCAAAGCAAACTTAATCAATACAATAACATTACCAGATGTTATGAGTATGATTGTGCCTGAGTTTAAGATGGACAAATTATACCAGTAATCGGCATGACTTGTGTAGTTCAGCATGTCATGTTCAATATGATCCCAAGTTGTGATCTTTCTCGCAAAAGACAAAAATAGTGTCTAATACTGTATTGCATTTTATCTTTCATATATGAAAAAATCCAAAAAGATTTTAGGTGTGTTTTAGCATTATCTTAGAAAAGTCAAAAAGATTTTGCTTCTTATTTGTTTTCGACCGATCGACATGTGATACGAAATCAAATTTCAAAATCTATATCTTGGATTCTCGAAGAAAAATTTTGCGCCAAGATTAAATTAATTTTCAACAGAAAAGGAAGCCGCGTTTCTGTCTTCTGAAATTGCAGGTTATGTGTGTCAAGACTCAAGCATGGTAAAAGGGAAGGTTGTTATATCTTTCACAAGTGGATCTTGAAGTTTGAAGATAATTCAAGAGTGATCCAGCCATGCAAGCTTTATTTCTGACAAGATTTCAAGTCAAAGATCGGATGCAGCAATGTTGAAGATTGAAGACTGAAGTTTAGTTAGAGAATAGATAAACTACACGTTAAGGGGGAGTTTGTTAGAGCATATCCCTATGCTATGAGTGTCTCGTGTATTGTATCTATGTGAGTGTGTCTTAGAATGTGTTGTAGTGACTATATCATAGGTGGCGTATTATATGGTCCGGCGGACCATATGGTCCGGCGTACCACGTGGTACGCTGAGTAGTTAGTCACATAGTATAAATAGGTTTGTGTTAGAATGAATGTTAACACTTCTGTCATTCTTCACCTTCTGTGTGTGTGTTTCTAGAGAGAGAAACTAGAGAGCTTTCATTGTATCTTCAAGTGATTTAATACAAGATCTCTTATTTACATCCGTGTTTACTATGATTGATTGATACACGCAGTAGTAAGATCGTATCTCGGTTTTACAATTGTCATGTCTAATGCTTGAGTTGATTTGATGTCTTAGGTAGCCTCTGTGATAATTCATTGTGTCTTGCCTGATTTCACTCATGGCATGTGTTCGTTAGGATTAGACTTTTTGATGTGTGCTAGATGGAATTTATATGGAGTAATCATGTTCTTTGTAATTGATTTCACTAAACTTTGCTAAATCAGTTAAAATAACTATATAGTAGTTTAGGTTTGGTTTCCTTTGAACTTCAATTTGTGTATTTTTGTTCCAAATCAATGATTTTTTCTTTACATTTGATAGGTTACTATATATTTGTTTAGAGTTAATGTCTATCTTACTTGATCAATTTGTGGAATTACATTTGATTTGTTGTATGATTTTAGCAATGGTTTGCTCATTTGACAATATTTTTCTCAGCCCATCACTCGATTATCTGGTTAGATTTTTTTTTAATACTTCTCTTTATCGCATTTTTTTTTCTGTTGTTATTAATGTGCCATTTTAGTTATATTTTCAACTAAATCTTTTGAACCAAGCTGAACAAAATGTGACCAGATATGCCAAAAACGAAATTGAACATGATCAGATATACAAAATAAAATAAAAAACCAAATCGATTAGACATTCACTATATACTCTAACACACTCCAAATTCAACCGACCTCAACCACTTTATTCCTTTACATCTTGTTATAAATTGCAAATGTTCTTCACCAAGATAATCTCGTTGTTGAAAATCCCTTGAGTCTTGGCCTCATTTCCACTTCTCAGTTGTTGAAAATCTCGTCTCAATTCAACAATCTGTTTTGACTGATCTTCATCTTTAGCCTTTAATTCCTCAATCAACTTGGACTTTTCCTCATCTTTTGCTTTTAATTCATTTATTTGAGCTTGACACTCTATAAGTGCACTATTAAGCAAATCCATTTAAGAAAATGAGATTGAACCTTGAAAAATATTAATGTTGACATCAGTTGAGGCTGGTGTGGAAGTTATTATAGAAGTTGAGACGGTTGGAATTGATGAAGTTCCAATTAACTGATTTTTAAATTGAGCACCAACACTTGCTGAAGGTGTTGTGCTACTAGAAGTAGACTTTGTTGTTCCTAAATACTTCCTCAGAATGCCAGACTGAGTCAATCCAGTGAGAATTGTGGCTACTGCAGCACTTGAAGAAATTATAGCTGCTAGGGTTGAAGTCGACACTGGCAAAGACATATCAGTGCCACCTGATGAAGACACTTCTGTGCGTTTCAACATCTTTCTACGACTTTTACCACCAGAAGCAACCGACTTCCTCCTTATTGATGGTGTCAATGTAGACGAGGAGGTATCTGGCTGTTTACCCTTGCCTTTATCGGCATCAGCTTTAGGGTCATAGTCTTCATTGGTATCTGATGGAGCTTTATCTTCATGCACGCAACCAATGTAACGTTCATTACTTTTGTTCTTCCTAGCCGGTACTCAAGATGCTCTTTGCTACCTTTCTTCACTCGAATCTATTGTGATCCAATCGATATAAAAGCAATCGAATTGTTTGGATCAGAATCATCTTTGGAATTCACTGTCATCTCATCTAGCTCATCATAAGACTCATCTTCATCAATCAGAGTGTTTACATCGGGTGTTTCAGACATATTTACATTCGCTTGAACTTCTGGTTCTGAGACTGCTGGTTCTGTGACTACAGGTGCAGATACTACCGGTTCATTTACAACTGGAGGTGTGGGTGCTTGTTGTCGTCTCTGTCTCTTTTGTTTCGGTTGTTGTGGTTGTTGATTTCGTTTTTCTATCGAGGAATAATCCAATTCATCTGAAGAACTATCTTCATCATGACGAGGTGCACCATTGGCTGGTGCTACATAGTTAGCATTCGCCAAGTGACCAATGAGCCTTTTCATCTTTGGATAGTTATTGGCCTTTTTCTTCTGATAAGTAGTCAAGGTACCAACACTAGATTCACTCATATGCGTCAAAACCATCTTTTGTGTTTCAGACTTAATCAGATTCGGATACAGATTATCCAGAATCATCTGAGTAAATCTCGGATACAACAATGCCCTCTTGTGTCTTGTTGTCAAATTATCCCTCATGTAATAGAATATCGTCCAGCACAGTTGTAAGGACGATTCAAAATAAGAGCATTCATCAGGGACAAAATCAACGGACCAATCTTATCGTGTCCTGAGATTCTGTTCCCCAAGCAATGAAGTAGCACGTGGATCAAGAACTTGTATGGGACACAGAACTCAGACTTGTATATCCAGTCTTTGTGTGGATCTTCAACAATACTAGATTCTTTTCAGTAACGCTACATTGTCAGCTTTATCAAACTCTAAAGAAACTGTCGTATCATCACCATGAAACTTCAGTACCCGTCTGACATCAGCCTCGGTAAATTCCACCATTGTGTTTTGCACTATGGCAGAAATTATAATAGGACCATCAGTTGTTGTACGAGCAGTTGTCCAGAACTTGGTGAGAATGTCACAATACGGATCACAATCATGTGTAATTGCGTAGTGAATCCGTGACCGCCTTAGAAATCGAATATTCCTGCACCGCCGAACTTGACAAGTTTGGATCGGCTGACACTGAGATGAGTGCAGAAGTTATGTTTATCTCTAACTATCAATTCGATCGCCATTTCTGAAAATACATAAAATGAAAAGTTCATTAAATTCAATGTGATAATAAAAAACTTTCACCAAATTCGTAAATTATTATCTATACGTGTAAACGATTAACTTTTTTTTTATTTTATCAAAGACTGAGTTTACATGAACTAGATCCGAACTGAGAAAGTTCATACGAAGTGGTCCGAACTGGATTATTTTGGCCAACATCCAAAGTTGACTTCGTCAACACCCGAAGTGGACATGAACTTGACTCTTTTGACCGAAGCGAACCGAACTGGATTTCTATTACCCGAAGTGGACACGAACTGCGATCCAAACTCCCAGTTCGGATGAAGAACAACCACTTCGGCTCTGTGCAGAACCCGAAGGGTTTCTTCAATCCAACTGTCGATCCAGGCCGATTTTGATCAAAACCTTATAACCCTAGACACGGTTTGACCATACGAACACAATGATGTAATTTTTATCACCAGAAACAGATTAAAAGTGTTCAAATTTTTTGTTTTTCTTAAAACCCACTCAACCGACAACAATTTGGTAAAAATTGACAGATTTAATAAACAAAAATGACCACACAACACACCATTACACTTGTGATATTAATACCTACCAGTATTTGATCACAAAACTCGCTAAAACCCGTTAAAACGAAATCTGGTCTCGAAATGGTATAGTTCGGCTAGGGTTTTTAAGGAAAAGAGGCGAAGTGAATACTGAGTCCGAACTGGCATTTCCGCCATTTATAGGTATCCCATTTCGGTTGTCCGAATTGTGACTTCGGGTCAAACGAAGTGGCCCGAACTCAAGTTTCGTCTTACTATGAAATAAACTGAACCCATCCGAACTGTCACTTCAGTTTACATGAATTGATGATTTCAAGACCGTTTGGTTTTCCCGGCATATATGTGATAAATTTCATTATTGGTTGATCAAAAATAAATCAGTAACACATTTTTTTTTATTTTTATAAAATTTTCAAACACACCGAAAATCTTTTTGAATTTTCACAAGGTTATGCTAAAACATACCTAAAATCTTTTTGGATTTTTCAACTAACAAGCAATTAACCAAAGAGAATTGAAATGCGAATAACTTAAACATTTTGCGAGAAAGATCCAGACATGAGATCGTATCAGACAATATGTATCAGACACACTTCAATTTCAAAATTAATCAGCATGCAAGCCAAGTCGGTCGAGAATACAACTTTTAAGTTTATTTCAGTTTACGCAAATCATTTTTTATAGCTTTCTAATATGTTATCGGTATGTTTTATCAAGCATAGATAATGTGAAAGCCCACAAAATCCAGAATACTGGCAACATGACTTATTCTATTATTGTATTTTTACATAGAATCTGATTTTCAACAGAGATTTATCGTTTATGGTGTTTCATGCAATAACAATGCAGAACCCTAAACAAACAACAATCAAGTCGGCCTTGTGAGCACACAGAGTAATTCTGATTGTTTAGGAAAACAAAAAAATAAAAAATAAAGCAGAAATTGTATAACCCAACAACAATCAGGTCGGTACTTCCGTACACTCAGAGAAAGTCCGATGGATTATACGAAACACCAAGGAAAATAAAGCATAACCTCCAGTGAACACCAATCAGGTCGATCTTACGATACATAGAGAAAGGCTGATCACTTGAGAAAATAAAGAAAATCAAACAAGTTTAAATCTTTGCAAAATGAAAACATACGTACACCAGAGTATCTCTTATTCTGTTTTTGATGTTTAAATTTTTAATTGCCAAAGGCACACAGTATCTTCATGATGTAACATCACAATTATCAAGTAGGATTTATGTTTATATCATACTAGCATATACCAGATTTGCCTTAACACATTCAACTAGCCAAACAAGCAGCTACATCCTCTATTCCTACTTTATCCATAGTTGATAACGTATGCTGATGTAATATCATTCCTCGCTAGGTTGGATCAATTTCTCATTTTGATTTTTCAATTTTTTTAATTTTTGCATTTTTCAAAATTTTATATGCTTTTCCGGTTTTTTCTCCCCCAAAACAATACAAAATACTAATTTTGGATTTTTTTTCATGAATAAAAGCAAAGAAAAATTAAAATGCAATAAAAAGTAAAAATTGATCAACCAATAACTACTCAACTTGATATTTTTGTATGCCGTTGATTTGCAAAAGATATTTGAAGCGGGTTTTATCAAAAGCCTTTGTAAAAAGATCCGCTCTTTGAAAATCAATGTGGATCTTTTGCAAATCAATGAGGTGTTTCTCGTAAGAATCACGTATAAAGTGATATGGGATGTCAATATGTTTAGTCTTAGAGTGATGGATGGGATTCTTAGTAATACAGATGGCGGCATAATTGTCTATGTGAATGGGAGTAGTAAGAAATTGCAAACTATAGTCTGGCATCTATTGTTGTATCTACAAAACCTGAGAGCAGCAGCTAGCAGCTGCAATGTACTTCGCTTCAACAGTGGATGTTGCTACAGAAGTCTGCTTCTTACACTGCTAAGACACCAACCTTTCTCCTAGACATTGACAATCGGCTGTTGTGGATTTAAAATTAATCTTACAGCCTCCATAATCTGAGTCAGAATAGGCATACAATTCAAGCTTATCATCATGAGGATACTAGATCCCGAGATTCGTATTAGCCTTTGGATTAGCCAAAATTCATTTGACCGCATCTAGATGTGATTGCTTTGGAGTTGCCTGGTACCTAGCACACAAACACACAACAAACATGATATCAGGTCTACTAGTAGTTAAGTACATTAATGAACCAATCATAGCCCGGTAAAGAGTCGCATCAACTTCTTCACCATTCTCATCGGGTGAGAGACCATGAGAAACTTGTATCGGAGTTCCCAGAACACGAACATCGCCAATCTTGAATCTGTTGAGAACGTCATTCACATACTTAGTCTGATGAATGAAGATCCCATTTTCATACTGTTGAACTTCTAGACCAAGAAAGAACGCCATTTCGCCCATGGAACTCATTTCAAACCCTGTTTGCATCAACTTTTCAAAATCTTTTGAAAGTTGGTCGTTTGATCTACCAAAAATTATGTCATCGATGTAAATTTGTACCAATAGCAAATCGTCTCCCGTCTTCTTGCAGAACAAGGTGCAATCTACCAACCCGCGCTTGAATGCGTTTTGAAGTAAATATCTTGACGATGTCTCATACCATGCTTGAGGAGCTTGGTGTAAACCATATAGTGCTTTGTCGAGTTTATAAACCTTATCCGGATAATCAAGATCATAGAATCCCGAAGGTTGTTTAACATAGACTTCTTCCTGCACCTTTCCATACAAGAACGCACTCTTGACATCCATATGGTATACTTTAAAACCCGGTGTGCCGCAAACGCCAAGAAAATTCAAATAGCTTTAATTCGTGCGACTGCCATGTACACCTCGTTAAAATCTATACCTTCCTCTTGAGAAAACCCCTGGATGACCAAACGCGCCTTGTTTCGAAAAATGACTCCGCGATCATCTCTTTTGCATTTAAATACCCAACGGGTACCACATGGCTCTTTTCTATTTGGAGGTAAGTCAAACAAGTTCCAAACACCGAGCTTTTGGAATTGTTGAAGTTCTTCCTGCATTGCTTCAACCCATGTACCATCTTTTAGTGCTTTCTTAACATCGATTGGTTCGATCTGGGATAGAAAGCAGGAGTGAAACACTTCGTCTTGAATCCCTGATTCCATGATTGTATCAATCTGTCTTCTGGTACGCACTCCTTCATCCAGATCACCAATGATATTATCTTGAGTGTTATAAGTATTGATACGGAGCATCTGATGAGCCGGAACAGTAATAATTTCGTCCAACGTGTTGACGTGATCTTCCTCAATGTCACACCCCCAATTTCCACTAACGGAGTTTTACCGTGTGGGGTGTGATCCAGACCAGGACCCGAGTCATTAGTTACATCAAACATAAGTTAAGGGTTCAAAATGTAAATATATTTCCAAACGGGAAATATCAAAACCAGAGTTAAAGTTTAGCGGAAGCTCATGAAAGTTATGTTGCGCAAAACAAGCGCCCGATAAGTAAATAATAGTTCGAGTTAAAGGTTTTAAAAGCAAGTTCCCAAAAATAAAAGTTTTAACCAACGTACGTGCCCAAAAATCCGATACTCCTAGCGTCCTGCAAAGCATGCATAAGAGCAAGTGTCAACTAATGTTGGTGAGTTCATATAAGCACATAATTATAGCTATTATAAATATCCAGTACGAATACAACAGTCTTTATTCGTATATAAGTATGTATATTACAAGTACAATCCATATTGTAGGTAGCGAGCCTAAGTTCATGTCACTAAAACGTTCGCAACCGAAGCTAACCAATTAGTTGTAGGAATAATCCTTACGTGTTTTGCCTTCCCCGTGTCTACTCAATCACGGTAAGTTAGGCTGACATTGTCCTCAGTCGACCGCCAGTCGGGTGGTGCATCTCGTGCCAGCTGAGTGTGGTTTGTCAGACCCTAGTAGTACTACCCAATATCCCCTCGCTATTTGCTATTAACGATTTGATAAGTAAGGACTTTCAAAGATAAAGCATTTTACGTGAACATGTGATATATACTGGATTTCTACTTTAATCATTCATCAAATTTGTCGTGTTATCACCCTAACCTGGGTGTAACGTGTTTGCATGTGTTATCATCCAAACCCGAACGTAACGTAAAAGGTTTGTGTAACTCACCTTAGGGTGCGCTGCTACAATTTAGTAAGACTCCGAGTCTTGCGTAACTACCGAGCACCTATCGATTTTACATACGTAAGTGTGTGTCCGCACATGAGTAACATAGCCTAGACGACGGTATTATATCAAGTAATTTCAAGTATGACGTAGGTGACAATTTTAATACGTGATAGAAATCATTTGTTCCAAAGCAGTCAGAGATGACGTTAATACAAGGACAACAAGATTTACTAAAACAACTGTGTGTATTTATTCCAAATAATAAATGTAGAGATGATCGGGTAAACGTATATGTGTGCTTAAATTTATATATATAAATATATGGACCTAGTTAAAAGTGTGGAAAATAAACGTCCTAAATATATATTTTTATGCCGTGTCAAATTTAAGAGTGTAAAGAAAATCTTTAAAACGTTTGCATGACAATAAATCAAATATACATATATACTTATATATATGTCAATATCCAAAACTAGTTTAAATTCTCTTTTTTTATTAGTAACGAGACTATAAAATTTTAATTCATTTAAATCATAATGGTTTTCATAGAATAAAATTTTTACGAGTACTCTAGCAGAGTCTATGAAGCATTTATGGTAAGGATTTCATAGGGAATGTATGGTGGTTAGGTTATAAATCAAGTAATGTTTAAAAAATTATAAAAATAAATAAAACAGTCAAAAACAGTGGTCACGGGACTCGAACCTGTGACCTCAAACTCAACAATGTAGCACCCTAGCCACTGGAACTGTGGCTCGTTTGTGACAATGTCCCACTGAGAAATATTATGATAAATCAACATATCATAGACTGGTTCGCATGGATTAAGAGAAATAGGTAAAATAAACGAATTCTGGGCGGATGGGGGTTCGACTTCGAGACCCCTCAGTCTCTAGTGGAGGCGCTACCAGTTGTGCTACACACGCAATTGTGTTTCAACCCAGCACAGTGGATATATAACCAACTCCCACCCGTCATTCCTTTCTTCCCCAAGAATCCGGTGACCGGAGTTCTATTCCGGTCACTGGAAAAGCATGAATCTAGAACCAAACTGAAGAGAAACGTGCGACTAACATAAAGATGTTCTTACCTCGAATCGGAGATGAGTTTTGACACGTTTTTTAAGCCAAAATGAAACCGAACGTCTCGACACGGATCTCCTGATGGTGCCCCGTTTCCAAATCCGTTGCTACTGGGCTGATTAGCAGAGAGAGGCGACCTCGGTGATGATTGAAACAGGTGGTAAAACAACAGTGGCTTGCCGGAATTTGAGTTCGCCGGAAAACTCAAAAAAAGAAAAGAAAACGAGAGCGAGAGAGAATGAGTAAAACAATGGGGAAAATCGAATGGGACTGGAATTCCTGATGATTGAATGAAACAAATTATGGTTTTGGTTGTAACCGATGGATTTTATCGGTCGACATTATGGAGGAGTTACCGACTCTTTACTTCACATCGACGGTTTGTAAATTTCAAATTGACTTTGGTCAATTACAACATTAGTCCTTCATCAATTTGCATAGAAGGTTATGGGGTTTTAGAAATTACACCATTGGTCCCTCCAACTAATTAAATATAATACAAGTTCAGAAATTTACAAGTTAGGTCCCTCACATTTAAGAATATTAACGAACTCTCTAACGGGGTTAACGGAGGGAACCTGGTGATGATTATTCGAGTGTACATCAAAACGTATTTAACGAACGAAGTTTTATAAAAATATAATCTATATATGCTTCGAATAAAATCATAGTTATAACTCAATAACTATACATTTTAAATTCCTATAAAAATATTGAAACGCTTCGTATTATTGCGCGACACATCGTCACATAATTTCATAAAATGACGTGCGTATATATATATATATATATATATATATATATATATATATATATATATACATATATACCACGTAAAAATAATAAATATAATTACCACATAAAATGACAAAACATTTTCGTGAAACCATAAAATATGATTATCATAAAATCATAAAATATAATTATTCAAGTAAGTTAACCGACGTCTAGACTCATGTGCAATGTTCGTGTAGTTAACTGATGTAACGGACGTTTACTAAAGATAACACAAGTTATTAACGGGGTTAACCTGGGAAATTGCCGGTTGTCATATCATCCCCTTGTTAAGGAATTTTCGTCCTGAAAATTGCCTTAAGTTGTTACGGTTTCTGTGGAAGGAAAAGAAAATTTTTTTTAGGGTTGCTACAAAATCCCCTTGTTAAGGAAATTTTGTCCCAAAATTTAACTCATACCATAATTAGATGTTGACGCTTGATCAAATAGGTGATGATATTTCTTTCTCATTTGATCCTCTCGTTCCCACGTGAACTCCGGTCCACACTTAGATTGCCATCTCACTTTGACGATGGGAATTTTACTTCGTTTCAATGTTTTCTCCTCACGTCCCATGATTTCCACAGGTTGCTCGATGAATCGCAATTGTTCATCGATTTTCAGTTCCCTTGCAAAGTGACCAAAGTTTGAGCAATTGTAGCATCGAACTTTTGACTTATCAAATCCTATTCATCCACCAAAATTCAAGTCTTTCCTTCCGGTCTTCTTTAGAAATCTCATCACCCTTCTGGCCAGCATAGCAAACTGCCAATTAATATCCAGCAACTCTAGATCATCAGGGTCCACCTGGTCATAATCTTCTTCTATTAGTTCAGTATTGCTAACTTTCCCAGTGATAACCCCGTAATACAATGATACTAAAGCGGATACTAAGGCCATGTAATCTTTAGTTGTAGTAATAGATAAAGCCATTTTGTTTGCAGTTATCGTGTTGCTTGCAGGTATAGAGACATTGCATCCTCTTGATTCATAACTTTCAGAATTAGACATATTACCAACATTTGATACACCTCCAGCTATGAAAGCTGTCGCCGGTGCTGAATTGACATGCTTACCATATGTGCTAGAAATTTTCGCTGCATTCTGACCATAATAAACTTCTGTATTTTGCACTTCTGCAGGCGTAGTATTCACATTTTTCATCTCCAGATCTCTCGCTTGTAATTTTCCAACAACTGTAAAAAAGTCAACTTTTTGAAAATTCTATGTCATTGGTGATCATCAGAACATACGACTCCCACTTTGCTGGTAGTGCTTCAAGCAATTTCTCATTCAACTCTTCATCATCTTTCTTAATGCTAACTATATCCATTTCAGATTGTAGATGGCATAATCACGAAATCAAAGCAGGCACTTCCTCACCATCAGAATATTTAAAGTTGTCGATTTCTTTTCACAAAACCTTTTTCTTACTCTTCTTATACTGTTCGTTTCCTTCACACCTTTCTTCAAAGCATTCCAGAGTTCTTTCGAATTTTTACATGTCTTGAATTGATGTAATAACTCTTTTGGTAACGCTTGGGTAAGCGCACCGTAAGATTTCTACTCTCGGGTATAATCAGCTTTTTGTTCAATATTCAACTTTCTTTGCATAACTGGAACATTGTTGTTGTCAACCAGATAAGTATATCCGTCATCGATTGCTATCCAGAAGTCTCAATCGGAATTACCGATGTATTACTCAAACCTCTTCCTCCAATTATGGTAGTCTTCGAGTTTGAACAATATAGGAACTGTAAGGATCAAATCAGTTCCACACGCGATATCAAATCCTATAATCACCGTGCGAAATCCGGTGATTAGAGATGATTCAATAACAATCGACAAATAGAACTAAATAATAATTGAAACAATGAAAACACAAACTGAAAGCAAAGGAGAACACTTGATTGATCACGGTTGCAATACACTTGAAAGATTGGAAATTCTCAATGAGAATTTCGATTACACCTTGCACCTTTTCCCTTGAATCAACCACCTATTCTATCATTAAAAGGGGTCTATATATATGGAGATAACAAACTTGCAAAACACACTATCATTTAACCCTACTAAATTGTGGCCCACATACCCACACAACCGATCGGACCTAATCAACCCATCAAAACCACAAAAGTTGGCCCAATTACAAGTAGATACAAGCCCACAAGTACTAGAATAAACCCAAAATACATCTAATGCCAAAGCCTCATTTCCTAGGTATCTACAGGAACCTTCTGACTCATTCCTATCTCATTATCGTAATTGAGTAAAGTTTGCATTTGAGTTTGAATCGTTGCAAAAGCTTGATATTCGGACATCTTAACGATTGAAATTTTCTGATTATCCGAACTCAGGCGAACTGAAAGATGTTTGTCCAAACTAGAACACAACTTATCAAAGGTAAGCGAACTCAACCAAACTGAAGCGAAGTGACCAAACCTATCCGAACTCTATCCGAACTGACCAAACTAACCGAAGTTGTCCGAACTATAAGCGAAGTAACTGGTGACCAAACTGGATCCGAACTCAAACGAACTCTATCCGAACTAGAGAACTTATCCGAACTGAAAGCGAACTAGTACCCAAAGTTACACAAACTCAGATGAACCATGACTTTGGAGCAGTTATCCAGCCGAACTCAGACTTTGGATGACAGTTATTTTCAAATCAACTCAGATGGACCAGAATCACTCCAGAATTACCAATTTTACGTTTAGAACACTCAGAGATGATTTATTTTTTAAAAAAAACACAAGATTTTTAGATTGAAAATCGTGAAAAACTAGAGAAAAAACCCAAAAGACACTTTGTTTTTCAACAAAACTACACAGAATCAAGTTGAGAAACCAACCACAGCTCTAATACCAATTGAAAATAAGCGGGAACGATCGGATATTGCTAACTCGTGTATTTTTTTATATGAGAACGAGAACAATCGGTGTAAATATAAACTCAATCCTTTATAAACTGAAGAGATTGGATCTTACAACGATTCAGAGCGTTTAGGCTGAATACACTATGAAAAACACACACATAAGAGACTCCGTTACAAAATTTCTAAACATAACAACTATTTATAGAAATACCCGACTCTCTGAACTGGACATTGTCTGAACTGGCAGTTCGGCTGCCAGTTCGTACCGGTTCGGATTAGTTTGGCTAAACATGATTAGGTCTTGTTTCTTCTTCTGTTTTTCTTCAATCTGATCCAGCATTCTGCCATTTCATGTATCAACATAACCGATCGTGACAAAATCATGGACGTGTTACTAGCAATGTCTCCTTCTCTTCGTTGCGTGATATTTCTGTCTTTTTTTTGTCAGACTTGGGGGTAGCTGATGAGGAACAGTTTCAAGCTATATGGAAGATTCTGAAGCTGATTAACATGTCTGTTGAATTGAAGATGGATTTCCTTGCTTCTTTTGACTAGGTCTATGATTTTTAATTTTATTTTGTGTTTATTTTGATGGATTATACATGATGATGAATATTTTGGTTTTAATGTATTTGATTTTCTATTTTATGTTTGCGTTATTATTATACTGAATGTGCGTTATTTAGTTAATTGTCTCTTAGTTACAACTTTACGCTGAGAACAAACTAATTCTGCTAATGCGTGATTATGATGTTGTTTTTATAAGGAATCGAAAGGAATAAGTCTAGAGCCTTTTTAGGTGCATGGTTTTAAAACATTACATTTAAAGAACCTAATTATATGAATGCGTTCTTATTTTGTCGTGTTTAATAAGCCTTGCGTGTTATGTAGATCATGGTTCGCTAACAAAAAAAACTTTTAGGAGGTATTTTTTACCATTGCATTAAAAAAGGACTTATGCGTGATTTTTTATGAAAAGTTTTGCTTTTGCGTTGTTTTGGTTTATTCGTATTTAAAGTTCGTTGATTAGTGATTTTTATTCGTTTGTGTGAAAAAGCTGAACTTATGCGTGATTTTTTTTTTTTGACAAGTTATGGTTTACGTTGTTTTTGTTGATGCGTAATTAATTTTTTTTTTGCGTATTTTCATTTAATTGTAAAAAGATGCTACTACCCCTTTTAAAGACTTCGCGTCCCTTTTTTTAAATTAATTCTTCGTGCAAAAGCTGAACTTAAAGCGTGAAACAATTTAGCGCCGTCAGATCCAAAAACACGCGTAGATGAATGGCGGAGATCCCTTTCGCACGCTTCGCACGCAAAAGCCCCTTTGTACAATAACTTTCCCCTATAAATATAATAAACATTAGTTTTTGCTGTTTAGGTGGCACATTTTAAGGTGTGCCACCTAGGATTGGTCTTCTTTAAAATTAAGCCACCTAAGCTTATGCTTATGTGTCAAATTCTCAGAGTTTTGAATTAATTTTTTTTGATAAAGTTCCTAAAAATCTCGCGGATCCTATAACCCGAAGCAAGGATCCGGCTACTTTTTTTAACCCGACATATTAAAGGGTGTGATTGTGCAATGGCTTCATTATAAAACCCAATAGGAGTGCTCCCTTCATCGATTTCTACATCGTCGCCGCACCCTGTCTTTTCCCTTCAAAGTGTTGTCCATTTCAGGTTGCCGGAATCTAGGTTACTCCATTTTCCTCTTTTTGTCACTTTTCCTCTTTTATGCTCAACTCACACAGATCTCTGAGCAGTATTTTACATGCTGACGTTTACGGAGCAAGATTTTATTTTCGATTATAGGTTTCCTAGTTTTAATATTTTCCGATCTCTGTTGAATGGTTATATATCTGCTTTGCTATCTTTCATTGAAGTTATATGTAAAATCAATTTTATGTTTTAGGGTTTCCTTTGTTTTAAGTTATTTGATTTTCGATTCTAGGCTTTGCTGATATCTTAATCCTTCACCATTCACTCTTTTGATTGAATGATTGTTATATTCAAATTCGATTTTATGTTGACTGTACTTAAACCGATTCTCAATTTATGATTAGGGTCATTTTAATTCATGAGTTGCAGAAGTTTTTTTTTCTTTTCAGATTGTCATGTCTAATGCTTGAGTTGATTTGATGTCTTAGGTAGCCTCTGTGATAATTCATTGTGTCTTGCTTGATTTCACTCATGGCATGTGTTCGTTAGGATTAGACTTTTTGATGTGTGCTAGATGGAATTTTATGGAGTAATCATGTTCTTTGTAATTGATTTCACTAAACTTTGCTAAATCAGTTAAAATAACTATATAGTAGTTTAGGTTTGGTTTCCTTTGTATTTCAATTTGTGTATTTTTGTTCCAAATCAATGATTTTTTCTTTAAATTTGATAGGTTGCTATATATTTGTTTAGAGTTGATGTCTATCTTACTTGATCAATTTGTGGAATTACATTTGATTTGTTGTATGATTTTAGCAATGGTTTGCTCATTTGACAATATTTTTCTCAGCCCGTCACTCGATTATCTGGTGAGATTTTTTTTAATTACTTCTCTTTATCGCATTTCTTTTTTTTCTGTTGTTATTAATGTGCCATTTTAGTTATATTTTCAACTAAATCTTTTGAACCAAGCTGAACAAAATGTGACCAGATATGCCAAAAACGAAATTGAACATGATCAGATATACAAAAAAAAAAAAAACAAATTGATTAGACATTCACTATATACTCTAAAACACTCCAAATTCAACCAACCTCAACCACTTTATTCCTTTACATCTTGATATTAATAGCAAATGTTCTTCACCAAGATAACAAAGACATTCCTCACAATTCACAAGCTTCTCAAGTGCTAAACACATACTCATATAGAAAAGTTAAATATGTTGATTCACATACATATTATAAACTCAAGTAAACCATTATTTACATTTGAGATATACATAAAAACCTCTTTATGAATTGTGGTCTTCCAGTTTCATTTATTATTTTTACAACATTATTATCTGTTCAAATCAAACTGTACCTTTATTGCTAAAGAGCCCTTACAGGATCAAACAATTAGCATTAGAGCAGATTGAATAACTCATATTCCAAGATCTTGCTCTTTAGTTTCTTTTTGTCTTTATCGTGTTTTCAAAACTTTTCCGAATTTTTTTTCTCTCAAAATGTCAACGAGCTGGAATAGCGTCAAATCTATAGTTTCACTATCTAAGCCTTCCATGCTAGCAAGGGAGGAATATCCACAGTGGAAAATAAGGATTACCAACTTCCTAAAAGAAGTTGACAACTCCATGTTGGATTGCATAGCCAATGGACCTCACTGTCCTACTATTGACATTCTTGATATCAAGGAAACTGAAACCACACCCGTTGTACCTAGTTGTTTCTTGCCCAAACTAAGAAAATGGTGGAGCCCTGAGGACAATCCAAGGATGCTATTGAGGATTGAGCCAAAACTGTTTTAATCATGGCTCTTTCTCATGAGATATTCTGTCAAGTCGACTGTAATACCTCAGCCAGGGGCATATCCGATGCCCTTGAGAAACTCTTTGATGGGGGAGGGGACAGATGAAATGAAACAAACGTACAAAAGCTTTAAATGAATACGAATCATTTAAGGCACTCTCAAACGAGTCACTTGCAAACATTTATAATTGTTTTGCAAAAATCATAAACGACTTAAGAAAGTTTAACGTTTCAAAAACAAATGAAGAGACAAACATAAAATTCATCAAAAGTCTTCCCCAGTAATGGAGAGGACTCACCATGCTCTTCAGTCTACTATAGAATTTGATGAAAAAAGGTCTAAATGACCTCTTTTTCATCCTAGACTGTCAGGAGTCTGAGATTCTAGCAATCTCCAAATCTATAGTAGACCCCTTGGCTCTTTACTCTGGAAAAGGCAAGAAATAACAAAAAAGAGCTAAACGATTTAAAACAAATAAAGGATTTAAGTGAGTCTGAAAGTGAATGTTCTAATAGTGAAACAGAACATGAATCACTTAAAAAATCACTCGCCTTCCTAACTATACAATTAGGGAGGTTCAATAAAAGGAACCCCTCGTGGTCAAACAAAAAGACCTTCACAAAACATGAAGACAACAAAAGACACTCCTCAGATTTTAAAAAGCCCGAGGTTGACAAATCAGAAATAAAATGCTTTAAGTGTGGAACAATGAGACACTATGCTTCAAAATGCAAAGGTGAAAAACTCAATGATGCTGCCTACTATAGAAGAAAATACAAGCATGCCATGCAACAACAGAAAGCCTTAATGACTGAAATGGAGAACTGAGTTTTAGACTCATCTGATGAATAAGACAATAAGACTATCTTATGGCTAGTGAAAAATCATATCTCTCTGATAATTCTGAACCTCCAAATGAGGAGCAAGTAAGGACACTCCACATTGAGCTTCTTTTTCAACTCAATATATGTCAATAAACTATAAAAAATCTTCAAGAAAGTACAAAAAAGAACAATCTCTTAAATGAGAATAAATTGAAAACTATCAAAGAAGAAATGCCTTCCCTCCTCTCTGAGTTACACCAACTCAAAGAGGAGAGAGAAAAAGAGTTGATAAAATTCAGGTAACTTGAAACTGAAAACTTGAATAATGAAGCAAAAATAGAGCATTATGAGACCGAGATAGCAACTTTATATCAAAAGTTGCATCTGGAAACCAAGAAAATAAATTGACTCATTAAATCTCGTGTCCAAGTTGAGGATATGATAAATATCCCAAGAAATTATGGTCAAGGGATTAGGTACATGCATGGAATTCAAAAGTTCTAAGACTGTCTTTGTAAAAGGTAACAGTCAGATGTATCCACAACAACTAGAAAATAATGCTAAAAATAAATAGTCCAGCCACATAAGTCTCAACCTAACATCTTTCAGATCTTAATAACTCTAAAAAAACTCATCTGAGTCAACAGACATGACAAGCTCATCAATCCAAAACTTTAATCCTTTTAGTGAGCTTACAATCTACAAACATTGTATGTGCTCAGAAATGATTAAGTTAGTTGGGAAACACTATGATCTAAAAATATAAACCCAACCAAGCCAAGCACATCACTCAACATTCCTTCCAGACCAATGAAAACCAAGAAGAAGAAAGATATGAGTGAAACTATGATTAACTTGTGTGCTGTGATGTCTATATAAAATTTAGCATTATTTTGTGACATCTATATAGTAGTTAAGCTTTTAAATTTATAAAACCTGATTTATCGTCAACTACTATTTCACCACATCACGGGCAAGTGCGGCCATCGTGGAGCAGTATAGTAGTGGTAAGTTGAATTGGCGTCGATCAAAGACACAAAGGAAAATGAGGGCTCTTGATACTTCACCCTTACTAACGTCTAACCTGACCAACCTTCAAGTGAACATGTTAGTGAAATATGTAGAAATAGTAAAATAATATTTCTATACTAAAAAGGCGTGTCTTGATCAACTCAGTCTCAGATAATATCATTTGGGGGACTTATCATTGGTAAAGTTGAAAACCCGTGTTTCATGCCCTTCTGAAAAAGCATATAAGGATCGATTCTAGGGTAGATAATATCGAGACGGAAATTTAGTCATATATCGTGTTGAATGATTACATAAACCGAAGGAGTATACAAACGTTTAAGCTCTAGGGGAGGTTGGACAGAACCTCCCCTCTCAACACATTGATCTGGAAAGACACTGGACAGAAACTTACAAAGAAATACAAAGATGAAACTATTTAGGCTATTCATTCTATCCGAACTGGGCACCTCCGAACCTTGTCCGAACTTCATCCGAACCTGAAGTTCGGACCACCTTCGGACACATCCAATCACAGAGTTCGGTTGGAGTTTGGACCATAGTTCATGTTTCTGACAACTCAGTCTGTTTAACAATTCGAACAGTAACGGCCACACAAGGTTCATGCATCAACAAATTCCCCCTTGGACGTTACTGTCGAATCCAGACATTGATCTTCTAGCAATCTTCAGTCAGCTTACTGTAGAAGCCTCTATCTTTAGCAAACTCCCCTTGACCGAATCATCAGGTATGCAGAAAACAGCTTGCAATATTGTACAATCACAACAATCAACAAAATTACCCCTTTCTTCAAGCACATCCATGGTGAGAACTTATCAGTCACATAGAGGGATACATCAAACCACCGGATATGAGATCAAGATGCAGGATCGCTTCATTTAATCGTCGTGAATAAAACCCAAATTTCACAAACATCACTGCATTTGACAGAAATCTTCAATCTTCACCGAATTGTAATACATTCTGATGTTTATGAAAATAGACACAATTAGCATCTTCAGTCATAGACATTCCCCCTCAGCATGAAATCCATCCCAATATATTACACCGGTAAACGTATATCTCATTGCAGACTGGAATCTGACCAAGTCTTCACAACTCAAGAAAGTATCAGGCATATGACAGAGAGTTTCAAACCATAACAAAAACTTTGACATATCAGTTCGCACGAACATCAGAAAAACAGCACCTTTCCATGAAGATAAAAAATCACCATCAACCCTGAACTCATTGCTTTTGAATATGTACTTTTCAATTTTGAAACTTTGAAAGCTTTAGGGTCCTCAATTCCCCCCTAAATAAGTGACATATTCAAATCTTCAATATTCTTCAGTTTGTGTAGACAAATAAACTCTGATAAACGCAATCACAAAGATTTAATTTCTCAGAATTCAAACAATCGCTTTAAAGTAATCATATCCATGTCTCCGAATCTCTGTCCATCATCAGAAACACTCGTTCATGAATCTCTGTCCATCATCAAGAACAATGACTACCCGCAAACTCATTACTTGAAATTCGATCACTAACTCGTAACAAATATCATGATCTGATAATTCTTCAAACATAGCACCCCACAGCTACCGAATCAAGGGTAAACCCGATAACTGATCCGCTTCCTTGAAATTTCCACCTAACGGGGATTCGGGGGCAGCGCCCCTGAGAAGCGGGGTCCAAGGGGCGGCAGCCCCTGGCGGGGTCCAAGGGGCAGAGCCCCTGTCTTCACTGGAAATTTTTGAAATCGCACTAGATTCAGAATTTAATCGAATTTCGACATCCATATGTTTTCGTTAGGTAAAGCATGACTCAGGAAGACTCGATTGATTAAAAATCAAACGAAAACACTTCCAATCACACCTAATTAAAGGTTTAACGTCTCGAAATTAAAAAAATGATGAAATTAGACCATAGAAAGAGCCAATAGCTCTGATACCACTTGAAAAAGCATATAAGGATCGATTCTATGGTATATAATATCGAGACGGAAGTTTTGTCATATATCGTGTTGAATGATTACATAAACCGAAGGAGTATACAAACGTTTAAGCTCTGGGGGAGGTTGGACAGAACCTCCCCTCTCAACACATTGATCTGGAAAGACACTGGACAGAAAATTACAAAGAAATACAAAGATGAAACTATTTATACTATTCATTCAGTCCGAACTGGGCACCTCCGAACCTTGTCCGAACTTCATCCGAACCTGAAGTTCGGACCACCTTCGGACACAGCCAAACACAGAGTTCGGCTGGAGTTCGTACCACAGTTCATGTTTCCGACAACTCAGTCTGTTTGACAATTCGAACAGTAACGGCCACACAAGGTTCATGCATCAACACCTTCCCTTAAGAATGTTTAATGGAAGAAGGTCAGCCACCTTTCGGTCCTCTTTGGCTAACTCACCATCCAACTGCTAATCGTCTGCGAGGAGTACGAATGCCGAGGGAAGGTGCTGCCAGTGGACAAATGAAGTGATGTAATGCCACTTAGATATGAGGTCCCTGAACCCGGAAAACTTACCGTACTCGTCACGCCGTCATGAACCAGCAGGGGAACAACCCTGTGTGCCGGATTATATTATTATAAATATGACCTTTTCAAGGGGCTAAGACCAGTTCCATACACCACTCTCGCGTAATGTATGTCTGATCAGAGCCAAGTTCACGAACACGTACCTCTCGGTCCCGTGAAGTGACAAAATATTACCAACCCTCATTCCCAACCAAATACTTTTAGCCCACACCTACGTGGTCAGCCGAGTTTTCTTACATAAACATAAGGACCTCGAACGTAACATGTAGCATGGAGCATGAGTCACCTTTCGGATCATGCATCGTCCCCCGACCGGGTGTCACGGGTCTGGCCTTTAGGATTTCGAATCCCCAAATGGTCTGTGATACGTGAAGCACACTTGGTTCAGAAAATCAGTAATATACTTTCAATAAAAAGGGTTTTTATAATGTCATTAAACACACCTTATAGTAAGGTAATGAAAACAGTTTATCAACCCACCAAAGATCCGTTTATCCCCAAACGAGTGCAAGAATTGACTAACACTTGAAAGATTGAGGCAGACAAGTGTTAATCTAAAGATATGCTTAATAGATAATGAAAGACTCATAGACAAATAACAATTCATTATCACCATAAGTAAAGTTCTTACAATTTTTTACGAGTAGATCAAGAAAACTAAAACAAATGGCTCATAACCGAAAATATGAAACTAGTGGAAGAGGGGAGGAGAAAGTGAGCAAGTCGAAATAAGGAGGGAGCTCCTCTATTTATAGGCCAGCCAGAAGGGAACACGGCCCGTGCCTGGTTGGGCATGGGGTGTGTGTGTCAGTTGGTCACACGGTCATGTTTCTTGGAGCACGGGGCGTGTTGTGTCAGATTCGTAAGTCATCCGGAAGGTTTGTCAGGGGAACGGGCCGTGCTTCGCCAAGCACGAGGCGTGTTGTGTCAGAGTCTTCTACGATGGTATCAGCGGCACGGGGCGTGCTTCTCGGGGCATGGGGCGTCCTAAGTCAGAAACATTGAGCGTGTGCTGTAGAATGATTCAGAGGCACGACATAGAGCTAAGCCGGAGCACGGGCAAGGGTCGTGCTTTGTTAGATACGGGGCGTGCATCGCTTCAGAAATCCAAAGTTGCTTCTGTTTATCTTTTCTTGTGTTTTCCTCTCCTTCTATGATTTCGGCTTAGTAAAACCTGAAAAACTTACAAAGATGACAAAGACACTATTTCTTTGTGATAATTAGTCATATTTTACCCAATACACATGGGAATTTGGCTATAAAACATGTATACTTTAAGACATATCATAATTCCTTGCTAAAACCATCTAAGAAAGGACCCAAAAGTAAATGGGTCCCCAAAATTGTGTAATTTATTTCTTAAATGTGGACCATCATGTGCAACAGATATGGTACTGTGATTTAGGATGTTCCACGCTGAAAGTGCGTGAGCGGTGGATCGTCTACTCGATCATAATGAAAACTATGAATTTCGAGTACGAATGAAGAACACACCGAGGTACATAACATTGGAATGTTATTAGACAAACCTGAGTGATTACACACAGAAAACACACACAGAGAATGATCAAGAGCTCTGAGTTCTATACAATGCAACATGTAACCTGTCACTTTTGAAGACAAAAAATATAGTTTTTCCTTTTTTTGCCAACATAAATTAATCTTAGGAAAAAATCTCCTTTGGAGAACCAAGATATTTTGATTTAAAAAAAAAATGATTAATATCAATCAAAAGAAATCTGAGATAAAACCTTTTTGACTTTTCTAAACTTTATATCAAAACACACCTAAAATCTTTTTGATTTTTCAAACTTATGTTAAAACACACCGAAAATCTTTTTGGATTTCCTTGAAATAAAAACATAAAAGCAAAATATAAATACACTGTATCTTTGGTTTGAGAAAGATCACTATCTGGGATTATATAGGTCACAATGTGCTAAAGTATACTTCAATTTCAATTATTGCAGCACATAAGCCATGTTTGCAGATATAATCTGTCCAAGTTTAAACTCAGGCATAATCATACTCATAACATCTGGATATGTTAAGGTATTGATTAGATTTGGTTTGACCAATATACCCCACACTATCAGACATACTCATATATGATTTTATTTCACACTTTGTGATTTCACTTGTGATTAAACACATAGTGATGATATTTTTATAATGTCAAGTGTGTTCCATGCAAAAAGAAATAAGAACGTTAAATAATCTACCTTAAGGTCGATCTTTCGATACGCTGATAAGAACTCAGATTTAACAAAATAAGAAAATAAAACAAGTTGAAATTGTATAATTCAACAACAATCACGTAGATACTTCCGAAACGCAGAGAAAGACCGATGAATTATACGAAACACCAAAGAAAATAAAGCAGAACCTTAAATGAACAACTATCAGGTCGATACTTCCATATACGTAGAGATGGTCTGATCATTTAAGAAAATAAAGAAAATCAAACAAGTTTAAATCTTTGCAAAATGAACACATGTATACACAATGACTTCTCATTTGTATACCTTCAGATTTGCCGAGCCTACCTAGCACATCGAACAATGTTCTTATGGCTTTTTCACTTATCTATCCATGAGTCAGAAACCTTAGCCAGTGTACCATCATTTCTCAATGAATAATTTCTCAAATTTGGTATTTTTCATTTTTTGTATCCTTTGTATAACTTTAACTCCCCCTAAAAATGACAAACTCTATCTTTAGATTTTTATTTTTACCACTTGAAAAAAGACACACTATTTTTGTATTTTTCAATTTTCATTGTAACGAAGAAACTCCCCCTCAAAATAAGACGGAGTGAAAAAATGAAAGAAATTTAATCAACCAACACGGATACCTTCGTTTTAGCATTTTGAAAAAACATTATGATTTGGAAATTCAGTTTAAGTTAAAACAGATATTCCACCATTAGTAATCTTACGACTACCGATAGGTATTCATGAAATACCCGTTGACACCAGATAAAACATTAGTTGCTTTGGGATCGACCTGATTGAAGATCAATGTACGCCATTTTATTAATAACCATGGTAGACAATTTAAACATAGAGTTTTGGGCATAGCCCTTGCCTACAAACATGCCGTTTTTGGTCAACACGACCTTATCAGACTCGATCACAATGCGAAATCCAAACTGGTCGGACAGCCATCCAGAAACAAGATTCTTCCTGATTTCTGGCACGTACAGAACGTTGCTCAACGTAAGTTCCTTCTCAGAAGTGAACTTTAAGACCACGTTACCTTCACCCATGATGTCGGCAGTAGCTTTATTCCCCATGTAAAGCTTCTCGGTCCCCTTCGCCTCTTTAAACGTACATAAGGAGGGACTTGTCGCCGCACACGTGGCGGGTGGCACCGGTGTCAACATACCAGCCAGGGTTCTCCCCCACAATGTTGACTTCAGAAATGAAGGCAGACGCCTCCGTGATCATGGCCACCAGTGGCATGGTGCGTCTTCCACCATGTGAGCGCGCTCACGTTGTGGCTTCGGGCACTGATCCGCCCGATGACCATGCCCCCCACAGTTGTAGCACTTTCCTGAGAACTTCTGGGGCTTCTTTTTCACAACCCCTTTCTTCGGTGCCAAGTGCTCCACCGCTTTGCCTTTGCCTTTGGCTTTGGCCCCACCATTGCGCTTGCTTCCCTTGGAAGACTGACCAACCTCCACCATATTCACCTTAGCCGAAGGTTGCATGGTGGTGGCTTTTTGAGCCATCTTATTGTCCTCCTCGATGCGAAGACGGACAATGAGATCCTCAACGGTCATCGCCTTTCTTTTGTGTTTAAGATAATTCTTAAACTCAAGCCACGAAGGCGGAAGCTTTTCGATCATAGCCGCCACTTGAAATGTCTCGCAAAGGGACATACCCTCTGCGTGGACCTCATGTAGTATAAATTGAAGTTCTTGGACTTGACTCATCACGGTTTTATTATCAACCATTTTGTAGTCCAAGAAACGGGCTACCACGAATTTCTTCGTGCTAGCATCCTCCGTTCTATACTTCTTGTCTAAAGACTCCTATAATTCTTTGGAAGTCTTAAACATCGAGTAGACATTATACAGTGAGTCCACTAGGCCATTCAACACATAGTTCCGACACAAGTAGTCCGAATGTTTCCAAGCTTCCACCGCACTAACGGTTTCAGCGTTGGCTTCCTCTTCACCGAGTTGGGGGGCGGACTCTGTGAGACACCTTGCAAGGTTCAAGGTGGTTAAGTAGAACAACATCTTCTATTGCCACCTTTTGAAGTGCAAGCCTGAGAACTTCTCGGGTTTTTCGGCATGACTAGCGATGGTGTTGGCCGTTATGCCAGTGGAAGTACCAACCGATGGTGTTTCCTTAGGCTTTTCGGTCGTGTTAGTCATTTTTCTGAAATAGAAGACTACACAAGTTAATATTCAGAATTATTATTTAAACGCGCACGTTTAAAACGTAAGAAAAAAAAACCTCCAACTAATGGATGGTTTTCAAGATCAAGAGAGTTTTTAATCTCTAAACGCGCACGTTTTAAAGAGATTAAAGTCCAACAAATGGATGGATTTAGAGATGTAATAAATTT